>CM065461.1:4620436-5298436 GCA_032872475.1 Leptopilina myrica (nomen nudum)
ATTACTCTAAATTTGTACCTTGTTTTATATTAACTTTTATTACTTTAGTAATAATTTTCAATGCGCATGTTTGCAACTCAGGTTTAAAGAGTGTGCATTAATATTTCTTTTATAACTCAAATGCGCATGTTTAAGTTGCACGTGTATTTGATTCTTATTATTTAATAGCCTAAAATTATTGAATTAAAATACTCCTAGTCATGGAAAAAGTGAGTCAACAAATATCAACTTAAAAATATGAACTGCGCATGTATATGATCATTTTTGGTCATGTGCGTTTGCATTTGTATTACAAATACTTTATTTTATGGTTGCAATTGCTGTATTATCTACTGCGCATGTGTAGGCGTCACTTAAAAATATTGCGCAGTTTTATCTCTATCGTAGCACTACTGCGCATGTGTAGAAATCACTTTAACAAAGTGCGCATTTATATGTCTTCTTCAGCTCTAATACCGACGCCTTAATTTTATATATCTTGTTCATTTTATAGATTTAATTAAATTTATCGACCTTAAGTTTGACTAAACATTACTGCGCAAGTATTTTTTAAAAATTTATTTACTGCGCATGTATAGAGAGCATCAGGAAATCGTCTACTCATTCTGCAAATAAAAATAATATCATCTCCCTTACTAAGATTCTTTCCAATGTATGTTTTGAGGACTCTCCTTGAAAATCCATATTTGCTCATAAATCGACATCGACCTGCCATCTCTTAGTTGTTTAGAAACTTTAGGGTCCTCAAACCATACATTTTCTATAAAATCATTAAAATGTCCCCAAATTATGCGTTGCATCAAGTGATACTTTGAGGACGTCCTCAAAGTATCGCAATGTCCTTAAAACATACTTTGGTCTGATGAAATGTCCCTAAAGTATGCCTTCGACATATATATATATATATATATATATATCCTCTATCCCTATTAATATAAAATCATATCGCCGCCGCCGCTGTTTTAGAAAGTTCTAAGGGCGCCCTTTTCCAAGAGGCCGTCAAAACTTACGTCAAATTTGACCTATTTTTTGACCTATAGGTCAAAAAGAGGTGCAATAATGGCAAAAGATTAAGTCAAAATCTATGTCTAATTTGACCTATTTTTTGACCTATAGGTCAAAAATATAAGTCAAAATCTATGTCAAAATTGACCTTTTTTTGACCTCTAGGTCAAAAAGAGGATAAATAACGGTCTCACATTTACCCTCAAAATATAGATCACTTTTGAGGGCAGTTTTGACCTACGGGTAAAAAGAGGCCTACAAGCGTGTCTTACATTACGTCGAAATCTACATGTAATTTTACATTCTTCTTTTACCTACATGTCATAAATGGCCCTTAATTTATGTCAGAATTTATGTCAGATTTGATTTATTGTTAAAGCTGCACGTAAAAAGGGTCGTTATAATGCATTTGATGATACTGCAAAATCTATGCCAAATTTAACCAATTTTTTTACCTTTAGGTATAAAGAAGTATCTATAAGGGCACCATGAGAAGAATCATGTCCGTGAAGTATAATTCTGTTTAAGTGCTTTCTTTTAGTATCGCCTGATATAATTCACTAACTTATTACCATGCATTCATATTAAGAGAACATGATTTGAAAATTAAAATTTTAATAAATATAAGAAGTAGTTAGGGGGTTGGCGCGCGAAGCGTGCAGGGGGGCGGAGCCCCCCTAGTATATATATATATATATATACTATTGGTCAGTCATAGGAAAGTATGGGAATCGTATAATTCTGTCTCTCTCGCACTCACGAGGGGGATAGTTTTCGTTTACTTAGTTTACACAAATAAAAAATTTAAATGGGGATTTTTTTGTAAGGATCTTTTTAGACAAGAAATCTTGAAACTATTTTATAAAATGTTTTTCAATTTTTTATATATAATTTTTTTAAAAAGTGAAAAGTTGATGTTTTGTGTGAATTAACTCCTGTAGAAAATAACAGTAAAAAAGTAAAAATGTAAAAGTTACGAGGTTTGTTGTCTAGTTTTTTTTAGATAAAGAAACGAATGGTTTGTAGTTGTTTAAAAATTAGTTAGATGGACTTCGAGAAGAGTGTTTCCCTATTTATTACACTTATTATCGAAAAGTATATTATATTTTTAGTGCTTGAATTTTTCAATTTAAATTATTTAGATGATAAATTAGAAAAAGAGAAATAAATTTTAAAAAGAAACTTAGTGTTTTCTGTAATAGTTTATATAATTTACCTTTATATATTGGTGGAGATGCTGCATAATTCAAAGATTATAGTAACATTGTTTTATTTCTTCTTTTGATTTATCTAATAATTAAAAACAATTATTAATTAAATATTTGAATAGTTGAATTATTACAGTAAAATCTCGATTATCCGAGGTAATGAGGGGAAGAGATGCTTTAGATAATTAAAAACTCAAATAACACGGAAGAAATGAAAATTTAAAAATTTTGAATTATTTTCTATGTGTTTAAATTGTTAAAATAATATCAAACGACTAAATAGATGAAATTTTAAGTGCAATGAACATAAGTAGTGGTTCATGGCTCGGATAATGAAGGTTCTACTGCAAATTTAAATATAAAATTTAGTTTTATTTAATTATTTAAGTTCTTTTAAATAATTAAATATATTATAATATATTATTCATAGGCTAATAAGCCGATAATTTTTGGTGTTATTAATTTTAAAAGGGCCAGAATTCTTTAATTGATTTTGTAATTTTTATTAAAATAATTTTTTGTTTGTATTTTTTTCATTTTTTATAAATTTTTTTGTTTAAGGGCCGTTTATGAACTACGTAGATTTATTTTTTGGAAATTTTAAACCTTTCCTTCTTCCCAAGTAGTTGTTGTTACGCATATAAGCGATATTTTTTCTTCTTATCGTAGATAATAATTTGACCTTCTCCCCTTTCCCTTGAAATACTACGTAATTTGTGGACGATTCCATAGTAAAGGAAATATAGACATTAATTCTGGCCTTCTTAAAGTTAATTTTACACGGCTAAATAGCCAAATTGTTGATTATATTATTAACATTGAGAAAGGTGAAAGAGTTTTTTATAAATTTTAATTTCTCTTTTTATTTTAATATTTTTTGTTGTGAATAATTTTATTAATTATCGTATATAGAGAAAATTTGATTTTTATATTTTACTGATTTTTTCTATAAAGTTGAGATATAGTATCATAATTGTAAGTAATAATGTTAGAAGTTAAATTGATATTAAATATAAATAATAAATATTATTTAAATTTAGTTTAAATATTTATATTTATAAAAATATAAATGTAGTTGAATATTTCTTGTACGTTTTATTAAACTGTAAGTGAAATTTTAAATACTCAGTTGAAGTTTTACTTCAATACACGTATTATGTTTAACCTTTTTCATTTATTATTTAATGAAATTGCTTCTATGGTTTAGTTGTTGAAGAATTATTGTTTTTGCGTTTCATTCAGTTTTATTAAATTAAATGTAGTAAAATATCAGGAAAAGGTTTTCTCTCTTTCTTAATGTTAATAATTAATACGGCTAAAAAGCCAGTTTGTTTAATGGGGCTGTTAATTTTGAGAGTTTTAAAATTTTTATACATATTTTTGTGAATATGTAAATAAGAAAATTATCGATTTGTTTTTTTTCTAAATAATATGTGGACGTTTGTATGGAAAGGGTTTATTTTCTTATTATCAAACTTGGAAATAACAAAAATTTGAAATTTTTACTAGAGATGAATAAAATACAATTTTTTTTGTAGAGAGGGTATATTCATGCAGAGGAATATTTTGTAGTCATGAAGGGGAATGTGTTTCGCATATGTGTTTGTGTTGTCTAATTGCTAATTATTTAACAAATTAAACGTGCAATATTGCAATTGGTTTTTTTGCATTGAAGCAGCCGATACAGCATTTTCTTTTTCCATCTGACAACGTGTCTTTTCATTCATATTTTTACATTGAAGTTTGCTTATATTTCTAATGACCATGCTAAAAAGAAATGATAAATTGATAAACTTTGAGTAATTACATGTAGATATTTATGTAGATCATTGAAAATTCATCATTTCTTTGCGAAATTAATATATTAAGATTATTTCAAAACCTATAACTAAGAAAATAAGCCTTTTTATACTGTTGTCCACATATTATTAAAAACTATACTTAATATACAACAAATAAAAAAATTATTAAAATCTGTGCATTAGACGTTAGAGGAAAATGTATAAGTTAATATTTTATAAATCTCAAAGTTAAAAAGCACCCGGCTAAATAGCCTATACATTTCATGGTGTTATTAGCTTTGAGAGGGTTGAAACTAAGAATTTTGTATGTAATTAGTTTAAATTTTTAAATGTTTTATTTAATTTTAATGTAATTTATTTTTATTTTTAATATTAATAGATATTTCGACCATTTCATAGCTTATTCCACACGGCTAAAAAGCCAATTTAATTAATGTTATTGTTAAAAGTAATATTAACAAAGGATTAAATTTATAAATTCTACATATATTGCTCAATCTTATTATTATGCAATACTTTTGCAATAAAATATCTAAGTTTTGATTGGTTATAAGACATGTTTTCAGGTGCAGTATTGTAACATATTGAAATTGCAAATGCAATTGCAAATAATCCACAATCTATACTATTTGTTTGGTTTTGAACAGAATGGAATTTAATTTGTGGTTGCCATGGATATAAATTATTTAAATATGTTTTATGTTGTGGTTGTAATAATTTAGCGTTTAAGCTATCATATATATGAATTGATTGACAATCATAGTAAGTACAGATCCAATGACCAAGCTCCTTTGGTCCATAATTTCCATTGTATAAAATTTGTATATTTGTTTTGTTTTTTGGTTGTACCTGTATATTTGAGGGGAATTGTATATATAAAACATCTTGATGATTGTAATTAAATTGTGAATTTAGCAATTCTCCAAATTGATTAATGTGTTCATCAGCTAAATGTAGTTCAGGATTTAAAATTTCAGATTCAAATTCTAGATTGTTACTTGAAATGTTTGAAGAAGAATATAAATGTTCTTCTGTATTTATAAGTGATGAGGTATTCGAAAGAGTTTCATTGTTTTCTTGATAATTTGTAGATGTTTGAGAAATTGTTAAATTTTCAAGGTTTTGAGATAATTGGTCAGTTACATCAAATATTTCAATATTATCATTAATAGTTATGTTTTGAAAATTATCAACAATTTGGTTTTCTTCGCAAAAGTTATGAAATTCAAGATTGTTAGAATTTTTATTTGATTGATAAAGTAGATGTTGAGGAATTTGAATAAATATAGGTTTATGATCTGAAAAGTAAGTTTCATATGTTCCAGAAGTACAATTTAGAATATTTGTTAAAATAATATCAATTTGAGTGTTAAAGTTTGTTGTTGAAACATTGATTGGTAATTGGGATTGTAATTTATATTTTGATAACAAGTTTTTAAACTGTACTGATTTGTTAAGGTCATTTAAATCATTATTAAAATCTCCAATAAAAATTATTGGTACGTTTTTTTTATTGATTGGTTCAAAGATGGTTTTTAGAATATTGCTAAATGTTTTGTTACTAAACATTGGGGATTTGTATCCTGTAACTATGGTTGTTGTTTTAAATTTAAAAATTATTATGTTAATTTGACCACGATATTTATTATTGTTTTTTTCAATATCTGTTATGTGATCAAGTATTTCAATGTTTTGATTTTTTTTTGCAAAGATAATGATCCCTCGTAATTGTTTATTTTTATCAGTAGTTGATCTAAAAATTTCTTTGAAATTTGGTATTTGTATGTTGTCAGTTATTTTTAATCGGGTTTCAGAAAATACTAAATTATCTCCTCTTTGGTACCAAGGATCATTAATAATTTTTGTAGCATGTTTATGTAAAGAATTTGTATTTAAATATATAATAGTTTCTCCATTTACATTTGTTAAATTATCAAATGATAATTTTAACATTTTTTTTGTTTTTAAACGATTTATTTCTATTGAAATAAGATCTTTATTTTTTAATTCTTTTGGTGGATGAAATTCACCTAGTATATTAAGTCCATTTAAATCTGTTGTACGATTTAAAGCTACATATAACATTGATTTATTTATTCTTTGGGGCTGTTGTAAGTCTAAACAAATGTGATTATATGTTTGGCCTTGGCTTTTATGAATTGTTATTGCTTCTGCAGCAACAATTGGAAATTGTTTTCTGATAATTTGATAACCTAATATTTCTGATATGGGTAATGGTTTTTTTTGCTGTAAAATAGGAGTTAGATTTTGGTTTATATTATTTTCTAATGCATATTTTGTATATGTATTGCGTGTCTTTTTCCCTACTCTATCATTTTGAAAATCTATCCACACTTTTAATATTTCTTTTGATGTTTCGTCAATAGTAATGTCTTTTAAAATACCACATGCGCCATTTACTAAACCATCTTGAACATCGATATTGTTTGTAAGCATGTATTTTATACCAATTTTAAAAATAATTATTTGTGGTAAACCTGCAGATTCTGATGTTTTTTTATTCTTAAGTGATAATAATCCTTTATTTTTTTCTTCTTCGGATATAACGTTTAATATTAAATCTTGGGCTTCTGATAAAAATTCTTGTCCTGGATGATTTTTTATTTTTTTTAAATTATACATGTCTACAAGACTATTTTTTGCGTACAATCTTATTGCATCGTTGGGAATTTTATTTTCAGAAACACATCTAGATTGTATTAGACGAATATCATCGTTTGTCATACTTTTATTAGCTAAATTATTTAAAGCTGTAATTAATTTTTTTTCATTTTTTTGTCTCATAACTTCAGTTAATTCATAATATTGAAATAAATCCCATAAATATGTTCCTGCTAATATACTTGTAGCTGAATACTTGGGAGGACTAAAAACTGAAACATCCATAACTGGCGGTAGTTGATGTAAATCACCTACAACTAGCACGGATATTCCACCGAAAGGTTTGTTAATTCCTTTAATATCTTGAAGTCGAGAGTCTACTTGACTTAACATTCTTGCGCCTACCATAGATATTTCATCAATAATTAAAACTTTTAAGTCAAATAATTCAGCTCTTATTGAATTAGCTACATCATGATCTAATTTGACTAGTGCTCGATTGTTTTGTGAACCCGGTAATTTAAATGCTGTATGTAAAGTTACTCCACCGATTAAGAATGCTGCTTTTCCTGATGGTGCACATAATAAAACATGTAATTTCTCTCGTTTTTCATATTCATTTTTGTTTTCTTTGTCAGGTATTCGTGAGAAATAATAATTTACTATTTGAAATATTGCATTAATAACTGTGCTTTTCCCAACACCAGCTGAACCGCTTAGAAAAATGTGGAAAGGTAATTGATTTGTTTTTATACAATGCAAAATGTGCATAACAATTTCACGTTGTTTAGGATTTAAGTTTTCCATTATTTTAAATATTTCTTCTTCAGGTAATTTTGGTGGAACTGAATATCTATTACATATAGTATCTTTAACTGTTTCTTTATTTGTAGTTTTATTAAATATGTCTATTTCCTCCTCTTTTTCTAATTTTTGTTTATTGAAGTTAGTTATTTCTTCTTCTTCTATGTCTTGATATTCAAGATGTACATTTTCGATTTCTTCATTTATTATTTCTTCGTTAAGAGCACAATATTTACTTTTATTCTGTTTAATTAAATTAATGTTTTTATTAAAAATTAATTCGCAGTCTTGATTTATAATATCGTTTGTTTCACAACGCCAAGGAAAGAATAGCATGATTTGTTCTCTGTAATAGTTAACAGGATCTTGTAATTGGTTGAATCTTCTAAATCTTATTATCATTGGTTTATTTCTGATTTTCATCCTTTCGTTATTTTCATTTACGTTGATTTGTCTATCGTTGTCATCTGTTTCGCTGTAATTTTTTTTATTATTAAATATTGAAAAGGCAACAAAATCTGCTAAACAAATATCGTTTTGTGTATTTGGACGTTTTTCGTATTTTGTTATGCAATCGTCTTTTACTATGTTTTTAGATTTAGAATCTAATTGTTGTAATTCTTTTTCAGATTTTAACATTCGAACTCTTTCTTCTCTTGGACTTGTATTAATATATATTACTTTTCTACTTCCTTTAGCTACAATTAAGGGAATAACTTGATAGGCTGCTTCTTGTGCAGACATAATATTACCATTTAAAAAAGCATTTGAGAATTTTTTTAATCTATCAGATATGGTTGAGTTTCCGTTGTTTATATCATCAACACATTGACGTAAAAATTTAGATAAACCGTTGTCTACTTTACTTACATAATTAACTATATATGATGCGCAGCTATATGCATTTGTTATGAATTGAATATCCATGTTAGCTTCAAACAAATTTAATATGTCTAAATTATAGCAGTTTATATTTACCTCATTACTTTTTCTTTTTAAGAAAATACGCGTTCTTTTAATTGAGCTGCGAATTGCTTGGATGTATTCTTCTTGAGTTAAATTAAGATTTAGTAAAATATCATTAAATTCTACGATTTCGTTACTTTTTTTGGAAAAGTAGTACATTAATTTTTTTATTTTTTCTACGTTTTGTGATAAAATTTTTGTCATTTCGTCATCTTTGTTATCTAAAGGTTCTAATATCATTGTTTGAGGCATGACTGGAAGTGGGAAATCAAATCGACATTTCATTTTATTTTTTTTTCCTTTATTGCAAGTATGGGTATGTTTATGTCGTTGTACTCCAATGAAAGGATTATTATCAATGTATTGACAGGTTATAAATTGGTCAATAAATTGAATACATTTTTCTTGATTATTTGAATTAGTGGTATCGTATTCAGGAGCGTTTAAAAGCCAAAGAAAGCAGTGTGCGTGGGGTGAACCGCGTAATTGAAATTCAATTCTATAGTAATAGTCAATAACAGGATGATTATGAAAAGGTCCATTTTTGCTTTGTAAATAATTTAATATTGCTCTAAATTTATTGTCAAAATATAATGCGCAGGTTACAGGATCACGTCTAATGTAATCTGTTTTTCGTGGTCACTGAGATTTAATGCTTCTTCTAATGATATAGATTTTTTATCGATTGCGAGTGCTAAAATTTGTATTAGTTCTGGCCATAATCGTTCTGCAGCAGATAAAGTAAGAAATAAAGTTGGTTTTCCTAACTGTCTAATCATAGCTAAAATTTTTTTTTTCATTTTCTAAGTATGCTGGAGATAATCTAATTTGTTTAAAAATTTTATATCCTACGTCGTGTCTAATAAGATCGTCTATAAGTTCTGTTTTGAGGACTTGTTCTGCTCTTAAGTTTTCATTTTTTTTATTTGTCGTAAATATACATTTACTTGGGAGGATAAGCTACTATGCATTTTTTTATTTGCTAAATATAAAAGATAACTTGGTACGCATGCTCTTCTATCACTTCGACGAATTTCTGATTTAATTCGAGCACTATCTGAAATATCGGCTGTGAAGTCATATCCACCAAAAATTTTAGGATGGCTTAATGCACTTAAATTAGGTGTTTTCCAAGACACTGGTTTATTTGCTTGTCCAGGAGCTATTATTTGGGCAAGTTTTGCGCATTCGGCATTTCTATCTAAAAGTAAAACTTCATTGCTGATTTCTTCTTCAGCATCGCTATCACTATCAATATCGATTTCATAAGTAAGTTTATCGTCACCGTCATTTATTACTAATTGTTTATTATCTGTATTGTTTAGATAATTATTATTTGTTTCATCTGTTACAAAATGAATTTCACTACATTTCTCATATTGTTCGAATAAAGTTTCGTTTACAGTTATATTAAATTTTTTATATAAAGGTGTAGTTAATAAATGTTTTAAAGCTTCACAAATAAAACGAGGTCTAACAAATTCATTTTTATATTCTGTTTTGTGTGAAATATTTCTTTTAAATATTATTTGAGTGATATCTAATGATGAAAATGGTCTTGGTAGAACGTTAACCATTTCATTAATTTCAACTGGAACATGTACAACACTTCCTTTTAGGGAGAGTTGTGGATTAAGGGAGTATGGTTTTAAAGGTCTAATTTGTTTAAATGCTATTAAGGGTGATACCATAATAGCTTCTACATCTGATAAATTTGTTATACAGGGTGGTAGGGAAGGAAATTTTAATCCGTTACTAGTTGCTAATTGGGGTATTTTACCATTTCTTATGTTTTTATCGCAAGTTCTACAAATTTTAGAAGTTAATTTATCGTTAATTATTTTATTTTCAAAAATATCATTTGACAATTTAGAATGTTTTCTTGTTGTTGATAAATTAATAACAGAATGACTGAACCATAATGTTTCGCAGCATGCGCATATGTTATTAGGTGTATCTTTTCGTTTTTTAATAAACTGTAGTTTAGATTTTTAAAAAGGATCTTTTTTAGTTTTTAAAATTTTTATATAGTTTTCTCTAAATTTATATATTTCGTTAAGTCTTAAACGACGTTTGTATTCTTTATTATTAATGTTTTCTATAATTTTAAATTCGATATCGCCTCGTTTCCTTTTTATGTTTACATTTTGCAATAATTTTTCCTTTTGTTTATATTCATTATCTGTTCTTTTTATTCGTTTTGCAATTTTTTGTTGAATTTGTTCTTTTTCTTTAAATTCTTTATTTTTTCGTTTTCTTTGTTTTGCAGATTGTTGTTGTTTTCTATCTATTAATTTGAATTCTTCAATTTTTCGTTTTATTTGTTTTGCAGATTGTTGTTGTTTTCTTTCTATTTTTTTTAATGTTTCAATGTTTCTTTTTGTATGTTTTTCTTCCCTTTCTTTTTTTTTAAATAATTCATCCTTTCTTTTTAATCGTTTTGAGCATCGTTGTTGTATTTGTTCTTTTGTCCTAAATTCTTGAGTTTTTCTTTTAATTGAGATTGAAACTTGTTGTTGATTTCTTTCATTTTTTTTGAATGTTTTGTCTTGTCTTTTTTGTTGTATGTATAATAGTTTTTCTTCTTTTAATATTTCGGTTGTTTTATTTAAGATTAAATTTTCGCTTTCGTCATTTTCGCGTTTTAATCGTTTTACCGTTTTGTTATGTGAATTTATTTGTTCTGTTGATTTTCTTTTTAATTTAGGCATGTTAAATGATTTAAAGAATATAAAATATGTTTGGAAACTGAAGAAAGTTTTATTATAAGAATGTAATAGTTTGTTTATATTTATAAGATTGAAAAGCTTACCAGCGTTATGGAGTTTATATTATATGTTTGATATAATTTGAATGCAAATTTGAAATAAATAATATTTAGTAGATCTGAAACATAAAAATAAAATTATAATTTTAATTAAAGTTATACACACATAGCACTAAGTTTTTCATGTTTGTGGTAATGAGAATAAATTAAATTGGTTTAAAACAAACATTTTTTTATATTTTGACTTGTAAATAGAAACTTATCTACTGTTTACGTTAAAATAATTCCACACAGAGAGACTCACATCTTTAAAAATTACTAAAAATGTTTACAATGACAGGAAATAAGAGGACTTTTATTATAATGTACTATTGTAGTAATTTTTGGTGAGCAAGTGTGGTTAGCGAGTGCAGTCATATGGCGTCTGCATTTCTGTTGGTTGTCCAGTAAAAAAAAGTATTCAGAATAAAAAAAAGTATTGGTGGTGACGTTCGGTGAATGCGTTTTCGCGACAAAACCGTATTGGTGGGTTACGGTGAATACATTTTGCTCACCGTGAATACTTTTTGTTTTAAACTCTCGATATAAAGATTCCTAAGCAAAGTTGAGAATATATATGAAGAGCATGAGTAACGTGATGTATAAAAATCGCCATTGCGAGAAGGAAATAGGAAATTTTGAGTAAAAACGAAAAATTAAATCTGAAAGAAAAAATGTCAAATGTTGATCGATGACCATATGATTTACTATGCCTACAATGCATGACAGATTAAAGGGAGCATGACGTTACCGTCAGAAAGTTACTAGGAAAGGCGGAAAAATTTGAATTTTTAATGAATTTTTATTCATTAATTATAATTAATAATTATAACTTTCTGACGGTAACGTCATGCAATAGCGATTTTTATACATCACGTTACTCATGCTCTTCATATATATTCTCAACTTTGCTTAGGAATCTTTATATCGAGAGTTTAAAACAAAAAGTATTCACGGTGAGCAAAATGTATTCACCGTAACCTACCAATACGGTTTTGTCGCGAAAACGCATTCACCGAACGTCACCACCAATACTTTTTTTCTATTCTGAATACTTTTTTTTTACTGGGTGCTAACTGCATCAATCCTCGTAAATGAGCCGATGCTATCCGATCATTGACTGTGACTATGTTTTGTGTATGTAAAATAAATTTGGATATCATCTACAATAATTGAATATAAAGTGAAGCGTAGGTCGTTCGTTATCTTAGAAATTGACTATTATAAATTAATAAATTCTGCATTTATTCCTGTTTCAAGAACTATGTCTTATAACAAGTTGTTAAAAGTAAACTGCTTTCTCGTAAGTGCTCTAAATTTCCATCATTTAATATATAAGGAAACAAAGATTTATACTTTCAGTGAAATTCGATGTCGTGTGAGCAGTTTGAAATTATTAGACGAAATAGTAAGAAATTTTACTAATTTGGTGAACATTTGTCGGATTAGTTAGATTAGTATAGAAAATAGTAAAAACTACAAAAAGTCCCCTTATTTCCGGTGGTTGCAAAGTGAAAATAGTAAATTCTAGTGTGATTTTGTACAAAAATTACACATCTCGGTCTCTTTGTGCATAGGAGTTATAGAATAGCAATGTAATAGTTACGATAGTGTTTTTATGTGACCATCCTGTTTAAAAATTTAAAATTTTGTATTACATCGGAAATTACATACGAAATGATGTCGTAAATAATATCATAAATGATGTCAAAAATGATAAGGTAAATAATATTGGAAATGATGTTGTATTTAGGGACTATGAACGATGTCATTTATGATATAATTTATATTTGTTTAAATGTCCAAATTTTCGATTTATGAATTTTCAAAATTTTGGACTTTTAATTGTAGACCTATATATAATGAAAAAAAAGAATCATGTAAAAAATGGTTGTAGTAATGAAAATAATAATTTGAGATTGAATTTTAATTAAATAAAGATTTTTTAAATAAAAAAATAAAAATGTTTGTCATTATCAGAGAAACAATTATGAAGGGTCCAATTCTCATTGGAAGACAATTATTTTTCATTGTAAGTAAATATTTTAATGAAAGAAACATTTTATTTAAAAATAATTTTTATGAAACTTTAATTCAATGGAAATATCTTATGGCCGGTTTGTCCCACCAAAAAGGGTCTAGTTTGCCCCACAAGCCCATTTTGAGAATAAATATTTTTCAAAAAAAAAAACGCTTTGTAAATTCTTCAAAGTTTTTGGTGGTAAATATTCCTGAGGTGTATACCTTAAAAACCCAAGACTTAACATTTAGAAATATTACATGATTTTCTCAGAATTTTCTTAAGAAAAAATTCGTAAAATTCTAAAAAAAACTTTTGCTCCCAGCGTTGCACCAACAAAAGTAAAAAAATGTCGAATTGATAAAATTAGTTATATTGCACATGGTTGTTTCAAATTTCTAAATAACACTTTTGACAATTTTACCATTTCGGAAATATTGAGAGAGGTCTGGTTTGCCCTACTCTCCCCTGCAGTATAGAGAAGTTTATTCAATTTGTCCCGAAATGGGCCTGATGTGTGAAATGAGTTTTAAAACATTTTCTAAAATCACATGTAAAAATCACAGTGGGATTTTTTTACAATTAACTGTTTTAAACTGTCTGCAGTGTATAATTTTTAATATATTTGAGTGTTCTTTGCTTTAAATTCAAGGGTCTACACTGTAGACAGTTTTAAGAAGTTATTTGTAAAAAAATCCCACTGTGATGCTTGCAAGTAATTTTAGAAAATGTTTTAAAAGTCACTTAACACATCAGGCTTGGGACAATTTGAAAAATCTTCTCTATACTGTATGGAATAAATAAATTTAAAAAAAATAAGAAAAATCCAGCCTAAAATTGAAATAAAATTAATTTATTTAAGGGAGAGTGGGGTAAACCGGACCATTCTCAATATTTCCAAAATGGCGAAATTGTCAACACTGCTATATAGAAATTTGAAACAACCATGTGTAGTATACCAACTCTCCCTTATAAAAAAAATTTTTTTAAATGTTTTTGCAATAATTTTGCGAGGAAATTATTTTATTTACCATTGAAAGTGGGGTAATTTGAGGTTAAGGTTTTTCTTTAATTCATCCGTGGCCATTACTGCGAATTGGCATCATCTCTTTAACCAGTGACACATAAATCCATTTGTCTGTATGCTCGCCGCTATATTGTCTCTCACTTTTGCCAAAAGTGCAAATTTTTAAACTTATTTCAAAAATTACTTGCAATTTTCGAGAATATTTTTTGTCGGCATGAATTTCCCTCATTATCATGATAAGTCAAAACTAGATATCTATAATTATTTAGGAGTGAGACGACAAGCGGGAAAACACATTTTGGGGCTTTTTCCCGGATGTCCTTAATTTGGTTTTTTAATTGTTTTTTATTGTGTAATAGAAATTTTTCTTTAATTTTTTTGGAGTAAATTCGTTTTGTGATAGGAGAAGTATTGTTAAATAAATCTGTTCTTTCATCAAAATTATGTTGTTGTACAATAAAATTTTACTTATTTTTTTCAAAAATCTTATTTTCTGCATAATACGGATCAATTTGTACATATAAAGTATATATACATTTTTTATTAACAATTTATTTAAGGGGTCTACCTACTTTAGATGCGCTAAAAACGGCTATTTTGTAAATTTTTTTCAAGTTTAAATTATAAATATTGACATGTGAAGTTTTACACATAAAGAAATGCACTCTCGAAGTGTAAGAAAGAAATTGTTTTAATGTTTTAAACATTGTTTTTTATTTTAAAATAATTAATGAAAAATATTAACAAAAAAGTGTGTGTGCACCGTTGATAAAAAATTTACAAAATGGTGGCCGTTTTTTAAAAAATATGTAAAAAACTTTTTTTTTACCATTTTGGGTCACAAAAACATATTTGAAATCAAAGTTTTTAAAATCCCTTGATGTGCGCTATAGCTATTGAACATACTGAACATATCGTTTAGTTTTTTTGTTTTGACCGTTTATGCCAAAAATTTCATCAACGGCGCACTTTTTTAAAAATTTGTCAATAATTATTTTTAAATAAAAACAAATATATTTAAAAAAATTGAAACAGTTTTTTTCTTATACTTCGAGAGTTTATTTATTTATGTGCAAAAATAGCCTTTTTTAGTGTGTCTAAGGTGGGTTGATCCCTTAATTCAACAAAATTATATTGCTGTACAATAAAATGTTATTCTTTACTTGAAACAAATCAAAAATCATATTCTTTTCATCAATAAGAATTGATTGATGTATATGAAGAATATATTTTATTGGAATTTGTAGAATTAATCAGAATTAAAGCTATATAATTCTCGTTTTTACTGAAAGTTTTTTATTTATTTAGCATTACATTATTACACAATAAAATTGTATTCTTTTTATTAAAATGAATGAATTTGAATTTGAATTAGAAATTACTTAAATATGAAACATAATTTTTCTTAATGTTTCCTCCATGAGAAAGCAAATTATTTTTGCAGATCGCAAAAAGGAAGCAAAATATTCATGTAATGAATATCTTAATTTACAATTTGTTGTAATTATTATTATTGCTTCCTCATAAAGGAAGCCTTATAGTGATGTAGATTTCTGAATTTTTTGGAATCAATTATTTTTACAAATTTTCAAGTGTAGTATATATCCTGACATAAAAACGAATGGATTCATGTATATAAAGTATAGATTTTATCAAAATGTATAGAATTAATAAATATTTTAATTTTCTACAAAAAATTAAAATTTTGTATTTTTGACATTTTATCATAACACTTTAAAATAATTATTCTATAATAAAAAAATTATATATAATAATATATTTTGAGGAAACTAAATGGTCATGAAATGAACAACTTATTATTGTTATTATATATATATATGGGGTATTCTCCGCGAGATTTTCGCTAAAAATTTTTTTTGGATTAAAACAATTTTTCTCGAATTCTATATGAAAAATAAGTAAATACGTGTTTTTTTATTTTTTTATTTGATGAAAATTATAAAAGTTATGATTTTTTGAAATTTAACATCTTGAGAAGCAAAGGACTTTTTAAACGCTTTTTTCTCTCTTATATAAAAAAAAGTTGTTCATTTCATGACCATTTAGCTTCCTCAATATATATTATTATATATAATTTTAAAAGTTAAATAATTATAATAGTTTATTAAATATATTTAATAAACCGGGTAAAGTACCCCGAATAAATATTAATTATTCAATTTTTTATTATAGAATAATTATTTTAAAGTGTTATAATAAAACGTCAAAAAATACAAAATTTTATTTTTTTGTGAAAAATTAAAATATTTATTAATTCTATAAATTTTGATAAAATATATACTTTATATACATGAATTGATTCGTTTTTATGTCAGGAATGTAATTTTGACAAGAATTATTAAAAATTTTAATGTAGAAAAAAGTTATTTCAAAAAACCAAAAAATTAATTTTTTCAAAAATTAAAAAAATTTTGAAAAAATTTTTTTTTTTATATATTTTTGAAAATCCTTCTGTCTGATTCTTGGTATTCATGACCGTAATACACCTACAAAATATTTTCAAAATCCATCAAGATGTGCAAGAGAAAATTTGTCCACAAAATAATTGATTTTAAAAAATTCTGAAATCGACATCACTATAAGGCTTCCTTTATGAGGAAGCAATAAAAAATAATGTAATATTTGAAAATGACTTGTTTTTTCTTGAATATTTCAAATATGTAATAAAAAATAACGTTAATAAAGCGAAAACATTAAATAAATTGAAATTTCGTCTAAAAAGAGACTTTTCTCAAAAGCGAAGTAATTGATTTTTGATTTTTTTTTCATTGCAACCACTGATAAATAAAGAAATTTTTACCACTTATACCGAAGTGGTGTTCTTTAGCGTTCAAATTATATTTAGAACTATATCAGTCGTTGCAGAGAGTTTTATTCGATTTTTACACTTCTTAAAAGATTAATCTTCAAAAACAAAAGAAAACGAATGTTTTGTGGTTAATTTCTCAATTTTCTGCTCTAAAATCTCTGCAACGACTGATATAGTTTTAAATATAATTTGAACGCTAAAGAACACCACTTCGGTATAAGTGGTAAAAATTTCTTTATTTATCAGTGGTTGCAATGAAAGAAAAAAATCGAAAATCAATTACTTCGTTTTTGAGAAAAGTCTCTTTTTAGACGAAATTTCAATTTATTTAATGTTTTCGCTTTATTAACGTTTTTTTTTATTACATATTTGAAATATTCAAGAAAAAACAAGTCATTTTCATATATTACATTATTTTTTATTTTTTGATGTAAGAGAGAAAAAAGCGTTTAAAAAGTCCTTTGCTTCTCAAGATGTTAAATTTCAAAAAATCATAATTTTTATAATTTTCATCAAATAAAAAAATAGGTATTTACTTATTTTTCATATAGAATTCGAGAAAAATTGTTTTAATCCAAAAAAAATTTTAGTGAAAATCTCGCGGAGAATACCCCATATATATATGAGGCGTTATTTCTCAAACGTCCCAGTCCAAAATTATAAGTCTTTGGATTGTGTTGGTATTTTGGGAAATTGTTGCCCTATATGAAAGTAATAAATCTGTAAAATATTAGCTCTTTAAAAAAAAATTGTAGAAAGTGGTGGGGGTTAAAGTTTTGACATTTTAAGTAACACTGCCATTTTCAAAACCATGTAACTTTTATAAAACTTTATCGATTTTAATTTGTTTATAATGGATTTAAAGCATTTTTCATCTACTTTCTAAAAATTTTACAAACAAATTTTTAAAAAAATTTTTAAACAATTTTTTTTCAAAAATTAAGTTTATTTTTTAATTTTGACCTTGATGGGTATTTTAAAAAATTTTTTTTTATTTTTATTGGAAAGCTGACATTTTTCCGGAAAAAACCATATAAGTTTCATAGTGGGATGACCAGAAGTTTAGAAGATATTTGAAAGCAAAGTAAGCGGTGCGCCCGGGTTACTGTACGTTACGCCGGCGCTGCGCCGTTAAACGACATAAAATCACTCTTTTATCTTCATCTGCTTCAGTAAAAGCTCTGCATTTAAACAGGGTTGATACTTCCTATGAATCTTTTTCAATAGTAGCTCTCTGCATTTAACAGGGTTGAGACTGTCATTAAAATAATGCCTGCATTACTTTTACCGAAAAAAATTTAAATATATAATTTTGAAAACGAATGTTTAAACTTCTATAAATTATAATTATTATCAATTAAAATGAGTAATTTTGAAAAAGAAAGATTAAAGTTTTAAAGGAACAATAATTATCATCAATTAAAATAATTAATTTTGAAAAAAATATTGATGTTTCGTAAGTTAAAATTATTGTTATTGGCAATTGGAAAATTTAATTTTGAGAAACAGAAATTTAAGTTGAATAGAAATTGAATATTTTAATAAGATTAATTTTTTAAAATTTAATGTTAAATAGTCATGAGATTCAATTTTTTTTATTAATTTAGGTCATTTGTTTAATAATAATAATAATAGATTTAAAAACAAATGACCTAAATTAATAAAAAAAATTGAATCTCATGACTATTTAACATTAAATTTTAAAAAATTAATCTTATTAAAATATTCAATTTCTATTCAACTTAAATTTCTGTTTCTCAAAATTAAATTTTCCAATTGCCAATAACAATAATTTTAACTTACGAAACATCAATATTTTTTTCAAAATTAATTATTTTAACCACTTCGGTGGCGTGGCGTTCCAATTGGCGTTCCACGTCCCTGGCCAAAAGTGGCGAAAATAGCGAAATGGCGTTCCAAATTTTTCTAGATTTTTTAAGAGTATAATTAATTTTAATCTACTGCAATACTATATTTCTATGTTTTCAATATCAGGGAACAAAAAAATAACAATGAAAATTTGGTTTTTAAAGATTTTCATTGTTTTTTTGGACGTTGCAAAATGTCATTTTTAATACTTTTCTACGAATGGCGTTCCACTTTTGCTCAAATATTGATAAATAAACTCAAGATCTTTCTGTGGGAAATAATATTTATTTATATCTTAGAATCTCTGAATCGTCGAATTGTGTTATAGAATCATTTGTAAATTGTTATAAACAAATTGTATAAACAAATTGTTAATAAAGACGATGTGTTCATGAATTTTAATAAAAATTGATACTCGGGGGTTTATGGGGTCGCTAATAACAAATCCGATGTCAGTTTTTAAAAATTCAATATGGCGGATTCAATATGGCGGACTAGTTTATAAAAAATTGATTGAATTCGCTTGAAACGTTTTACTCCGGGCTTTTTGGAGTCGCTGATTACGAATCCAATGTCAGTTTTGCAAAATTCAAAATGGCGGATTAAATATGGCGGACGAGTTTATAAAAAATTAATTGAATTCGCTTGAAACATTTCACTTGGGGGTTTTTGGGATCCTTGATTACGAATCCGATGTCAGTTTTGAAAAATTCAAAATGGCGGATCCAATATGGCGGACGAGTTTATAAAAAATTAATTTAATTCGCTTGAAACATTTTACTCGGGGGTTTTTGGGATCCCTGATTAAGAATCCGATGTCAGTTTTGAAAAATTCAAAATAGGGGATCCAATATGGCGGACAAGTTTATAAAAAATTTATTGAATTAGCTTGAATCGTTTTACTCAGGGGTTTTTAGAGATGCTGATTAGGAATTTAATATGAGTTTAACATGAAAAGCAATAGTTAAAATGATTCAGGAAAGTAACTTATTATGAGCTGCAGCAAAAATGAGCCAAGGTTTTTTTTTGCTTATATTTCAACGACCAACATGCGTTGCGCGGGAGTTGATTCAATTTCATGTCTTTCGTGTTTGGCATATACCTATGATTCGTTCGAACAAATGTCTAATGACGTTTTATTCCTCATATAATTTTGCGAACATTATAAACTTAGAATCCCTAAATTTCGCTGCAATTCCAATAAAATCTTCGACAACCTTTGTTTCTGTCATTCGAAAAGAAATGATCACATTTTTTGCGTGCTCTGGGTAGAGAACATTTTCTCTATCGAATGCATGTTGGTCGTTGAAATATAAGCAAAAAAAAACCTTGGCTCATTTTTGCTGCAGCTCATAATAAGTTACTTTCCTGAATCATTTTAACTATTGCTTTTCATGTTAAACTCATATTAAATTCCTAATCAGCATCTCTAAAAACCCCTGAGTAAAACGATTCAAGCTAATTCAATCAATTTTTTATAAACTCGTCCGCCATATTGGATCCGCCATTTTGAATTTTTCAAAACTGAAATCGGATTCGTAATCAAGGATCCCAAAAACCCCCACGTGAAATGTTTCAAGCGAATTCAATTAATTTTTTATAAACTCGTCCGCCATATTTAATGCGCCATTTTGAATTTTGCAAAACTGACATCGGTTACGACCAGGGATCCCAAAAGTTTATTGCAGTCATTAATACCTAAAATCTGACACAAGGATTTTCAAATTTATCCACAAAAATTTTTTTTATACAATTTTTTTAAAATTAAAAAAAAATTTTTTGTATTTTTTTAAATAACTTTTTTATTTCTTAATATTTTCATAAATTATTCTTAAAATTACATTCCTTACAAGAAAACGAATCGATTGATTTATACAAAGTGCACATTTCATCAAAATTTATAAAATTAATCAATATTTTTCTTTTTCACAAAAAATTCAAATTTTGCGTTTTTTTAAATATTACCTTAACATATTAATATTAAATTAAGCAATTGGTTTATGATATTTTGTGGAAGCGAAATGGTCATAAAATGAACAACTTGTTTTATAAACTCGTCCGCCATATTTAATCCGCCATTTTGAATTTTGCAAAACTGACATTGGATTCGTAATCAGCGACTCCAAAAAGCCCGGAGTAAAACGGTTCAAGCGAATTCAATCAATTTTTTATAAACTAGTCCGCCATATTGAATCCGCCATATTGAATTTTTAAAAACTGAGATCGGATTCGTTATTAGCGACCCCATAAACCCCCGAGTATCAATTTTTATTAAAATTCATTAAACGCATCGTCTTTATTAACAATTTGTTTACACAATTTGTTTATAACAATTTACAAATGATTCTATAACACAATTCGACGATTCAGAGATTCTAAGATATAAATAAATATTATTTCCCACAGAAAGATCTTGAGTTTATTTATCAATATTTGAGCGAAAGTGGAACGCCATTCGTAGAAAAGTATTAAAAATGACATTTTGCAACGTCCAAAAAAACAATGAAAATCTTAAAAAAACAAATTTTCATTGTTATTTTTTTGTTCCCTGATATTGAAAACATAGAAATATAGTATTGCAGTAGATTAAAATTAATTATACTCTTAAAAAATCTAGAAAAATTTGGAACGCCATTTCGCTATTTTCGCCACTTTTGGCCAGGGACGTGGAACGCCAATTGGAACGCCACGCCACCGAAGTGGTTTGATGATAATTATTGTTCCTTTAAAACTTTAATCTTTCTTTTTCAAAATTACTCATTTTAATTGATAATAATTATAATTTATAAAAGTTTAAACATTCGTTTTCAAAATTATATATTTAAATTTTTTTCGGTTAAAGTAATGCAGGCATTATTTTAATGACAGTCTCAACCCTGTTAAATGCAGAGAGCTACTATTAAAAAAGATTCATAGGAAGTATCAACCCTGTTTAAATGCAGAGCTTTTACTGAAGCAGATGAAGATAAAAGAGTGATTTTATGTCGTTCAACGGCGCAGCGCCGGCGTAACGTACAGTAACCCGGGCGCACCGCTTACTTTGCTTTCAAATATCTTCTAAACTTCTGGTCATCCCACTATGAAACTTATATGGTTTTTTCCGGAAAAATGTCAGCTTTCCAATAAAAATAAAAAAAATTTTTTTTAAAATACCCATCAAGGTCAAAATTAAAAAATAAACTTAATTTTTGAAAAAAAATTGTTTAAAAATTTTTTTAAAAATTTGTTTGTAAAATTTTTAGAAAGTAGATGAAAAATGCTTTAAATCCATTATAAACAAATTAAAATCGATAAAGTTTTATAAAAGTTACATGGTTTTGAAAATGGCAGTGTTACTTAAAATGTCAAAACTTTAACCCCCACCACTTTCTACAATTTTTTTTTAAAGAGCTAATATTTTACAGATTTATTACTTTCATATAGGGCAACAATTTCCCAAAATACCAACACAATCCAAAGACTTATAATTTTGGACTGGGACGTTTGAGAAATAACGCCTCATATATAAAAGATGAGACTTTTGTCTGTACATTGCTCAGAACTTTAAATTTCCCATATAATTATTCCTTTTGAGCATCCAGGATTCCAAAAAATGCCAATAAAAAATTTCGTGTATGTATGTCACAGAATCGTTGTTCGCGAATCACTCAAAAACGGCTAAACCTTTTAATACTAAATTTAAAAGATTGTTAGACCTCGGATCAAGGAAGGTTTATAAATTTACAGATTTGAAAAATATTAATTAGAACGGAAGATATGTAAATTTGGCAAAAAATTCAAAAATCAATAATTTTCATTTTTTTTTAACTGCTCTTAAACTTTTAATAATTGAGTACATGTTATTTAGTCACATTTTAGTATAATTTCGCCAAAAATAATATTCTATAACAAAGATGTAAGCATAAAAATGTTTTCAAAAAACGAAATTTTTAAAATTTTATATTTTTTAATGAATTGCTTTTAAACTTTCTAGAATTGAGTATTACATGTTATTTAGTTAAATTTTAGTATAATTTTTCCAATAATACTGTCCTATAACTAAGATGTAAGTATAAAAATGGTTTTAAAAATTTCAAAAAATCGCAAATTTCCAAATTTTATATTTTTTAATGAGCTGCTTTTAAATTGTCTATAATTAAGTATTACATGTTATTTAGCCACATTTTAACATAATTTTTCAAAAAAGTAGCGTATAAGAATGTTTTCAAAAAATTTTAAATATCGTAAATTTTTAAAGTTTACATTTTTTAATGAATTGCTTTTAAACTCTGTATAATTGAGTGTTACATTTTACTTAGTCACATTTTAGCATAATTTTTTACAAAATATGATAAGATGTAAGTATAAAAATATTTTTGATATAAAAAAATCGAAAAAATTATAATTGTTATTAGAATTTAATTAATATTTTTGATATTGGATATAATTATACTAAATTTCACATAAGTTTTTTTAAAGTTTAGTATTTTTTAAATTAAAATTTCGCTTTGTCACACTTTTTCCCTAATTTGAAAATATTTTTACAAAATTTAATATATATTCTCTCTCCGTGTTTACTACTGGTTAAAAGCTTAGGTGGTAAAATTTACGTTATTTTACTTTTAGATTTAAATTTTAAAGATGTTTTGAGCAATGTAAAGTCAAAAGTTAAGCAGGGTCTCTATGTTTGTTTAACAAAATTATCAGCGTTGTCCAAATTTCACCCGGTTTATTTTTTAAACAAATTTAACTTCACTCGATTTTTAGTTTTAGCCATAAATAAATCTGCAGATGGTTAGAAAAATTGACTTATTTTATGAAAATACTCTTTTTTAAATAAATATGTTATATACCAGTACCAGACGTAGACGGGTTTCAGTTTCTACTTTAATACATTTGACAGAGTGCTTAACAATTGCGCGGTAAATCGATAAATAGCTGAGAGTTTAATTTGACCAGGAAAAACCGAGAATTTTCTTACCAAATTGAAAAAGTTTTATTATATTAATTTGATTTTAGAAGCTGCTTTTTACACTGAGAAAACTGAATAGTCAAACTTAGAGGGTTAGGTTTTAAGTGTTAAGTCTGATTTCCTGGATAGATAACTTTTCCCTCCTAGTTAGTCAAATTAATTATCGGAGTGTCTATTTATTCCTCTGAGATGGTTACGAAAAATTTAATCTCAAATATAGTCTGTTTGTCCCTCCAGATAGTTAGTTGAATACTCCAGTTTTCTCCGTGTACTTTAATTTTTATTGATGTAATATTTATGTATTCTCTAAATCTGAATCAGCGAAAAGTATGCCATTATTCCAATTAGCGTATATGTACTGTGAATGAGTGAAATTTCACTAAATAATCCGTGAAATTTTACTTATTAATTAGCACTTATACGCTGTTTTAAAATAGTGGTATATTTATCGCTGAGAAAAAGTGGAATTTCGATGATTCAGATTTAGAGAGTAAACAAACCCGAGTCAAAATTTAAGCCCTACTTTCAGCTTAAACATATAAATTTTATTTACGTTTTAGTAATCGTAACGTAGGGTCTAATTGCGACACAATTATTTGTAATTAAAGTCTACTTTGACGTCAAAAGCTGGTGTAAATTTAGGACTAATTTTTAATACATTAATTGTAGTATTACAAACGTATAAAGTACTACAAGTTGACAAATACTGTTCCTGAATAACAAATTTGATATAAAAAATCTATCACTGATTCAAATAGTAATATTACATAACGAAATAGTTAATGGTAACTTATTATTAGTGTTTCCCTGTAAAATTTAATTCCCGGCTATTACCCTGTTGGTAGATACTATCAAATATATCAACTAAAATTAAAATCCGTCGAAGTAGGGTATGATCGCTAGTATTATAATATTATATTAAATTTATTAATTTATATATTTTATTTTAAATATGGAAAAAATTTTAAATTGTTTTCAAAAAAGTTTAATATTCGCATTAAAAAAATTTCAAGTGGTTTTTTTAATGGCTTAGAAATAATTATTGTTTTTGACGCTGTGATTGAATATTTAAGTTATTGTGCGATGGAGAATTGAACCCCTTGATGTAAGAACCAGACGCAGCCCATTTAATCTCAATGGTCTATGTCTGGTTCTTGCATCAAGGGGTTCAATTATAGAACTATTTTAAAAAGAAGACGTAGTATACAGATATATATGTGTAACCTGTTTAGTGGATGTCCACATGAAAAGGGACCATTTCGGCACTATTGGACTTGTCTATATAGGCGAAGTAGGGTGGGTCAATTTGCACGGTCAGATTTTTTTCAACAAAGCGTATAGCAATGGAGTAATTTAGGGATAATTCTGAGTAAAACTGTTCAGAAAACGAAAGCTCTAAAATGAATTTCTAGCTGTTGAAATTTTAAAGATATAATTTTTATACATTTGGAGATACAATGAAATAAAAAACTAATAAACAGAACTAATTAACCACTTCACTGGCAGGGCGTTCCAAATGGCGTTCCACGCGCCGAGGCCCAGACTGGCAAAACATATACGTATAATATTAGCATTCATAATAATAAATAATAGTTATTATTAATAATTATATTATAATATTGTAATATAAATATCTTTTTTTAATAAAAATACAAGTTTTATAATGTAAAAATTGAAAAAAAGTGGAACGCCATTTGTTGAAAATTATTAAAAATAGCCGATTTGAACGTTCGGAAAAACGTTGAAAATCACAAAACTAAAATTTTTGTTGTGATAATCTTGTTCCTTGATGTCTAAACTATAGAAATATTGATTTACAACATTTAAATGTGGTGTACACTTTTAAAAAAAAGAGTTTTTTTAGGATCGCTATTTAGGTGTTTTTGCCAGTCTGGGCCTCGGCGCGTGGAACGCCATTTGGAACGCCTTGTCAGTGAAGTGGTTAATATTCGAATCCTTGGTTTTTTAACTAAATAAACTTTGAAGATTTTTTAAATTTTTTAAATAAAATAGTATTTTGAAGAATTAACTATTAGATTAAAGCAACATTTAAAATTTTGGAAATTCGATTTATTAACTATTTGTTATTTAGATTTTAATTTACACTAGCAGCCAAAATTAAGAGACTACTCATTTTGAAATGAAAGGAAAGTATTTTAAAACATAAAATTTATAGAATCCAACATTTTTTTCTTTTCAGTTTTTGAAAGATGATAAAATTTTGAATAGAATAAGATCTTTCAGAAGTCATTTGGCCAATATTTTATATAGATATATTTAAAAATCGTAATTTTGATTGTTTTACTAAAATTTGAATAACTTCTAAAATAATCAAAGCTTTTTAATAATCTTAGGCTTATTTTAAAGGTTATTTTCTACAGTATGAGAATTACTTATAGGCTTCAAAGTGTAATTTTTTTATAAATAATGTAGGTTGTCAAACTTGACCTAAAAACTTAAAATAATTTTTCTAACAGAATGACATTTTTGTAAATTTAATCATATTTTTTATTATATTTTCTTAAGAAATATATACTATAGTATGTTTTATATGTTTTCTAGAATAGTTTTTAGAATAAAAAATTATTTCAAATTTTTTGAATTTTTTGGAGTTTACAACAGGCGGGGATCCACGCCCGTACAGACTGCAAGTACCGATGGTCTGTACCGAATGTCGATCAAGTAAATAGGGTAAGTCGACTATTTCAGTAATAATGGGTATATTAAAATGGATTGACACTTTTATACCCTTAGATTCTAAACCAATTCCGTTTTTGTCCGTAATTTTAATAAATTCCTTTTTTATTGTTAACCCTAAAAGGAGTATGAGAATTTACTCACCCTCTAAGGAGTAACTGGAGTGTCCGGACACCTCAAACTTTAAACTTATTTAAAAGTTTTCTATTGAACGTAAAATCAATTATAAGCAGTGAATTTTATTTTTTTAGTAAGAAAAACTATGAAATTATTCATATTTTAATAAATTATAAGAATTTTGCAAAAAGATTGTAAAAATAAAAAAATTGCAAAATTGACTTTTTTCACAAAAAACGTTGTAGTTTCGTAAAAATTTGATTAATTTAAAAAATATTTTGGATTTTTAAAGACCAATAGATACATTTTTAAGAAAAAAAATTAATTTTTGTATTATTTAAAAAAACATAATTATTTGAACAACTGAAGTGAAAGAAATTAAAAACAATTAATGAATATTGAAAATCCAGGGTGTCTACTATTTTCATTCAACAAAATTCCCGGTTTTTCCCGGTTATTGCCTAATTTTTTCCCGGTTTTCTTTTCTCATAAAATTTAAATTTGATTTCGAACATAAATAAATAATAATTTTAATTGAAAATTTGGAAAATAATTTTTTCAATTTTTTAAAAATAATCTTGTCTGTTTATAATTATAATTGGAAATTTTCTTTTTCAAGTTTATTACAATTCTATTGATAATAATTGAATTTCTGCAAAGAATTTTACTATTTACAAAAATAATTCAAAACCTTCCAAAGAATGATATTATTTGTGAAAATAATTTAATTCCTGTGAATAATTTTATTACAATTTTAAAAAAGCAGTGATAATTAATTATTTACTTAATAACTAATAAACATTAAATTTGCTTAAGAAATGATAAATATCATTTATTTAAACATTCAGAATTTTGAAATTATAAAAATTTAAGAGAAGTTAAATAATTATAACTATTAAATAATAATAGAATAATATAATTTTTAAAGGCAAAAAATTGATTTAAAACTTTAAGAAGAACTTTATATTTTAAAAATAAAATTATAATTACGGTCACTAACTTCTCTTGATTATTTTCGAAAAATTTAAACAATTTTATTTTTCAGAATTTAAAAAAAAAATTTGCGAGAATTCAATTTTAATAAAAAAAATTTGAAGTGCATATCTTTTTTTTTAAATTGACTAATAAAAATTTTAATTATTAATCTTAGCACTAAGAAACATGAATTTATTAAAATGTGACTATAAAATCAAATTATTAAATTAAAATACTTTGAAAATTTTATTTGTTAAAAAGTTTCTAAAGAAATTCTTTAAGAAATTCAATTACATATTTTCAGTCGAATTTCATAATATTTCTATTAATTCCATAATGTTTTTAAATTTGTTTACATAATATGTTTGAATTAGTGCTTGATTTTTACTATCAAATTAATTTTTTTTAACTAATTCAAAGTTAGAGAACAGTATAAATATATATAAAAAGTAAAATAAAAAGTAATTTTTTTAAAAACAAGTTAAAGTAATAAAACTTTTTTAATTTTGGTGAAAAAATTCCCGGATTTGTATAAAAATCCCGGTTATTTCCCGATTTTCTCGGATTTCCCGGTTAGTAGACACCCTGAAAATCTTAAAAATGAATTATAAAAGGGATTTTATCTTTAAAAATAATTTAAATTTTACTGTCAGTTAATAAATATTTTTTTTATTTTAGAAATTAATCTCTGATTATAGAAAGAGCTCAGAAGTTTTTAATAAACTTTATCACAAATTTTATCAGATAATTTTAACTGATTCAAAACGATTTTTTGAAAAAATTTAAATTAAACACCTGACAGGTATATTAACAGGGGATACAGCACTTCGTAAAGCAAAAATTTTGGTGGTATTACAGGTGTTAACAGTTAGAATATTGCGTGGGGTGTTCAGATACCCCACTTACTCCTTCTAGGGTTAAGTTGTTCATTTCAATCAAATTTATTTCTCTGTAACTGAAACTTTAATACAGTGAAAATATCTGATGGCCAGTTTGTCTCACAGGCCCATTTTAAGAATAAGTAATATTTGTTTAAAAGAAATGCTTTGTAAATTCATCAAAGTATTTAGTGATAAATTATTTTGATGTGTGTACCTTTTAAAATTTTAAACATAATATTTGGAAATATTTTACTATTTTCTCAGAATTTTCTTAAGAACAAGTTTGCAATAGTTTGTGATGAAAGTAAGAAAAAAACTTTTGCTTCCTGCGTTGTACAAATCCAAGTGAAAACTGTTAAATTGAAAAAGTAAGGTATATTAAACAAGGTTGTTTAAAATTTTTAAATGTGTGGTCACTTTTTTTCACGGTCGGACGGTGTAATTTTACACTTTTTGATAATACATCTTGAAATTTAAGTGAATTACATTACTGTCGGGAATTATCGGTACAGTAAATTCTACGATTAATGATACATAACTGAAAAGTTTAATAATTTATACAAAGATTGCAGCAATCAACAAATTTGACAAAAAAGTTTTTTTGTAAATTTTTTCAACCTCTGCACATTTTTTAAAAATTGTAGAAAAAATTTGAAATTTAGATAGGTGTGATCATTCAAGTCTCATCTTTCATTGAAGACCAAAATAGTTTAAAAATCTTAATTGGTTAGCGAGATATCATTATAAACGGCAGAGAATTTCCAGCCAAAAACCGTTCAAAACGACTAATTCACTGCATTTGTCAAAAAACATGCTCGGACGTTTATAATGATATCTCGCTAAACGAGTAAGATTTTTGAACTCTTTTGTTCTTAAATTAAAGATGAGACTTGAATGATCACATCTATATAAGTTTCAAATTTTTTCTACAATTTTTAAAAAATGTGCAGGGGTTGAATAAATTTCCAAAATTTTTTTTTTATAATTTTTTTGTCAAATTATAAATTATAAAATTTTTTAGTTATATATCATTAATTGTAGAATTTAATTATCTTTCGGATGGTATATTTGTTAGTTTTTTGACATTTGTATTTACAAGAAAATCCTGATTTAATGAGTGGTATGTTTTTGGGATGTGCGCGTGTAGCCGTACCGATAATTCCCGACGGTAGTGTACACTGTGCCTTAGTGTAAAATAATCTTAAGAAGGTTATGTTATCTTTTCAGATAGTGTATATTTATTAAGTCCCATTAGTTTTCCAAAGTGTAAAATTAAACGATGAATGTTATTGTACTTTGGCATTTTTTACAGTGGAATATAAATAATTTAAAAAAAATTAATTTTGAAAAAATAACATGTGAGAGAAAAAGAAATAGAAAAATAATAAAAGAAATTGAAAAGTTTATGAGTGTTACATTTAAATAATTAGTCTTTGGAAATTGTATGGTAAACTTTATGAATTTAATATTGAAATCAGATTTTTATAAAATATAATTTCATATTTTTACAATTTAGATTAATTAAAATTTATTTATAAAATAAAAAGCAATTTAATATTTTAGCAATTTAAACATACCTAAATTAAAAAAATAATGTTATTGATATCCAAGTCTGTTTCGATTGTAAATAATACAGATTTTAACTATATTAATCCAAATCTTATTTACAATTAATATAATAATGTATTATATAATAATATAATTATTGTTATAAATTATAACTGCTTACCTAATTACTTTCAATTGTTTCTGATTCTAAAAAACAAACACCTGTTAAATATTTTTTATCACACGTAAAAAATAATTCGAAATTTTAAATAATTTATAACTTTTTAAAGACAAAGCGTTTTATCTCTCTATTTGCAAAATTTGAAAGCTTATTTCTTGAAGTTTATGTAAACAGAGTTTTAAAACTGTGCTACAAAAAATAAACAAATTTTTTCTGATTGATTAGTTAAAAGTTCTAGAGATATTCTCAGATTAATATAATATTTTATATGTGGGTATTACTTTAATATAAATGAAAGTTAAAATTAGTAATATTAAGATTTTTTACAAGTATAAATTGAAAAAAAGAATTTTAAAATTGTATATAAGAATCAATTTGTAAACAATGTTTTGGTGCGTATAAATTGAGAAATTGTATACTTACTTCTATTTTTTCAATTCGAGTGTTGAAATTTTAAATTGTTTTTCTTTTAAATTTTTATTGAATTTATTTATTGATTAATCTAATTAATCAATAACTGTTTTGTAAATAATTGTTCGATTGTTTTTGTATTTACTTATATTTTTTTTCTTTGTTAAATGTTTTTTTGATTTAGTCGACTGACTGACTGAAATATTTGCATAGATTATATTTAAGATAGTAAACTTAACTATAAAAATTGTACACTAAAGGTGATTTTATACTTACTTTTGTAATTATGGCTGGTTTAAGGTTCAATCACACTATTTAATGCATGGATCATGTAGAAACGTGGTGGTATACAAGCACTTTTAAGGTGTATTTATACAACTGTGAGGCTGCGGTTACACCTCTCCAGGCAGCCTGCCTGCCTGCACGTTGTCATGGTAACGTACAAGAGTAAGAGAGTCAGTGACTTCAATCTTCTCCCTTACTCTCGTTGCTCCTGCCTGCGCAGGCAGGCAGCCTGCAGAGGTGTAGCCGCACCTTGAAGGTGCCGTCCCATGTCAGCGTGAAACGGGAAACGTTCAACCAATAAGAATTTTCTTTTAGAATGATTTTCATTGAATCGGAAGTTGTTATTGGCTAAACGTTTTCCGTTTTCCGCTTTCACGCTCACATGGGACTGGCTCTTTAGTAGAAAAAAAGTTTACCGAAAAAGTCAAAATCGCCTTCACACCAAGTTGTAAAGGTGTTTCTGCAATAGGTTTAAAATGCATTTGTTTTTCTAATTTAAAGTAACTGCACATTTTGTTGAAAAATTCACTTAAAGTTATTAAATACAAAGCAAATTATCGTAAATTTATAAACAGAATATCAAATTACGGTAATTATCCATATAATCAGCTTTTCTTAGGGTGCAGTCTAAAGGCCTAAGCACAACTGCTTCGCGAACGTCGTTCGCGAACGCAAAGCATGGGTTAGTAAAGGACAGCAATATATTTGTGTTCTTTTCTATCTCATGCGTCTCGTTCGCGAACGATCTTCGCGAATCTATTCTGCGTTGGCCTATACGATCTCATGTAAAACTTATGCATGCAGGTTGCCATGGTAGCGTATAACAGTGAGATAGATAGGAAATTATTCTACCTCTCTCACTCATGAACGCTACTATGGCAACCTGTATGCATAAGTAAGGTCTGAACGCTCCCTCAATTTTAATTTTATTTTTATAATTCTTTTTGGAAAAGCTTTCAATCAACTAGAAAATGAAAAATTCGTTGGGGGAGCACGAAAAAGTTTATTATCAGAAGCCAGGGATGGGAAATAAAATTGAAATTTTCGTTTTTTGCATATAACTTTCTCAAAACTAATAATGTTAAAAAAATTCGTTATAAGAGTTGTAGATCATGTCAAAGTACATCTTTTTTATTTTACACAATTTCTTTCTAAATTGAGTATTTTTCGAGAAAATTCAAAAATCCATAATAATGATGTACGGAAGAATAAGAAGGATAGGTATATTGTTTATCCTTCTTCGATTCATTCTTGCGGTTACGCTTACGATTGCGGTTCCGGTTAAAAATTCTATTCTGCCTTGGCTTTTTTGTTCATATGGGATCGCACCCTACAGTACAGTCTACAATGAGCACGTCGCGTCCACGTCGATCGTGTTCATTGTAGACTCTACTTAATACTTTGCATTCGCAAACGAGATTCGTGAAGCAGTTGTACTTAGGCCTTTAGGGTGCTCTCTCACGGTAACGTTTTGCTTTGTTTTATAACTATGGAGTAATAAAAGCTTAAGGCTGCGGTCACACCTCTGCAGGCAGGAGACGCATGATTTTCCCCTAATCGCCAAGTGGTCGAATGTTCAAATGATCGAATACCAAATCGTCATTCGGTCTAATGCTTAAAACGTCGAATTGTCAACAGGTCGAATGCTGAAAACATCGAATCGTTAAATGGACGAATGCTCAAAACGTCGAATCGTCAAATAGTCGAATGCTAAAAATGTCGAATTCTCAAATGGTCGAATGCTCAAAACGTCGAATCGTCAAATAGTCGAATGCTAAAATCGTCGAATCTTCAAAAGTTCGAATGCTCAAAACGTCGAATCGTTAAATAGTCGAATGCTGAAATCGTCGAATCTTCAAAAGTTCGAATGCTCAAAACGTCGAATTGTCAATTGATCGAATGCTAAAAACGTCGAATCGTCAAATGGTCAAATGCTCAAAACGCCGAATCGTCAAAAAGTCGAAAAACACTGATTCCAGGTTGAAACAACACCCATTTTTCTCTGTGATTGATTATAACTCATAATCTAATTACAAATGCAATGCAAAACGCTGTAACGTAAATTTAGTGTAGTGTTCATAATTAAGCCGTGAATGCAAATATAACAAGCATATGTTTCCATCTTATTCACTTATGACGCCGCATAAGTGTATCCTATTCGCACTCAAGGATTGATTTATAGATAGGTATTCTTCTTCTTCTTAAATGCCTTGAGGTACAGCCAACTGTCAGAATAAACACTTCGAAGAATAAGAATTAAAAGTTTACATGAAATTGGTTCATGTGAATAAAAATGGCATCAAACGCGATTCGGTAAACCATGTGATCTATGGCGTTTGATGAGCATGTGTCGGGAGGTATAGATGTGATTTAAATATTTACTCTATTGTGAGGATGAGTTTCTATATGTTCAAGAAGTTTTTTTAGATTTTTAGAATTATTTTTTCCGACTACTTGAAGATAGAACACTTTAAAAACAGATAAGTTAAATTTAGATAACTATAGACATTGTGAGGTGAATCCTCACTTAAATTAAGGCTTGAGAATTGTGCTTGGGAACGGTCAAAACCGAACCATAGGTATTCTTATGACTCAGTTACAGCAGCTCGGCTGCCTGCTTTCAGGCCAACACAGAATAGAATCTTTAACCGGAACCGCAATCGTAAGCGTAACCGTAGAATGAGTTAAAGAAGGATAGGTATATTGTTTATCCTCCTTCAACTCATTCTTGCGGTTACGCTTACGATTGCGGTCCGGTTAAAGATTCTATTCTGCGTTGGCTTTTCCTGCCGCAAATCGTCATAGAAACACATAAAACTAAGAGAGTCAGATAATTTAAATTATTTGTTTCCTCTCTTTTACTCTCGTGGCGGTTGCTTGTACAGGCTGGTAGCCGAGATGTGACTGAGTCATTGCGGATTACAGTATATGCACCTTTCTTGAATATCAATCACCATACTGAGAGATGAAAAGCACAGAATCCGTACTGTGACAGACACCGACCGTGTAAAATGCGTGTCAGTTGTCGTTCTTAATTTTATTCAGTTCGTGTCTTTCATAGTTCAGATACTATATTCAAAAAGCGCGGGGGCGGTACGAACTAATTAGTATAGGATCTGTTTCATAGCGACCGACAGATGCTGTACTTCTAAACAGTAGCATTTGAAGTACAACATCTGTATCTCAAGCCAAAGTCAAAATCCGTTTCACATTTTAGCACGACACCTATCCCACAGTGGCACTGCTGCTGCGTCTAATTGGAGTCCAGATGCTCAACTTTTATATTTCAGAATCTATGCTTTTCTTCTCTTAGTGCAGGTAAGTTGCCAAATGCGCCACTGGACAAATGCGCCATTTTTTTGTTAACTTCCCAGCCTTGCTTATTGAACTGCTCAACCCTGTGGAAGGAAATTTTTGAATTTTTTGGTACACTGTAAAAAATCCTAAGGATATTACACAGACAAGGGGAAAAATGACGCTTTAAATAAGGTTATGTTGCCACATTGAATGCGGCACTTTTCCCTTTGTCTGTAAAATACCCACATTTAATGTGGGTAATATTCTTAGGATTTTTTACAGTGTAGCTGCTCAACTTTGCTCGATAAAATTTTCAGAAATTTCAATAAGCAAGGTTGGGAAGTTAACAAAAAAATGGCGCATTTGGCAATTTATCCTAGTCTCCAATTTTTACCATTCAGTTCTAATATTTAATCAATACTAAGGGTGCATTTATACGACTGTTGAAAAAAAATGTACTAAAAAAAATTCTAAATCGCTTTCACACCAACAGGGTTGTGCAGTGACGCGTCACTGACAGTTTTCGACGTATAATACATTTTCGACGTAATATACTGTATAAAACGTAGAAAACTATGTATATTACATACCGACATCTTACATCCATACATAACCTCACTTTTTCAAATTACGATTGTAACAACGGTCAAAAACTCAAAACTTATATTTAATTAATTGGTATTGATTGATTCATTCATATTTATTGATTTGTGAGTTGAAATTAAAAGTTCAGATTAAAAACTATTTGCAAAAAATGACAACAAAATTGAAGTCCACAACTCATCCATATATCCCTTATGATAAATTGCAATTTGAATGTTTGACAATAGTAGATGAATCAAATCAAAATAAATCAAATGTTACAAAAAGTTTACACTGCAACAATATTTTGAAAAATATTGGATACAAACGTCTGTTAGGACATAGGTAAGAATAAATAATTTATAATCTTTTTTTATAAACATTTTTGTTTCAAATTAATATATTCATCCTGAATTTCCCTTTGTGTTAAATAAAGAATAATTACTGCTTATTTGTTAAAGGAATATTTGCAATAACGAACAAAATAAAAGTGTTTTTCAAAGTTTTGTTGCAAAGCAAGCATAAGGCCACATTTTTTCCGTTTTCCAATTTTTGTAATTCGAAACATAATTCTTTCCACGAATTATGTTTCGGTTGACCACCACGATTCATAGTGACAAAAATGTACACATTTATTTACAAAACAATTCAAAAGATTTCCTATAATAACAAAACTGACCTAAGGATACGAACACGTGACTATTTAAGGTTATGTAGCTTAATCTCACACCCGTCCTATATGTATTATACATTTTGTAGAAAACCAAAGGGGTATATTACGTATGTAACATACGTAAAAAACCTATGTAACTTACCTCAGGTATATTACGTGCACAACCCTGCACACCAAGGTGTAAAGGTGTTTCTGCAATATCTTTAAAATGCATTTTTTTATCAGATTGCTTTGTATTTGATAATTTCAAGTGACACCTTTACACCTTTGTGCACTGTAAAAAGAGGCATCTTATATTAAGAAACTTTGGTAGTCACTTTTAAGTTGTTTCCAAAAAGTTATCCAAAGCATCTTAAAATGCATTAGTTTCTAAGATAGAAAATGGAAAAATAAGATGTATTAATCGTTTTAAAAGTGATTATAATGTATTTTAAGATGCTTGTTTCTGCAGGTTGCGATGGTAGCGTTCAAGAGTAAGAGAGAAAGGAAATTATTCTATCTCTCTTACTCTTGAACACTACTATAGCAACATGCATGCATAAATTTTGCATGAGAAGGTCTGAACGCTCGCTGACTGGTTCACACCTCAATTTTACGCATTCTAAAAATCATTTTTCTGGCGGGATGTTTAAAATTGATTAAAATTTAAAAATAATGTATTACTAATTATTGCAATACAAAGTGAAAAAAAATTGAACGTTTATTAAAAGGAATTAATTGTAGATAAATTTCTCTTAATTTGTGGCATATTTTAAATAATAATAAAAATTCACAATATTAAAATATGCCCCAAATTAAGAGAAATTTAAATTAAATAATATTTAAATTTTAATTATATATCGTGGAGGCATAGGATCATATAGCTGTACCCTAAGGGTGCAGTTCCATGTTGAGCAGAAATCACAATGCAATGCCGAATTTCGTGAGAGTGGAAAGGATAGTGATATCTGCGACTATCTCTCTTGCATTCACGAAATTCTGCTTTGCATTCTGTTTTCTTCTCAGCTGAACGCTATTGTAGCGTTTTGCGTTGGGTTTTGTAACTAGACCAAAAGTAAAAATATAGCGAACATACATCTCCATCTTTCTCTAACACATTGCCTAATTACAAACGCAATGCAAAACATTACCAAGGGACTGCACCCTTAAAAAAATTGCTTACAGGGCGTGATAATTTAAAAAGTGAATGATGTGTAAATTAGAATATGAATAAAATTAATTTTTAGAATAAAAGTTTTGTGAAATAAGCATGTGATAAATTATTGTAGTAAAAATGTGCAAATATTATGAGAAATATTCTAAAAAATTACAATTGGGATTAAGTCAATAAGGTTAACGATCTATCGCTGTACCATCTATATTGCCTAAAATTATTGGCGCGAACTATAAAAAATATAGAAAGAGGGCGAAACGCGTCAAATTAGTGCCTTCTTTGAGAGTGCAGTCTCATGTGGGTAGAATAGTGGAGTAGTGGTAATAGATTTGACGAATCAAAATAAGTGTTAAAAAAATCCAGTCATCTGATTGGTCAAAACTGTTGCACTATTCTACTAATCAACCACCATGGGACTGCACTCTGAGAGAAGGCATTAATGAGCACAATGCAGTCATTCGTAGACAAACGCAGAGTTTTGGGAACCTATTGGAGAAACGCCTTAATGCATCTGCATGATGCATGCATGCAGAAACCTTTGATCGTTCACATCTCATTTTCCGCTTTCGAAAAATCATTATTCTAGTGGGATATTTAAAACTGACTAAAATTTAAAAATAACGTAGGGGAAAGGGCCTCAAGATGGACATTTCCCATAAAATTTTTGTTTAAAGTGCGTCTTCTCAATTTTTTTATTTTTGTTGTTTGTATAGACGAAGATTTTTTTGCATATTTGAAAAATAAAACCAGTTTTTTTTCTACTGCGCATAACACCTGAATTTTTTCTCAAAAAAAGTTTTATTTTCGATTTTTCTCAAGTCGATAAAGTTATTTAAATTTTTGATTTTAGATAGGTATTTATCGTTATAATATTATTTACTTATCATATAATAATATTCTAAAATGATTTTATTAAAATTTTGTTTGTATATAATTTTTTTCAGGGTTTCAAAAAATGGTGTCATTTACCCTAAGATGGACACTTTCGAGACCCTAAGATGAACACCACATTTCAATGTATTTATTTTTATACTTTCGTCAAGAAAAAAAATTAATTTCGTTTAATATCGTTACCAATGTCCGAATTTTAACTACGACGATTCTGCTTAGAATTGCAGATTTTATTACTTTGTTACTCTTAACTTGTCAAATTAAAGTTAAATATGTTATTTTTTTATTCTCAAGTTATAAAATTTAGATTTTTAATAATGTTATTCCTAGTAAATAGAATAAAATGATTAAACATTAGTTCAATAAAAATTAATACAGGATGTTCATTCTTAGGCTGGAGTCCCATGGTAGCGTTTTGCGTTGTGTTTTGTAACTAGGCCATGAGTGTAAAAGAGATACAGATATGTGTATAACTCGAGTAAATTTTTATGAATCGTCTTGCAATTTGGGGGATTTTTTTAGTCCATAAAAATGAAGCTCGAGTTCGTTGGGCAGCCCATTTCGAAAAAAAACAACAAAAATACAAAATTTTTTAATTTTCAAAATTTTGTTTTTTTTACAATTTTCAAAAAAAAAAATTTTTTAATTTTTTTTCCAAAATTTGGCACAAAAGCAAATATTTTTTCCTTTAGTCACTTTTTTGTACAACAAAAAACAAAAAAGTTATGAATTTTTGAAAAATTTTTAAATTTTCAAAATTTTGGTTTTTTTGACAATTTTCAAAAAAAAAAAATTTTCAATTTTTTTTCTTAAATTTTGTATAAAAACAAACATTTTTCTATTAGTCACTTTTTTGTACAACAAAAAACAAAAAAGTTATGAATTTTTTTGTCAAAAAAGTGCAAAAAATTGAGATTTATAGTGAGTGAAGCATTAGCCGAAACATGAAGAAACATTAAAAATATATCAAAACTTTCTGTTTTTTTTTAGATGACAAATTTAGGTAAATATAAGAAATTATGAACAAAAATGAACTCAAAATATGCAAAAATTTAGCTCTTTATTAATTTTTTCCGTGAAATTGGTTTTTTACATTCTCATAAAAAATGAGAAAGTCTTGGATTTGTGCGATTTTGAGAAATTTCTAATTTTCATAAATCTTTACGTTTCATGACAACCTGATTCCAAAAAAATGGTTTTTAGAGAAGTGTCTGTCTGTTAGTCTGTCTGTCTGTCTGTCTGTAGAAATATTTGTCTCGACGATAACTCGAGTAAATTTTTATGAATCGACTTGCAATTTGGGGGATTCTTTTAGTCCATAAAAATGAAGCTCGAGTTCGTTGGGCAGCCCATTTCGACAAAAAACAACAAAAATACAAAATTTTTTAATTTTCAAAATTTTGTTTTTTTTACAATTTAAAAAAAAAAAAATTTTTTAATTTTTTTTCCAAAATTGGGCACAAAAGCAAATATTTTTTCCTTTAGTCACTTTTTTGTACAACAAAAAACAAAAAAGTTATGAATTTTATTGTCAAAAAAGTGCAAAAAATTGAGATTTATAGTGAGTGAAGCATTAGCCGAAACATGAAGAAACATTAAAAATATATCAAAACTTTCTGTTTTTTTTAGATGACAAATTTAGGTAAATATAAGAAATTATGAACAAAAAAGAACTCAAAATATGCAAAAATTTTGCTCTTTTTTAATTTTTTCCGTGAAATTGGTTTTTTACATTCTCATCAAAAATGAGAAAGTCTTGGATTTGTGCGATTTAGAGAAATTTCTAATTTTCATAAATCTTTACGTTTCATGACCCCCTGATTCCAAAAAAATGGTTTTTAGAGAAGTGTCTGTCTGTCTGTCTGTCTGTCTGTAGAAATTTTTGTCTCGACGATAACTCGAGTAAATTTTTATGAATCGACTTGCAATTTGGGGGATTCTTTTAGTCCATAAAAATGAAGCTCGAGTTCGTTGGGCAGCCCATTTCGACAAAAAACAACAAAAATACAAAATTTTTTAATTTTCAAAATTTTGTTTTTTTTACAATTTAAAAAAAAAATTTTTTTAATTTTTTTTCCAAAATTTGGCACAAAAGCAAATATTTTTTCCTTTAGTCACTTTTTTGTACAACAAAAAACAAAAAAGTTATGAATTTTTGAAAAATTTTTTAATTTTCAAAATTTTGGTTTTTTTGACAATTTTCAAAAATAAAATTTTCAATTTTTTTTCTTAAATTTTGTATAAAAACAAACATTGTTTCCTTTAGTCACTTTTTTGTACAACAAAAAACAAAAAAGTTATGAATTTTTTTGTCAAAAAAGTGCAAAAAATTGAGATTTATAGTGAGTGAAGCATTAGCCGAAACATGAAGAAACATTAAAAATATATCAAAACTTTCTGTTTTTTTTTAGATGACAAATTTAGGTAAATATAAGAAATTATGAACAAAAATGAACTCAAAATATGCAAAAATTTAGCTCTTTATTAATTTTTTCCGTGAAATTGGTTTTTTACATTCTCATAAAAAATGAGAAAGTCTTGGATTTGTGCGATTTTGAGAAATTTCTAATTTTCATAAATCTTTACGTTTCATGACAACCTGATTCCAAAAAAATGGTTTTTAGAGAAGTGTCTGTCTGTTAGTCTGTCTGTCTGTCTGTCTGTAGAAATATTTGTCTCGACGATAACTCGAGTAAATTTTTATGAATCGACTTGCAATTTGGGGGATTCTTTTAGTCCATAAAAATGAAGCTCGAGTTCGTTGGGCAGCCCATTTCGACAAAAACAACAAAAATACAAAATTTTTTAATTTTCAAAATTTTGTTTTTTTTACAATTTTAAAAAAAAAAATTTTTTAATTTTTTTTCCAAAATTTGGCACAAAAGCAAATATTTTTTCCTTTAGTCACTTTTTTGTACAACAAAAAACAAAAAAGTTATGAATTTTTGAAAAATTTTTAAATTTTCAAAATTTTGGTTTTTTTGACAATTTTCAAAAAAAAAAATTTTCAATTTTTTTTTCTTAAATTTTGTATAAAAACAAACATTGTTTCCTTTAGTCACTTTTTTGTACAACAAAAAACAAAAAAGTTATGAATTATTTTGTCAAAAAAGTGCAAAAAATTGAGATTTATAGTGAGTGAAGCATTAGCCGAAACATGAAGAAACATTGAAAATATATCAAAACTTTCTGTTTTTTTTTAGATGACAAATTTAGGTAAATATAAGAAATTATGAACAAAAAAGAACTCAAAATATGCAAAAATTTTGCTCTCTTTTAATATTTTCCGTGAAATTGGTTTTTTACATTCTCATCAAAAATGAGAAAGTCTTGGATTTGTGCGATTTTGAGAAATTCCTAATTTTCATAAATCTTTACGTTTCATGACCCCCTGATTCCAAAAAAATGGTTTTTAGAGAAGTGTCTGTCTGTCAGTCTGTCTGTCTGTCTGTCTGTCTGTCTGTCTGTAGAAATTTTTGTCTCGACGATAACTCGAGTAAATTTTTATGAATCGACTTGCAATTTGGGGGATTCTTTTAGTCCATAAAAATGAAGCTCGAGTTCGTTGGGCAGCCCATTTCGACAAAAACAACAAAAATACAAAATTTTTTAATTTTCAAAATTTTGTTTTTTTTACAATTTTAAAAAAAAAAATTTTTTAATTTTTTTTCCAAAATTTGGCACAAAAGCAAATATTTTTTCCTTTAGTCACTTTTTTGTACAACAAAAAACAAAAAAGTTATGAATTTTTGAAAAATTTTTAAATTTTCAAAATTTTGGTTTTTTTGACAATTTTCAAAAAAAAAAATTTTCAATTTTTTTTTCTTAAATTTTGTATAAAAACAAACATTGTTTCCTTTAGTCACTTTTTTGTACAACAAAAAACAAAAAAGTTATGAATTATTTTGTCAAAAAAGTGCAAAAAATTGAGATTTATAGTGAGTGAAGCATTAGCCGAAACATGAAGAAACATTGAAAATATATCAAAACTTTCTGTTTTTTTTTAGATGACAAATTTAGGTAAATATAAGAAATTATGAACAAAAAAGAACTCAAAATATGCAAAAATTTTGCTCTCTTTTAATATTTTCCGTGAAATTGGTTTTTTACATTCTCATCAAAAATGAGAAAGTCTTGGATTTGTGCGATTTTGAGAAATTCCTAATTTTCATAAATCTTTACGTTTCATGACCCCCTGATTCCAAAAAAATGGTTTTTAGAGAAGTGTCTGTCTGTCAGTCTGTCTGTCTGTCTGTCTGTCTGTCTGTCTGTCTGTCTGTAGAAATTTTTGTCTCGACGATAACTCGAGTAAATTTTTATGAATCGACTTGCAATTTGGGGGATTCTTTTAGTCCATAAAAATGAAGCTCGAGTTCGTTGGGCAGCCCATTTCGACAAAAAACAACAAAAATACAAAATTTTTTAATTTTCAAAATTTTGTTTTTTTTACAATTTAAAAAAAAAAAAATTTTTTAATTTTTTTTCCAAAATTGGGCACAAAAGCAAATATTTTTTCCTTTAGTCACTTTTTTGTACAACAAAAAACAAAAAAGTTATGAATTTTTGAAAAATTTTTAAATTTTCAAAATTTTGGTTTTTTGGACAATTTTCAAAAAAAAAAATTTTCAATTTTTTTTCTTAAATTTTGTATAAAAACAAACATTGTTTCCAATAGTCACTTTTTTGTACAACAAAAAACAAAAAAGTTATAAATTTTTTTGTCAAAAAAGTGCAAAAAATTGAGATTTATAGTGAGTGAAGCATTAGCCGAAACATGAAGAAACATTAAAAATATATTAAAACTTTCTGTTTTTTTTAGATGACAAATTAAGGTAAATATAAGAAATTATGAACAAAAAAGAACTCAAAATATGCAAAAATTTTGCTCTTTTTTAATTTTTTTCGTGAAATTGGTTTTTTACATTCTCATCAAAAATGAGAAAGTCTTGGATTTGTGCGATTTTGAGAAATTTCTAATTTTCATAAATCTTTACGTTTCATGACCCCCTGATTCCAAAAAAATGGTTTTTAGAGAAGTGTCTGTCTGTCAGTCTGTCTGTCTGTCTGTCTGTCTGTCTGTCTGTCTGTAGAAATTTTTGTCTCGACGATAACTCGAGTAAATTTTTATGAATCGACTTGCAATTTGGGGGATTCTTTTAGTCCATAAAAATGAAGCTCGAGTTCGTTGGGCAGCCCATTTCGACAAAAAACAACAAAAATACAAAATTTTTTAATTTTCAAAATTTTGTTTTTTTTACAATTTAAAAAAAAAAAAATTTTTTAATTTTTTTTCCAAAATTGGGCACAAAAGCAAATATTTTTTCCTTTAGTCACTTTTTTGTATAACAAAAAACAAAAAAGTTATGAATTTTTTTGTCAAAAAAGTGCAAAAAATTGAGATTTATAGTGAGTGAAGCATTAGCCGAAACATGAAGAAACATTAAAAATATATCAAAACTTTCTGTTTTTTTTAGATGACAAATTTAGGTATATATAAGAAATTATGAACAAAAAAGAACTCAAAATATGCAAAAATTTTGCTCTTTTTTAATTTTTTCCGTGATATTGGTTTTTTACATTCTCATCAAAAATGAGAAAGTCTTGGATTTGTGCGATTTTGAGAAATTTCTAATTTTCATAAATCTTTACGTTTACAAACATTTTTCTATTAGTCACTTTTTTGTACAACAAAAAACAAAAAAGTTATGAATTTTTTTGTCAAAAAAGTGCAAAAAATTGAGATTTATAGTGATTGAAGCATTAGCCGAAACATGAAGAAACATTAAAAATATATCAAAACTTTCTGTTTTTTTTAGATGACAAATTTAGGTAAATATAAGAAATTATGAACAAAAAAGAACTCAAAATATGCAAAAATTTTGCTCTTTTTTAATTTTTTTCGTGAAATTGGTTTTTTACATTCTCATCAAAAATGAGAAAGTCTTGGATTTGTGCGATTTAGAGAAATTTCTAATTTTCATAAATCTTTACGTTTCATGACCCCCTGATTCCAAAAAAATGGTTTTTAGAGAAGTGTCTGTCTGTCTGTCTGTCTGTAGAAATTTTTGTCTCGACGATAACTCGAGTAAATTTTTATGAATCGACTTGCAATTTGGGGGATTCTTTTAGTCCATAAAAACGAAGCTCGAGTTCGTTGGGCAGCCCATTTCGACAAAAAACAACAAAAATACAAAATTTTTTAATTTTCAAAATTTTGTTTTTTTTACAATTTTAAAAAAAAATTTTTTTAATTTTTTTTCCAAAATTTGGCACAAAAGCAAATATTTTTTCCTTTAGTCACTTTTTTGTACAACAAAAAACAAAAAAGTTATGAATTTTTGAAAAATTTTTAAATTTTCAAAATTTTGGTTTTTTTGACAATTTTCAAAAAAAAAAAATTTTCAATTTTTTTTCTTAAATTTTGTATAAAAACAAACATTGTTTCCTTTAGTCACTTTTTTGTACAACAAAAAACAAAAAAGTTATGAATTTTTTTGTCAAAAAAGTGCAAAAAATTGAGATTTATAGTGAGTGAAGCATTAGCCGAAACATGAAGAAACATTAAAAATATATCAAAACTTTCTGTTTTTTTTTAGATGACAAATTTAGGTAAATATAAGAAATTATGAACAAAAATGAACTCAAAATATGCAAAAATTTAGCTCTTTATTAATTTTTTCCGTGAAATTGGTTTTTTACATTCTCATAAAAAATGAGAAAGTCTTGGATTTGTGCGATTTTGAGAAATTTCTAATTTTCATAAATCTTTACGTTTCATGACAACCTGATTCCAAAAAAATGGTTTTTAGAGAAGTGTCTGTCTGTTAGTCTGTCTGTCTGTCTGTCTGTCTGTCTGTAGAAATATTTGTCTCGACGATAACTCGAGTAAATTTTTATGAATCGACTTGCAATTTGGGGGATTCTTTTAGTCCATAAAAATGAAGCTCGAGTTCGTTGGGCAGCCCATTTCGACAAAAACAACAAAAATACAAAATTTTTTAATTTTCAAAATTTTGTTTTTTTTACAATTTTAAAAAAAAAAATTTTTTAATTTTTTTTCCAAAATTTGGCACAAAAGCAAATATTTTTTCCTTTAGTCACTTTTTTGTACAACAAAAAACAAAAAAGTTATGAATTTTTGAAAAATTTTTAAATTTTCAAAATTTTGGTTTTTTTGACAATTTTCAAAAAAAAAAAATTTTCAATTTTTTTTCTTAAATTTTGTATACAAACAAACATTGTTTCCTTTAGTCACTTTTTTGTACAACAAAAAACAAAAAAGTTATGAATTTTTTTGTCAAAAAAGTGCAAAAAATTGAGATTTATAGTGAGTGAAGCATTAGCCGAAACATGAAGAAACATTAAAAATATATCAAAACTTTCTGTTTTTTTTAGATGACAAATTTAGGTAAATATAAGAAATTATGAACAAAAAAGAACTCAAAATATGCAAAAATTTTGCTCTCTTTTAATATTTTCCGTGAAATTGGTTTTTTACATTCTCATCAAAAATGAGAAAGTCTTGGATTTGTGCGATTTTTAGAAATTTCTAATTTTCATAAATCTTTACGTTTCATGACCCCCTGATTCCAAAAAAATGGTTTTTAGAGAAGTGTCTGTCTGTCAGTCTGTCTGTCTGTCTGTCTGTCTGTAGAAATTTTTGTCTCGACGATAACTCGAGTAAATTTTTATGAATCGACTTGCAATTTGGGGGATTCTTTTAGTCCATAAAAATGAAGCTCGAGTTCGTTGGGCAGCCCATTTCGACAAAAAACAACAAAAATACAAAATTTTTTAATTTTCAAAATTTTGTTTTTTTTACAATTTAAAAAAAAAAAAATTTTTTAATTTTTTTTCCAAAATTGGGCACAAAAGCAAATATTTTTTCCTTTAGTCACTTTTTTGTATAACAAAAAACAAAAAAGTTATGAATTTTAGAAAAATTTTTAAATTTTCAAAATTTTAGTTTTTTTGACAATTTTCAAAAAAAAAAAAATTTCAATTTTTTTTCTTAAATTTTGTATAAAAACAAACATTTTTCTATTAGTCACTTTTTTGTACAACAAAAAACAAAAAAGTTATGAATTTTTTTGTCAAAAAAGTGCAAAAAATTGAGATTTATAGTGAGTGAAGCATTAGCCGAAACATGAAGAAACATTAAAAATATATCAAAACTTTCTGTTTTTTTTTAGATGACAAATTTAGGTAAATATAAGAAATTATGAACAAAAAAGAACTCAAAATATGCAAAAATTTTGCTCTTTATTAATTTTTTCCGTGAAATTGGTTTTTTACATTCTCATCAAAAATGAGAAAGTCTTGGATTTGTGCGATTTTGAGAAATTTCTAATTTTCATAAATCTTTACGTTTCATGACCCCCTGATTCCAAAAAAATGGTTTTTAGAGAAGTGTCTGTCTGTCAGTCTGTCTGTCTGTCTGTCTGTCTGTAGAAATTTTTGTCTCGACGATAACTCGAGTAAATTTTTATGAATCGACTTGCAATTTGGGGGATTTTTTTAGTCCATAAAAACGAAGCTCGAGTTCGTTGGGCAGCCCATTTCGACAAAAAACAACAAAAATACAAAATTTTTTTATTTTCAAAATTTTGTTTTTTTTACAATTTAAAAAAAAAAATTTTTTTAATTTTTTTTCCAAAATTTGGCACAAAAGCAAATATTTTTTCCTTTAGTCACTTTTTTGTACAACAAAAAACAAAAAAGTTATGAATTTTTGAAAAATTTTTAAATTTTCAAAATTTTGGTTTTTTTGACAATTTTCAAAAAAAAAATTTTTCAATTTTTTTTCTTAAATTTTGTATAAAAACAAACATTGTTTCCTTTAGTCACTTTTTTGTACAACAAAAAACAAAAAAGTTATGAATTTTTTTGTCAAAAATGTGCAAAAAATTGAGATTTATAGTGAGTGAAGCATTAGCCGAAACATGAAGAAACATTAAAAATATATCAAAACTTTCTGTTTTTTTTTAGATGACAAATTTAGGTAAATATAAGAAATTATGAACAAAAATGAACTCAAAATATGCAAAAATTTAGCTCTTTATTAATTTTTTCCGTGAAATTGGTTTTTTACATTCTCATAAAAAATGAGAAAGTCTTGGATTTGTGCGATTTAGAGAAATTTCTAATTTTCATAAATCTTTACGTTTCATGACAACCTGATTCCAAAAAAATGGTTTTTAGAGAAGTGTCTGTCTGTTAGTCTGTCTGTCTGTCTGTCTGTCTGTCTGTCTGTAGAAATATTTGTCTCGACGATAACTCGAGTAAATTTTTATGAATCGACTTGCAATTTGGGGGATTCTTTTAGTCCATAAAAATGAAGCTCGAGTTCGTTGGGCAGCCGATTTCGACAAAAAACAACAAAAATACAAAATTTTTTAATTTTCAAAATTTTGTTTTTTTTACAATTTTCTAAAAAAAAAATTTTTTTAATTTTTTTTCCAAAATTTGGCACAAAAGCAAATATTTTTTCCTTTAGTCACTTTTTTGTACAACAAAAAACAAAAAAGTTATGAATTTTTGAAAAATTTTTAAATTTTCAAAATTTTGGTTTTTTTGACAATTTTCAAAAAAAAAAATTTTAAATTTTTTTTCTTAAATTTTGTATAAAAACAAACATTGTTTCCTTTAGTCACTTTTTTGTACAACAAAAAACAAAAAAGTTATGAATTTTTTTGTGAAAAAAGTGCAAAAAATTGAGATTTATAGTGAGTGAAGCATTAGCCGAAACATGAAGAAACATTAAAAATATATCAAAACTTTCTGTTTTTTTTTAGATGACAAATTAAGGTAAATATAAGAAATTATGAACAAAAAAGAACTCAAAATATGCAAAAATTTTGCTCTCTTTTAATTTTTTCCGTGAAATTGGTTTTTTACATTCTCATCAAAAATGAGAAAGTCTTGGATTTGTGCGATTTTGAGAAATTCCTAATTTTCATAAATCTTTACGTTTCATGACCCCCTGATTCCAAAAAAATGGTTTTTAGAGAAGTGTCTGTCTGTCAGTCTGTCTGTCTGTCTGTCTGTCTGTCTGTCTGTCTGTAGAAATTTTTGTCTCGACGATAACTCGAGTAAATTTTTATGAATCGACTTGCAATTTGGGGGATTTTTTTAGTCCATAAAAACGAAGCTCGAGTTCGTTGGGCAGCCCATTTCGACAAAAAACAACAAAAATACAAAATTTTTTTATTTTCAAAATTTTGTTTTTTTTACAATTTAAAAAAAAAAATTTTTTTAATTTTTTTTCCAAAATTTGGCACAAAAGCAAATATTTTTTCCTTTAGTCACTTTTTTGTACAACAAAAAACAAAAAAGTTATGAATTTTTGAAAAATTTTTAAATTTTCAAAATTTTGGTTTTTTTGACAATTTTCAAAAAAAAAATTTTTCAATTTTTTTTCTTAAATTTTGTATAAAAACAAACATTGTTTCCTTTAGTCACTTTTTTGTACAACAAAAAACAAAAAAGTTATGAATTTTTTTGTCAAAAATGTGCAAAAAATTGAGATTTATAGTGAGTGAAGCATTAGTCGAAACATGAAGAAACATTAAAAATATATCAAAACTTTCTGTTTTTTTTTAGATGACAAATTTAGGTAAATATAAGAAATTATGAACAAAAATGAACTCAAAATATGCAAAAATTTAGCTCTTTATTAATTTTTTCCGTGAAATTGGTTTTTTACATTCTCATAAAAAATGAGAAAGTCTTGGATTTGTGCGATTTAGAGAAATTTCTAATTTTCATAAATCTTTACGTTTCATGACAACCTGATTCCAAAAAAATGGTTTTTAGAGAAGTGTCTGTCTGTTAGTCTGTCTGTCTGTCTGTCTGTCTGTCTGTCTGTCTGTCTGTCTGTCTGTAGAAATATTTGTCTCGACGATAACTCGAGTAAATTTTTATGAATCGACTTGCAATTTGGGGGATTCTTTTAGTCCATAAAAATGAAGCTCGAGTTCGTTGGGCAGCCGATTTCGACAAAAAACAACAAAAATACAAAATTTTTTAATTTTCAAAATTTTGTTTTTTTTACAATTTTCTAAAAAAAAAATTTTTTTAATTTTTTTTCCAAAATTTGGCACAAAAGCAAATATTTTTTCCTTTAGTCACTTTTTTGTACAACAAAAAACAAAAAAGTTATGAATTTTTGAAAAATTTTTAAATTTTCAAAATTTTGGTTTTTTTGACAATTTTCAAAAAAAAAAATTTTAAATTTTTTTTCTTAAATTTTGTATAAAAACAAACATTGTTTCCTTTAGTCACTTTTTTGTACAACAAAAAACAAAAAAGTTATGAATTTTTTTGTGAAAAAAGTGCAAAAAATTGAGATTTATAGTGAGTGAAGCATTAGCCGAAACATGAAGAAACATTAAAAATATATCAAAACTTTCTGTTTTTTTTTAGATGACAAATTAAGGTAAATATAAGAAATTATGAACAAAAAAGAACTCAAAATATGCAAAAATTTTGCTCTCTTTTAATTTTTTCCGTGAAATTGGTTTTTTACATTCTCATCAAAAATGAGAAAGTCTTGGATTTGTGCGATTTTGAGAAATTCCTAATTTTCATAAATCTTTACGTTTCATGACCCCCTGATTCCAAAAAAATGGTTTTTAGAGAAGTGTCTGTCAGTCTGTCTGTCTGTCTGTCTGTCTGTCTGTAGAAATTTTTGTCTCGACGATAACTCGAGTAAATTTTTATGAATCGACTTGCAATTTGGGGGATTTTTTTAGTCCATAAAAACGAAGCTCGAGTTCGTTGGGCAGCCCATTTCGACAAAAAACAACAAAAATACAAAATTTTTTAATTTTCAAAATTTTGTTTTTTTTACAATTTTCTAAAAAAAAAAAATTTTTTAATTTTTTTTCCAAAATTTGGCACAAAAGCAAATATTTTTTCCTTTAGTCACTTTTTTGTACAACAAAAAACAAAAAAGTTATGAATTTTTGAAAAATTTTTAAATTTTCAAAATTTTGGTTTTTTTGACAATTTTCAAAAAAAAAATTTTCAATTTTTTTTCTTAAATTTTGTATAAAAACAAACATTGTTTCCTTTAGTCACTTTTTTGTACAACAAAAAACAAAAAAGTTATGAATTTTTTTGTCAAAAAAGTGCAAAAAATTGAGATTTATAGTGAGTGAAGCATTAGCCGAAACATGAAGAAACATTAAAAATATATCAAAACTTTCTGTTTTTTTTTAGATGACAAATTTAGGTAAATATAAGAAATTATGAACAAAAAAGAACTCAAAATATGCAAAAATTTTGCTCTTTATTAATTTTTTCCGTGAAATTGGTTTTTTACATTCTCATCAAAAATGAGAAAGTCTTGGATTTGTGCGATTTTGAGAAATTTCTAATTTTCATAAATCTTTACGTTTCATGACCCCCTGATTCCAAAAAAATGGTTTTTAGAGAAGTGTCTGTCTGTCAGTCTGTCTGTCTGTCTGTCTGTCTGTCTGTCTGTAGAAATTTTTGTCTCGACGATAACTCGAGTAAATTTTTATGAATCGACTTGCAATTTGGGGGATTTTTTTAGTCCATAAAAACGAAGCTCGAGTTCGTTGGGCAGCCCATTTCGACAAAAAACAACAAAAATACAAAATTTTTTTATTTTCAAAATTTTGTTTATTTTACAATTTTCAAACAAAAAAATTTTTTAATTTTTTTTCCAAAATTTGGCACAAAAGCAAATATTTTTTCCTTTAGTCACTTTTTTGTACAACCAAAAACAAAAAAGTTATGAATTTTTGAAAAATTTTTAAATTTTCAAAATTTTGGTTTTTTTGAGTAAGTATCATTCATACACATAATTTTTTTTTTTTTTTTAACATTTTTTTTTCTTAAAAAAAAATTACTTCTATCTCTTGGATGAAAAAAATGTTTATTGTCTCTTAAAAAAAAAAATTTTTTCTTAAAATTTTTTTTTGTTTTCCTCTTCTCTCTCCCTGAAATTTTTTTTTTTTTTTTTGAAAAAAACATTTTTTTTTTGAAAATTTTTTTTTTTTTTGAAAAAAAATTTTTTTATATGACTGAAAAACATAAAGCATCTTATTCTTACCATTTGTAACCCTAATAATACCGAAGAAAGTTCTGTAACTACGAAATTTTTAGAGAATTGCATTTTGCCATAATTATTTCCTTTTTTACAGAGAATACAATAAATATCAGTATTCAATTGGAATTTTAATTTTATTTTTAAGAGATTTTGTGGAGTATCGCATTGGAGTAATTATTACAGATCTTTAATCCTATAGAAATAAAAGTATTTCACAAAGAAATTCCTAATGAGTTTTCGTCATATGTCTTTATGAATTGTCAATTTTTTTTGAACCTTCATAACAGACGGATATTGAGGATGCTTCTGGTCAATCATGGAAATATTTATTTGTTTGCCGCAGTTAAGATATTCCCTTTTTATTCTAATAGGGATGCACATTGATATTCTATTGATATCCAAAACGTCGAAAGCAAATTGATATCTTTATGTCTTTCTATAGTGATATCCTTAAATATATCGGTGCATTAAGGGATTATTAATATAATATAAATCCAAAAATGAATTCTAAAAGAACTTGAACTTTTGTCGCTGTTTTAAGAAACGATAATAATTTTGAAAATACGAGAAATATTGCACCGTCCGACACGATTTTTCACAAAAAAAAATCAAACATTTTTTGAAAGTAGAATAAAAAAATGCACATGTATGGGATCGGATTCTCTTGAAACTTGTTACTCGGAGGTTTTTAGAGTCGCTGATCACGAAACTCATGTCAATTTTTCAAAATTCAAAATGGCGGATCCAATATGACTAACAATTTATTTTAAAATAGATTCAATTTCCCTGAAAGTAGTTACTGAGGGGCTTTTTGTGGTCGCTATATTGGATCCTCCATTTTGATTTTTGAGGAACCGACATTGGATTCGTTATCAGCTACTCCAAAAACCCCCGAGTAACGAATTTCAAGAGAATTGGATCAATTTTTTATTTTAACAGTGGCCATATTGGATTCGCCATTTTGAATTTTTAAAACTGACATCGGATTCGTGATCAGCGACTCCAAAAACTCCTGAGTAACGAGTCTTAGACAAATTAAATCTATTTTTAAAATATAACTTGTCACTTTTCATTGAAGTGTTATTTTCACCCCTAGAAGCCACAAACGACTTGATCCAGTATAACGGTCAGACACGGGTATTTTTTTGGTCCTAGCTTACAAAAATGTTTTATTTTTTTGTGTGTGAAAAGAAAAGTTAAATTTTGTATGACGGTGTTATACGTTATATTAATTGTCAGGGGGTAAACATATTTTTAAAATTAGGCCAAAAGTTATAGGTCAGTGGCTTAAAATTAGATCAAAATAATATAGGTCAGAGACGAACATAACCTCAAGATTATATACTTTTTTATTTTTCCCAAGTAATACACAAAATTAGATTAATATTACTCTAATATATTAATTGTATAGAAGTATTAAAATGTCCGCCTTTTGTTAATATTTCCCGTAAATCTTATTGTATTATTTCAGTATAAATTTTTCTTTTTTAATCGTCATATTAAAAATGATAAATGATTAAAATTATTGCTGGAACGCATAATGTGATTAAAAAATGATTTTTTAACACTTGCGCCGAAAGTACATCATTAATTACCTGTGAAGCGTGAGGAAATAGTATATTGTGCAACTAGGGAGGAAAATAGAAGATTTACACGAGTGTGGAGTTTGCAGTTCTAGGCGTAGCGAATGATGTAAGCGAAGACGAGAACTGTAAATTCCACACACGTGTAAATCACTTTCCTACCGTAGTGTGCATACTATTTTTTCCAAGACACGTAAACGGAAAGTACAACCACTTTATAAACAATTTTTCAACTAATAGTTTATTATAATAATAATAATAATAGTATAATTTTAAAAATGATTAATTATTTAACAATTTTCAATAAAACATACATTTTATTTTGACATTGTTATTAAAATATAATTACATATGATTTTGGACGACAGGGATGTAAAATATACTTTTCTCTCCCTGCTATGACGTCATAGGGAGATAAAGTGTACTTTTCTCTTTCCGTTATGACGTCACAGGGAGGTAAAGTAACTTAGTACGAGTAACGAAACTTAGTTCATCATAAAAGTTAAGTAATGTTTGTTACTTGTGTAACTTATTTCATTATGTATGTTAGTTGCAGAGCTTGTGCAACTTATGTAAATTGGGTTAGTTTTGTTAGTTAGAGCTTTTTATATACCATAACTCGACATAAGTTGTAAGTATACCAGCACCAGTCACAACTATACAGTCAAAAGTAACGATCAAATTGTTGGGTTTGTACATTCAGATGCATAATGCATCTGGGTATACTATGGGTAAACGTGTACGAAAAAAGTACAAGTGAAATAGATAAGATTTTCTTCATAATAACTAAATATTTCGATAAAAACGAGCGTACGATATTGGCAAAATCGTCAGACTCGCAATATTCAATTTTACTTGATAGACAACATAACCCTAAAATGACAGATACAATCAAAATTTTGTGAGAAGTAAAATTAAATGCACATTTAAAGTTTTTTTCAATTGTATGTTTCAAATTACAACCATTTAAAACTACATTATTGAAAGTAATACTGTTTTAAAACTAAAAATAATAAAAATTGATATTTATTATGTCAGAAATATTTGTTGGTTAAAGTTCAAAGTTTCCATATATTTTCAATATAAATTGCACTCAACCCAAACTCACTATCACTGAATTGGCTAAACATTCGGCTAATATAGTAAAGCTTAATTCACAACGATGGTTGTGTCGTTCTTTATTTTAATTATATTCTCAATATTGCTCGTTCTAATCGTGAAATTTTTTTCCGTGTGTGTTAGAAAAAATATTATGTGCAACTGGAGATACTATAATATACAATTCTTCCAATTTGGACAGTCATTGTAAAATCGGGAAAAATACCAGATTCCTGAATTTTCGTTTTTTCATTAGCCCGCAAAAAATTGAAATTCAATATAATACACGATGTCAGGAAGTAAAATTAAGAAATTTTAAATACCGATTTTAAGTAAATGTAAATTAATCTTTTATTATTTGTATGTAAATGAAAGATATAATATTCACGATATTTGGTATTTTTCTGACTTTCCAATAACAGTCCAAAGTGAATAAAAAATAATTTTTAAATTAAGTATACGTATAAGCAGTCATTTGTAATAAAGATTTAATTGCGAAACACCATTAATGCGTAATATTACCTCAATAATAATGTAATGTTGCTATAATATTTCTGTAATATTATAATAATATTTCGTTATATTTAACATTATTTTAAAAGGAAACGTAACTTTAAGGAGGTTTACTCTCTACATTGTTAGTCAAAGCAATACCCCTTTTAAGTTTTCGTTTGTGTGATATTATTTTCAAATTTCGCGCTGTTTTGTAACTAACTTTCCACAAGCAACGTTGTCAAACATTATACTGTGTAACTTCTAATTATCAAAATACGCTATTTTCTTAAACGAAATAATTAATTTTGAGTATCCTAGGTAAGTATTGATTAATTTTCTTGTAAATAGGTAAGTATTAGTTAATTAACTTTAAGTATAATCAGGTTTAGTAATATCTGTGTGTTAAATTTCTCACAATTTAAAATTAAAGATCAAGAAAATGTAATTTCTTTAAAGACAAAGTGGCAATTTAGAAAAACGAAAATTATTCATACCTTTTGTCACAATCGACCTAGATCTCAAAAAATTTAAATTTAATGCAAAAATTATTGTTAAAATTAAAACCCAAAGATTTATATAAGATTACTGCTATGCATTTTTTTGCGGAATTCTGATCTGATATTTATTAAATCAGGATCCTGATTTTTGTTGAAGATTACTAAGGAATTTTTTGTACATGAGTTTAGGATAATATATTTTTTTTCTCATAGTTTTGTAATTTTAAATCTATAATGTATAAAATTAATCATAATCTTAAAATACATTTTGTTAAGTTAAAAATAATTAACGTTTTTTATTGTATAGGTAAGTATCACTCACCTTACTTAATTATTAATTTATTTAATTTATTGTCATGTTAAAAAATGAGTGTAATGTTTTTTGTATATATATATATATATAAAGAGTGTGTAGTATAATATATCTCATACTTATACCTATATCAATGTGTAATATTATTTGTGTTTTATAATGTGCAATAATGATATTTGAAAATTCTTGCCCACGTACATTGTTTTGATACAATACAAATATTTCTATTAAAAATAGTATTAAATAAGAAAATATATATTTTTTCAATTGAATTGGTAAGAATAAATATATTTTTAATTAGATATTAATTAATTCCAAGTATTTTAGCTATTTATAATAATTATTTGGTAAATAACACAATTGGATTTAATATTTATAATATTGATTTGTAATCTGTAGATAACATTGGTTTTTAATATTGAAAGTTTTCTAATATATTTTAATTTTTTTTTGTATACTGTTATATATAATCCACCTGATATATAAACGGACCTCTTAGATTTGGTTAATTTTAACAAAAAAGGTTTCTTATAGGGTAAAGTCCTACACTACCGTCCAGCATGTTATTACATAACTTGCTATACATTACCAATATTTTCTAATATAATAATGACACATGCTCGACACCCTTTCTACCCTTTAAAGTGTGACGTAATATCTTGTGTATAAATTGAAAAGTGTTAAACATCCGGTCCTAATGAGATTAAACATGGCCCTTGAATTTTAAATGAAACACTTTTTCTTATCAGGCCTTGAAGTGGTGTTGTAGAAAAATCGGGGCCTTATAAGGCTCTAACCACAACTTTATTTACTCTTTTATAAATATACTTATAATAAGTTACTTATCATGTGAAAATGAATGATTAATTTTAATATGTAATAATAATTTTAAAAAGTTTGTTATTTGAAATTGTATGTATTATAATTAATTCTTCAAATATGAGAGAAAAAAGTAACGTCCATTTTTCTAATTAAAAGAACATCATTTAAATAAAATCTTTGATTCATTTATAATTTTTGTATTGTATAATATGGTTAACCATGTGTTTTGCATACTGTAAGTTATATTATAGACCTAATACCCGGGTTATAATGTTACTATTTCAGTATATAAGTGGCATATAATGAAACTATATGTTGTGAGACACATTGTTTCGAGAGACTCTCATCAAATAAATGCGCATTTGCATTTAGTAAGAGTTTGCAGCAGAGAACTCTGCTGTAATTTGACATAATTCATTCTATAATAGATATTTTTAAAAGGTCGAAATTAGAAATTATCATAAGAACATTAGCAAAAAATTCGTATTGGTATAGAAATCCAAAAAGTATCACAAAAACTGCATTTCTTCAATTTCCACTGACAAATTTCTCGAAAACCGAGGGTTATAAGATTCTTTTTAAATGTGAATTCGTGTTCAGCATCAAAAAACATATAAGAACCATCCTATGTGATCCCAGAAATAATAAAAAATTGAAATTCTGTTGGATTATGCTATAAATACTTACAAAATTTGTTAATACAACTTACAGAGAATATTAAAAATATAAATTATTTTAATATTAATTAAAAATGTTGTTTAATTGTTTTTAAGAAACGGTTACAAATGTTACTTGGGAGTTTTTTAAAGATTATTAATACTATTATTAATACTATTAGTATTAATTAAAATAGTTAATAAAATATTTTGATTTTGTCAATATTCATATCTACTGAATATTTCTTAAATAAAATTATTCTATGAATATTATTCAGTTATGTTAATAAAATATTCTTAAAAATATTCCTTGAACTTGTCTTGGGGAATATTCTGCATTCACAGACATTCACAGACATTCCGTGAACCTTTCTGTAATATTTGAGGGGCTGGATGCTATTTCAGGAAATATTTTACTTCATATGTGGACAATTAACTAATTTAAAAAAAAACTATCAAAAATTTTTTTATTCTTTTTTCTTAATCTACAGGATCTAATACGTCGAATTATGCATTTTTAATTAATTTATTGATACTTTAGGCAATTTATTTCATTGTTAGACAAAAAAATGAAAAGGGATCCCTTTGTTGATCTGTTGCAAAAGTTGTTTCTGTTTCAAAATGGAGGGAGTGGAAAAATTTAAATCTTTTTTATTTTTATCTTCAGGGTGTACAAGACTTAAAACAACTCACATATAAATAATTTCTCAGAAGAATCAAAGAAATTCGCATAACAATTATTAATTTCGTTTTTTAAAATGAAAATTTCGATATTTCACAAGATTTTTCACAATAAAATCCCTTAGAAATTTTTTTATGTCTACTTTCTCTTTTTTTGCTTCAAATAACTTAATGAAATAACATTCAACCAGTAACTTTCCAAAAAATCAAGTTTATTTATTAAAAAACACATTTTTAGAAAATGGACCACTTTGTCGGTCGGTTGCAAAAGTTATTTTTGTTTCTAAATATTGTGGGCGGAAAAATTCAAAACCTTTTGAGTTTTCATCTTAAAGGTATGCTAGACATTGCTATTCGCATAGCAATGTTTAATTTCGTGTTTTTGGAAATAAAATTTTTAATTTTTGATAAGATTTTTATAATAAAGTCGCTTAAAATTTTTTTCAAGCTACTTTTCATTTCTTTGCTAGAAATAACTCTAAAAAATAACACTGAACCTTTAACTTCGTCAAATATTGTACTTTATTAATTAATAAACGTATTTTTAGAAAAGGCACTACTTTGTCGGAGATCCATTATTCTGTCATTGTTAAAAAATGAGGGAGGAGGGAAATTTGAAACCTATTGATTTTTAATCTTAAGGGCGTGCCAGACTTAAATAAACTCTTATCTGAATAACTTCCTAGAAGAACCAAAGATATTCGTATTACAATCTTTGATTTCGTTTTTCTCGAAATGACGTATTTGATACTCCAAACTTTAAAATTTTGTAACTCATCGAATTTTTCACCCAGAAAGTTGTAAGACCACTCAAAATTTTCCAAATTTTGTCAGGAATTTGCCCATATAGATAAGTCCAATAGTGCCAAAGTGGCCCCTTTTCATGCGGGCGTCGACATATAATGAATTGTTTTAAAGTTTTGCAATTAGTATTATGATGTAGGGTTTCTTGATTTTTTTTATTCGTTTGACGAATAAGTATGTCATTAGAATTGTTTGTGGCTCAATAAAACATGAATTTAATGCAGAAGATATTTACAAATATTGTTACGAGTTTTTTGAAAGTCTACATCATTTAATAGAATTTCATTTCAATATCTCCCCTAGTCAAAAAGTTCTACAGAATGATTTTATAGGGTGACTCTTAGAGTATCCTATAGGGTATTTTATAGCGAATTTTATTACAAATTTTATAGAATATTCTATAGAATACTTTGTAGAATTAATTTAAGAATTTTTTTAAATTTTTATATGAATTCTGCAGTTTCACTAGATATTTTAAATAATTCGTGAGAAAAATTTAAAAACATATTTTTAGATTAATTCTACAAAGTATTCTATAGAATTCCTTATCAAATTCGCTATATAATACTTTATAGAATGATTTTATAGAGTGACTCTATAAAGTATTCTATAGAACTTTTTTGACTGGGCCCCTCTCCTCATGTAATACTTTATCCCATACGTTAGCGTCCTTTTTCATTAATCGTCATATATCTTTTGTCCCCCCTTCCCCTGTTTGTGTGACCTATTATGTGTACGACCTCTTAACATTAATTAGTTAATTAGTTAAAACATTAGTTTTATTATTTTATTATCACAAATAAATTTATCACTGGAGAGTACAGATTTATTAATTGAAAATACTGTTAGTTTTGAATTTTTTATTTGGAACAACAATTTATAAAATTAAGTATAACTTTGTTTTATAAGTTTAGCAAACGAAGAAAGTATAAAATTAAAAGCTGCTGAACATATTATTCCAGAGACGAATTGGAAGGCAAACTCACACTATAATCTTCATTGTAATCTGTTGTAATAATTAAATATATTTATTGTGATTATTCAGAAATTATTTTATTTGTAATCAAGTTTATAAAATTAAAAATATTATTGTTTATCTTTTTGTTAAGTAGTTTAGTATTTTTTTTAATTACAAATGTTTGTTTTGCAAGGAGAAAATTTTATCTGATAAAAAAATTGTTCATAATTTTCGGATGAAATGATCGATTTAGACCATTTTTGTTATGGGTAAAGTGCATTTTACCTTTTGTCAAAATAGATCTGCTTAAATTATACATCGTGTCTGTAAATAGTTAATTGCAAAGATACAGATTTAAATGTTTAAAACTTATAAAATGAAAAATAGTTAACTGAAAATACGGGAAACTTTAACTGAGTACAACCGATTTACCGACAGACAAGTTTTGCATGTATAATTTGATGTTTCGATTATTACACTATCAAATACTTTATGTTCAAATCTCCCGCTCAGATTATTTATGTCGCTAATATGTCGGTTTAATATTAAATTTATTAACTTCTTATTATTTATCATGTTTTTCATGAGAGAAAAAGAATTTAAAAAAAAATTAATCTATATGAGCAGTTTAAAATATATTGAATAGCGATTGCTTAATATAATAATAGTATTAGTGTGTTTGTGTCTATACTCTATTAGCTTAGGTTTGTGATATATTACTAAATATAAGCGATTAAAATTAAATGTATATGTAAATTATGACTGTAAGCAAAATTCGAACGTGGTTGTTTGCTAGGTTGGTTCATATACAGATAAAATTTTCTCAATGTAAAAAATAGTGATTAGACGTTACTTAAGTGCAAATTATATTTTTATTATTATTAAATATACATTTTTCAGTTTTGAATAATTGAATTCTCAAAAAATACATTGAAAAAATATCTTTTGATTTTAAGTATACTTATTAAAAAATTATCTATTTGTAATTTATATAAATTATTTTTTATTCATATTTTTATTTACTAGATTTCCTTTACTAGTATAACAATATTAGTTTAATATTGATGCACATTAAAAAGTGATACACACTTGTTCTCAAATTGAGTAACAATCTAATTCAAGAAATGAGTTAAAAGTAACCTTTAAATTATATGTATTGAGTGTTAATACAATTAATTAATATAAACAACAGTAAATAATAATGATTTATGGTTTTAGTAATTCACAAATTGTTTAAACAAACGTTTAGTGTTAACCACTAACTTCTGGTATTAGGCAGACAAAAAATGCATTTTCTTTTTAATTTTCAATTGAATAATCAGAAAAGAATGTTATAAAATATTTTATTATTTAAATAATTCAGAATTTCTTTAAACAAATAATTGTTATTTATTAGCTCTTGACATATAGCATCTAAAAAGAAACATATTTTTATATTTTTTAATTAGTTAATTAAAGTAGTTGAAGTAATTACAAATTAATATAAAAAAAACTTCAAGTTTCTATGTGAATTATTATTAAAAATCACAGCAATATATAGTTGAACTTTATTAATCTAACTTAAAGCATTCTCATGTTATCTCCCCAGATGAGACCTACAATTTAAAAAACATTTAATCCAAAAGCTCTTCATAATTTGGAGATATTTTTGAAAATGTGATGTTTACATATGGGCATATCTCTAGAACTTTTAAACTTTTAAGTATTGGAAAAAAATTTCTTTTTTCAAGGCACATTCTTGAAACTAATTTTATTGTCTTATGTATTGATAAAATAATAAGAAAAACCTTGCGATAATCATTTCTTAACATTGTTAACATTGTCTATAAATTTAACCCCAAAAAAATGATCCAAATTGCATAGCTTTCTCACATAGTCGGATTTTTACATTAATCAGTATCTAGAGGTTTTTGGGGTCGCTAATTACAAATATGATATTAGTTTTTGAAAATTCCAAATGACGGATCCAATACGGCGGACGAAAATTCAAAAAGGTTATGGATTTTCACAGAATTGTATATACAGGGGTTTTTGGAGTTGCTGATTATGATTTTTGAAGTCGGATTTCAAAAATTCCAAATGTCGGATTCAATATGGCGGATGAAAATTTAAAAAATATTTCAATTTGTACAGAAGTGGGTGTGAAGGTGTTTTTATGGTCGCTGAATACACAGGTCATTAAAAAAGGCTTACTTTTTTTATGAGACATCGGAGTGGTTTCCGATGTATTTTTGGATGATGAAAACGATCCCGGATCCCAAAATTGCCCATCACGTCAGGATTATGAGGAAAGACCCCAGGTAAAGACCCCAAAAAACGTGCACTACTAGACCCACATTCTTAAGACAAAAAAAAATATACTTTTTTTTTTAAAATGGAGTCGAAAACACGAAAAATGTGTATTTTTAGAATGCTTTTATTGACCTCTTGAAATCGCTGGGATTCGCTTACAAATTGTTATTCGAGGGCTTTTGGGGTCCCGATATCAGTTTTCATAAATCCAAAATGGCGGATACGTCCAATTCTTAATTTTGACATCCGATATTTTGGATCCGCCATCATGGAATTTTGAAAACTAATATCGAATTCGTAATCGGCGACCCCAAAAGCCCTCGAATAACCATTTTCAAGCGAATCCAAGCGATTTCAAAAGGTTAATTAAAGAATTTCTAAAAATACAAGTGTTTGGTGCCTTCGACCCCATTTTTTGAAAAGAATTTTTATTTTTTTGTCTTATGAATATGGGTTTTGTAGTGCACGAGTCAAGCTTCAATTTAAGTCTATGTAGAAGTTTTTAGCACGTCAGGTTTAGGAGAAAAAAATATTGAAAATCTGAAAAACACATTTTTTGGTGTCCTCACCCCCACTTTTCTGAAAATGATAGGCAATTTTGGGACCCATGATCGTGTTCAGCGTCCAAAATACATCGGAAACCACTTGGATATCTTATAAAACAAGTTGTGAATTAAGATGTTCATTACATGAACATTTTGCTTCCTCTTTACGATAAGCAAAAAATTTGATTCCTCGTGGAGGAAGCATTAATCATAAAAAATTTTTTTAATCATATTCCATATTGTTGTCCTAAAATCTAATTTAAAATTAGATTAAAATTTTTAATTAAAATTTAATTTTCCAATAATTAATTTTTTAATTTTCCATTCATTAAAATTTAATTTAATTGTATAATAATACAATTTAAAAAAAAGAAAAAAATTTTAATAATAAAGTGAATTTTTTCATTTTATTTAATTCTATTAATGCTAATAAAATATATTCTTTTTATCCATCAATCGATTCGTCTTGATAAAATGAAGATTTTTAGTTTGTTTTTAAGTCAAGAGTAACGTTTTATTATAAGGCAACATGATTTTTAAGAAGGAAATAAATTTCTAATAAAAGTGCGAATTTTTGGTTTTAATTATGTTTAATTCTATAAATTCAAGTACAATATATACTTTATATATACCAATCGATCCGTTTTAATACAACGGATAAAATTATTGAAAAAAATGAGTAAAATTTTATTGTACTGGAATATAATTTTGATGAAAGAACTAAAGTTTTGATAAAAAAAAAGGTCATTTTTCTGCTTTAATTGTCATTAACTCTATAAACTCTCAAACAATTTATTCTTTTTATATACCAATCGATTCGTCTTGATGCAAAGAAGAAGATTTTATTATATATTAACTTCAAAAACCAACTTAAAAAAAAATTTTTGAAAAAATTTTTTTTTAGAAAAAAGTAAAAAAAAATGTTTTCTGAGAATTTTTTAAAGTCTATCAATCCAGTTCGAGATATTTTTATGATAAATATACCTGTTAAATTTTAGCCAAATTCGTTAAAACCTCTTCGAGTTATCGTGTTCACAAAAATCGGGATCCACACACACACACACATACATACATCCGGACAATTGTTCCGGGTCTTATATAACATAGTCCCATATAGAAGAAAATTTGTCAAAAGGATTTTTAAAAATTTTGTAAATTAAACAACTACAAAGCTTCCTCACGAGGAAGCAAAAGTAAGCCTATTTTCGTCAACCTGTGTTACAAATCTGAACTTACTTTTTGAAAAATTTTAAACTGGTTTAAAAGTGTCATATAATCTACCATATTGGATTTTCTAATTAAAATTTTTAATTTCAAAATTATTTCAAATTCGTAATCAGCAAGCCTGAAAACCCTAAAATGTTAAAAGACATTAAAATCTGATAATTTAAAAAAAATTTCGTCCGCCATTTCGGATTTGCCATATACAATTTTTTTAAACTAACTTCAGATTAGTAAGATTAGACCCTAGAAAACTAAAAATAATAAAGTTTAAGCAAGTTTGTGAGTTTAATGCTTTTTTCTTCTTGAAACAATGTGTATGGTAGAATCAGCTCATATACTTTTTTAAATATATTTTTTCTATGAATAGTGTAGAGGTTAACAATTTTTTGTATACTTTTATAATGTGCGTGAAGAGATTACAATGAGTTAAAAGTGTTTATAAATCAAATTCAACATGTGCCCTTTAAAAATGTAGGTTCTTATTGTGAGTTTCGTTTAGAAATTTAATGTTAAAGTCATCGCATTTCTTAAATATAAGTGGCACATATTCCTGTAAGGCTTTTCATTACTTCTTATTGCATAGACAATGTAATCCTGTTATATCGTTAGTTAAAAATCTTCGTTAAAAAAGTTATCGCAAGTTAATTACTAAGTTGTCGAAATTTAAGAAAAGTTGTCTCGCAAGTTTGCAGGTACCCCATTTTTACCTTAATTAAGGCACATCATTGTCTCAATGATTTTTTGGGTCTTTGTACTCTCAACTACTTCTACTGTAATTCACAAAATATATAATGACTCGTTAAAAAAGTTATACCACATAAACTGAAAAAAAGTCAATGTCACACACGAGAAACTGTCAATTTCGACACTTTAACTTATTTTTGTCGCCCCCTACCAAATTAAAAATGTTATTAAACACAACCCAGTGTGCACGTACTATAACTGTTCTAGACCAAAAAAAGAACAGTGTTCTAGAATAAGTGTTACAATTTTATTATAGAACAGTTCCAGAGCTTTGTTCTAAATTTGTTCTGGAACAATTGTTCTGTATTTGTTCTATAACAGACATGTAACATTTGTTCCAAATTAGTTATAGAATTTTTATGTAACATTGTTCCTACAGTGTTCTAGAACACTGTTACAAAAATTTAATATAACTGTTCTTTCACTATAAACTCGTGTTTATTTTCACTACACGGAAAAATGTTATTATTAAATTTTATAAAAGTATTTTACAAGTGTAGGACAAAATGCGACAAAGGAAAATTTTGTTATCAACAAAACTTACACAGTAAATCTTATTTTAAGATCGGTCTTAAATTCAGCACTGTCTGCTATAATGTTAAAGGATACAAAAATGTCGTATATTAATTTAAGGCTGCTTTCCTGCTTTAAAATAAGACTTTCTTTTTACTGTAAAATTTTAACAAAACGTACCTATATAAAATTTAGTAAAGTTATATTAAAATTTGTTCAAAGTTTTCGATATTTGATTTAACTTTACTAAATAAAGTATAATTTTTATTAAAGTTTAATACTTCTAATATAATAACTTTCTTTCCGTGTATAGTGCAGCCGCGTTTTTGCATGAATTACAAAAAATCTTTTGAATTTAGATACTTAGAAAGACTCGTATCGATAATTCGTGAAAAATTAAATAATTTTTCACTGTCAGCTTGCATAAATTTTCAAAATTTTTAAAAACATTATTCACCAAGAATAACATCAAATATTTAATTAATTTATTATCAATTATTAATTAATAGGTATATCATAAAAATACAATAATAAATTATTAATATTAACTAATTAATTAAAATTTGTTATTATTTGTAGCATAATTATATATTATTCTTTGTGTCACGTCATCGCGACGTTCTTGTTTTGATATTTGTAATGTTGGAATGTGAATCCTCCCTATTTTCTTGTAACCCAAACAAATCGATCCAATTGTCAGACACCTGAACGACCTTTACCATATATGGTCATCCACGATTGTCGCCCTTCTACCAGGTGGTTCACCTGTCTAAAACAAGGGTCAACCACGCGCGCCTAATTTAATCGATAAATTAAAACTGACCCAAAGGTAATAAAGGTGGGTGGCATTATCATTTCTTTCCATTGGAAGCCAAGGTATAAAAGGTGCCACCCTTGCCAAATTCGGTAGTCCAGGAAACCCCGCCAACTTAACTAGTCTACAAGTCACCCTCGAAATATCAAATCTACGTTCTTCGCGTCAGTCTAAAAATCGCCACCAAGTTAACAAGTCGTGTTCTATCCCCGTGTGTCTTCTTCGTATAAGTCAAACAACCGCGACCAAGTTAACTAAGTCAAACTCTTTCAAGAAGAATATTTCTACTACGAGGCACATTTCTAAATTTCTGAAGACTGCATATTATCGACATCGAGTTAATATAAATATTTCGGTCACTCCTAAGGTGAGGGGTGCACACCTAATTTACATTCGACACCTGGACTCCGGACCGTACGATTTGCTGGCCCGAAAACAATTCAAAGGGAAAATATTGCATTCTCTGTTTCCGCTAGACAACATCAATACTTCGACTTCATTGTGAAGGTGGTTTTCACATGTTGGGTCTACGACTCTAAGAATAATTTTAAAAGGTAAGTAACTAATATTCTAAAAATATTGTCCCCATTTAAATTCTCTATTTCTTCTACAAGTGATAATTTTTGTTTCAGTGTCGTTGAAGACATCTGGATCTACTCTTTCTCTCTGATACTAATTGTAAAGGATTCAAATAAATACTCTAGTAATTTAACATCAATTAACCAGTTACTCTTTCTTAAAACCTGTCCCTTAAAATCAGAGCTTTATGCTCTGTGAATAAATCAGGTTGAATCACCGATGCCGGCCGAATTAAATATGTAAATTATGATTATGTTTAGTTTCATACTTTGAGACGTAACATTTGAAATAAAAAAAAATAAAATATATATATATATGGGCCCGATTGTGGGCCCACGATCGGACAAGGCTTAAAACATGTTAATTTAGTGCAATATTCTTACAAAAAATTTGAAAAAAATTCATTGAAACATACATTGTTGAAAATGAAATTTTATTTTAAAAAATATTTTTATTAAAAACTACGTGTGAAAACAAAACTTTTCATTATAAAAACGTCCAATTTGATCAATTTTTGATGCAAAAGCAAAATAATTTCCGATTTGGCCTAGAGTGCCTCATATATAGTTATTTTTTAAATAAGTATGTTACATTTTAATTTATAATTTTAGCGCTGCACATAACGGTCCCTCAATTCAAAAGGAAGTTGAAGTAAAATCACTTCCAAGCTTGCGTGGCTATGCGGTATGCGTATTCGACTTGTGTCCTCTAAGTCTAGGTTTCGATCCCCCGTGCGTGCGGAATTTTTCATTCTTAGTTTTAAGTGTTCTGTGTATAATTCTGAATATTGTTATATAAAGTATAAGTTCAAATAATTATTAACAATTATAATAATAATTTAATCAATAATTTAAATAAATAAGATAGTCTGTTTAAATTATTAAAGAAAATAAATTTTTTTTTTAAACTTATTGCCAAAAAAGATATTCTATTAATTATTCATATTTTTATTTATACTTATAAACATTTATTTGTTCTATGCAACTATTAAATTTCTGCTTGGGTATTATTTATGATAAATCGTTTTTGTTATAGAATTGTTATATATTTGTTCTAAAACAATGTTCTAGTTTTGTTCTAGAATTGTTACAGACTTTTGTTCCTATTTTGTGCCTCCAGGGGGACGACATTTTGACCTGCCTGTTCCTCACTAGTTACAGAACTTGTTCTTTTTTGTTCTGGAATAGTTACAGAATTATTCTGTAACTTTGCACACTGGGAAGGTATATTTAAAATGGACAATAATTGATCAAATTATGGTACTGCAAAATTATTTTTATCCTTTTTAAAATATAATAATTAGGGAATACATAAAGTTTAAAAGTTCTAGAGATATGCCCATATACATACGGAATCACATTTTTCAAAAATGTCATTTTTGAACTCCTGAGAGCAAATAACATAAAGATATATCAAAAAATTGAACCTGAAAAATTTTGGTATTACAATACTTCCTCTATATGAGGAAGCAATAATTAAATAGATTAAGTTAGATAAATTTCAAATTTTTGGAAATAACTGTCTGATATTTTAAGCAATAAAAGTTAGTAATTAACAAAATTAAATTGTTTAAACAAATAATGATTATTACACTGGGTAACAAAAAAATGGTTATGTCGTGTTTTTTCAAAATTGTAATGTTTATTAAAAGTTTGGGTGTCAGTGAACAAGAAAATAGCAAAAAAATTTAATTTATTCAAATCCATAAAATGGGGAGTTAAATTATTAAAAAACTGTATGTTTTGCACTTTTCCTTAAAAGGAAGCTCAAACCTTTATCTTTAAGAATCAAAATTGAAAATTTAAGTAAAAATTGCATGGCCTAATGATTCATACGCCCTAGTAAAAATGACTGGGAAATTCATCATTGGTGCGTATCAATTTTTCATCATCGAATTGGCTTCAGATTTGTTATTCGGGGGTTTTTGGAGTTGCTAATTACGAATCCGAAGTCAACTTTCAATAATTCAAAATGGCGCCTTCAACATGGCCTTCAATTCACTTTGGACTATTCTGTTTGATGTTATGAATTAATCATAATCAATTTTGGTTTGAATACAAACACGTTCGATTTGAAAAATGATTCATTTTTCTATCACCGTACACTTTTTAACTCAACATAGTTTAGTAAAAATAAGAATGTCATTTTTGAGCGAAAATAAAGGAATTTTTTCAAATATATGATATAAAATGTAACAAACTTATTTCCAAGAATAAAGTTAGGACAAAATCCATATAGTTCTAAATAAACAAAGAAGTTTTAATTTGAACTATAGATTCGAAATCAGCAAACCCAAAACCCCCCAAGTATCAAGTTTGGAGCGAATCGGAACGATTTTTAACATTTTATCCGCCAATGTTGAAGCCGCCATTTTTAATTTTTGAAAGCTGATTTCGGATTCGTACACTGAAAAAAATGATAATGTTAATTTTGACATACAAGTATGGTTAGGATGTATAGCTGAAACAGCAATACCGTATTGCTGTTCTTAAAATACAGTATTCGTGTTTTCCACATACATATTATTGTCTCTCAAATACATATTGCTGTTCTACACTGCGTATGGCTAAAACAGCAATACTGTATTGCAGTATCATATCTACCAATATAATATGTCAGAATTGGCTATATTTATGGCAGCACCATAAATATATTTTTTTCAGTGTAATCAGCGACCCTAACAATTCCAGAGAAACAAATTTAAAGCCAATTCGATGATGAAAAATTGATATACAACAATGTTTAAATTCCCAGTCATTTTTACCAGGGCGTATGAATCATTAAGGGGGGGTACTCGGTAAATACACGTCCCCTGCATTTTTTACATTACTTTTCAGTTTTTCTTCTTAAAGATAAAGGTTTGAGCTTACTTTTAAGCCATATTACAGCTTTTTATGTCTTCCCATTTTCTTTTTACAGGACTTCAAAAAGTGCCAAAAACACCGTTTTTAATAACTCAACCCCCCATTTTAGGGGTTTAAATAAATTAAATTTTTTTTGTTATTTTCTTGTTTACTGTCACCCAATCTTTTGAAAATTTCTGAACTAGTTTATGTTACTTCTTTATTTATTATTTATTTTCTAATTCCAATATAATGTTGCTTAAAGAATATTAATTGTCAAAATTAAAATTAACAAATTTAATGTAAACTTTTTTCAATGTATTTTGAGTGAAGTATTTTATTCTCTTTCTTATAATTAAAAATTTCAAAAACAATTTAAATTCAAATGTAATTAACCTGGAAAACCCATGGCCAGTTGCTTGGTTTTTAGAAGAATTTTTTCTTCTGGGATAATTGTCCACTCAATGACAATATGCGAATTTATTTCTTGCCACATTTCGTACAATTCAGCGATTGGTTTTACAAAACATTCGTCTTTTCTCAACATTTCATAAGTTTTTGCATTGGAAGGGGAATGCATATTTCTCATATAAAATTGTTGAATTTTGTAAAACAATTTTTGAGATAGGTCTAAAATTTGCAAATGAAAATCAAAATACTTCAATTCAGCCCAAATGCTGCATAACTTTAACTTCATTGGAATAGTCAAATCTGTAATATAATATTTTTCAATATTAGAAACAAAAATGTAATTATTCAATTGTCAAATGACAATAAAGTTTATACTGTAAGTTTATTTCAACTTCATAGAGCAAACTTATGTTCATCTATAAAGATGCAGACATGTATTTTCACATATACACATAAATCACATTTATAAGAAAACATACTCATACATATAAAAAATACACACGCATATATATTCAACAAATGCATATTTATACCTAGACATATATTCATACACATACAGTAAACATACACACAATATAAATACCGACGAAACTAACCACCCACATAGCACAATATATTGCTGCAAGTTTGTGGTGTGGATTACACGTATAGTTTGTAAGGATAGGGTTGTATACTTGTGGTAAATTTAAGGTAAACTTTAAATTTCCGCCATGACCGTAAGCTTACAAGTAAAGGTTATTGTAAGCTTACAAGCATAGTTTACTGTAAGCCTACAAGTAAAGGTTATTGTAAGCTTACAAGTAAAGGTTATTGTAAGTTTACATGTAAAGGTTGTTGTAAGGGTTGTTGTAAGCTTAAATGGTCAGGCTGTGGTAAGGTTACTATGAAGATGTAAGGTTGTAGTAAGTTTACTAAATAAAGTAAATCTTTACAAAATAATTTAAAATATAATTAAAAAATAAATAAAAAATTTTAAAAAAAAATTTTGGTCTTGCTCCATTTTGGAAATTTAACAAGCCATTGAAAATATTGAAAACAAATTTGAGAGGACTGGGATTCGAACCCGGGATCGACGCGCATAAACCTAACATTCTAACTAACTGAGCTAAGTGGGGTACTGACAAACAAAAAAACAATATTGCTTTTAAGGTGAACCAAGAAAATGACTAACTCTTTAAAAGCAATATTGATTTTTTCTTTCTCAGTTCCCTACTTAGCTCAGTTAGTTAGTATGTTAGGCTTATGCGCGTCGATCTCGGGTTCGAATCCCAGTCCTCCCAAATTTGTTTTCAAAATTTTCAATGGCTTGTTAAATTTCCAAAATGGAGCAAGACCAAAAAATTTTTAAAAAAATTTTTTATTTATTTTTTAATTATATTATAAATTATTTTGTAAAGATTTACTTTATTTAGTAAACTTACCACAACCTTACAACTTTATAGTAACCTTACCGCAGCCTTTCCATTTAAGCTTACAATAACCTTTACTTGTAAGCTTACAGCAACCTTTACATGTAAACTTACAATGACCTTTACTTCTAAGCTTATGGTAATGGCGGAAATTTAAAGTTTACCTTAAGTTTACTATAAGTATACAACCCTATCCTTACAAACTATACGTGTAATCCACACCACAAACTTACAGCAAGATATTGTGCTATGTGGGCACATGCATAAAATACATACACATGTATGGGGGTGAGTGGGTGAAAATGAATAAATTGGCTGTTTATAGAAAACCAAACGAATCAACCGATTCAATAAAATATCATATTTATTTTTTGTACACTCAGTTTTGTGAAAATTATGATATGTCAGTTGTGACGTTGTGGATTGTCGTCTCCTGTGGGTCGACAATCTGAATCGTCATGTCACCTGTCGGATTTATCCCCGAACCGTGATCGTAAATTGATATGGTAATTGAGAAAGTCGAAACTGCCGTGTGACCCACTATCAGTGGTAAATGTGTGTCGCGCGGCTAGTTAGTAGGAGAGAAAGAGGTAGAGGGCAGGGCCCAAGTGAGTAGTAAGAGACAGAGAGAGAAGAGCCAGTGAAACGAGAGAGAAGGAGAGATGAAGAAGACGAGCACGTGAGAAGAGAGCCAAGACACAAGGAGAGTATTATTGTTGCGGCCATTGAGCAAGGTGTGAAATTGTGTGTGCAAGAGTGGAAAATTATCGTCTGTCGCGCCGGTACGCCAGTATCTTGCTGCAGGCCATTTTCAAGTTTTCGCCGTTTTTGTCTTTTTGTTTTAGAGCTGTGAATAAGAGTGTTCGAAAGTGGAGCGTGAAGCTCAGAATCGAGTGAGAAATAAAGATTGGATTTTGTGTCGAGAAGCAGTGTGTATTTTCTTGTGTTTTCCCCGTAAACCTCCATCACGGATTTTAGCGACGTGGGTGAGGACAGAGAAACGAAGCCAGGGAAACCAACGAGAGTTGTGGTTGAGCCGATTCGCCGTAAGTAAGTCCGTTTGAGAGTTGTTGTGCCAGTCGTGTCTCGCCGTTGGCTTTTCTGCTGCCAATTTTGTTTGGGCAGAATCTCCTCTGAGCGAGAGAGAAACTCGGAGGTTTGAGAGTTGAGTTTGTTGGGCCGAGTAGAGAAAAGTTTATTAATTAATCTTCTAAAAATTAATTGGCGCCTGACGGCGAAATTTATTAACGTAAATTTCTAAATTATTAATTGTTGAAGCGTCGGATTTTGCCTGACGTAAGCAGAAGTTTTGAGCGATCTGACAAATCGTTTAAAATCATACGTCACAAAATTTGGCGCCCAACGTGGGGCCAAGCTCGAACCGAGAGACGACTAAAATTTAATTGTGAGCCAGATTTGTTGCCTGAGTTTTGAAATTTCTGTCTGCTGACGCCAGACATAATTTTTATGTTACAAGCTGACAGAAATTTCAAAATTGTGTACAGCCAGATGCCAGAGTGTTGAGAATTATTTTGCCAGTGCCATTTTGCCTTTGCCATGAAACGTAAATTTTTCACATGTTAGACCGGAAATAAAATTCTAAAGTGTCACGTGACTGTGAATAGAGCACCGACGGTCGAGAGAGAAACGACGCGCCGGGATATTCAAAAATTTCAGCAGTCAAGAGAAAGTTTGCGCGCGCCAGGAAAAAGCGACTCAGTAGTAGTAGTAATAGCGGCTATTGAGAGAGAGAGAGACAACGAGAAGAGTGAGAGGGAGAGCCGAGTCACCAGTCTGCCAGAAGAAGAAAAATTTTGAAAAGGGGCACCCCAATTAAATTCGTACGCCCCTGTAGTTCTCCAAGTACAGGGCCGTATATACAAAAAGTGCGACCCCCTTCAAAATTAATAGAATTTTAGAATCGCGCGAAATTTAATTTTTTTTGAGATGGCAAAGGCAATGAGCGAGGTGGAAGACTACCAGAGACGCATGAGCGAACTAATTAAAATACCATGCGTAAGCCAAGCATGGGAATCAATTAGAGTCATGCAAGTGGGACAAGTTGTGACGAGCCTACTGAGACACCAATTGTGTATTAGTGGCTCGATTCAAGTTTTGCGAGAGAGACTATTAAGAGCCGAAATGAGATTAGCCTTGATTGACGGTACTGACGTGCCATTTAGCCAGCGGTATGACCTTGGAAATTCCGATAAAATCTTTTTATTGGAAGCCTTCCCAGAGCCAGAATCCAGCCCGTTTCGTTCTGTCACACGACAAAGAGGTGGCCATCTTTCATCTACGGATGATGAGGAGTCCGATAGTGGGGCGAGCCAAATCCATGAGAGCATTCATGCCAGGGAAATTAAAGGTAGTGGAGGAAATAAATCATGGGATGGAACATCGTACAGCAGAGAAAATCCGACCAACGTTGCAACCACCCCAAATTTCACAACCCCAACCCCAGTCATGTCAACAGCCAGTATGACAACTGTTTCCCCCACCACTACTAGTGCTCAAATGAGTATGACAACGTGCACTGTCATGACATCGCCCCATACCATCACTTCAGCCACAATGGCTCCGAACGTTCAGAGCCTTCGGGATTCAGTCGCCCGTTTGAGTTTGTCTCCAGAAATAAGAAAGATCATGGAGGATGCCGAGAAAATGAATCGTCAGTATTCTGGAGGAGGGTGGGAGTTACAACAAAGCCAATGCAGGGCCGAGATTGCTGATGGGTACCAATTGACCCATCATCAACAATCGCGTATTGTGTCCCCACATGCCAAAACTCCTGCAGCCGAGACCACACACTCACACCATAATAATGATAGAGTGAGGCCCACACCCGCCCCTAGAAGCCAGTCAAGCCGAGGTAGTGTGAGTGAAGACAGTATCACTCAACTAAGAGTACCGAAGAACGGAGAGTCGGTATATGAGTTTCGAGAGAACGAGTGCGCGAGACTTGTAAATAATAGGGACAATGCCAGACAGCCAAAAGAGAAAGGCGAAAAGAGGGGAAAAAGAGAGCAATTCGAGAGAAAAATTGAGTATAATGGCAGCAAAGAGAGCCATATGAGTTGTAGATGTAGCAGTAGAGGTAAAAGTGAAGACCGAGCAAGTGAGAAGAGCCGAAGAAGAAACGACGCTGAGTGCAGGCCAAAGAAAGTGACAGGAGAGAGCCGGAGATCAATATTAGATGACTCTACGAGTGAGTCAGAGTCTGAGACTGATCTTAGTCAATGCCAGGGTAGTAGGGGGGAAAACAAAGAAATTAAGTCCGGCCGAAGGTCCAAAGTGATCAAAACACTAAAGGACTGGGACTTAAAATTCTTTGGGGATGACGACAACGCCGAAGAATTTCTGGAGAGATTGGAAGACTGCAAGACCTACGAAGATTTTTCGGACCGAGAAATCTTACAAGCACTACCAATTATTTTCCGGAAAACAGCCAGCAGTTGGTTTAGGTCGTTGCGCCGTGAAATAACTTCTTGGAGATCATTCCAGAGGGCCTTCAAAAATGAGTATTTAGTGACAGTCGACGATGATGACGTCACAGATGAACTACGGGCCAGGACCCAGGGCAAGGGGGAGAATATCTCACCCTATCTGACCAGTTTTAGACTTATTTTAGGTCACATGAAGCGACCTATTAGCCAAAAGCAACAGGTCAAGATTGCCTACAAAGGTCTAACGCCAGCTTACAGACGTCAACTAAGGAGACTTCATTTCGAATCGTTGAGCCAGATGGAGAAGATCCTGAGGGATTACGAGAGAGCCAAGGATTTAGATGAGCGATATGCCCCACCCCCACCAAAGGAAAGAATGCGTTTTCCGTTAGCGGCCGTGAAAGAGAAGAAGAGCGTCCAGAAACATGTGAAGAGCGAGAAGGTTGCAGCCATGGAAAAGGAGTCAGAGTCGAGTGGTAGTGACCACTCCACCAAAGAGAGCAGAGAGCCGATAGAGGAAAAGAGAAAAGAGACGCCAAGAAGTGTATGTGTGGACGCAATGACACTTATTACAACAGCCCAAAAATCAGCAATGCAGAGCCAAGTAGTCAGTTCACCCCCACCACAAATCTGGCCAAGACCTATGCAAATCGCATATCCAGCCATGTATGCAGGAATGGGGTCAGGAGGAACAAAACCAGTTGGTTTGCCAAACGTGGAACAAAATGGTTCAAAAGCGGCAACAAAGCAATTTATGGGAATTTGTTTTCAGTGTCAGTCTATAGGACATCGGGCCAGAGATTGTCCTAAGAGAATCTGTTTCCAATGCCAGCAACAGGGACATTATGCCAAACAATGCCCTCTGAGGCAAACTCAAGTGGAATCATGCCTAGTGTGCAAAACACCAGGAGTAAACTTTTTGAGATGCCAGAATTGTGTAGAAATACGGAGAATTTTGGAAAGCGGGGCCTGGAGGACATAGAGATGCCCTGTACATGTGGGCCACGACAGCAGGAGAAGAAGAGTCGAGAAAGAGAACTGGGCCAGAAACGACCGAGTAAGGAGAGCTTACTCTGTCAATGTGTAGATGAGAACAATGCCGACGAGTGTGGGACTAAAGGTACGGATGTGATCCCAGTACCTCTAGTCCAGGGGAGGGGAGAGGCTGTGAGAGTCACAGCTGACCCAACCCCAAGAAAAAAAAAATTTTTTTGAGATTAGAGATGGGAGGAAGCATTGTCGACAGAAAATTGGATAAGAGGGCTGAGTTTTGTTAGAGGGTGAGTGAAAAAGGAGAACCGAGTTTTGTGAGCCGAGTTTCGTAGATATGGAGAGCCGAGTTTCGTAGAAAGGAGAGCCGAATTTCGTGAGCCGAGATTCGTAGAGGGGAGAGCCGAGATGAATGAGCCGTGTAATAGCCAGATAAAGAGTAGGAGAAGCAGAAGTAATGCCAAGATTATCATAGTCATGACGGTCCTATGTAAAATAGTACCGGTCATGGGGAGGGGATTGTGACGTTGTGGATTGTCGTCTCCTGTGGGTCGACAATCTGAATCGTCATGTCACCTGTCGGATTTATCCCCGAACCGTGATCGTAAATTGATATGGTAATTGAGAAAGTCGAAACTGCCGTGTGACCCACTATCAGTGGTAAATGTGTGTCGCGCGGCTAGTTAGTAGGAGAGAAAGAGGTAGAGGGCAGGGCCCAAGTGAGTAGTAAGAGACAGAGAGAGAAGAGCCAGTGAAACGAGAGAGAAGGAGAGATGAAGAAGACGAGCACGTGGGAAGAGAGCCAAGACACAAGGAGAGTATTATTGTTGCGGCCATTGAGCAAGGTGTGAAATTGTGTGTGCAAGAGTGGAAAATTATCGTCTGTCGCGCCGGTACGCCAGTATCTTGCTGCAGGCCATTTTCAAGTTTTCGCCGTTTTTGTCTTTTTGTTTTAGAGCTGTGAATAAGAGTGTTCGAAAGTGGAGCGTGAAGCTTAGAATCGAGTGAGAAATAAAGATTGGATTTTGTGTCGAGAAGCAGTGTGTATTTTCTTGTGTTTTCCCCGTAAACCTCCATCACGGATTTTAGCGACGTGGGTTAGGACAGAGAAACGAAGCCAGGGAAACCAACGAGAGTTGTGGTTGAGCCGATTCGCCGTAAGTAAGTCCGTTTGAGAGTTGTTGTGCCAGTCGTGTCTCGCCGTTGGCTTTTCTGCTGCCAATTTTGTTTGGGCAGAATCTCCTCTGAGCGAGAGAGAAACTCGGAGGTTTGAGAGTTGAGTTTGTTGGGCCGAGTAGAGAAAAGTTTATTAATTAATCTTCTAAAAATTAATTGGCGCCTGACGGCGAAATTTATTAACGTAAATTTCTAAATTATTAATTGTTGAAGCGTCGGATTTTGCCTGACGTAAGCAGAAGTTTTGAGCGATCTGACAAATCGTTTAAAATCATACGTCACACAGTTTATCCGGTAAGAAGGTTTGAATATAAAGGAGATAGAAAATATTAATTTTAAAATTTACACAATTAAACTCTTTATCGTGAAAATCTACACACCTTTGTTTAATAATGAAAAAATATATTTATTAACACTCAGAAAAAAATTTGTTCGAAACAACCAAATTTTTGTTGCATCAACCAAATAATACAGTCAACCAAACGTTTGTTTGATTCAACCAAAAAATTTCTTCCAATACGTTTATTTGTATTAACCAAATGGTTATTACACTTAACCAAACATTTTTATTTTATATAACCAAAAAATTTGTTTATTTTAAGAGAAAATATTTGTTTGATTGAAATAAATAGTTTTAGTTAAACGTATTTGGTTGATTCAAATAAATTTTTTTGTTTGCTTAATTTTATTATTTATTTTCCTCTAATAATGTTTGAATTTCCTAATTTAATATTTTCTAGTACATATTATTCATTAATTTATAATTTTATATATATATATATATTGTGACGATGTGAATTTTCATGCTGCTCGAAACTGATTGAAAATTCTACATCGTCATGCCATCTGTCGGAAAAGCCCCTAGTTGACAAGTCCCCATTTTCATGGTTAGTAAGGAAAAGCTAGTACCGCCAGCTGACCCACTAGTCGAGGGAAAGTAGGTCGCGCGGCTAGCTTGACGAGAGAAAGTGGTAGATGGCGGGGCCAGTATCACTTTTGGAGAGAAAAGAGAAGACGAAGACGGGCCACGAGGAAAATTCAAGAGACGCTACAGGTGGCCCATATATTAGCCGCCATAATGAATTTTCACATTGCCGCGCCGGTACATAGTCCATCGCTGCGAAAAATCGTTTAATTTTCCATCGCGAAAGTTACTGTTTTGGGAACATTTTGGTGTGGTGAGATAGTGGAGCGTGAAGCTCGGGGAAATTGTAGTAAGTTACGGAGACAATAAATAAAGGATTTGCCGTGAGAGTGTGTTATAAATTTTGTGTTCCCACCCCCTTGACGAGTTCCTAGCGAGCACTGCCGCCTTGCTGCCACGAGGAGCCGAGGAAACGGAACACCGAGGGTGAGATAGCCGAGTCGCCGTGGGTAAGTCGTTTGACAGTCTAGTGCCAGTCGTGTCTCGTCGTTGGGATTTTCTGCTTGCCAATTGTCCGGGCAGAATCTCCTCTGAGAGAGAGAGAATCTCAGAGGCATTGAGTGTATGGTGGTTTGAGCCGAGCAGAGTAGAGTTTTATTAATTATACCTATAAAAATTAATTGGCGCCTGACGGCGAAATTTTATTAATTTAAATTTCAAATCTTCTTGTTGTTGAATGCGTCAGATTTTGCTTGACGTAAGCAGAAATTTTGGGCAATACTTCCAATTGTTCAAAATCATACGTCACAAAATTTGGCGCCCAACGTGGGGCCAAGCTCGGACCGAGACACGACTGTGAAATTATTATTGTAAATTGTGTGCCAGAATTCTGAAATTTTCGAGAGCCAGAGCCAGACAAAAATTTAATTTTTTTTTCGATAGTCGAAAATTTCGGAATTTTATTGCCAGAACCGGCCAGAAAATTTCGAATTTGCCAAGTTGCCAGGTACAGCCAGAATCCGCCAGAAAATTCGAAATTTTAAAAGGCCAGCTGCCAGAGTGTTAAAAATTGTGTTGCCCTTGCCATCGCGTGTGAAATAGGAAAAATTAGAGTGCCTTTGCCATTAAAATTTTGAATTTTGTTTGACTGGTGAAAATTTCCTGCCGTGATTGAAATTTAATTAACAAACATTAAAAATTTTATCAGAAACTACCGAAAGCCAGCCGTGAAAATCTCAATTAAAATTTTTCTAATTAATTTGTGCCAGAGATAAAAATAAACATTCTTTTTGTTTTTCGAGCACATGTTAGACCGGAAATAAAAATTAAAAGTATTCACGTGACTGTAAATAGTGCGCCGGTCGGTCAAGAGAAACGACGCGCCGGGACATTTAAAATTTCAGCAGCCAGGAGAAAGTTCGCGCGCGCCAGGAAAAGCGGTTCGTGAGTAGTAGTAATCGTGGCTATAGAGAGCGAGAGAGAGCGAACGAGAAGGAGAGATAGAGGGAGAGTCGAGTCACAAGTCAGCCAGGAAAAGAAAATTTTTTTTTTGAAAGGGGCCCCCGGTCGAATGAGTACGTCCTTGTATTTAAAGTAGAACAGGGCCGTATATACAAATTGTGCGACCCCCTTGGAAATTGCTGAATTTTAAAATTTTAGAATTTACTCGATTTTCTTTCAAATGGCAAAGGCAATTCGCGATATGAAGGAGTATAAGAGGCGCATGCGCGAATTAATAAAGATTCCCAACGTCAGCCAAGCATGGGAAGTAATTAACGCCATGCAAGTCGGCCAAGTAGTGACGAGCCTACTGAGACACCAATTGTGTATCAGTGGCACTTCACAAGTGTTGCGAGAGAGGTTATTGAGGGCCGAGATGAGGTTGGCCCTGCCAGAAGAAGTCGACGTACCATTCTCGGAGAGGTACGATCTGGGGCAATCTGACAAGATTTTCTTGTTAGAAGCCTACCCAGAGCCAGAGAGTAGTCCGTTCCCCAACGTTACACGGAAAAGGGGTGGTAGGATCTCGTCCGCGGACGATGAGGAGTCGAGCGATGGGGAAAGTAGGGCCAGTGATCGGGAAAGCGCCGAAGTAGTGCCGGAGGTGAGGGAAAAGCGACACCAAAACGAAACAACGTACAGTAGACGTAGTCCGACCAACGCTGTTTTGACCCCGCGATTTACACCCCCACCCCCAGTCATGACGACAGCCAGCATGACCACAACTTCCCCCACCACCACCAGTGCCCACATGATGGTAACCACAAGCACTATCATGACGGCCCCCCACACGATACAGTCGGCAACAATGGCGCCGAACGCGCAAAACATGCGTGATGCAATCGCGCGACTAAGTCTGACCCCCGAAATAGAACGGCTAGCAGGATGCACCGAACGATTAGAAAGCCGGTACAGAGGGGGGGGATGGGATTGAAAACAGAGCCACAGCCAGACAGCCGTCGGAAATGGTTACCAGATTTCCCACCGCCAAGAGTCGAGGATCATTTCGCCCCACGGACCGGGGAAATTGGCCGAGACTCCGCACACGCCCTACAAGGATGAGCGAATGAAACCCACCCCAGCCCCCCGAAACCCGTCGAGCCGTAGTAGTATGAGTGAGGTGAATGCCACTCAGGATAGAGTGCCAGCGAATGGAGAGCCGGCCAATGAGTTTGAGAAAAGAGCAAACGTGAAGGACTTAGGAAAGAGTAGCAAAAGCAGAGTGGATAGGAAAATAGAGTACAGTGGTAGTGAGGAGGGCCAGACGAGTTGTAGGTGTAGTTGCGGGAGTCGGAGCGACGAGTTAAGTAGTGTTGAAAGTCGAAAAAGGAGCACTAAAGAGCCGAAGCCAAAGAAAGAGCGGAAGGAGGGCCGAAGATCGATCTTAGATGACTCAACGAGTGAGTCTGAATCTGAGAGCGACCACAGTCAAGACGCGAGGAGTGGGGGGAGAACCGAAGAAATTAAGTCCAGCCGGAGGTCCAAGGTGATAAAAACACTCAAGGACTGGGACTTAAAATTTTTCGGGGACGAAGACAACGCTGAGGAATTTTTGGAACGGTTAGAAGACTGCAAGGCCTGTTCTGAATTCTCCGACCGAGACATCTTGCAAGCCCTACCCATAATCCTCCAGAAGACAGCGAGCAGTTGGTTTAGGTCGTTACGTCGGGAAATAAATTCTTGGAAGTCCTTCCAGAGGGCGTTCAAAAACGAGTACCTCGTGACAGTGGACGATGATGATGTCATTGACGAACTAAGAGCCAGGACACAAGGGAAAGGAGAGAAAATTTCCCCATACTTGACTAGTTTACGACTAATTTTGGGCCACATGAAGCGGCCACTAAGCCAGAGACAACAAGTCAAGCTAGCCTATAAAGGCCTAACACCAGCCTATCGTCATCAATTAGAAAGACTCCATTTCGAATCATTGAGCCAGATGGAGAAGATCCTGAGAGATTACGAGAGAGCCAAGGACTTAGACGAGCGATATGCCCCACCCCCACCAAAGGAAAGGATGCGTTTCCCGCTAGCGGCCGTGAAAGAGAAAAAGAGCGGCCAGAAACATATAAAGGGCGAAAAAGTTGCGGCCATGGAAAAGGAATCCGAGACGAGTGAGAGCGATCACTCTGTAAAGATTGACAAGCCGAAGAAAAAGAAGAAGAGGAGCAAGAAAGAGAAAAAAGAGAAAGAAAGGTCAGAAGAAAAGAGCGTCGAGGCAATGAGCCCAGCAACACCCAGCCAGAAACCAACTATGGTACAGGGCCAAGTTGCCAGTGCTCCACCAGCCCAGGCCATGCAAATGCCCATGCACTTTGCTTATCCCATGGCGTACCCTGGTATTTTTCCAACGGGGGTGAAACCAAACTACCCCAAGCCAAATGGTCCAAACGCACCTAAGCCGGGGCAAAGTGGTACATCAGCGCCAACGACGCCCAAGGAGTTTGTGGGGGCATGCTTCCACTGCCAGACAACAGGACATCGAGCCAGAGATTGCCCTCAGAGGATCTGCTTCACATGCCGACAACAGGGACATTATTCAAATCAATGCCCCATGAAGCCAGCCCAAGCCGAGGTATGCCTGGTATGTAAAAGACCAGGATGCAACTTCTTAACTTGCCCAAATTGTGACGCAGTGAGAGCCGCCTTGGGAAACGGTGTGTGGGGGGCACAGCACAGCCCTGTACCCCCCTCAAACCTAACCAGCCAGTAAGAACTGTTGTTGAGCCATGTGACGTGAAGAGGAGGGTCGAGTGTCGTGAGCCGTGTGTTTTGACGAGTAGAGCCGAGAGCCGTGAGCCGAGTACAGTAGAAAACGAGAACGAGCGCGTAGACAGATTCGCACCCAGTTGTAGTTGGGTAAAGACAGAAAGCGAATTAGAAATAGAGAGAGAGAGCAGAGTCAGGGAAAGTGTCGAGCCAGTCATAGGTAGAGAGGATTTGACCGAAGAGAAGAAGTTCAAACTCAGGCCAGAGAGAAAGAAAGGGCGGTCGAGTGAGGAGAACTCACTCCACCAGAGCGAGGTAGAAAGAATGGCCGAAGAGTGTGGGACAAAAGGTACGGATGTGATCCCGGTACCTATAGTCCAGGGGAGGGGAGAGGCTGTGAGAGTCACAGCTGACCCGAACCTAAGTGATGAAGAAGACATCGACGGATCTAGGACGGAGAACAGATACTTCTTCGACATGTCTATTGGTGACAGACATTACGAAGCACTTTTCGATCCTGGTGCGATGATCTCAGTAATCACCACCAGAGTCGCCGAGCCGTTCAAAAGCCGAATTCAGCCATGTGGTACAGTTGTGAGAAGCGCAACCGGAGGTATCACTGAAGCAGCCGGAATCCTGGACCTGAATATAGTAGTCGACGGATATGCCAAACGTTTCGGAGTCAAAGTGATGAAGACGTTAACACAAGACATCATCTTAGGCATCGACTTCTGTAAGGCCTGGGACATGGAAGTAAAGCTGAGAGAAGGACTGTGGAGAGTTTGTCAAGGAGATTGGCATGAGTTTGGGCCAAAAGAGAGAGAAGAGGACGAACAGCTGATATTTGCCGAGTGTGCCGGTATTTCTGCACTCGATGATCGACAAAAGGACATCATCCAAGCCCTAGTGGACAAATGGGTACTACCAGAGTCGGAGGAACACGGAATGACAGACCTGACGGAACATCACATACGTGTTACCGACGAAACGCCAGTACAACATGCCATTAGACGAATGTCACCAGCAATGTTAACTTGGGCCCAAGGTAATGCGGCCAAGTTACACAAACTAGGGATCATCGAGCCATCTGCCAGCCGTTGGAGAAGTGCGCCAGTAATTACGAGAAGAGGTGAGAACGACTTTAGACAGTGCAATGATTATCGAGACGTTAATAAGGTAACAATAAAAGATTGTTACCCATTGCCATCTATCGACTATATCCTGGACAAGCTTCGAAAAGCCAGATACCTGTCAAAAGTTGACCTCAAACTGGCATATCACCAAATTCCAATGGCCGAAGAGAGCAAGAAATATACTGCTTTTGCCATACCTGGGTCAGGATTATGGCAGTTTCGCCGAATGCCGTTCGGTCTCATGAACGCGCCGATGACGTTCCAGCGAATGATCGATTCATTGCTGGGACCAAAGGTAGAGCCGTATGTCTTCGGGTACCTGGACGACATCATCGTAGTCACGGATACGTTCGAGGAACATGTCAAGTGGCTCGAAACCGTCCTACGAAAACTGAACGAGGCAAAGCTGATCGTCAACCCAGAGAAGTGCGAGTGTGGATGTTCTGAGGTCACCTACCTCGGATACTTGTTGGACGGTGAGGGTCTGAGGCCAGATCCGAATAAAACAGAGCCGGTGAGAAACTATCCAGAGCCGAAGAACGTGAGACAACTCAGACGTTTCTTGGGCATGGTCGGTTGGTATTCCCGTTTTATCCCAAATGACAGTGAGATCAAAATACCACTGTTGAAGTTGTTGCACAAAGGCCGAACATGGGAATGGGAGGACGAGCAACAGGAGGCTTTCGAGCAGCTGAAACAGAAGCTGACATCGGCGCCAGTCTTAGCCCGACCCGACTTTACAAAGAAGTTTACAATTCAATGTGACGCCAGCAACTACGCCATTGGGGCCGTATTGACGCAAGAGTTCGAAGACGGAGAACACCCAATAGTATACATCAGCCGAGTGTTGACCGAGGCCGAGAGAAATTATAGCGTGACAGAAAAGGAGTGTCTGTCATTATTATGGTCGATAAAAAAGTTCAGGCCGTATCTTGAGGGGTACAAATTTCATGTGATCACAGATCACAGTGCCCTAAAATGGCTCAGGAACTTGAAAGACCCGACAGGCCGGTTAGCCAGGTGGGCCCTGGAAATGCAGCAGTGGGACTTCGATATAGTTCACAGACGAGGTGCACAACACCATGTCCCTGATGCATTGTCCAGGTTACAGGAAGAGGAAGAAGAGTCGATGGCCGCGTTTGAATCCATTGAGGACCAATGGTACCTCAAACGCCGTGAGTTAGTGAGCCAACATCCGCAAAGGTTTCCTGGGTGGATTGTAGAGAATGAGAATCTCTACCGACATAGAAGTGATCCACTTTTATTGCCGATAACAGGAGACGAAGACGGTTGGAAATTGGTAGTGCCAGAGGAATACCGAACGAGAGTAATGGAAGACGGACACGCCAAAGCATCAGCCGGACACTTGGGAATCGAGAAAACCTATGATCGAATAGCACGAGAGTACTATTGGCCAGGTATCTGGAACGACGTGCACAAGTACGTGACACAGTGTCACCAATGCCAGATACATAAGGTATCTCAAGCCGGACCAGTCGGACTGATGGGCCAAAGAATTGTGGAGAGACCGTGGGCCGTAGTAGCCGCAGACACAATGGAGTTCCCACCAAGTAAGAGCAACTACAAGTACTTAGTCGTGTTCCAAGATTTGTTCTCGAGGTGGATAGAAGTAAAGCCATTGAAGTCCGCAGACGGAAAGTCGGTAGCCAGAGCATTCGAGGAGTTGGTCCTATTCAGGTGGGAAACGCCAGAGTACTTACTCACCGACAATGGTAAGGAGTTTGACAACAAATTTCTCAAGTCAACACTTGAGGAATACGGAGTCAAACACATCACGACACCACCTTACCACCCACAAGCCAACCCAGTCGAGAGGAGTAACAGAACCTTGAAGACTATGATCTCCACTTTTATCGGTGCCGATCACAGAAAATGGGATCTCCATGTTCACGAGTTCCGTCATGCAGTGAACACAGCAACTCAAGCGGCCACCAAGACGTCGCCGGCGTTCCTGAACTACGGAAGACACCCAAAGCCGGTGAAGAGCCTGCGACGAGAGGTCGAGAGTAAGAGAACAGTGGTGAGAATAAAACCGGAAGACTGGGTCGAGAGAGTAAAGAGATTAGACGCGTTAAGGGACATGGTAGCCAGGAACATTGACATAGAGCGAGCGAGACAGACGAAGTACTATGACAAAGGCAGGAGAGAAGTGACTTTTAAAGTAGGTGATTTAGTACTGCGAAAGAGCCACAAATTGTCGAGTGGGGCACAAAAATTCGCGAATAAATTAGCGCCGAAATACGAAGGTCCATACGAGATCATCGAGGTCCGCTCGCCAACCGTTTTTATCCTACGCGACGAACAAAGTAGGCGAGTCCCTAAAGTCCACATCACTGACTTGAAACCATACCTACCTGTTTCAAACCACTAAAATGTCATGTCCTTGTTTGTGAGTAAAGAAATTCTTTCAGAACGAGTTGAGAGCCAAGGCCAGAGAGAGGGATCGAGAAAACGGAAGAGGGAGAAAATGTCGCGACCAAGGAACACCCGTAGCCAGAGGTCGTCGAGCCGCCACCGAGTGTCCTCCGAGTTTGTGGGAACAGAGTGGGAAGCGTCCCCATCTCCTCCACGCATGAATCGCCAAGGAAGAGGCCAGAGTGGACACCGACCCGAACGGGAGTTCTACCACGAAGACGCCCAAACGATCGGGCCGTCTTATCTATCCTTTCCGATCACGGAACAACTACCGGGGGAACCGCTTGTGGCCAGGAGAGAAAGCGCCGAAAGGAGAAGAGAGGCACGCCAAACCGTGGAGGAAACGGAGGGGTCAGCCGGGGGACCGATAGAGACCGTGACGAGGCCAGAGGATTGGGGAGAATTAAGCGCGCTAGAGGAGAGAGGGAAGAGGGAGAAAAAGATGATCCGACCAGATGGAGCCGAGGTGGTCACCCCGTATCGATGGCCAGCTGAACAGGGCCCTGAGGAGAGCACCGAGGCGTACGAGAGTAGGCTCGCGGAGTACGAACTGGAGATGTTCCTCAACTCCAAGCAGCCATTGACCACGGTGGCATTGGAAAGAGCCAGGGCCCAGCAGAGGAAGGCCCTCCAAACGCGGCGGGAGAGGCAATGGACGGTTGACGACGTCGAGAGCCAACCACCCATGCCACGAGCGGCAAGGTCGAAAAGCCCTCAACCGGGACCACCGACCGAGCCAAGACGAGAATTGGGAGCCAGGCCAAAGGAGAAGGTTGGGCCCCAAGTCAGGACAATGGAGGAGGGCCAGAACACGGAGCAGAGGGAACGGAGAGGTGGGGGACCACAACTTAAGCAGAAGGCGAGGGGGATAGTGTTCGGGGGATTGAACCTTATTCCGACGGAGAGGTCGTTGGACCCGCCGCCCTACAGTTGCTTCAACTGTTGGCGAGGGGGACACAATGCCGAGGAGTGCCGCCAACCAAAACGACACCAGTACTGCTGGAACTGTGGTCGCCGTTTTACCAGCGTGGAGCGGTGTCCCCGATGTGCCCGGGAATACGCCCGGTATATGGGGCGAGCATATGATGCGGAACCCCAACCAGAGGAACGGCCAGTGAGAGAAGGAGGGGAAGAACGCGGTAGGGAGGAAGAGCGGGTGTACGCAGAGCCACCGAGACCAAGTAGTGGTCAGATGGTAGAACCGGAGGTCCAGGAGCCGGAAGCAGCAGCCGCGGGGGAGGAAGAAGGAGGGAAACAGGAGGACCTAGCCCAGAGCATTCTGACTTTGACCAAGGCCCTAGCGGGTTTACCCGCTGAAACACTGGACCTAGCGATACGCCAGCTCCTCAGAGAAAGGGAGGTTAATATGGAAAAGGGAGTTCAGAAGTGAGCCAGAGAGAGAAGGAGGGGGCCAGAGAGGAGTAGGGAGAGCCAGAGAAGAGTAGGGAGAGCCAGAGAGAAGTAGGGAGGCCAGGGAGAGTTGGGAGAGCCAGAGAGAAGGAGAGGAGAACCAGGGGCGGTAGCCAGGGGAGTCATGAAGATGACGGTCCTATATAAAATAGTACCGGTCATGGGGAGGGGATTGTGACGATGTGAATTTTCATGCTGCTCGAAACTGATTGAAAATTCTACATCGTCATGCCATCTGTCGGAAAAGCCCCTAGTTGACAAGTCCCCATTTTCATGGTTAGTAAGGAAAAGCTAGTACCGCCAGCTGACCCACTAGTCGAGGGAAAGTAGGTCGCGCGGCTAGCTTGACGAGAGAAAGTGGTAGATGGCGGGGCCAGTATCACTTTTGGGGAGAAAAGAGAAGACGAAGACGGGCCACGAGGAAAATTCAAGAGACGCTACAGGTGGCCCATATATTAGCCGCCATAATGAATTTTCACATTGCCGCGCCGGTACATAGTCCATCGCTGCGAAAAATCGTTTAATTTTCCATCGCGAAAGTTACTGTTTTGGGAACATTTTGGTGTGGTGAGATAGTGGAGCGTGAAGCTCGGGGAAATTGTAGTAAGTTACGGAGACAATAAATAAAGGATTTGCCGTGAGAGTGTGTTATAAATTTTGTGTTCCCACCCCCTTGACGAGTTCCTAGCGAGCACTGCCGCCTTGCTGCCACGAGGAGCCGAGGAAACGGAACACCGAGGGTGAGATAGCCGAGTCGCCGTGGGTAAGTCGTTTGACAGTCTAGTGCCAGTCGTGTCTCGTCGTTGGGATTTTCTGCTTGCCAATTGTCCGGGCAGAATCTCCTCTGAGAGAGAGAGAATCTCAGAGGCATTGAGTGTATGGTGGTTTGAGCCGAGCAGAGTAGAGTTTTATTAATTATACCTATAAAAATTAATTGGCGCCTGACGGCGAAATTTTATTAATTTAAATTTCAAATCTTCTTGTTGTTGAATGCGTCAGATTTTGCTTGACGTAAGCAGAAATTTTGGGCAATACTTCCAATTGTTCAAAATCATACGTCACAATATATATATAAAATTATAAATTAATGAATAATATGTATATGAGCGATTCCACGTCAAGTGATCAAGGGGTCTTTTGGTGTAATGTTTATTTCAATAATTTTTTACTCTTAAACAAATAAACATACAAATTTGACAAAGTACATTTTGGAAAGGTTTTTTCATGCTCTTTCGATTGGAAATAAGCATTTTGAAAAAAAAAATTTTTTTGACCCAAAAAAATCAAAATTAAAAATAAATTTCAATTTTTGGGGGAGAAAGGTACGATTTTTTTTTTTTTTTTTTTTTTAAACGAAAGCTGAGGTTTTTTCCTAAAAGGACATATAAATGGTAAAGTGGGACTAGAATGTTTAAACATTGAAAAAAAGAGTTTTCTACTCGCCGGAGCGCTCAAAACCCGGTTTTTAGCTCCGTTTTGGAGAAAATTCTTTTTTTCAATATTTAAACATTCTAGTCCCACTTTATCATTTATATGTCCTTTTAGGAAAAAACCTCAGCTTTCGTTTAAAAAAAAAAAAAAAAAAAAATCGTACCTTTCTCCCCCAAAAATTGAAATTTATTTTTAATTTTGATTTTTTTGGGTCAAAAAAATTTTTTTTTTCAAAATGCTTATTTCCAATCGAAAGAGCATGAAAAAACCTTTCCAAAATGTACTTTGTCAAATTTGTATGTTTATTTGTTTAAGAGTAAAAAATTATTGAAATAAACATTACACCAAAAGACCCCTTGATCACTTGACGTGGAATCGCTCATATACTCGAAAAAAGTTTATTTGAAACATCCAACTAAAAACATTACAAAATCGTATTGGAAATGTTCTTCTCACTGGTACAAATTTAATATGCAGTAGTTGTCTTACAATAAACACAATGCAATTATTTAACTGACACTTATAATTTTGTTTTATCGATTTACCGATTTAACTATAATGAATTTGATGCGAACGCGGACTGAACACAAGTGAGACCGCCATTTTTAAATTCACATATGTACTTTTTGAGACAAGCAAATATTTTTTTTGACTCAAATAAAATGATTTGGTTGAATCAAACAAATTTGTGTGTTGTGTCAAACAAATTGTATTCAACTAAATAATATTCTGTATTCCAAACACTAATTTTTTTAAATGAAACAAACACCTTCAAATAAAAAATTTCTTTCGGATAACCAAACGAATTTCACGGATTTATTAGAATGAACCAAATTTTTATTTAAATCAACGAAATTGTTTTATTGTAACAAATACAATAGGTTAACTAAACAGTTTGGTTAAGTGAAATAAACTTTTTCTCTGAGTAAAATTCTTTGTAGTTAAATTGTACAACGTTAAATTCTACACACTTTTATTAACTAAAAGGAGAATTATTTTGGTTAAATTCTCCACATTTAAATTGGGTATTGCTAAATTCTACACCTAATTATTAAACAAATAGAAAATTAAATTTTCTAAACTCTACAACGTTAAATTACTCATCGTTAAAATCTGCTCACGTCCAATATATTTAAAAAAATTAATTTTGTTAAATTCTATACAATTACATTTCCCGCCGTTAAGGGTATGTCCAAGGTGTGAAATGTAAACAAACCAAAAATTAAACAAACCAAACATAAATATGGCACTTTTATAACAGCCATTTCTCTTACAAAAATTAATATTTTTACACTTTCTCTACAAAAATGGAAAATTAGAGAGTTACAGTTTAAAAAAAAAATCATTTTTGAGTGTAATCAATAAATAGCAATTAGTAAAACAACTAATTCAAATGACCTGTAAAATAGCTTTTTTGACACGTCGCGAAAAATAAACTGTTTGAGTATATCAACCGCACTGACGATGATGAAGTCTCATATCAGCGATTGGACCTTCAACATGTGGAAGGGTAAATTTTTCCCTTTCCTCCTTGAAATTACAAGAGAAAGGGTAAAAACTTCTTCATCGTTCGTGCGGTTGATAAAGTCAAACACTTTAATTTTTCGCGACCTGACAGCACCATGTGGAAGTGCACTTTTTGTTTGGAATAAAACTTGTTTGTTTTCTAAGTTTTTTCAGCTCTGCAAGGCAGATTCTAATAAATACGTGAAATTCGTTTGGTTATCCGAAAGAAATTTTTTATTTGAAGGTGTTTGTTTCATTTCAAAAAATTAGTGTTTGGAATAGAGAATATTATTTAGTTGAATACAATTTGTTTGACACAACACACAAATTTGTTTGATTCAACCAAATCATTTTATTTGAGTCAAACAAAAATATTTGCTTGTCTCAAAAAGTACAAAACCTACACAATTTTTTTATTGATAATAATATTATTATAAAATCCGACACAGTTAAATTCTGCAATTCATGATTATATACATTTTATTAGCCTTGTTAAATTCTACACTGATTAAACTGTACTTAAGATTATTAAATAAATAAAAATTATTATTTTTAAATCTTACACAATTAAAATGTTCACCGTTAAACTATACGTAAAAATTTATTATTTAAATATATATTTGTCCATTATTAAATCGGCGTGTGAAGAGTTTCACGATGAAGAGTTTAATTGTGTAGAATTTAATAATAATAATTTTAATTTATATAATAATCTTGTGTAGAATTTAACAAGGCTAATAAAATGTGTATAATCGAAAATTGTAGAATTTAACTGTGTATTTATAATAATATAATTATGAATAAAAAAAAATTGTGTAGGGTTTGACGGTTTTTAATTTACATGTTGGAAATTCAACTTAATTAATTTTATTTTTTTATAATTGCTGTATGCAGGATTTAACAGTGTTTAAATTAAATTTGTAGAATTTATTGAAATTTAATTTCTATATGTAGGATTTAAATGTGTTTATTTCAAATGTGAACAATTTAACCAAATTTATTTTTATTATTGAATAAGTGTGTGTAGAGTTTAACGGTGTGAAATGTAACTGTATAGAATCTAACAAAATTAATTTTTTTGGTTAGTTTAAATAAGTTTCTCACTAGCTTACCAATTGATCGCTTGCAAGGGCATACATCATTATATATTAATTTTCTTGTTTGGAAATCAATTTGATTTGTTCGCTCCATACAAATTCGATCTACGATTAAGAATTATCTTTTAATAATAATAACGAAGTGTCTATACGTCCGGCTAGACGGACGACAAATATCGTCTAAACGTCCGGATATACGGACGTTTAGCTCCCATAATATTTCATCCGGCTATTTACTGTATATACTGGTGATGAGCGTTTAACAGTATCCGGATAAAATAATAAACTTTATAATTCGTTCGTCTATTAGATTCTTACAAGTATAATATATTCCTTGAATGTTTTGACATTTTTAGGTTATGGAGGTACTTAATGTTTTTTTTCTACGAAGTGGCTATTTCGCCCGTCAGTGAAAATAGGTATATATGATATACTAATTAAAAATATTTATTAATTTTTCATTTGTTGGAAGGGGGTTGGTTTTGGGTTCGATACCTTCTAGCACCAATTAGAAACTTTTTTGTACAAAACCGGAGTCAAATTGACTTTATATTTGATACTGGAAGGTATCGAACCCAAAACCAACCCCCTTCCAACAAAAGAAAAATACTGGAAGGGATCGAACCTAAAACCAACCCATTTCCAACAAAAGAAAAATACTGGAAGGGATCGAACCTAAAACCAACCTCCTTCCAACAAAAGAAAAATACTGGAAGGTATCGAACCCAAAACCAACCCCCTTCCAACAAAAGAAAAGTACTGGAAGGTGTCGAACCCAAAACCAACCCCCTTCCAACAAAAGAAAAATTAATAAATATTTTTAATTAGTAAATCATATACCTATTTTCACTGACGGGCCAAATAAACTACTTTTTTTATTTGGCCCGTCTTGACCGGCTATTTAGTTAGTATTTTACTAGCCGGACGTTTAGACTCAGCTGTGTTATGCAGCAAAACGTGCGGCTAGACAGTATCCGGACGAATTTATTGCGTACGGCTAACAGTATCCGGACAAATTTTTTTATCCGGCTAGACGGTCGTATAGACGCAGTCTAATATTCTTTATTAATAAAATAATTTTTTCGAAATACAAATAATACCTTGAGCTTTTGTGCACATAGTATACGCTTCGTCGAATGTTTCTTCGAAAAATTCGTTTCCTAAAGAATTTAAGATTTTATTTTTAAGGTTCTGTTATTTAATTATAATTAATAAGAAACAAAAATTATTAAATATAACATTTATTTTTCTATCTTATTATTTCTACTTAAATAACAGAACTTTAAAGAAAATAATATAAACCTTGAAACATTTCAACTATTTTTTATAAATATTTTCTTCTTACTTTTAATAATTATGAACAAATATCTATAAATTATAATTTGGAAAATAACTAAATATAACCTTTGATAAAAATGATAATTGTCAAACAGATTTACTGCAGTCAATTATTATTGAAAGTACAGACAAAAAAAAAGAGTTTCTGGCAGAGAATGAGAATTTAGACTAGCATATTGTAAATATGTCCGCTGGATTGAATGCTAAAACTTATATTGTTTTTAGTTATATTCAAAAATCGAACTGAAATACAAAATTGATATAATAGTAGTATTGTAGCGTTAACATTAATAGATGATATTTCCATAGGATATATAATAACACAGGCTGACAAGATTTACTTTCCAAGGATCAGATAATATTTTTCCGAAGGATTTCGACGTGCTGAATCCGAATCCGACCTCAAAAAGGGCCCATCACGTCAGGTTTTCGAGATATTTTAACCTAAAAGTGCAAAAAACCTGTTTTAGTTATATTTGATGTCATGTAACATCAAGAGATAATTTTTTTCTCTAAAAGGTCAACATTGAGTCTGAAAGTGCTACTCTCTTTCTTTAATATCCATTTTGAGAAATTTAAAAATCTTCATTCGTCTCTGAGTAATCGTTTATTGAATTTTCTGAGTTTAGCGAATTCTTCGAAAACCAAGTAGAAATAGACAAAACTTTGATAATAAAGCATAATTTACTTACAAACATTTAAATTTCAAATAGGTTTAAGGATTTTCAATTTAACTGAATACGAATTCGATATCAGATTGACAGGTTCAAAAATGGCATATTTTACGGATATACAATCAATTTTAAATAAATCGTCTGCCATAATGTATACGCCATTTTGAATTTTGTGAATTTTATATTGATTTCGTATTCAGTTATATCGAAAATACTCAGAACTATTAGAAATTTAGATATTTGTGGTTAAATTCTATTTTATTGGCAAAGTTTCTTTGTTTCTACTCAGTTTTCGAAGAATTCGACAAACTCAGAAAATTCAATAAACGATTACTCAGAGACGAATGAAGATTTTTAAATTTCTCAAAATGGATATTAAAGAAAGAGAGTAGCACTTTCAGACTCAATGTTGACCTTTTAGAGAAAAAAATTATCTCTTGATGTTACATGACATCAAATATAACTAAAAACAGGTTTTTTGCACTTTTAGGTTAAAATATCTCGAAAACACGATTGTGAAGTTAGCATGCATACAACACGAACAAATAAAACTAAAGATGGATTCTTTTTGGTGGTTGTATGGTGATGTATGGTATTCACTTTTGGTTGTTTGGTAGTCAAAATTAAAAAAATTTTAAGAAATATGAAAATGGATGTTATTTTCAACACTAGCACCCCAATTTTAATTATTTTTTGAAAATTCCTTTTTCCATCGTTTGGTGGTGTTTGGTAACTATCATTCCACGTTTGGTAGCCTTTCATACATTAACTAAAATCTATTTTATAAAGTAGCGTATTTACAAGATGCATGTATTTCTCCGATAAGTTGCCGAAATTTTTCTTTTTTTTTCTACTTGGAAGAGAAAAGAGCCATCCACCTTGGTTTATTATTATATGTTTTTTTATTAGTACTTACTAATAAAAAAACATATAATAATAAAAAAAATAATATTTATATTTTTAATATAATATGTTTTTTTATTAATAAGTACTAATAAAAAACATATAATAATAAACCAAGGTGGATGGCTCCTTCCTCCTCCAAATAGAAAGGAAAAGAAAAATTTTGGCAACTTATCGGAGAAATACATGCATCTTGTAAATACGCTACTTTATAAAATAGATTTTAGTTAATGTATGAAAGGCTACCAAACGTGGAATGATAGTTACCAAACACCACCAAACGATGGAAAAAGGAATTTTCAAAAAATAATTAAAATTGGGATGCTAGTGTTGAAAATAACATCCATTTTCATATTTCTTAAAATTTTTTTAATTTTGACTACCAAACAACCAAAAGTGAATACCATACAGCACCATACAACAACCAAGAAGAATCCACCTTTAGTTTTATTTGTTCGTGTTGTATGCATGTTAACTTCACAATCGTCTCGAAAACTTGACATGATGGATCCCTTTTGAGGTCGGATTTGGATTCAGCACGTCAAAATCCTTCGAAAAAGTATTGTCTGATTCTTGAAAAGCAAATTAAATCAAATTTTGTTGGTCTGTGTAATTAATGTTGCTTTACACTTGAAAATTTGTAAAAATAATTGATTTTAAAAAATTCGGAAATCGACATCACTATAAGGCTTCCTTTATGAAGAAGCAAAATAATAAATTTATTTCAACATACTTCCGCGCACCCTGCCACGCGGGGCAGTACATTGCGGAGTAAATAATTAAATAATTACAGAATTGTAAACAGACAATTTGGATTGTTCAGTTGACAATCAGATTGTTAATGTAGTACTAATAAAACTGATTTACTGATGCGACAAATTTGCTGTCCTCTAACTTTTCAAAATCATCTTAATATTCATAATACTGTTGAAAAAACTAAACTTAACTGTTGGAATACTAATTAAAAATTGATAATTTTATATTCACGAACCATTTCTTAAATGTAACAATTTCTTTCTCTTTGTATTCTTATATTTCCCCATTATACATATTGTTTAAAGTATTATGTTTTTTGTCAACTGTATTTTAACGTTCGTTTAACCATTTTACATAGAAACATTTAAATATAATTTACAGAGCAAGTTTAGATACTTCAATTAATTCCGAACCACCGAAGCAAGGAACATCATCTGAAAATAAAGTCCGCATTACTACTCCATCTGCAGATTTATCAAAAACCGCAGCAAGTTATATAAGTGATATAACAAAAGTAAAAACCTCAAATTCATCTGCAGGGACAGAGGATAAATCAAAGTAAGAAGTTCATAACCAAATGAAACTCCAAAAAAAGATTTTGACTGCACTATAGTATTATTGTTATTCTAAACATAATAATTTTCCAATTGACGTATATCTTTTGTAGAAAAACCACGATTGACGACAACTCTTCTGCTGTGTCTAAATCAGGGAAATCAGGACTAAATACAACAGGATCAGAATCACTAGTATCAAATGAAAAATTTGAATCAATACTTGAAGATTGCCTGTAAGTTATACATACATAGGGGCCGTTCATAAACTATGTCACATTATTTTGCATAATTTTTCCACCCCCCCTACCCACGTCACAAATCTAACATGCTTTAGCGCCATTTTTTCTACAGAACGTCACAAAAAATTAATTCCACCCCCCCCTCTAAGGCGTGACGTAGTTTATGGACGGCCCCATATAATATAAAAACAAAAATAAAAAAATTATTTTTACATACTTCCGCGCACCCTGCCACGCGGGGCAGTACATTGCGGAGTAAATTTTTCTTCGAAAAATTATAATTATTCTTAAAAATTGTATTGAAATTCGTCAAAATAATTCAATTATTTAAAAATTTATTTATTTGTTTCAGCTGCTGCTAAACAAAGTCCTAACTTTGAGGGTCCTAAGGACAAAACGATATTTAAAACCCACATGTTGGAAGTTTTACGTCATACGAAACAGCGATTCCGCAATCAGCTAAAAAAAGGGCCGAATTTGGAGGAAAATACATTAAGAAAAGAAAAAGAAACCACTTTTTCAAAGGGAAAAATTATATTTTCTTCTGTGTAGAATTTAAATATGTATATTTTTTAAAAAAGTCATGCGTATCATATGTATAATTAATTTTTGTATAATTCATTAGTGTAGTATTTAATTGTAACAAATTTAACAAAAAGAAAATAAATTTATATTTTATTTAATTATAATTTAACAACTTCAATACGTTTAATTGTAATTGTCGATTGTTTTTGTTTTAATTTGATTTGTCTGTTTTTCTCTTGACAAGAGATGTCAAAATCCAATTACTTTGATTAAACTTATAAGTTTAATATAATAAAATAATATTATTTGCCGAAATAAGAGGATATGTTCAAAAGCGAAGTTCAATAATATCGAGGAAATTTAATTTTTGTGAATAAAGGTAAATAAAGCACTATATTTTGAAAATGTTATTATTATACTATTGTTTTCTTCTCAAATAGGAAATATTATTATTTTTTAATTATTCATATAAAATTTATATTAAATAATAACAATTATTTTTTGTTAAAAAAGATATTTTTTCTTGGTAAATATTACTGTGATTATTTTATTTATTATTAAATAAAAGTTCATTTGTATTTTTTGGTTATTAATTTTCATTTTAAATATTTTTTTAATACAATATTTTTTTACTTGGGAATATTTTTATTTTTATCAAATAATAAGTTTTATTATTTAAATAATATACATTTTATTTATTTATTTATTTAATAAAATATTTGGTTTATTAGCCTATAATTTTAATAATTTTGTATATTGTATATTTTGTACATAATAATTAAAATTATAGGCTAATAAACCAAATATTTTATTAAATAAATAAATAAATAAAATGTATATTATTTAAATAATAAAACTTATTATTTGATAATAATAAAATTATTCCCAAGTAAAAAAATATTGTATTAAAAAAATATTTAAAATGAAAATTAATAACCAAAAAATACAAATGAACTTTTATTTAATAATAAATAAAATAATCACAGTAATATTTATTAAGAAAAAATATCTTTTTTAACAAAAAATAATTGTTATTATTTAATATAAATTTTATATGAATAATTAAAAAATAATAATATTTACTATTTTCAGTATTATTTTATTTAAATTTTGAGACTAATAATTTCATATATTTAAATTTTAAACAGAGTGGAAATTTCTAAATCGACGAGGTTAACATTATTGGAGCAAGTAGATTGGAAGAGTTTTAAAGTATTCAGGTATTTAATTTATAAATAGAAAATTTTTTTATATGTAATAATTAATTTATTTTTTTATTTATAATTTACATAAAATTATGAATTGAAAAAAAATGTTGTATTAACCTAAAGATAAATATTTTTGTTCAATAAAAATATAATTAAATTAGAATATAATTAGAAAATGCTAAATTATTTATTATATATAACAAATAATTGATTTTTTTAATTAATTTACATAAAAATAATTAAATTAAACAAATTTTATTAACCTATAGTTGTAAATATTTTTCTTAATAAGAATATAATAAATTAAATAGGTACTATAAAAATCAAAATATTTAAATTAATAATTTATAATAAATCACTGTACAATTATATCAACAATAATCATTATTTGTTAAGAAAAATTATCATTGTTAATTAATAATTTTAATTTGAAACTTTACTTTCAGGCATTTTCCTTTTCTGTTGAAATTTCGCATGGAAATTCTTTCGATGATTCCTTTAAAAGGTTTTGGACAATTTTTCAAACGAATTCCGTACGAAATTCGAATGAATTACAAACGGATTAATAAAAAAAATGAATTATAAAATTTTGCTTTGAAATTTTTATGGATTTACATACGTACAATCAGATAAAAATTTATTCAAAACTATCGAACAATTCTGCACGAGGATTCGTATAGATTTTCGTACGAAATATCAGTTAAAAAATTCTTGAAGTATATTTAATAATCTGTTTGTAATTCGCTCTATTTTCGTGCAGAATTCGTTTAAAAAATTCTTCAAATTTTTTTTTTTTATTTATATCTGATATTTCGTGCGGAGATCTATACGAATTTTCGTGCAGAATTTTGTAAACAAAATTTTTAATTATCCGTTCGTAATTCCCTGGATTTCGTTCAAGTGTAGTAAGCAAATCTGGACAAATATTTGTTAAGAAATTTGTAGCCGATATCTGTACGAACATCAGTACGAATTCCCGTGCGAATTTCCATAAGAGTGTCTGTGAAAATTTTTTTTTTTTGACCATCTATATTAAAAATTCAAGTATTATTCCTACGAATATTCTTGCAAAAAACGTTTCAATACACAAATCGAATTTTGTTAATAATTTCATACAAATTCTATAGGAAATCTGTACGAATCTGTCGCACAGTGGCGCAAAATGTACTTTTTTGTTCCAAATCACTCTGCAGGTCACAATTTTTGACCAAAATGGCTTTATTTCTTATCTAAATCTTCGTAGATAAATTCTCTATCGATTTCTCGAGCCCAATTTTTGAATTTTTGATTTAAAAAAATTTTTTAATAACAATAAGTATTAAAAAAAGTCATGAAATTTTATAAAATATTTTTTTTAGCTTAATTAATTAAAAAAATTTATCAAAAAACCTATTAAAATAAAGTTCGAGTGTTTCTGATGCAGAAAAAAAGTATAACAATTTATTAAATTGTTTAAACAATTAATTGTTCTTACTTTTTTCATAAGCTGTACTTAGGGCTAGAAATTTCTAGTTTTTTCGCAATTGTGCAATTTTCCATAAGTAAAACATCTACTAATGATACAAATAAATTAATTAAACATTGTTTAAACAATTAATTGTTGTTATATTTTTTATTCACTGAACTTAGGTCTAGAAATTTATAATTTTTTCTGTATTATGCTTTTTTTTACAAAAACATTCAAGTATAAAAAAACAATTAATTGTTTAAACAATGTTTAATTAATTAACTTTTCTAGCATTAGTAGATTTTTTACTTATGAAAAATTGCACAATTGCGAAAAAACTAGAAATTTCTACCCCTAAGTACAGCTTATGAAAAAAGTAAGAACAATTAATTGTTTAAACAATTTAATAAATTGTTATACTTTTTTTCTGCATCAGAAACACTCGAACTTTATTTTAATAGGTTTTTTGATAAATTTTTTTAATTAATTAAGCTAAAAAAATATTTTATAAAATTTCATGATTTTTTTTAATACTTATTGTTTTAAAAAAATGGTTTAAAAACAAAAATTCAAAAATCGGGTTCTAGAGATCCATAGAGAACTTATCTACGGAGATGTAGAAAAAAATTTAACAATTTTGGTCAAAAATTGTGACCTGCAGAGTGATTTGGAACAAAAAAGTACATTTTGCGCCACTGTGTGTCGGATTTATGAACGTAGTTCATCCGAAATTGGTGAGAATATCGCACGAATCATTTTTACCTGGGCGCCGACACATAAATTACCTTTGCTTTGTGTTCGCCGCCATATTGTCTCAATTTCTTAAAAAATGTAACTTTTATAATTACGTGTTTCAATATTTTTTTAAAAAATTACTTTCGAATTTACTTTTTCGAGCAATATCTCCCTCATAGTCTTAATAAAGCACTCAGATAAAAAGTTTATTTCACTTAACCAAACTGTTTAGTTAACCTATTTTATTTGTTTCGATAAAACAATTGCGTTGATTTAAATAAAAATTTGGTTCATTTTAATAAATACGTAATATTTGTTTAGTTATCCGAAAGAAATTTTAAAAAAATAGTGTTTTGAATAGAGAATATTGTTTAGTTAAATGCAATTTGTTTGACACAACACATAAATTTGTTTGATTCAACCAAATCATTTTGTTTGAGCGAAACAAAAATATTTGTTTGTCTCAAAAAGTACTTTTTAAAAGTATTTAAAAATGGCGATCTCTCTAGTCTACAGTCCGCATTCGCGTCAAATTCATTAGTTAATTCGGTAAATCGAAGAAACAAAATTATAAGTGTCTGTTAAATAATTGCAATGTGTTCATTGTAAGACTTAATGTATATTTAATTTGTATCAGTGAGAAGAACATTTTCAATAAGTTTTTGTCAAGTTTTCAGTTGGTTGTTTCAAATAAACTTTTTTCAGAGTGCATGTATAAAAATCATATACAATACGTTTAATGTAAAATTTTTAATGTTTTTTACAATTGGATTTCCTAATTTAATATTTTCTAGTATATATATTATTGGTTAATTTATGATTTATTATATATATATATATACATCAATAATTATATAGTAAATTATAAATTAAGGAATAATATGTATTAGAAAATATTTAATTAGGAAATTCAAACATTATTACAGGAAAATAAATTACAAAATTAAGTAAACAAAAATATTTATTTAAATGAACCAAATAGGTTAACTAAAACTATTTATTTGAATCAAACAAACGTTTGGTTGACTGTATAGTAATGCATTTATTTGGTTGATTCGACCAAAATTTGATTGTTTCGAACAAATTTTTTTCTGAGTGAGAATATTTTCTTTTATTGGATAATATTGTAATGTCACATTTAACTTCAGCTACATTACACAATAATACACTAAAAAATATTATTTGAATGAAATAAATCATGTATTTGATTATTATCTAAGAAATATGTATTTGAATCGAGTAAATATTTATTAGATTTGAGTATTTTATTTTATTGTATCAAATAAATTGTTATTTATGAGCTATTTTACGTGTAATGTCCTGAGTTGAAATTTTAATTTTTTAAAAAATTAAAACTCGGGAAATTTGTTGTTCTATCAAGTAGAAATGTGTCCCAAAAAATATTTTTGAGTTTTTCGAAAATTTGAAGGGGGTTGAGGGGGGCCAATTTTACTAATTTTGCTAACATCGTCTACTTTGTGAATTTTTTCTGAATATAATAACTCAAAAGTAAAAAACGGCATTCTGAAAATTTAAATGCCCATAGGAAAAAACCTCAGCTTTCGTTTGCAATAATTTATTTTCAAATGAAAGGGACCGATTTTTGAGAAATTGAAAATTAAATAATAATTATCAAAAATTGGGGTAAATTTTTAAAATATTAAAGAATAAAATTCACCATTGGTTAGAGGACGAAAAAACCTTTCAGAAACATATTCTAAAAAAAAATTTTCCATTAAAAGTATGTTCAGAAAAAATTCACAAAGTAGTTGTTGTTAACAAAATTTGTAAAATTGGCCCCTCTACCCTCTATAAGTTTTCGAAAAACTCAAAAATATTTTTCGGGTCACATTTCTACTTAATAGAACAAATCCCCTGAGTTTAAATTTTTTCAAGAAGTTGAATTTTCAATTTAGGACATTACACGTAAAATGCCTTTTATACTGAATTCGAATTACTTAAATCAAATAAACAGAATAATTTGATTTATTAAATACTGCTTTGAATCAATCATGTAAATTAATTGATTCAATAATACATGGTTTTTAATTGAAATAAATACAGGCAAATCTCTTTACGGCGGAAAACAGTTTGATGATTTAGCCGTAAGGAGGTTTTTTAAAATGTCATTTGTGAGTGAAAGTTCAGGAATATATCAACTATTTAAAGTATTAAGAACTTTAATTAAAAATAAGCTTAATAATTCAAGCACTTTAAGTAAATTAATTGATTAATAATTTATTTTAATATGCTTAATAATTTTTTTGGCTTTATTAAAAAAATAAAGTCTGATTCTTATAGGGTTAGATGGCATAAATATATTAAGGAGTAAATCAAAAGAGTATTTATTTTAGTTAAATAAAAAATTTTTAAAAATAAATACGGCCTTAAACTTTAAACCTTGGGTCACCCCCAACAGGTTCTAAGTATTTTCCTATTCTTTTCCTATTGCATAAATAATTAAAAACCAAAAAAGATTCCCTTATACGTTTTTGACTCGCATTTAGAAAAAATATATTAAAAATTCATACTTAAATTTATAGTTATCGTTTATTAATACTACAACAAAAATCAATTTTGACTTTTTAATTTTACAAACTTTAATTAAAAATATGCGACTGTTTTTATTTACTCCTGAAAACAGAAATCTCAGGATAAATAGAAATATATAAATATTTCTGATAATATAAATGAAAAAATGGTTTTTATCAAACTACAACAGAGATATTTAATAGAGAAAACGGCAGAAAATGAGAGAAAACAAACCTTTATTTGTCTAATGTGTTTCAATTTTTGGCATGGTTTATTTTTAAATTTATATTATGCATTATTATTTATTAGTTTAAATTATTTTATAACGTATAATTTTTTTAGGTAATTCTTTGTGTCTTTTAATATTTCTAAACTTGAAATTGATTTTTCTGAAATTTTTATAAAAAATAATCAACTGTTTCTATTAACCCCGAATTTATAGATTTTAGGAGTAAATAAAGTCAGTCTCCTATTTTAAATTACAGTTTTCAAATTACAGAAATTAAAATTGATTTTTGTTGTAGTATTTATAAGAAATAATTATAAATTTTAGTATGAATTTTCAATTTAGTTTTTTCCAAATGAGAGTAAAAAAGTGACAGAGTCTTCTAAATATCTTTAGTTAGATATTTCATATTTGTTGTTGAAGCCTAAAATTTCGCCCAAGGGGCGAAATGTTAAATGTGTTTTTATATTATGTTGTTAAAATTAATTTTTAAATTTTTCATTTTTTGGGGTTTATTTGTTTAAAACTTAATTTTTTGACATTAGATTTTAATTTCAACTTTTCAATAAGAAAATTAATATAAACAAATAAAAATTTAAAAATCAGGCTCTATAATGTTTTTCTAAATTTTATAAGTTTTAATTGAAAAAAAATTAAATTAGTTGAAAAATAAATCCAGTAGACCTTTTTGAAACTTAATTATCAGGGTTGCACCACTGTTAAGGGGGATGATTTTCCTATTCTTCTGCTGGAGATATTATTTTTATCGCTTCAGACTATATTTCCCGTATTCTTAGATAATTACACTTACCAAATATGAAAAAAATTCGATATTTAAAAAAAAATTAGTGTAATCTGGTTCCAAAATTGTTATAAAATGTCAAATTTTTTTTAAATGTTCATTATAATTTTCAAACAACCTATTAGAAGTAAAATTAACTTTCATTTTCTTTTAATTATTTAAATAAAGAAAATGATGACAAATGAAATCGAGTATACGCGGTCAGTCGCGCAGTGAGAAGTTTATTCACTTTGCATATAAAATTTTTGACATTTGCATCTTAAAAATTCAATTACAAAAAAATTAAAATAAATAAAAATTGTCATGAACTAAAGAAGAAAAGTGTTGTGAAAGGTCCCAAGTGCGAAAACTAACGCGGCCTGTCCCTGTATTGGCAAAGCTGGCATTGACACTTGGCAGACAATATTGGTCCGACTTTGCGCCGACTCTTGTGGTATTAACCACAATTGGACATCGGCAGCCAGATCTCGGCAGACATTAATGGCCCAATATTGGCAGCCAGATTTCGGCAGACATTAATGGCCCATTATTGGCTGCCAGATCTCAGCAGACATTAATGGCTAGTATAGCTACACTACACTAGCCGATACTGTGCCATTATTGGGCCGAGGTACGTCCCTATTTTGGCAATTTTAATTTGACATGATAGATACAAAATGTTATACATTAATGTGCAATTCCTGGGCCAAATGACGCCCCAATTCTGTCAATGATAATTTTCCTTCAAGGATACAAAATTTCTGCCATTAAAGTGCCACTAATGTGCCATTAATGGGCCGATCTTCGTCACATCACTGGCAATTGAATTTTGACATTAAAGATTGATCAACTTTGTCATTATTGTGCCGTCATTGAGCCAAGTTACGATCCAATTCTGGCAATTATAATTTTCCTTCAAGGATACAAAATTTTTACCGTTAAAGTGCCACTAATGTGCCTTTAATGTCCCGATCTTCGTCACATCATTGGCAATAAAATTGAATTTATAAAAATTTTAATATGAAAATTCATGCTATGTTTTTAATATTTAATTATTATCTAAAAATTAAACTAGATTCCATTTTGAAATCAATTTTCAATAGAAAATTCTACGAGAATTAAATTATTTTAATACAAAAATAAATAATTTATTGAATAACTAAATATTTCTTAAAATTTAATTATGAGAATTAAATTTTAAAAATAATATTCATTTATTCGATAAATTTTCTTAATATTTTTGTAAAATATTCTCAATTTTCGTAAGGAAAAATAATTTGGCATCGCATTACTATTTCTTAATTACTATTGCTTTAAGAAAAATGCAAAGATTTTTAAGAATAAAGGAAAAAATGTTTATAAATTCTATTTGTCAATTAGAAAATTTAATTGAAAATGTGGCATTATAGGGCCGAGAGCTGGCCCAATCTTAGAAATTTCGAAAATCTGACCATCGGCGCTATCATTGGCCCAGCAATGGGACGTATTGAACAGCAAGTTATGGTCCAGTAACTACTGACAATTCTCGGCAGACATTACTGGACCAATAATGGTCCGTTTTTGTATTTTAAAAGTTGTAAATAAAAAAAGAAATTGGGTGAGGAAAGTTCTTACCATGCGACGGATGGAGGGTTAACAGAAATGAGCTTTAAATTACATGCGCTACAAAATAAAAAGATTAAATAATGAATTTACAAGGTTCAAAAGAGATTGAAATTTGACCCTTATTTTAATCTGAATTAATGCAGATTTGTATTTTTTCGCACATTTAGAGGTTTGAAAGTGTGTCGAAAGTGTGTTTCGATTCATGTGATCGCGGCAGCTTTAAATAATAAAACTTACTATTATTGTAGTCATTAAGACTGATAAACTGCAAACTTAGATTCACAAATTTACAAACATTGTAATATTCACAATTCATTTACACGTTTACTCAAATTCAATCAAGTGCTTGAAAATTTTCGAGCTTTTGTGCAGCACTAGTTGGTAATCCTGGGCTCGGCACGTCTTGAGAAACGAAAAGCCTGAAAATTTGAATTGAGCTTTAATTTTTTTTGCACACCTCTACTAAATAATATTCTTAATGTTAATTTATTTATAGACTTTTCAAACAGCAATAATGGAATTCTTCCATTATAAAGGATACCGCTACAAAAAGGATTCGAGATGTGGGAATGATATTTTCAGGTTCTTATAGAATATCTCTTACAATATTTAATAATTTTTATTATATTTTGAAATTTTTTATTAGAATTATGTATATTTGTTATATAGCAGCACTAGGGGAAAGTTGTACGAAATGATCCCCCTAAGGGAGAATGATCATTATTCATAGAAAAATCAACATTTTAAAGTTTTTTTTTGTACGAACTAGTTGATAATTAATCTATCTAACTTTTCTGGCTAGAAATATATGCAGCTAATTAATATTTTACAAGTAAATTTAATTTTTCGAAAACCTTACAAAAGGTCATTATTTAGGCCATAAATGCTTTTGAACACTTACCACGATTCGTTTCCTTATATTATAATTACGTGTCATTTTCTACATTAGGAAAATTAATATAATAGATTTAGATTTTAACTTTTTGTATTAAACAAGTTAGTTTTCATTACAAAAACAAATAAGAAGAGGGGGATCATCTTGTACATCCATTAAGAGATCACCTTGCCTCAAATGACACTAATTTTTAATTTGTTCGTAACATAACCTACAACTTTGGTAGTCCAAAGTAACAATCAGAACACTTAATTGCAGATATACTGACGTATGTTATCATGACAATTTGACTGAATCACCGTGAATACGGTGAAAAGATTATTGAAAAGAAATCCAAGTGAACGCAAATAATATTTAGTTATTAATTAATTATAATTAATAAATTAATTAATTATAATTATTAATTATAATTAATGAATAAAAATTCATTAAAAATTCAAAATTTTCCGCCTTTCCTAATAACTTTCTGCCGGTAACGTCATGCTCCCTTTAATCTGTCATGCATTGTAGGCATAGTAAAGCATATGGTAATCGATCAACATTTGACATTTTTTCTTTCACATTTAATTGTTCGTTTTTACTCAAAATTTCTTATTTCCTTCTCGCAATAGCCATTGTTATACATCACGTTACTCACGCTCTTCATATATATATTCTCAACTTTGCTTAGGAATCTTTAAATCGAGAGTTTAAAACAAAAAGTATTCCCGGTGAGCAAAATGTATTCACCGTAACCCACCAATACGGTTTTGTCGCGAAAACGCATTCACCGAACGTCACCACCAATACTTTTTTTCTATTCTGAATACTTTTTTTTACTGGGATATTATGTTTTGATAACTGAGCGCTGATCGGAAATTTATAATGAACATGTTATAAGTTATATAAGTAGAAAAAGTTTTATGGGAGTCACAACTATATTTAAAATATAATGGAAAAACAAACGATACCTGTAGTACAAAATTATTGATCTTGATTTCTTAATAAATATTTCTTAATAAGATATTATTTATTACTGCTTCTAATATCCATATCGCTTTTTATTACATGGATTTTCTGTTATATAATAAAACAATCTACTTTTAATGTAGATGTTGTTATCGCACAAATGTGTATTTGATGTGTAAAGGAACACTGAAAATAAATAATAACGGACAGAAAGAAGTAACGCAATCTCACTGTTGTAAATCGGACGTTAATAGAAAAACAAACGAATCGGCAAAACATGATATGATCAAGAAATGTTTGAATTTGGAGCTATCTATTAATCAAATTTACAGAAATATTTGTCGAAAGTAAGTTTTCATTTAGGCGGTTTTCAAAATACCGTAACGTATGTCGTGCCGGATACTTTACATATCTATATTAGAAGATAGCGTTGTTACCCGAGTCGAGATTTAGACCCTCTTTTGAGTCTGTTAAATAGTATATAATAGTAATAGTAGGAAGAGTCAGAGAGTTTTATACTTTCAAAAGTCTTTCATAATCATTATGTATAAAATTGCACGATGCATATATCATCGCCCGACAAAATTAAACTTTTTTGCACCCATGAAAGAACGAACAATTTTTAAAAACTAGAGTTAAAAAAAGATACCCGTGTTTGATTGTTTTTGGTCTTCAAGTCGTTTACTGTTTTCAGGAGTAAAAACAACCCTTAAAAATAAGGTAACCAATTGTCTTGCACAAATTTAAAAAAAAAATGTTAAGTATTTTGTCAAATATTGTTTAAATCTTATTATGACTATTAAACATTATCAATATTACAATACAAACTTTTAACTCTATAACTATACTTACTTCGAATTAATTTCTTAAAATATTAATAAATCTAAAAAATTTTGGATTTTTGAAAAATTAATCATTGAATAATTGCAATGTCATTTTACAGCATACCATTTTACATTTTTCCACCTTAACTTATATTTCAAAATTAAACCCTAAGATAAATCAATATATTGAGTACTCTTATGATTTTTAAAATTTTATAAAACTTCGTATTTTAAAGTTTTTGTGGTCGTTAATTACAAATCTGAAATCTGATTTTAGAAATTCAAAATGGCGTATCCAAAATGGCAAAAAAAATTTAAAAATTGTCCGATTTGTATAAATATGATAACCAGGTCATTTCGAACTTGTGAAATATAAGTTTGAGGTGAGTTTCTTTAAATTAAATTTTTAAAATATTTTCAATAAAATTTAGACTTTTATATTTAATTTGTCCGCCATTTTGGATACGACAGTTTGAATTTCTAATAACTTACTTAAAATTTAAAATTAGCGACCCCAGAAACCTTTATATGCGAAGTTCTATAAAATTTTGAAAATCATAAACCACTATTCAATATGTCGTTCCACTATAAAGGGACCATAGATAGTAGAATGGTTATGCTTAATCCAAAAAAGTATTCCTCGGGACTCTTGTCAAGTGCGAAAGGCCAATAGGGCAGGAGTATAAACAACAAAAAAATAAAATAGTCACTTTTATTAATTCATATTTCCAAATTTATTTCTAACAAAAACTACTAAGGTAAGGGTATGTTTAATAGTCCTAATAACGTTTCAACAATTTAAAAAAAAACTGTGACGGGAAAATGTATAGTTATTTATAATTTACTCAATTTAAAGTATTGCATCGTTAACCCGAAATTCAGTCACTATAATCTTAAAACTTTGATTCACCAAGGACACAATATTCAACAATATCCCAGTGGGCAAAAAGCCATAATTGTTTTAAAAACGTTCCAAAAACGGTTTTAGAACGTTTCATGTCTGCCAAATAATGTTCCAAAAACCTTCCATTGCTTTTAAAACATTTTTGAAACATATAACGTTTTTGGGATGTTATTTGGCAGTCATGAAACGTTCTAAAAACGTTTTTAAAACAATGATGGTTTTTTGCCCACTGGGATCCCATGAAAAGTTGGAATTGCTGAGAATTAAATCGCAATGCATCAACCTTCAGATTCCTTAGTCACAACAGACAAACCTTTAACTGCTTCTTTGAATTCTCGTAACAACGTAATCTCCAAAATCTCCAACGAATAGAACGCCAAACTCAAGGGAAACATTTAAATAATTACTCACAATTTATTAGTCAAAAATATAAAAATAATTTATTAAATAAAGGGCAAGTTACTCAATTAAAATTGAAAGTTACAAAATATTTAAAATTACAATTTTACTCTCAAAAACTCTTTTATTTTCGTACCGCACGAAAATACAAATTTGACAAAGTTTAATCCCTCAAACTCAACCAGCTTGATTATCACAACTTATGATTTTTCCTATGAATCCTTCCTTGTCCAATTTAAACGATACCTATTAGAAAGAAGGGGAAGGGTCGCTATAAACCATGTGACATCTCTCTCTTATCAAACAGGCCAGAAATCGTTCAGGGAAGGGGCACTAGGTAAGATAGACACAAGACGATGACCAACGAACTATACCAAAATTAGGCAAAAGGCGACGAAGCTATAGAAAAGACGGAGACAAAAGTCATTAACTATTTAATTTCGCATTGGACTCCAAACGAAAATTCGCCTACACTGAGAGAAATTTCTGCATAAGATAGTATGAACTGTAACCATACATTTTCCACATTTATATGACACACGCCATTGGTGAAAACAAAATACTCATTTCGTAGTGATAACGCTATTTTGGTATAATTGCTGAGCGAATTCAGTATATTTTCATAACAAAAACTCACGACAGAGGGCATGCGAAAACTCGTTTAGTGTTTCAATACTATTTTATACAGAAATTTCTCTCAGTGTATACAAGTAACGGTTTACTTCATTACAAAGCTTACAATTATTTGTCGAAATTTTTTTCCAGATAATTGCTTACCTTATGTTTAACAGTTGTTTTTTCCCCTATAACCGTAAACTATTTGATGTTGAAAAACAGTCAGACACGGTATCTTTTTTTAGCTATAGTTTCCTAAAATCCTTGCTTGGTTCATAGGTGCGAAATCGTATCGGATGGTATATTATCTTTGTTTTTTCCATTCTTTACAAATGCGAACCATGTTCAGAAATATATTATGTGTTTTCTTTTAGATATAAAAGTAAGGGAAAAACAGTTACACTAGAATGGAATAATATGAAACAAGTCATGATAAGAGTTAGAAGGAAAGCTGGTTATAGGCAACCCAAAGATTTGAAGGATTTATTGGGTTTAATGAAGAAACATAAGCATATTAAAAAAATGTCAGTTAAATTGGTTCAAGCTGAAAATGAATATGCCCTTATGTTTTCAAGTCCAAGTTTGTTGAACCATTTAAATGAAGTAACCGAGTTATACATGGATGGGACTTTTGATGTAATTTTGTTTCATTTGAAAAGATGGAAATAAGAACTCGACGAGCGTGCTCAAACATTCTCCAATAACAATGAGAAGATTCTTTTGCTATTATCCGACCGGTTTTACCGTTTGTGTCTTCCAATTCAACGAGTTCTTTTTTCTCTTTTCTCATTTACAATTATATTTCGTTTAGAAAGTGATTATATGAGTAATTCTTTAGAAACAGGTGATTTTTAAACAAAAATATTTTTTTCAAAAAATTATAAAAACTGATTTTTTTGTTTTTGAAGTAATTTGAATATCGTCTTGTCTTGTATTATTGCGTTAAATAGCACTTTAGATATATGTTTTTGATGCAACATGTTATATAAAGTAATGTATGATATATTTTTAAAGGTATAATAAAATTTTGAAACAAATAACACATCAATTTGATAATTAATTGAAAAAAATATTAAAATGAAGAAAGCAGAAAATAATAAATTACAAGAAATGTACATAATGTTTGTTGAGTTATTAAGCAAAGAATCGAAAGAGCGCTGTGTCTGAAGAATCACCCATAGTGAACGAGTCTGAGAAAACGGTGTTTATGACCAAAACAATAGATTTTTGGTTTTTGGCGGTTTCTTCTATTTTAGGGTCTTAAGGACATGTTATTCAGTGGTTGTATATTACAGGTGTGATTTTTTTTTGAAATTTATATAAAAAATGAATAAAAACAATAAAAAAAGGATAATATTTAAAAATATGAAAAAAAACTGAATAAAAACAGAAAAAAACAAAATTTTTAAACAAAATCTTCTTTTTTCAATCCCCGGAGTTACCGACAGCGCGTCGAATAGTTGCAGCACTGACTCGAGCGCCACCAATTGGGTCCATGCGGTTGCTTATAGAAGTTCGTTCTCAGCTCAAGTTTAACCAACAGATCGTAGAAAGCCTCGTGGACAATTCGAACGACATTGGTCGTATTCTCTTGTTCGATCCGTTTATTCAACATAATTTTAGATAAAAATAGTGCAGACAATTTCAGCTGTTGTATAAACAATTTATTGTTGTTATTTATTAACTTCTAAAGCAAGTCACGTAGAAACTTGCATTTTTTTTCTAATTTTGCAATTATCCATGCAAATTAGCATAAAATAAATATAATTAATAAACTTTACAATTTTTTAGTTGTTTAAACAATTTATTGTTGTTATTTATTAACTTCTAATGCAAGTCACGTAGAAACTTGCAGTTTTTTTCTAATTTTGCAATTATCCAAGTCAATTAGAAAAAAATTAATATAATTAATAAACTTTATAATTTTTTAGTTGTTTAAACAATTTAATGTTGTTATTTATTAACTTCTAATGCAAGTCACGTAGAAACTTGCAGTTTTTTTCTAATTTTGCAATTATCCAAGTCAATTAGAAAAAAATTAATATAATTAATAAACTTTATAATTTTTTAGTTGTTTAAACAATTTATTGTTGTTATTTATTAACTTCTAATGCAAGTCACGTAGAAACTTGCAGTTTTTTTTCTAATTTTGCAATTATCCAAGCCAATTAGAAAAAAATTAATATAATTAATAAACTTTTTAATTTTTTAGTTGTTTAAACAATTTATTGTTGTTATTTATTAACTTCTAATGCAAGTCACGTAGAAACTTGCAGTTTTTTTCTAATTTTGCAATTATCCAAGTCAATTAGAAAAAATTAATATAATTAATAAACTTTACAATTTTTTAGTTGTTTAAACAATTTATTGTTGTTATTTATTAACTTCTAATGCAAGTCACGTAGAAACTTGCAGTTTTTTTCTAATTTTGCAATTATCCAAGTCAATTAGAAAAAAATTAATATAATTAATAAACTTTATAATTTTTTAGTTGTTTAAACAATTTAATGTTGTTATTTATTAACTTCTAATGCAAGTCACGTAGAAACTTGCAGTTTTTTTCTAATTTTGCAATTATCCAAGTCAATTAGAAAAAAATTAATATAATTAATAAACTTTATAATTTTTTAGTTGTTTAAACAATTTAATGTTGTTATTTATTAACTTCTAATGCAAGTCACGTAGAAACTTGCAGTTTTTTTCTAATTTTGCAATTATCCAAGTCAATTAGAAAAAAATTAATATAATTAATAAACTTTATAATTTTTTAGTTGTTTAAACAATTTATTGTTGTTATTTATTAACTTCTAATGCAAGTCACGTAGAAACTTGCAGTTTTTTTTCTAATTTTGCAATTATCCATGCAAATTAGCATAAAATAAATATAATTAATAAACTTTACAATTTTTTAGTTGTTTAAACAATTTATTGTTGTTATTTATTAACTTCTAATGCAAATCACGTAGAAACTTGCAGTTTTTTTCTAATTTTGCAATTATCCAAGCCAATTAGAAAAAAATTAATATAATTAATAAACTTTTTAATTTTTTAGTTGTTTAAACAATTTATTGTTGTTATTTATTAACTTCTAATGCAAGTCACGTAGAAACTTGCAGTTTTTTTCTAATTTTGCAATTATCCAAGTCAATTAGAAAAAAATTAATATAATTAATAAACTTTACAATTTTTTAGTTGTTTAAACAATTTATTGTTGTTATTTATTAACTTCTAATGCAAGTCACGTAGAAACTTGCAGTTTTTTTCTAATTTTGCAATTATCCAAGTCAATTAGAAAAAAATAAATATAATTAATAAACTTTTTAATTTTTTAGTTGTTTAAACAATTTATTGTTGTTATTTATTAACTTCTAATGCAAGTCACGTAGAAACTTGCAGTTTTTTTTCTAATTTTGCAATTATCCATGCAAATTAGCATAAAATAAATATAATTAATAAACTTTACAATTTTTTAGTTGTTTAAACAATTTATTGTTGTTATTTATTAACTTCTAATGCAAATCACGTAGAATCACGAGAATCCCTCGCTGTTGTACAACGTTACATATTTGAGTTTTATATGATGTTGTACTCTGGAAAGAAAGTTACAAAAACAACAAAACCACCCTCGTCCTCCCACTTTTGTTGCTTTTTTTAAAAGAATTTTTTTTTTAAATAAAATGTCCCACGCTGCTGTTAATTCCAATAATTAAATCCCTCGCTGCTGTACAACGTCAAAATTCTTTATTTTGTATGACTTTATAATCTGAAAATAAAATTATTAGGATAATTTTAAAATTAAGTGACAAAGAATACCACTTTTGATGGCCCCTTTTGGTGCATTTCTACTTAATAAATTCTTATTAATAGTAAAGTATCCCACGCTGCTCTTATTTTTTTTCTTTATAAAATATTTAATCCCTCGCTGTTGTACAACGTTACATATTTGAGTTTTATATGATGTTGTACTCTGGAAAGAAAGTTACAAAAACAACATAACCACCCTCGTCCTCCCACTTTTGTTGCTTTTTTTAAAAGAATTTTTTTTTAAAATAAAATGTCCCACGCTGCTGTTAATTCCAATAATTAAATCCCTCGCTGCTGTACAACGTCAAAATTCTTTATTTTGTATGACTTTATAATCTGAAAATAAAATTATTAGGATAATTTTAAAATTAAGTGACAAAGAATACCACTTTTGATGGCCCTTTTTGGTGCATTTCTACTTAATAAATTCTTATTAATAGTAAAGTATCCCACGCTGCTTTTTTTTGGCTAATTATTTAATTATTCAGTATTTCAATTTCGTTTTCATATTTTAACGGAAATGGCGTTATTTCTTTATACTGTATCATATCTAAAAAATGTTGTCGCATTTCAACAGCATCTATAGAGTAATCTTGAGCACATGGATCCTCTTTTAAACATAAAGTCATTGCAAATGCTGCTGCATAAACTCCACAGCTTGTACCATCCGGTTGGTGGGTAACTTGTAGTGGTATAACTTTGTCAATACTTAGGTTTGGGTAGCGACGATTGATGAATATTTGTTCTTCTTTGGTGAGGCTATTAAACGTTGGCATATAATAACTGTCATAAATGTATAAAACTCCATCGAAGAAATAATAGCAGCGCCAATGTTTGGATGAATTACCACCAATTATTTGCACGTCCACATCGTTTAAACATGGCTTAATGAATTTCGAATTGGTGAGATGATGTACACTTAAAAATTCAAATTCTGGGTAGTACATTTGTAATACTCTTAGAAAAGAATCAATGCAGTCATCATCTAAATATTTTGTAACGTCGAGTATTACTTTTCTCATATCTTGATAAGAATGCTCCATATATATTACTTGATGAAACACATTTAACTCTTCTTCTGATGGTTCTAAAATGTTATCGACATGTGACACATTTAACTCTTCTTCTGATGGTTCTGAAATGTTATCGACATGTGACTGTTCTGCAAGTTCCCATTCGTTGTAAGTTTTAATTTTTTTTACAGTTGGCTGCATACAGTATTTGAAATCTGCACTTCTTTTAACTGATGGTTGTGGAGCATTTTCTACTGGATTGGTTGTTAAAGTACTATCGTTTTTTGTTTTTTCTTTTTCAGTTTCAATACATTTCTGAAGAATATCATTTAACTTTTTCTGCTTTGTTATCTCTCTAGCAGCTAAATACGGTGCTCTTGCATCTAGAACCCACTGAGGTTCGCGAATGGAACCAAACCTCAGGTGTCTATTATCGATGATTTCAGGAACTAGACAATCTAAATAAAAGTCTGACAATTTATTTACTATTTTATCCCAAAATTGGTCATCGCGTAAAATTACCGTCATCTCCATATCAAACAATGTCCAAACGACAAAAATGCAATATTTTCTCCTTGTGCAATGAAGTTGTCCTTGAATTTGATAGTAATGTGAATGTGAAGTTTTTAAGAACTTCTTATCTTTACCATACCATTCTTTGACAGTAGAATTTTTTTCTTTTGCTTCCTGAATTTTCATATTTCTGGCAGTGTATGGACATTTTATTTCAACAATGCCACCTGGAACTATTTCATACGAAAATTTTTTACATTTTTTGTTCATAATTGCATTCAAAGGAATATCTATATCATATAATTCCTCTGCAATTAATCCGTCTGGAGAGGCTCCTAAAAATTTGATCTCTGGATCTATGAACAATCCACATTGTTCAATCTTAACATCTAATTTCTTTGCCAACTGCTCTCTGGCATCATTTTCGTGGTCTATCCCATATTGCATACCATCTGTTACAATTTTGTTATACAATATTCCCTTTACTAATCCTCCAGTCAATGTAGTTTTCTTCCTTTTGGAAACATCACCAAAGTTTGAAGCTGTAAGCATTTTACGCCGTAGTCTCTTCCACTCTGTTGATGTCGACTGGTTTTTTGTTCTTTTTGCAATGTTGTCTCTGTCAATTCTATTAGCTTCCAATTCATTCATTAGTGAATCTTTTTCTTTAGCAAATAATTCTTCTGATATATCAGGCTGATTCGCATTTTTCCCATAATCTTTATCCTTGTTTTTATTGAAATACCTTTTGGTTCTTCTCTTTTCTTGAACATACTTTTTGTTGTTTTCAATCTTCAATTTTCGACGATTTTCCATTATTTCTGCCACTTGAGGTACTTCTTTGCCAATACCTTCATATACAGTTGTTAAAACTTTTTTCGTTGAAAACTGCATTGCAGCGGCATGACAACGTACAGTGTAGCTTTCTTTTGCAGTGTAGTTAATTCTTTTGCCAGAAACAACTTTGCAAAGATTGTTGTTGGCAGATTCAACAACATTTGTTGTAACTTTGTACAACAAACTATCTGCGTAACGTCCTAACAAGCGTAATCCTGATACAATTTCTGCATAAGCATGACTTTTACTTAATACAGGAATCAAATTCTCCTCTTCTAATAAATTTTTGCCGTTACAAGGCCAATTTAGTCTTGCACAGTTTGTATGTTGACCAAAACAATGATTTATTACATTCTGTATATCCTCATATAACAATTCAATTTTTTGGTTAATTGTTAGAGATTTATCTTCTTGACGTCTATCAATTGCTGCAATAATTTCAGTTCGTAACTTTAATTTTTTTGCGCCTAAGAGTCTTCGGGCTACTGAATTGCCGGGATTCTTATCTTCATCTTGAGCTTTTTCTGATGTAACTTGTTCGATAAGGTTACAAAAATTTCTAAATTTATGGTTGATGCACTCCAATTTTTTTACCACAATATCATGTTTTTCATAAGGATCATGACTTGCAAGTAATGCATCTGTACTGCTGTCTCCATCACCAATTCTATATTTGTAAATTAATCCGTATTTTTCTTCACTTGTGGTGAAACCTTCGACTACCATTTCAGCTTCCATACGTGAAGAACTTTTGCTTTCATCGTAGTTTGAAAAACATTCATGTTCTTTGGGTTCTCGTTCCTCTTTCATTGCTCGTTGACACATTGCACAAGAAACATTTCTTACAATGCAATCTATTATTTTGTTTGTTTCATAACCAATTATCAAAACACATCCTCCTAAGGCATCATATGACGATGTACGATAACTTCTTTTGCACCATGCACAGTCGACCACAACCGTTATGTAGGGTACTTCATTAACTACATGTCCTTTTGCAATTGCAATTTCCGCTTCTTTTTGAGCTGCAGCTTTCATTACATTCTTATTAATATCTATCAATTGCAATCCTATTTCAAATCGATTTTTTATATACATTGCAGGACTCATGTAATGCACATTTATAGCTGCTAGTGCTTCTTCTATTGTTGAATAACCAATTCCTGCTGTAATAGTGCCAAGAGCAGAACCCAAATTAATGTCTAAATAATCGTCACTTTTAGGTTCTGACCAAATTGGCACAAGTGCTCCACACTCATTACACTGTAGACTGTACTTTGTTTTTAATCCTTTTCTATAACGGGATACGATTTTCCATACTTTGTTTTGACAACCTTTTTTGTGGTTGTTTTCCTCTACAACTTTCTTAAGAGTCTCGTTTATAACGTAGCTCATCTTTGAAATTTCTCTTTCTTCTGACTTGAATTCGTCTAGGATTTTCACATTTTTAAATTTCTTAACATTATTACAATTTTCTTTAGATTTCTGATCACTCTTCTTGTTTGTAATCAGATCTTTTGCGGTACCTCCTTCTTTTATAATGTCTGCTTCTTCATCTGCTACTATTTCTTCTATTTCTTCAAATTCCTCCAATATTTTCTGTGTTTGCTTCTCTACAGGCTCTACACATTCACTGTTCTCTCTTTCATTTTCATAATTGTCTTCGTATTTCTCTATTCTTCCAACTGCAAATTCTTCTCTTACTATTTCCTTCAAAATTTCGTTTTCTTCTAATAATTCTTCATCATTTTTTATGTCATTTCTTTTTTCCTCACTCACATGTGTTTGCCGTACTAATCCTTTATAAACTTCACAATTTTCCGCTTCAGATTCCTCTTCTTCTACTATGAACTCAATTTCTTCCAAAATCTCTTCAATTTCTTGTTCATTCCCGTCGACATGAGAGCAATTTTTGTCTTCCTTTTTTCCCTCTTCTCTGGACACTTCTGGCTGAAACACAATTTCATTAAAACCACTTACTTGGATGTTTTCATTTCCATTACTGGTACTGTTAATGTTTCCATTTTCAATTTCTTCTCCTTGAATACCATCATCTGCCTTACTTGCAAAAGTAGATAATTCTTCCTCTTTCCGACGTCGACGCCTGCAAAGTACATTACAAATTAGCAAACTACTTACAAATCTTCTTCTATGATGTAAGAAATATTTTATGAATTTAAAATTTTTTAATCCTACTATTCTTCAAAATTTTAATAAATAAAAGAAAATTTTTAAAACCAGATTTTTCACAAATAGGGATGATTTCTGGATATTTAACATCTCGGTCAAACTGAAGTATTATATTTATACAGATTTTAAAAATAGATTTGTTGGCTGATTTATTGAACAAAGAAATATTTTTTGTGAAAATAAATTATATTCTTTGATTTTGCTCCCTGCGACAAATCACTTTCCCATAAATTGGAATTTTAAAATAAAATGTTAGGAATAAACAAGCAAACAATTTTCGTATTAAGGTGATTCTTCGTGTATCACACAATTTGGTTAATGAAATTAAATAAAAAATGTTATCGTTATGAGTATTATCAATATATTTTTTTTCAATGCAAAGGCTCCAGAATGAAAAATCCATAGCGGGCTGGAAAAATTGTTTATAATTTTTGTTGCAAAAAAGTATAGTAATTAACAAATTCAACATTTGGACAGGTTCTGACAACAATTTTTGTTTTGCTGTAATTTAAACAATATTATAGTGTAAATCTGATTTAATAATTTTTTTAGGTAAATTATGGAAATTTAAGAAAATTTATAGAAACTGTTGCGATAATTAATAAAAAAAAATATGTAAAGTTTACATTATTATTAAAATTTTGGAATTTGGTAATTTATGGAAATTTTCGAGGTAATTTATAAAAATTTATAAAAAGTTGTGCGACAATGAACAATAAATTGTTGCAAAATTAGTAATTAAGAAAAAAAAATTGGGATTTTTTGGAAATTTATGTGATAATTTATGAAAATTTATTTGGTAATTTATAGAAATTTATGCTGCTATTTATAGAAATAAATTTTTTTATTCATTATTTACCTGAATTTAAAATTTTCGTTACATTTATAAGTGCTTCAGTGACTCAGTTTAATACAGAAAAGCCTTACTATGAAAAATTGATTTTGCCATGACGCACACGAAAAACTAATTTTTTAGCTAATTATTATCGATTTTAAAAATTCTTTTTTTCCATGTCTTTTGTTTTCACTTACTTTATACTACTACATTTGTTTTGAGGTAAAATATAAATAATTATTCATTTTATTGCAAATATGTGATGATTAAATTATGACGATTCTGTGATTCCCTATGCAACTTTCACGCTTATAACACATATAAACAGAATACAATTTTTTAATTAATTTCTTTTTTAGTAATTTACTTAGAAGAGTTTATTAATGCTTTTTATTAATGTTTAGTAATTTTTTGATTTGATTCATTATGTGAATTATGCAATTTTAAAAATTAATTAGACCATGACGCGAAAACGGGGGACAAGAAATATCTACAAAAATATTTAAAAATAAATTTCTTTTTCTCAATTCTGCTAACATAGACAATAAGAAAATATCAATGTTCATTATATTTTTTATTATATTTTACTAAAAAAAACATTTTATATATAAAACGTTTGTGGGGACTGATTAGACCATGACGTTTTGGGACCTTAAAACAGATTTTTAAGTAAAATTATAAACTTTCAAATGAAAATGACTATAGTCTTTTCTTTGTTACCATGGAAATAAGTTATCCACGTTAAATTTATTTGAATATATGAAACTGATTTCATAAAAAACATTAGGGACATTAAATTGTGCGATACGCGGAGAATCACTTAGTAGTATAAGTGCCCAAGTGCGAAATGCCAAGACTTCAAAAACGGACCATCATTGGCCCAGTAATGTCTGCCGAGAATTGGCAGTAGTTACTGGGCCATTACTGGTGTTAAAAACGCCCCATTGCTGGGCCAATGATGGATCCGATGGTCAGATTTTCGAAATTTTTAAGACTGGGCCAGCTTTCAGCCCTATAATGGCACATTCTCGGCAAAGTATCGGCCATTGTAGAGTAACTTATCAAAACATTTTTGATTCCTTGATTTCACGTCAGAGTAGCCGAATAGTCAGAGTGTTAGGCTGTGGTGCATCAGGTTCAGGTATCGATCCCCGCGAGCGGTAAGAATTTTTCAAATATTTGTAAGTTTGCGTTTAACTTAGGGAAATAAGCCGTATAAATATTATAAAATAATTAGTTAATTAAATGAAATTTTTTTTTTTTACTTTGTCAACACTGGGGAAGTAATGGCAGCCAATATTGGGCCATTAATGTCTGCTGAGATCTGGCAGCCAATAATGGGCCATTAATGTCTGCCGAGATCTGGCTGCCGACGTCCAACCGTGGTAAACACCACAAGAGTCGGCGCAAAGTGGGACCAATATTGTCTGCCAAGTGTCGATGCCAGCTTTGCCAATACTGAGCCAATGTTGTGCCGCGTTGGTTTTCGCACTTGGGTGGTAATAAAATAATAATCAGAATAATTTGTTTCCGATGCAAATTATTAGTCTTCATTTTGATAACTTAGATAAATCAATTTTAAAAAATGGGAATTTTAAAATTGAACGCGAAGAATTGAAAACAAAAACATGATTTTAAAAAAATGGAAAATTGCACGTTTTTTTGACTGGGTTACAGTTGTAGAATATATTCAAAATAGTAAATACAAGAAAAAAAAATTACTTCAATTGTCATATTATATATACATGAGTCAAATGAGTTTCATGGAATCGTGGAATTAAAAAAAAATAGTTAATTGTCAACAAAACCTAAACTTCTGAAAAATGCACAATTTATAGCTATTTGTATATCAGTCTATGTGATTATACAATATTTTCAGATTAATTAAGTGATGAAAATAATTATTTCTTTGGTTTTGTTACGTCAGTCAATTTGGTAAGACAGGGCGTAATGGTTCAAGGGCGTAATGGATCACTTCAATTTATTCAAAAGTGGTAAATGAAAGTAATTTCGGTTTTTGATCAAAATAATGTACTTGGCATACTGTAAATTTGTGTCAAGTTTCATTGTTATTCATTTACTATTGTTAAAAATATGATAGAAAATGTTATTTTGAAGTAAATTTTTGAAGTCTTTGTTTTTATAAAAAAATAACTGGAGAATATATTTTTTAAGTAAATGGATTTTGCATTTCGCTACAACTTTTTAAAATTTAAATATTGCATGAAAACGTTTAAAGTTTAAATTAAATATATTCTATTTTTAATATTCTTTGTTATAAATGTACAATAGAAACCAAAATTGTCAATATTAAATATACTACTTGATGATCATCAAAATAATAATTTCATTGCTGTTTCAAAACGTCTCGGGTAGCGACGAATTACGCCCCGACCAGAGGCGAAATTGATCAGCTTGCATTTTTCGAAAAACATTGTTCTAGAGAACAAAGTATAAACGTTATTAGGGCGCCCTTCTTTAGTTGAAAGCTGAAATGTTAGGCTAAGTTTTCCACATGATGAAATTTTTATTATAGTAAGAATGACGAAGTTAAGCAACATAAAGTGAAAAGTGATCCATTACGGCCCGGTCTCTCCTACATATATTTTCGATATGGTCTCAGTTGTTAAATAAATTAAGCGTGATTTATTGGAAAAAATTATTTTTCTTGATTTTTCTCGCTGAGACAAAAGACGAAAAATTAAATTTAAAAATTAGAAGAAGAAGAAGTATAGGCTATGAAAACTACATTTTATACAATTTTCTTTGCCTGAATAATAAACATTTCTAAAACGTTATACGTAAGCCTTGAAAATTTTGATATTAAAAAATTATTAATTGTCTAGTAGCATATAAAATAAAAAATCACTATGCAAAAGATTTAACAAAAAAATATTCCGCTCTTGATAATAAGAATTCAAAATTTTTGTTACTTTTAGGGTTCCGCACTCGATAGGGACCCTATTAAAACTGTTACGGGAAATGACCATGTACTTTTTAATTGTGCCCTTAGCGCTCATAGTTTTTCATCTAAAGATCTAAAAATTGGTACATGTATGTATTTTCACGCGTAGATTGCACAAAAAAATATAGCGAACGTGATTGGAGTTAATCTTTATAGAGTTTTCCGCGAAAAACATAAAATTTTGTCCGTTTTTCGCAAAAAAGGCATGTACCTCCCCCCCCTAGCACTCACAGTTTTTTACCTAGAAAGATGAAAATTAGTATGTATATGTATATTCAAGAATAGATTACAGGAAAAATGTAGCAAACATATTTGGTATTGATCTTCATAGTGTTTTCAGCAAAAAACTCAAAAATTTTGAAATTTTCGAAAAAATGCATGTACACTGAGAAAATTTGATGTTAAAAATCTTAATATACTAGATATTAAGAAAAGATGGTATTTTATAACATCTATAATATCTGTAATTTGATATTATAGCGAAAATTATGTGGAATATCCCCTCAATATCGCAGCAATATTCCCTCAATATCACAGCAATATCTCACCTCAATATCGCAGCAGTATCTTCTTGATGTCACAGCAATATCCCCTCAATATCGCAGGAATATCACAGGGATATTAAAAAAAGCGGACATTATGATACTTCCTCAACATCACAGGAATATTCCCGATAGATATCGCCATGACATTCAGGTGATACAGCGTGCTACTTGGGTGGTTTAATATCTCAGATGCTAACTGGTATAATCTATAAATTTGAGGTTATGTGTGAACATGTCTTTTTCAATGTCTGTGGATATTAAATTAAAACATCTAAGATGTTTATGTATTTGACTGTCACAGATATTGACCGTTAATATCTAGATATTAAAGCTCAATATCTATTTTTCTCAGTACACCCACAGTTTTTTTCTAGAGAGCTGAAAATTGGCATACTTATTTATTTTCGGTGTTAGTACGAGTTCAACTTGCACTTGTTTTTTAAATAATTAATTTCAGAAAAACTTTTTAGCTGATTTCAATGTATCAACCAGTATTATATTTGTCTTCAATCTAACTGTCAAATAAAAATTCTTTTTAATCATTGCAAAATATTTGTTTGGTTTTTAGACAGTAAATTACACCTTAGCCTTCAATTAGGCTTTAATTTTTGGGGTATAACAAATCTGTCTGCTATTTTTGCTCTAACAACTTTATTTACATGAAGAAACATTTTAATGTAAGATGTAGTCATTTTCGAGATATTTTGGTAGACACTTTTTAGTTATTTGAAATGTTTTTAGTTTAAGATGTTAAATATCATTCTTCAACAGAAAAAGTTGAAATTAATACTGTTTTCAAGAAGGCTAGAAACAGGAGGTAAAATTTCGGTATCTTCGGAAGTTACCCTTGGTAACTTCCTGGAAATTCACAGGGAATACAATAATAATAGAAGCTTCCCATAGAAACTTTCTGGAAACTTCCTAGAAGTTACCAGGAAGTTTCCATGGGAAGATTCTAATCTGCGAACATTATTGTATTTCGTGGAAATTTCCAGGATGTTATCAAGGGTAACTTCCGAAGGTTGCCACGGGAAACTTTATGGAAGTTTTTGTGCTATGTGGGTAGTGGAAGTATGACAATGCTGAGTCGCTCAACTACTTTATAGTCAGGTGTTTTCTTTATCAAAAAAATCTCCGCTGCAATAAACTTCTGCACATCTAACCTGCAAATACAATACGAAAACATTGTCGTTGGTTTGTCAGTGTTTTGTTTATCTTGCGTCTTGATTCTTTTTACACGGCACGTTGTCGGCATTTTTTAAACATTTTAATACTAAATTTATGCACTTAATTTACTAATCACTTGAATCAGTTATAATATATGTATCCGTTTTGACACACGTCGTGTCTAAATTGCACTTTAAAGTTAACCTCAAATTAAAAGCATATCATGTGTGAATCACACAGTATAGAAAAATTTTAATGTGCGAGTGATGTGCAGAAACATCACGCCAACGACTTCTCAAAACGAAACGCCTGGTTAAAGACAGGCTCATGACTCATCCCCACTACCGAAGTTTTACCTCCTGTCTCTAGTCTTTTTGATTGTTTTAAAACTGAAAAAACACAGATATTTATCTGTGTCAGAAATTCGGCTAAGGTTGTGAAGCTCAATTCACAACGTTGATTGTGTCATTCTTTACTTTAATTATACTCTTAATATTGCTCGTCCGCATCGTAAAATTGTTTTCCGTATATGTTATCTTATTTTAAGATATCAAAAAGATAGCTACTTTTTGCAGTACACGGAAAAAAATTTTACGGTGGATAACACCTACTTTTGAGTAGGTTAAAATCCCAATGAAGGATCACCAAAGACACCCTAACAGATCCTGTGAAGATTCTGTACAGGATCTGCACGGTATCCCAGACTTGTCCTGTACGGGAACCCGACCGAATTCCATACAGGATATTGGGTCAAGGTTCCTGTGTAGGAACCTTCATAGGAACTATTATGGGAACCTTTATTGTTGTCTTATGCAAGTTCCTACCAGGGTTGCGAAGTTACGCGTAACTTCAGGTTTTCTACAGTAAATTACATAAATAAGTGATTTACCGTAATCAACGGCATAAGACTGGTAAATTACCTAACAAAGATGTAGGACATTAAAAAATGTAAATATTGACAGTTCTTAACCTTAAAATTGAAATATTATAGCAAATTTGACAAGTTTCAAGCAAAATAAAGAAGAGTAGCCAATGCAATTTAATCCCATGTGATGAATTGAATTTTCAGTGCATTTCACAAAATAATAAAAAAGTTGCTAAATGTTTAATTTGTTTAAACGAATTAAAAAACACATCTCACAATCGTCTTATTGGTCACAGGTACGTTTTATATTTCACGACATAATAAAAGTTTTACTAATATAACTAATAATTTGAAACTTTTCTTCTGTTTAATTTATAAAGAAATGTACGCAAAGATAGTCAATTTATTAATATAGCAGAAAACAGAAATCATGCTCCGGATATAAATGGATCAGCAGCAGTATTTTATAAACTATACCCAGTGTACATTTACAAACATTACAAAAAGCTACTGCTTTTCCATTTTGTTTTTGCAAAAATAAAATTTAATTTTGCACATGAATCGTGGGCGGGTCTTCCACATCTATTCATTTTTTATAAAATTGTATTTCAACAATATTGAATATTAATTCAACAGTACGAAAACTTTCAAAATAATAGGTTATGTTTATGTTGACAAAAAACGTGATGTTTGATGCAGGACTGTGAACGCAGACGCACGAAATGTCAACGTGAGGTAATTTACTTGAAGTAGAAAACCAATAAGGTAAATTACATGGTAAATTACATGGTAAATCACCGGTATGAAAACAGGTAACTTACCTGAGGTAATTTACCAACGCAACCCTGGTTCCTACACATGAACCTTGTCCCAATATCCTTTACCGGAACACGATTCCGTGCGGATCTTGTACAGGAAATACACAAGATTTGTTTGGATCCTGTATGTCTATTGAACTCTCTCACTCACTCCAAAAATATAAGAGGAATTCCATTTAAAAACGACCCCCTTTAGGGGCCATTCACATATTACGTGATACACTTAGGGGTGGGAGGGGGGTAAACAAAGTATCACGCTTTAACAAATGTTCTATACTGAACTATAGTGAAAGTATCACGCAGGGGGGTGGGGGTCTAAAACACCTAAAATATCTATCACGTAATACGTGAATAACCCCTTTATAAATAATTGCCATTGTGAGGCAACCCGTGTGGAAATTTGTCACGTATCTGTAGCGTAACGGTATAGTTTTACTATTTACTATATAGTTCCAGTATTGTGAAATGTTATAGAAACTGTCTAGAAATGTAACGCTACGAACATCAAGTTTCTAGATAGTTTTACTATATCAGAATAATCCTGTGAATCTGTATTAAAACTATATTGTGGATCTAGAACAATTTATGTACATCTAAGGCAAATGCCGGAATTTCCAAGCCTTGGTTGTTCATTTACAACAAATATTGAACCAATATTAATAACCAATATTAATTATTTACCAGCGTTTTAAAATTAAATTTATGAATGGTTATTTCTTGGTTACCAATATTGAACCAATGTCTGAAATTAATATTTTATTAATACAACACATAGCAAAAATTGTTCAAAAAAAATAAATGATAAAATAAAGTACTAGTCTAATACAGGAAAAAGAATTAATTTAATTGAAACACTCTATTAAAACCTGAGTGTGATAAAAATCAGACAAAAATAATATTTGCCTTTAAGTTTAAGAATGAAATTGTCTCTTCTTATATATAACTGGTAAAACAACTTGTTAACGAGAAAAGAAACTTGCGCGCCCTGGTGACAACTTATCCTAAGTAATTTTAAACATAAGCAGCGAGGGACTGCTTTCGAAAGCGAACAATTTCCCATTTGGTGGAAATACTAGACGAAAAGTGTATATTGTTTTTATGCAAAACAATTACTGATTTTGATTATTTAAATATTTTATTTTATATGATAAATATAAGTTTTTCATATTATTTATTATCTAGTTTTGCTAGACAGAATTTATATAGTTGAACAACGTAAAGTAGTTAATGTAGTGAAACTATACAGATCCTAGAACGTTTAACAATATAAATCACTTAATGAAGTGAAACTGTACAGTAGCTAGACCGTTTCGATATAGATTTACGTGAATAGTTTCACGAGTTATTTACGATATAGTTTTTATCTTGCACATAGTTCAACAAGAAATTTTTCTACACGGGAAGTTTCAAATAATTATTTCTCCTATGTATTGAATTCAAACTTTATTTAGTATTAGTGTTTTCAAAAGAAAAATTCCTCAACTTTACGATAGTATAAAATTCTTTTTAAAAAATATTATTATTATTTATAAACAAAATTCAGTTTAAAAGATAACTATTTAAATATCTCAAAACACGATATGTCAAATTTTTTTTAAAGTTATGTCAAAATAAAGATTAAATATTATAGTTTCATTTCCTGTCAACATTATAATGGACAATTCAGGGTATTTTATGAAGTGAATTAAATTGTACAAAGATATCAGAGGTTAAACTGTAAAAAACAAATTCTAATTATTAAATACATTATAACCTAACCTTTGAAATTTTTATAAAAATAAGTTAATTTTATAAAATTTCCTGAATTACACAGGCCTGCAAATTTTGGCTTAGTTCTGTTACAAAAAAGTGAAAGGTTATTCTTATAGCTTTTTTGACGTAGAATACGAATCCGATTTCCAAAATGGCCCATCACGTCAGGATTTCTTGTAATATTGCCTTAAATAGCCAAAAAAGGTCTATTTAGGTCATTTTTCGGAATTTTTTTTGGTTAACCAAAAATTTTTTTTTCAATTTGCGAAATTGCATCGTATAGTACTATCTCTAAGCTTTAAAATCCATTTTTCAAAATTACTTTACGATTTTCTAAAAAAGAGTTATGTAGATTTGAAATTTTTTTATGCAAATGTAAGTATGTATACACAAGGTCAAAATGGCATTTTATTTCAAATCTACAAAACTTTTTTCTAAAAAATCGTAAAGCAATTTTGAAAAATGGGTTTTAAAGCTTAGATATAGTACCATACGATGCAATTTCGCAAATTGAAAGAAAAAATTTTGGTTAACCAAAAAAAATTCCGAAAAATGACCAAAATAGACCTTTTTGGCTATTTAAGGCAATATTACAAGAAAACCTGACGTGATGGGCCATTTTGGAAATCGGATTCGTATTCTACGTCAAAAAAGCTATAAGAATAACCTTTCACTTTTTCTGTTACAGAACTAAGTCAAAATTTGCAGGCCTGTGTTATCCATTATAATGTTAACATGAAATGAAAGTAGAATATTTAAGCTTTAATTTGACATAACTTTAAAAACGGATATAACGTGTTTTGAGATATTTTAAAGTTTTTCTTACAATTTAATTTTTTCCATAAATATTATTTTTTGAAAAGAATATTTGACTATCGTGAAGTTGAGAAATTTTTCTTTAAAATACACTAATAGTAAATAAAGTTTGGATTCAATAAATAGGAGAAATAATTATTTGAAAGTTGCTTTACAACCATGAAGTACTATAAGGAGACCAAGCGACCATGCAAATTTTGTATTGAAAGTTAGACAGATTTCGGTACCTGAATAGTTGGTGAAAAATACCGAAACCTGTGTAGAAATTTACGTGGAAGTGTATGAGAAACTGTCCAGTTGCGCTAGATTCAATCTAGCAACTAGATGGGAAAAATGGATAGGCTTGAACGAGGGATGTAACGCTAGCAACGTCAAGATTTTGTACAGTTATTTTGTCTAGTCCTTGTATAGTAAAACAAATCATTCCTAGCTAGTTCCTGGATAATAAAATAACCAGTTTCTACATACTGGTAATAATTGTTAGGTTAATAAATAATGAAAGAATATTTTTCAACTTTACTCTTTTGTTTGTTTAACTTTTAAACAAAAAAAAGAGTAATACAAAAGTATTTCTTATTATCACAATTCCTCTTACAATTAGTTATGAAATTAATTGAAACATATTTTGCTACATTGTATTTTTTTCTTTAAAACCATTCACTATAACGATTCGTACTTGTATACCGATAATAAAATTAATTGTATATTATATTGTTGCAATCACAAAAGTTTACTTAAAATTACCAAAGTTTTATTATTTATTAGGAACATTACAATATGAAAAACAATCTGAGACTATGAATGACGACATCACATGTTCTTTTTCTAATAAATCTTTTCGCTATAATATATTTAAACTTGTACAATGTCTCTGTTAAAAATTGGAAAACTTAAAATTTTTCACTAGATTTATAAATTTGATTTTATCTTCACAACAAGATAAGTTACAATTGTAGACTCTTGGTTTCTTTTCATCAAGCACTGTACGTAAAGAACTGATTTCGTCTGCTAGCTTAGTAGACTCTCAGAGCCACCTTCTCCACGAATTTGTACTAAATTCTTATATTAGCGTCCTAGACAGTACCTAGCTAATTCTTGGACAACCTACTATACGAACTTGTACTTAATTTTTTATTCAGTATCCTAAACAAATTTTAGCCAGATTCTAGACAGCCTTCATAGCGAAGAAAATAAAGGGGAAAACTGTACATTAACATTTGGGGGCCAGGACAGTTTTTCAGAATAATTTTCCACGACAAATGCTCTCTAGTTGTAGTTTATTTATAGGAAGGCTACGACAAATTTCTACACGAGAAGGAACACCAGCGCTGCATGTGGTTAAATTGTTGATTGAATAATATCAAGTAAAATAATTATAGTGTTATTTTCAGTGTTATAATTCTATCAATTGTGAATAAACTGTGTTTTCTATTTTTCCCATGCACGGCGCTAGTGTTCCTTTCGGTATTTTTCACTTACTAAAGCAGCATTTAAATCTCTACAGACTGCCTGCCTGTGCAGGCAGAAGATCGCTCACACCTCACTTTTCCTGTTGAAAAATGAGGAAAGATTTAAATATCTATTGAAATTCAAATCTTCCCACATTTTTCAGCGGGAAAAGATAGGTGTGAACAATCTTCTGCCTGCGCAAGCAGGCAGTCTGCAGAGGCAAAATATAAGAAAATTTTTAACATTGTTGTTAGAGACCCTTTTTGCATTTACGATTTAAAAACAACTGCGCAGCTGTAGAAGCCATAGAAAACTACTGCGCAGCCATTAAAGTTATTAATTATTTTGAACATGCACAGGATCTCGTACAAGAAATTGTGCATGAACCTTTGTCCGAAATTGAAAAAAATTACTTGTGCAAGTTTTTGTACAAGATCTTGTGCAATGGAAATCGTATGCGGAAATGGTACAGGTTCATTGACAGAAATGGTATAGTTTCCTGTACAAGATCTTGTACAATTTCTTGTACAAGATAATGTACGCGCTTTTTCAGTAGGGTGAAACAGCAATACTGTATTTCGGTTTTTCCAATAGAGTATTGGTGTTCTTCACATTCATATGGCTGTTTTACACTGCGTATAGCTGAAACAGCACTACAGTATGGCTGTCCCATATCCACCAATATAATATATGAGTATTACCCATATTTATGGCAGAATTATAAATATATTTTTTTCAGTGCAGTATCAATAATACAGTAGAGACTCCATTATCCGGACCCCCATTATCCGGATATTCGATTATCCAGACAAATTTAAAAAATTTCTTTTAATATAAAGTTTATAAGGTCTTAATGATAGAATGTCCAACGTTCTTCCGGCAGGACCAAAAAGACTCAGGTGAGTCCGTCCGAAATCGCTAAATAAAACTCACATGGATTGAGATAAACAAAAAGTAATATATATCGTTGGAAAGGTGATGAAACAAGCTTTCAGCGCATGTAAATGTCGAGCTTGTAAGTTCAAACCGAAGAGCAGGGTAGCTTAAAGAAGTTGAATTTTCCAAAAATTGATATAATTTTTAGTCACAAAATGATGGAACCCGGTCCTGCCGGCAGGACGCTTTTCGCTTTGTTTAAAAGGCTACCAAGCCTAGGCATATAAATTTAGAAACTTGATATTTACATCATTGGAAAGGTTGTTTCATTACCTTTCCAACGATATATTTGTTTTTGTTTTTATCTGCTTCCATATTAATTTTATCAAGAAAATTTGAAGAGAGGTTTTATTCAATTGGCCGCAATTTTGCTGATTAACATTAAAAATGAATTTTTTTTAAATTAAACAAGTAGGTTTCATTCTTTCAACGTTTCTGAAGAAAAAAAGACTAGATCGGCCAAAATATATTGATTTTTGTGGATTTTACATTAAATTTACCAAAAAATGTTTTTTTTACTTTTTAGAAACAGCAAGTTTGAGGGCTTTGAAAAATGGTCTAATATTATTATTTTAAAAAGTCAAATATATGGATTTTTTCGTCTCTTCGTCTTCTTTAATCCCAAGGAGTTCCGGAAAAGAAAAATTGATTTCCCTTTTTTTAAAAGCCTTATTTTCGGAACATCCTTCCGGCAGGACGGGCGCGTGGACGTTCTATCATTAAGTCATTAACTTCTATTTTAAATACACTGAGAGAAGAAAAGCACAGAATCCGTACTGTGACAGTCACCGGTCGTGTAAAATGCGTGTCAGTTGCCGTTCTTAATTTTATTCACCTTAACAGCACCGACATTTTCCTAAATATTTATTAAATATTTACTTTTAATATTCGGCATATTTAACTGAAAAGTTTAGTGAAAATTGTGTAAAGATTTATATGTCCCGATTAAATAAGTGTTTAGCGCGAAACTTTCCTGAACATTTCAATGAAATCTTCGCCTAATTATAATTATAATTATAATTATAATTATAATTAGGCGAAAATCTTCAGGAAATGTTCACACTTAACACTTATTTAATCAGGACATATAAATTTTTACACAATTTTCATTAAACATTGCAATTAGATATTCCGAATATTGCAAGTAAATATTCAATAAATTTTTAGGAAAGTTTCGGTGCTGTGGGGGCAGTTGGTGTCATTCACAGTTCAGATACTATGCTCAAGAAGCGCGGCAGCGGTACTAACTAATTAGTACAGGATCTGTTTCATAGCGACCGACAGATACTGTACTTCTAAACAGTAGCATTTGAAGTACAACATCTGTACTTCAAGGCAAAGTAAAAATCCGTTTCACATTTTAGCACGACACCTATCCCACAGTGGTACTGCTTCTGCGTCTAATTGGAGTGCAGATGCTCAATTTTTATATTTCAGAATCTGTGCTTTTTTTCTCTCAGTGTATAAAAACGTGAATTTTTACACGAAATGTTGCGTTTTAAAGTGTTTTAATTATTTTAAGAAAATGTTTATGTAAATATTTTGAAATATTTCTATCTAAATATTTATTAATGTTAACATTAAAAGTTTTAGTTACTCGATTATCCGGACAAGTGCCTGCATCCATTAGTCCGGATAATGGAGTCTCTACAGTATTCTCAAAGTAAAATAGATAAATAAATGTTTTTGTCAGTCCAAATAGTAATTATTTGAAAATTGTGTTTATTGTTATTATGATGCGTATGGCTAAAATAAAAGAACCTTATTTGTAGGTTAGTAAGAATTTCCCAACCAAACTTTTTTTGTTGATAATGTCAAAGCATTTCTTTCAGTGAATGGCAATTGTTTATAAAGGGGGTCATTTTGAATTGGAATGCCACGTAAATATATAATTCACAGGTATTCGAGCCATTTCTGTATTGAGAAAATTAATTAAATGTCAAAAATACTATAAGTAAACTCCCTCTCGGCACAGAACATCAGGAACGTTTTTAGAACATTTCTAAAACGTTTCATGTCTGGTAAGGGACATGAAACGTAAGGCGATTTTTATGTCCACTTGGCTGTTTTAATTAATAAATTATTTTTTGTTGGTATCTTATCTATTAAAGGAAAAACAGAATAGAAAAAAACATTTTCAATAACATTACTTCACTATGGGTGACATATGATTATTCAACTCATCATTTACATTTTCTACGCAACTTTCAACCCTCAAATATATTGGGAGAGAATATACTAGTAGATTTGCGTTATCTCTTCAAAATTCCTTTTATAAGGACTATATACAACTACCTTTATAAGTAAATGAAATATAATCGGTCTAACTTTACTAGCCAAATGTAGGGCCAACCTGTGGATTGATCACGTCGGACGTCTAGTGATTGACACAGTTGAACCAACCGTTGGCACCAACGTTGGGTCGTCTATGGATGTCAAAGTATTACCGACCGTGGGATCGAATGGTTAATTGTACATGAAGGTATCAAAGTATTCAAATATTCAACTCCGTTCTTTTATGTTGACTACTTTTGAAAATAAAAAAAAACAGAGTTTGCTTTAAATTACTCAAAAGTTCATTTTCTTCAATGTCTTTTTAGGAAAAATATTTTTTTTCATGTACATGAAATTATTATTGAAGAATTTGGTTGCCATTTTGCAATCTGTAATTTTTTTTACTACTAGGAGATTTCTTAGAAAAAACTTCTTTAAAGTTGTTACCGATAATTATTCCGGTAGTACGCTAACAGCTGTCCTTGCTTCTCCAAAAGACGTCCTGGCAATATTTCCACCAGAATTGCAACATATCTTTTAAGTTTCCGGAATTTTTCTGTAGTTTATCCACAGAAATTCCCGAGTTAAAATTGCGGAGTGACTGCGGAAAATTTTTCGCAGCCACTTCGCAAATTTTTCCGTAGTGTATCCACAGAAATTTCAGAGTTGGAATTGCGGAGTGACTGAAGAAAATTTGGCGCCGTTGCTCTGCAAATTTTTCCGAAGTCTATCCGCAGAAATTCCGGAAAACTTTCCAGATTGGAAAATATGGTCTATGTTATAAAATCTCGTGTATTTGTATAATAACGAAGGAGAAAAGTTTAATATTCATTGACTTTTCAGCTAAAAGGTTTATAATAATTAAAAATAATTTTCTATAGAGGAAACCAGAGGTATATTATTGTGGAGATGGACAAATATAAAATTTTGTAAAAGTACTTAAAAATTTGAGAAAAAAAAGACAAAAGAGAAATTATAGTATAACGACACGAATAACGCTTGGTAATTCGTGCCGTGCCGAAGTACGATACGAACTTTGCTCGGTAATTCATGTCGTGCCAGAAAATAACACAAATAAAACTTGCAAGATTTTAAACAGTATGTCATGCGTGCCCTTAAAACGTGCCATTACACAAAACGAATTACAAAATTTATTTGTGTAGTGCCTTGGCAAGGCACGAATTACCAAGCGGACTTTGTGTCGTACCTATTATTAAAGCGTTATTCCTGTAAAACTATATGATTAAATGTGTCAAATTTAAAAGTAGATAATATTGAAAAAATCTCGAAAACTGAAAACTAACAAACTGGACTCATTTTATGTAGACGCCTATACGTTTGTATAGACGTCTGGATGTTAAAAAAATTAAGTTCGTAAAATTGCAATTTTTTTAACGAATATAAAATTCAAAACTATCATTTCAAAAAATAATTCAAGACATGTCACTTATTTTCATATTTTATATTCTGCTAAAATGTATTCATTTTTGCACTCTCACTACGAATAGATTACGCGCTTACACTCACTGTTTTATCGACGCAACAATTATACACTGTTAACAATCAGACACCAACTTTACACCGAAAGATTGAAAATTACATACTTTCAATCTCAAGAAGTATGACTACTTTCATTTGATTGGATTTACTAAAAACCTTTAAGCCAATGAAATGTAAGCGTTTACACTGTGCGAGATTGAAATAACAACATTTCAATCTTTTTAGTGTAAAGTTAGAGGCATATTTTTAACAGTGTAAATAAATAACCTCAAAACATCAAGGCAATAAGAATGTTCTGGTCTCTATCATGCAAATTATATAGTGGAGCAGAAAAATAATTGATTAACGGTTGTAAAATAGTTGTCCACTACTGCCCCTTCTGTAAAATGGTAATAAAATACTTTATATCTCTTATAAGTCAATTATTATTAAAAAGATTCAATTCTTTAAGAAAGCTAACACCTTGTGTTGCTTTCTGAATAATATATTTATGTTGTGAATCAAAAAAATAGAAAAATGTCCCCTACTGTCCCGTATATTAGCTTTATTTTTATTATGTGGATAAGAATTTTTTAATTCAATGTATAAAAAACATAAACTAGGTTTTATTTGATAAGAAGTTATATATATGAATATGATGTAGATATTCTTAATATCCTATTAAACAAAAACTAATTGAAAAAAATTAAAAAGAATTCAAAAAGAGCTTCAGTGAATCCCGCTTTGTGATAAACACGAATTGGAGCTATGTTGTAATTTTCATGAATTTGTCAAACTGTATTGAACTTCCAAACCTTTTATTATTACCAACTTAGTAGACAAGTTTTGAATCCTTTAATTTTTTTTAATTCGTCAGCATGAATTTAATGCATGCCTTGGTCATTTCTTTCAAATGCGAATTCGTTTGCACTATTTACGTTTAATGTTATAACCACAATCCCTATCGATTTTCTAAAATAATAAACGAAATAGAAAATTTGATTACAAACACAAAATCGAAAATTCACATTTTAACTTTCCTGTAAACAATATTTAACCTTTCAAATGAAATGAGCCATACATACATACATACTCTCTAAATCTGAATTAGTAATATTCTCCCAATCAGCACATAAGCTTGCCACAAACTTTCATTAAGTTTGCTGTGCAAGGTGTGCAAGCTTACAGAGGAAGCTTGTGACAAGTAACAAAATGTCCTATTGCTGCAAGCTTGCACTGCAATCTTGCTACAAGATTATGATATAAGCTTGCTGCAAGCTTGTGAGGCAAGTTTTCGACAAGCTTATTTGGCAAACTTGCTACAAGTTTGCCGGATAAACTTGCTGCAAAGTTGCTGCAAGCTGCCGGATTAATTAAAAAACTTGACACGATGCGCATGCAGTTGAATTCTATGGCATTTACGGCTGCGCAGTAAATTTCTTTGACACCTGAATATATTGCTGACAATGAGTGTATATTTTGAAATTTATAAGAAAATCTCCAGAAAAAATAAAAATTGATTCAATTAAATTGTATGTACTTGTGCAGCAAGCTTGCAATAATCTTACTGCAAACTTACATTAGAAATTTGTAGCAAGTTTGCCAAATAAGCTTGTCGAAAACTTGCCTCACAAGCTTGCAGCAAGCTTATATCATAATCTTGTAGCAAGATTGCAGTGCAAGCTTGCAGCAATAGGACATTTTGTTACTTGCCACAAACTTGTCACAAGCTTGCTCTGTAAGCTTGCACACCTTGCACAGCAAACTTAATGAAAGTTTGTGGCAAGCTTATGTGCTGATTGGGCTACTAATTCTTAGTAGAATATTACTAATTGAAATAGTTAAAAGTCGTCTACCTACAATTACTAATTGAAATAGTAAAATGTTTAAAGCAAAAGAAACAAGTTTTGCGCATGTGCATATATGCGCCATATTAGCTGTTATTACTAATTGAATTAGTAGAATTATTATATTATTTGAAATCTCGAACAATATTTTGTATTATTTATTTTTAAACCCTCCGTCACACAACTTGGAAAAAATTACGATCTTACACACGTTTAGAGGGAATCCCTCACCACATTGTAAAATAAGCGACATTACAACATAAACAAAGGAGTCAACAAAGATTAAATTTTAACACAAACTTACAAATATGTAGTAAATTATTCTAAATTATAAAATCAATAAAATTAATTTTCGGTCTCAAAAATAAAAATTAATTACGTGAATGCACATCTTCGAAGGAATTACACTTTACATTTAAAAATAATGTAACATTAACAAATAAGCAAAAAAAATTATTAAATAATTTATTTCAATTATATTTATAATATAATTTTTCCATTAACCAACAGTAGAACAAAAAATGTTTTAAAAACTTGATTTTTTTTATTTAACATAACCTCCCAGTGGACACAAAAATCACCTTACGTTTTAAGAACGTTTCTAATACGTTTTTAGAACGTTTCATGTCCCATACCAGACATGAAACGTTTTAAAAACGTTCTAAAAACGTTCCTGATGTTCTGTGCCGACAGGGCTCACTTTTCGAGTTTTTTCTGGCTTTAAAGCTTCATAATTAAATATTATTTATTTTTAAGCTAAATGTTTTTTTACAAATGTGTTGAGGAGTAAATTGTCGAAAGGTATAGAACCTTCAAGTAAATATAACAATCAGTAATGAAACTATTAATATTCATTAAAATAAATGTATATTTTTATAAGAATATTTGTTAAATAAATTCAAATCTTCTTAATAATATTACTTTACTTTTTCACTTCCTACGTAAAAATTCACTGTTACATTTTTCTCGCAAACACTGCCAAAAATGGCGTCTAAAAAGAAGACGTTCAGATGTTTATAAACGTCTTATGTAAATAAGCATCTTATTTAAGAGTCTTCAATGCAAAACATAACCTCCAAATACATGCATTTTAGATTGAAATAAATATAAGTTTTTTTAAATGAAATATCTATTTGCAACTAATAAATTTTTTTTAAACATACACTTTTAGTTAAAATAAATAATTTTTTTCTCTGGGTGAATAGTGAAAATTCTTACTAATTTAAATTAGTAATAGGCGTTACATAGGATTTGTATTAATTCATTAGTAAAAGTTAATAATTATACTAATTATAATTAGATGAAATTTTTTAGTTTTTACTTGTGGCTGAATATATCATATGTAAGGTGTAAGTAAATAGTTTCCTATCAAGTGACTTGATAGGAAACTATTTACTTACACCTTACATATAATAATTATACAAAGTTATTAGTAAAAAAATAAACTACTAATTGAAAAAGTAAAATTTCTACTAATTCATATTTTAGTATCTACACTGAGAAAAAAATGCTATTGAATCTATAGCACACATATTCACATACATTCAAAAGCAGATGTGAACCACATTTCGCATTAAGTTGATCACAGCTGCTTTTGAACGTATGTGAATATGTGTGCTATAGATTCAGTAGCATTTTTTTCTCAGTGTAGATACTAAAATATGAAAATTTAATTAGAAATTACTGTTATTACACATTATTAAATTTTTAAACATTAGAAACAATTTTTTCTTCTTTTTTTACTATATGACACTGCAATAGTATATTCCTATAAATATTGGGCCGCTGAACCCGAATTTGATGTCAGTACTGAAAGAATTGCTCAAAATTTTGAATGTATAATGAAAAGTGCTCAAAACTTGAATGTAAAACTCTTCAAATGATAATACACTAATCTAGTATACTAATAGGAAAAGATGAATCTCTTGACATTAATTTGTTTTTCTTAGCAGATTTTCTGAAATATCTCATAATTTTGAGTCATTTTGAAAATTCTGATTTTAAATTCGAATTCAGCGGGAAAAAAATACATAGAAGTATGTTATTTATGTTATACAATATTTTTAAATTTTTTGATTTTAATTTGGTTTTTTAAGTAGTTTTTTAAATTTTTCTCAAAATTTTGAGCAATTCTGACTTCAAATTCGAATTTAGTATCCAACATAAATGTCAGTTCCATATCCACCAATATAATATTTGAGAATTGGCTATATTTATGTCAGTATCATAAATATATTTTTTTCAGTGTATAAATATTTCTTTTATTTTAATTCGGTTTTTTGAGTCGTTTTTTCAGTTTCTCTCAAAATTTGAAGCAAATCTGTTGATTCTGACTTTGAAATTGGAATCAGCGTGAAAGAATACGTTGGAAATATATAACTTTAGTGTCATAAAATTTTTTTTAATTTTATTTTAATTCAGTTTTTGAGTCGTTTTTTTAGTAGGGTAGAGTGGGGTAAAAAAGACATTTTTTACTTTTGGTACTATAAAATCGAAATTTGAATTTCTTTTTTCAAATTTCCAATTGTTACTGAAAGTTTAGTTATTAAGCTTCAAAATCCTTGCAGAACATTTTTTTGTATACCGTGAAAGGCCAAAGTTATAAGAGTTTTACGAAAGTTCTGCATATGGCTTTTTTGCACTACCTGGTGGGGTGAAATAGCCATTTGGTGATTTTGTTATCAAATTTTGTAATATTATATTTTTCTTTTATCTATATTACAAATAAATAATTTAGAAAAGTTTTTAGCTTCCAAAATTATATTTTATGTTAAGTTTACCTGCTTTCAATTCACAGTAATTCACAGTCATCGAAAGAAGCAGTTAAAAAATACAAATTACAATAACAACTATAATATTATCGTCACAACAGCCAAACTAGAATAAAAAGTTGAGTTTTACTTAATTAAACTTATATTTCAAACGGCTAATAAAAGAGTTCAATAGTTTCAAAATAAAAGCCAAATGGCTTTTTTGCACCACTGGCTTTTTTACCCCACTCTACCCTATAACTCAAAAAAATCAATTCGACAATTATTAATTCGGATTCGAATTCAACGGGACATAATACATGGAAATAAACTATTGTAGTGTAAAAAAAATTATTTTTTATTTTGTGTAGTGATGCATAACGAGACTCTGTCCTTTCATAAAAAGAAGGAGATGAAACTATAACATTCAATTGTTTTCATTGTATTTTTCGCGAGATTCTCGTTCTTACGAGACGATATTCGCTCGTAATGCATCACTAATTTTGTGTGCCTATGCTGATGTTAATAATTCAAATGTACAATTAGCAAATGAAATTTATGAACATTTTTCCTTTTATTTTTAAAAAACTGAATGTGTGTATATAAACTATTTTCTAATAAAACATAACAATTTTCTAGAAAATTACACGCTAAATCCGAAGCAGTAAAAATTTTGACTGATTTCAATGAGTGGCCCAGTTTTCTCTAATTCATCAGTGAAATTTCACTGAGAATCAGTGGTTTTTACTGATTCGCAGTGAAATTCTATTTATAAATTAAAGAAAACTGGGCCACTAATTTGAAATCAGTTAAAATTTTCACTGTTTCAGATTTAGAGTGTGTAAATCAGTCGATCAAAATTTTCCATAAAAAAGCGTATAAAAAATGAAATTTATTTGTTAATCATAATTATTCTAAATTTTCTATTTGTCTAATTTTAAATATTATTTAATTATAAATCAAATCAAATTTTTTAAAGAAAAATTTAAATTGTAGGATGAAACTTATTATTTATTAAAATAATTAAATCTAATAAAGAAATTTTATTGAAATGTTTTAAAATAATTACGTATCTGCACTGAGAAAGAAATTCGTTCGAGACAACCAAATTTTGGTTGAATCAACCAAATAAATGCATTGCTATACAATCAACCAAACGTTTGTTTGATTCAACCAAAAAATTTCTTCCAATACGTTTATTTGTATTAACCAAATGGTTATTACACTTAACCAAACATTTTTAATTTATATAACCAAAAAATTTGTTTATTTTAAGAGAAAACATTTGTTTGATTCAAATAAATAGTTTTAGTTAAACGTATTTGGTTCATTTAAATAAATTTTTTTGTTTGTTTCATTTAGATATTTATTTTGCTCTAATAATGTTTGAATGTCCTGATTCAATATTTTCTAGTACATAGGTTAACTAAACAGTTTGGTTAAGTGAAATAAACTTTTTCTCTGAGTGTGAAGTTAACATTGATGTCTAACATCGAAACTTTTTTTTAACAAAAACGAAAAAATCACTTAGTTTAACCCAAGACTTAAAGTTCATTAATATTGTGAAATAGTTTTTTACTTTCTTGGTATATAAATGAATGTATTTAATTCTATTAAAATAATACACGAAAAAAATCTTCATCTGGAACAACTAAAAAATTCACTATATTAGCAAAATGTTTAGTTATTGCAACGAATGCTTTCGCTATTTCAGTGAAAATAATCATTGTCTTAGTTAAAGATTTTTTACGTGTATATATTGAATATTATTGAAGAAAGTAAAAGTTATAAAAACATTTGGAATTTTCCAAAACAATTTTTCAAATTTTTACTTAGAAGAATTTTATTACTTTTGAGAACTTCAAAATTAAATTTTTTAGCGTTTTCAACAATTCTAATTTGAATGAATAGTTTTTTAACAATTTTTTATACATTTCATAGAGAATTTTCAAATTTATTTGGTCGTAATTAAATGTTTGTTAATTTTGATAATTTAAAGATTCTTCAATGAAATATATATAATAAATTGTAATCTTTAAATAAATTAAATCAAAGTCAATTAAAATTTTTCGAAAAATTATTTTTACCGAATTGTCAGTTAAAATTATAAAAAAAATTACAGATTTTAATTGAAATTTTTTTTTAAATTCAAATATATCTAAAAAATAATTCCATAAATGCTTTAAATATTCAACTGTTATTTAATATTTTAAATCAAATTAATTTTAGATTCATTTTTATAACAAAATTCTACAATTATTTAAATACAAAAGCAAATAATTTATTGAATAATAGAATGGTTTTCAAAATTGAATTCTTTTGACGAATTTTATATAAATTTTTTCAAAATAATTACGTTTACCGAGGAATTCAATTAAACTTCCATTAAAAAATAATTGTAATTTTGCATTAAATTTTATTTTTCAATGAAAATAATTTAATTTCTAAGAATTTAATTATTTATAAAAGCAATTGAGTCCCCGTAAAGCATGAGTAAACTAAAATGATTAAATTCTTGAAAATAGTATAATTTACATAATTATTTCGTAACTTCTCCAAAATTAAGTTTCTTATTGTCTGTAAATAAAATTCTTTTACACGAAAAAAAATCTTCATCTGGAACAACTATAAAATTTACTATATTTGCGTAATTTTTAGTTATTGCAGCGAATACATTCGCTATTTCAACGATTAATTTTGGTATTTTAGCGAAAGTTATCGCTGTTCCAATTAAACGTTTTTTCGTGTATAATTTCAATATTTCTAATAATTAATTAAATGCATAATACAAATTATACTAATTAAATTTACGACGTTGAAGTCCACAACGTTTATCAACGAAAAAAATATTCACTTAATAAATTAAAAAAGAAAATAAAGCAGCAATATTGTCATAAAAATATTTAGCAAAAATAGATTGCTGTTTATGATATGATAATAATTGTTACATAAATAAATATTAAATTAGAAAGCATTTTGGAATAAATTAAACAATTTTTTTTGTTGATCAACGTTGTGGACTTCAACTTCGTTTAAATTTAATTTTTTTTTAGTACTACAAAATTAAAAAATGTTTAAAATTGGCATTGCTGTTGAATAATTAGAAAAATAATATCAAATAATAAGTATCTTACCTTGCTCTTGCTGCTTTTGATTTTGAAAGCCTCCTCCCGCTAAGACGGTAGATCCCACTTTTCCTCTTGTAACATTTGTTTAATATTTTCTTCTTCTCCTTGCAATTATTTATGTCCTCGATTTCCTCAATCACTTCTATTTCCTCGATCTCCACAATTTCCTCCATCTCTTCCATTGTTCACTAAACACACCACAAAAAACTCCTGTCCTCTTGCCACCTTCACAAATAAAAATAGAAAAAAGTGCACAAAATTCTATTATTATGTGCTTTTTAAAAACTAAATTGAATTTTTAATATGAAATTTTTCTAATATTAGTATTAGATTTAAAACTCGGATAAGTAGAACTTATTACGAGCAAAGTTTTTGCACGCGTTCAAACAGGTTGTTTCACCATAAAATCATATGAGCGATCACTGCTTATACGTACAATGGTCGACGACCTCCTGAATCGTCGTTTGTTTCAAATACTCTATTTCCGTTATTATCTATTTCTCATGACACCAGACTGCGTGGCGCTCGCTTTGTTGATGTTTTACACCTATTGGGCTAAGCACAACTGCTTAGCGAATGTCGTTTACGAACGCAAATCATATGTTAGATAATAACAGAAATGCAGAATTCGAATTTAACGTGGACACGAAATTCGAACATAACCGTGGTCATGTTAATTTTCATAAGAGGAATCGAATTTTTCAAATTCATACAGCTCTAATTGTTTGAAATTGACAAAATTGTGTTATATATTAATGACAATAATAATATATTAATTACGTGAATTTAAAAGCAAATATTTTCAGTGGACGTTAAACTTCGCGAAAAAGTCAAGCGCGCGCACGCATTGTTGCCCCAAACGCCAAACCGTGATTGGTGGTTGATGGGAATATTCTCTCTCTCTCTCTCTCTCTCAGTAGGCAGAAGAGTTTATAACCTAACACATTTCTGTAAAGCATCTTTGTATAGGATTTTCGACTTTCGGTCAATAGTCTTTGGAGGCCATATTAGTTTCACTCTACAGAGCGTGCTACAACGTGTTCTCCCTTCTTTTCTCGGTGCTTTCTTGGAAGGATTGTTCAAATGGTAAGTATATTCATTTGTCAGTTATATATTTTAAAAAATGACATATTTATTGTTTTGAAAAGATAGAAAAAACTTTCTTATAAATTACAATTCTTATTTCATAATAAAAATAAAAATATTAAAAATTGCATGAAATGGAAAAGTTTTAATCGTTTCAATTTCTGTTGATAGTTTAAAAATTAAAATTTTATTGTGTAAAGGTGTCTATGGTTTTTATTTCTCTAATTTGAATTGAACAAAATAATAATCGTCTTTGAAATGAAAGTAAAAAATTCGCATAATTACAATTTTCAAAAGGACCTTTGTTTATAGAAAATTTGTAGAACTTTTTCTATACATTTTATATTTCTTTGTCTCAATCAAAAAAAAGAATAGAATTTGTTCAATTGAATTTGTTTCCGAATAATAAAAGTTGAGTAATTAATTTAAAATCGTTTTTTTAATGAAATTTTTAAACAATACAGAATAAAAAAAATATTATTAATTGAAATTTTTTTCAAGTTTATTAAAAAGAATTGATTATTTTCAAATACATTTTTATATCGAAATTTTCGTTGACAATAAAATAGTTTCCTTTTTTTAGGTCTGATATCACGTAAAAACCATTTTCGAATTAATTGGAATCAATTTGGCAAAACTGCTAATCTCATCAATAGCGTTGTGTCCCAGTATTTGCGTAATAGCTGATAAGTAAGTTATTTTACTTTTAAATAAATAATATTTTAGCAATTGTTTTACTATTTTTTTAATCTTTAAATTTATTCTTTTATAAATAAAAAATCAGTCTCTAAATCAAATGTGGCATATAAATAAATCAGAAAGGAAAATTATTAACTTCATGTACATTTTTTTAAATTCATCTGAAAATAAATAAAATTGATAAAGAATTCAATTTTTTGAAATAACTTAAACTTCTTCACATTGTATTAAAATTAATTGAATCATTTTGAAGAATGTTATTTAGATTTTTCAAAAATAATCAACAGAAGTTAATAACTTTAATTATAATTTATATTATTAAATGGAGGACACATGTCAGGAAAATGTGAAGGAATAAAAAAATTTGTCTAAAAATACAATTATTTAAAAATATTTTGATAAAAGTGTTGATAAGAATTAAATTTTTAAAAACATTTAATTATTTACATTACATTTTTCATTAAAACAATTGTAGAATTTTCTAATAAAAATTAATATACAAGAGCAATTCCGTGTCAAGTGGTCCTACGGTGTAATGCTTATTTGGATAATTTTTTACTCTTAAATTATTAAACATAAAAATTTGACAAAGTATATTTTGGAAAGCTTTTTTCATGCTCTTTCGATTGAAAATAAACATTTCGGAAAATAATGTTGACCCAAAAAAATTAAAAATAAATTTCAATTTTTGGAGAGAGAGATACGATTTTTTTGAAATGAAAGCTGAGGTTTTTTACTAAAAAGACATATTATATATCAAAAAGTGGGACTAGAATGTTTTAACATTGAAAAAAAGAGTTTTCTACTCACCAGAGCGCTCTAAACCCGATTTTTAGCTCTGCTCAGGAGAACTGTTTATTAAGGTCAATTCTGTAATTTTACAATTAACGCAAAACACAAATTTTCTCATTTCGAATTTTCTAAATAATCGTAATAACATGTGACGGAGTTTACATTGAATTATCGAAATTTTTGTTTTCTGGAATATATATTAAACGACTTTTCAAATGACAAAAAATTATATAATGAATTTATTCCTAACCTAATTTATATATATATATATATATATATATAAATTTTATTTATTGTAACTTTTAATTATTATCTCATTTTAGAAATGGTCAGAAACTCTACTGGTAGAAACTCAAGAGGAGTAAGTAGAATCAATTTATTCATTTAACTAATCATACAAATGTATATAATTTGGATTAAAAAATTTTAGAATGATGCCCTGGGTGCCCCTGATCGTCGACAACAACAGCAGCATCTACCTCCCCAGCAACAACCACCACCACAGCAACAACCACCACCACAGCAACAACCTCCACCACAACAACAACCACCACCACAGCAACATTTACCACCTCAACAACCACTACTACCACCACAGCAACAACTAACACCAGCACAGCAACAAATACCACCACAGCAACAACTACCACCACAGCAACAACTATTACTACAAACAACATGCAACACAACAACAACATGCAACACAACAACAACTACTGCAACATGTACATCCACAATTGCAGCATTTGCAGCAGCAGATTTTACAGCAACAACAACTGCAGCAACAAATACTGCAAAATCAGGAGTTGCAGGAGCAACTGAAGCAGCTAAGGCTGCAAATGGAACAGCAGCAACATTTACATGCAGAGCAGCAGCAACAGCAGCTGCAAAAAGAACCGTCGCCGGAGAAGGCAAAATTGTTGCCGCAACCAAATCGGGAACAGTCGCAGAAATACAAAATTGACAACGTAAGTTATTCGTAAAAGAAATCTGAAAATTTTTCTATTTCTAACAAGAATTCCTTTCAAAAAAAATTTGTTCTTGGGATGCATGAATCTTACACAAATACAATTTGACATAATAACAAGTAATCGAATAATTTTATACCATTATTTACTTTTTACAGAATTGTCAATTAAACCATATCCTATTTGCTCTGTTTATTTAACAGAAATTCACTCACATCGAAGTAGCATTTCAGCTGAATGATTATTTGTCAGAAAGATTATCTAACACAATTTTCGTTTTCCTGAAACTTCATTTCACCTAATTTTAAATTGTTACATTTATTGTTTAACTAAAATCTATTTCTATCTTATTTTTTATGTGGCATATTGTTCTTTTATTTGAATTGTTAAATCATCGAATGCTCAGAAGATCGATTTGTCATTTCGTCGAATTTCCAAAAATTCGACGTTTCGACGATTCAACAAATTGACATTTCGACGAAATAATAATTCGATGCTCTGAGCATTCGATAATTTCATGGCTCGGATTGTGCGACTTTTTCGACTTTTTTCGACTTTTCTAAAGAAATGGGACTTTTTCAACTTTTTTCTGAAAAGATGCAACTAATAGAGTTTTTCGAGATTTTTGTTAGTAAATTGCAACTGATATTTTAAAAATTTTCAGAAAATTTAAGTTAAAGGAAAAAATTTTAGTCAAAAAAATGTTCTGTTAAGTTTATTTCAAGATTTCTTTTAAATTTTTCAAAAAACCACCAAAAACTTCTTTTTTAAATAAATATTTAATTATTATTTTTTCATAATAATTAAAATTCTTCAAAAGATTCAAATTTAAACCTTTTAGAAATTAAACTACTTATAAAGAAATTGTTATAAAACATGAAGAAATCGATCACTCCGAGTCTTCGACTCGGAGCAATCGAGTTATTTATAAAGATAATTGTTATTTATTATTTATAAAGATAATTGAATTTTTGAACATAATTTGTTTTTAATGTTTAAAAGTAATTAAATTTTGAAGAAGAATTTTGATATTTATAAAGATAATTGAAAATTTGAACAGATTTTTTTAAAAATGTTAAAAATACTTGATTAAATGTTTGCCATGCATTTTATTAAATTTTATCAAATATTATTCCAGATTGTTTGATGTTAAAGTATGTGTTGGCGAGAAATGTGGTTTTTTTACAATTTTGACAATTTCGTGTCTCTTTTTCGGCGTTTTTCCCCTAAAATTTCATTCGACTTTTTTCCAACTTTCTCGGAAACTTTATGCAACTTTTCGCGACTTTTGTTGTGAATTTATGCGACGAAAGTGACTTTTTTAGAGTCTTAAAGACGATCCGAGCCCTGTAATTTGTCAATTCAAATAAAAGAACAATATGTCACATAAAAAATAAAATAGAAATAGATTTTAGTTAAACAATAAATGTAACAATTTAAAATTAGGTGAAATGAAGTTTCAGGAAAACGAAAATTGTGTTAGATAATCTTTCTGACAAATAATCATTCAGCTGAAATGCTACTTCGATGTGAGTGAATTTCTGTTAAATAAACAGAGCAAATAGGATATTGTTTAATTGACAATTCTGTAAAAACTAAATAATGGTAAAAAATTATTCGAGACAATGGTAATTATAAAGAATGACATTTCGATTAAATGAAATTTATAACTCAATACATGTGAAGCAATTAATATTTAGGTTAAAAAACATTTCGAATAACAAAAAATTTCAATTAATAATTTTAAAAAAATAGGAATCATAGCATATGAAATATCGTAAAATCTAAAATTAGTCCAAACAATTATTTGTATAAATGAAAGTAATGTCAAATGTTTTTTCTGGCTAAGGAAATTTCTATCAAATAAAGTATCTGCAAAATAAAAATTAAAGCTAATGAATCATCGGGGAAATAAAAATTAGATAAAATAACAATTTTAATAAATATAGCTTATGGCAACTGGTGATTCGGCGAAGTGAATTTCGGTTACTTATTATTATGTCAAATTGGATTTGTGGAAGATTCATGCATCCCTTGATCTTGACGAACTATCTTAAAATTATTGTTTATAAATTAGCAAATTAATAATTTCACTTGCACTAACATCGGGAATTACCAGTACTGCACGCGCATAACCAAAAATACACCAATCTTTGATTCAAGATTTTCTTTGTAAATAGAAATGTCAAAAAAATTAACCAATATAACATTCGAAAGATTATTAAATTCTACGATTAATAATACATAACCGAAATTCTTTATAATTTATGTGAAGATTGCAGCAGTCGACAAATTTGTAATAAAAATTTTTTAAATAATTTTTGTGATTTTTTTCAATGCCCGCATATTTTTTAAAAATTGCACGAACAATTTGATACTTATATAGATGTGATCATTGAAATCTCATCTTTAAATTAATACCAAAAAATTCAACAATCTTATTCGGTTTCTAAGATATCATTGTTAACGTTCCAGCATGTTTTTTGACAAATGCATTGAATTAGTTGCATTTGGACGGTTTTTGTCTGAAAATGCTCGGCCGTTTATAATAATGTCTCGTTAAAGAAGTTAAAAATTTTTAACTCTTTCGATCGCAAATAAAAGGTAAAACTTTAATGATTGCACCTATATCAGTTTCAAATTTTTCTCTAATTTATAAAAAATATGCAGAGGTTGAAAAAATCCAATAAAATTTTATTTTATTAATTTTTTGTAAAATTTGTCGATTGCTGAAATTTATGTGAAATTATTAAAATTTTCAGTTATGTATCATAAATTTTAGTATTCAAAAATCTTTTGAATGGTATATTTGTTAAATTTCTGACATTTGTATTTATAAAAAAATCGTAACATAAATGTTGGAAGGTTTTTGGGTAATGTGCGTGCATTAATAATTACCGACGATCGTCTAAATATTATTAAAAACAATTAATTTGCACTAAGAAATCAAAAATGATTTCACAAATTCAATTATTTTCAAAAATAATAATTAATTTATATAAAAAACATCTGTGAATAATTGGGACAAAATAAGTGAATCAATTGTTTTAATCAATTGCAAATTGAAGATTGTTCTCAATGTTTTTGAAAGATTAAATTACTATGTATTGATGCCCAATTTTCCAAGGATTAATTTAAAAAAAGAATAATGAGTAACCCTTAATTTTATAGAAATTGTGTAAAGTTTTCTGCCAAAATGCAAGTGAAAATATACTTTTGATCTTGAAAATTCGCTTGGAAGGGTAAAGTTTCTAACAAAACAAAAGAAGATCTTAATTATTAGTGTCCAAATTTATCTGTTTCCAGGAAAATGAGTCGATTTTCGTCCTCATTTTAGCTGGAAAATTTACACAATTTCTATACAATCGAAAGTTACTCATTTTTCTTTTTTCTTAAATTAATCCTTGGAAAAATGCGTATCAATACACGGTTCTTTAATCTTTCAAAAACATTGAGAACAATCTTCAATTTGCAATTGTTTAAAAGAATTGTTAGTATCAATTCAAAAAATTTATTTTTTAATAATCGCTTTACTTTATCTTCAAAATACAGTGTTCAGGTTGCATTTTTTAAAAAAGTTTACTTTCTTATCTTTATTCGTTTAAGAGTAATAAGAAAAGGAAAATAAAATAACCCAAAACTTCAACACGTGATTACTTCCAAAATAAATTTTTTGTTCAATATCGGTTTCACTTATTTTGTCCCAATTTGTAATGGATAATAGATTTTTAAATAAATGATAATAATAATAAAAAAAAATAATGTTTTTTCAGAAAACATGGAAATTGGAGAAAAGAATTCTAGAACTAGAAAAGGATATGCGATCCATGAAACTAAATTTCAGAGACATGGAGAGAGATAGAGAACAAGAGAGAGAGCGAGAAAGAGCCCGAGAAAGAGAGAGGGAACTGGAAAGAATTAGAGAAAGAAATAGAGAAGAAGAAAGAGAAAGGGAAGAGTATAGAGCCAAAGAAAGAAGTAAAGAAGAAAAAAGAAGAAGAAGATATTAATTTTTTTTAATTTACAAAAAGGTTCAACCTTACTTCAAAAATTTTTATTTCAATTTTTTAAAAATAAAATGTAACTAAAAGCACACACTACCGCTAAAAATTAAAAGACCATGTTTTTTCTGGTAAATGAAAAACTTTTTAAAATACAAATTTAATAGAAAGTAAGTTTTTTCTTGGTAGTTTCTAAAAAATGATATAAAGTTGAAAAAAAAGATCTTTTAAAACTCATTCGGACAATATTTTATTTAGATATTTTTAAAAAATCAGCATTTTCAATGTTTTATAAAAATTTCAAAAACTTTAAAGTAGTGAACGTTTATTAATAATCTTTGGCTTATTTGAAAGGTGAATTTATACAGAATGACCATGAGTTACAGATAAAATTTTGTGTAATTTTTTTTCAGATGAAATCTTATTAACAGAAAAATAAGATTTAAAATTCAAACATTTTTTTTATTTAATTATCTTTACAAATCTATACAATGTCAGGTTTTATACATTTTCTGAAATTTTTGTTATCAAATTTAGACGACCCGTAATTTGTAGGAAAAAACTACACAAATGCCTACAATTAATTCTCATTCTTTAAAAAATAACCTTCAAAATAAGCTTAAGATCGTTAAAAAGCATACACTGTATTACAGTAATTTGAAATTTTTATGCTACATTGAAAATGACGATTTTTTAAAAATATCTAAATCAAATATTGGTCAAATGACTTCTAAAACGTCTCGTTCTTTTTGAAATTTTATAATCTTTGAAAAAATGAAAAGATGAAAAATTTATTTTTCATAAAATTTATGTTTTAAAAAGTTTTTATTCACCTAAAAATACCCATTCAACTCAATTTTTACCGTTACATTTTTACCGGTATATTACAACTGTTCATTTAATAACACTATTATTACAATAAATTAATTATTGTGCAAATAAATTTGTTGTATTTAATATTTTCTAGATCCTTTTTTTAAATATACATACTTCTAAATTTTGCGACAAAATAGCATATTTTTAACATAAAATGAAACATATTTTTATTTCATAGTTTAAAAAGCAAAACTATTAACAAAAGTATATTACAATTTTTTTAAATTAACTTTTAAATAATTTTATTAGAAAATTTTGAAAATAAATTTTATTGAATAATCTTTGAGTACAAAACACAATAAAAATGAAAATTATGTCCATAAAATAATATTAAAATAGTTTTAAAAAAGTAATTCTCTGAATTATTTAAATTCTAATTTTTTACAACTCAAATATTATCAAAATTGTCGAGAATATAGATTCATACAAACAATATTAAAATATTTTAAAATATCTAAAAGTTTTAATTAAACTTCTTCAAAAAATTATTTCTTTAATTTTAAAAAAATTTGATTATTTTTAAAAAAATTCTAATATTATGTTTTAAATATTTTACTAAATTGGAAATTTTTGACTTTTTTAATTGTAATTTTTTTTTTAAATGGACGGTTTCAGTTATTTTAGAAAAAATTTAATTTTTCTATTGAAATAATTAAATTCTCGAAAAACTTTTCCAAAATTATTAATAATTAATACAGATTATTTATTTTGGAGATGAAATTTAGTTAAAAATTTTAGAATAAAATTGAATTTTTCGGAGAGATTTAGTTTTTAGAAATTATTAAGTTTCAACATTTAAAATTTTTTTAATAACGAAAATATTCAAGTATTGATTAACTGAATTTAGAAATCACTAGTGCAACCTAACCTCACTGTTTTGACAAAGTCATTTTTATTTTTCTAGTGTATATTGCCCAGAATAAAATAAAAAAACCTTTTTTTAATATTTGAATGAGTCCCACAAAAACTATAAAAAGGCATTTTCATTTTATAAATATATATATATTTATATATAAATAAAAGTTTTTGACAGGCGTTCATTGTTTCCATTTTTTCTACAAAGATTTATCTGATTTGTGTACAAGCGAAATATCATGTTCCCTACGTTGTCGACTCTTTTTGTATAATGTGATTGGTATGCATATCCGCTAAAGGTGCTACTCTTTTTTTCAATATTAAATTTTTCACTAATTATAAAAATAATTTTTTATTCAAGTAAAGCAAAATTGTGACAAAATAGTGCATAACGTTTTGTTGTTTTTCTTGCATAAACGATTATACGATTATACATTACCGACCACTTGTAAATGGCCGCGAGAGGCGCTATTAAACTCTTTCTCTGCAATAATATCACCACGTAAATAATAAAAAACAAAAATTTTTGAACAAAATAACAAAAAATAACGAAAAATGTCTATAAAAAGTTATTCTATTTCATCACTGAATATAACTCTTTGAAATATTTTACCGTTTAGAAGTGATCTTGCACATCACAAAATACTCAATTTCTCGATCAGTTACCATCAGAAATATACGCAGCATGGTCAATCAATAAAAAATCAATACTTTACAACTGGCATTATCGCAAGTCATGCTCAAATTAAACAAACTTTTATAATTTTTTGTAATAAAATACAAAATTAATACCAAAGATGTGTGAGTAAATATGCCCTCTTTCATTTACCTAAAATATTTTTTAATAATTCCCTTCCAGATAGTAGTACTTTTACATTATATAAAAAAATTAATAATAATTAAAAAAAACTTTTTTTAAATAAAATACAAAATTAATACCAAAGAAGTGTGAGTAAATATGCACCCTTTAATTTACCAAAAATATTTTTCAATAATTCCTTTCCAGTTAGCAGTACTTTTGCATATTATGAATATCGATTTTTTTCATTTCACTGAATAACATGACCTTAAACCCCATTTAAACTTTAACCCTTCGGTGGCACGGGTTAATATTCTGCCGTACTTGGTAAAAACTCAGTTAAGTCACTTTGTCGCTAAGGCAGATTTTCGCCGATCCAGTAGTGTAAATGTCGCCCCTAACGACAAAGTGACTTAACTGAGTTTTTACCAAGTACGGCAGTATTGATAGATTAGGCTTTTCTTGTGTATAGCTCATTTTTTCACATTCTAAAGCAAATTCTGCCCGGCGACCTAAGAAATTCCAACTTTTGCAAAATAACGGTCCCTTGTGTCCATCTTGGGGCCACTTTTTTTTGGTCAAAAATTTTAACAATTAGAAAAAATGTTAAGGTTTAAAATAAAATTTTATCTCAGTAGCCATAAGTTACCTAATAAATTGTACTTTCATTTAGTATAAAACATTTTAACATATCTTATTCGGTTTGGATTTTAGAGCCATCAATCGAAGAGGTGTCCATCTTGGGGCCCTCTTCCCTACAAGAATATTAAAAAATAAATTTGTTTTTCCGCAAGTGTTTTGTTATTCTCAATTCTACTAACGTAGACAATAAGAAAATGTCAATGTTCATTATATTTATTATTATATTTTACTAAAAAAATAACATTTTATATATGAAATAGTAGTGGGGACTGATAAGACCGTGACGTTTTGGCAACTTAAAACAAAATTTTAAGTAAAATTATAAACTTTTAAATAAAAATGTCTATAGACTTTTATTTGTTACCATGGAAATAAGTTATCCACGTTAAATTTATTAGAATATATGAAACTGATTTCTTAAAAAACATTAGGGACATTAAATTGTGCACTACGCGAAGAATCACCCATATGCATTTCTACGTTGAAGTCGATAAGCGTATAATATTATTTAATTATTTTTACTACACGGAGAAAAAAATTCTGTTGAATCAATAACATATAAGTTTGATTCATTGAATAGTGTCATAATGAGCTGCCAAACGTATATGCTGTTGTTTTTAAAACTTTTTGAAACTATCGAATTCTAATGATTCGACAGTATCACTTTCATTGAAACAAAAGCATATTTCTCAAATTGACAGCATACTATGTTAATTTGAAGGTATTCCTTTTGAATCAACGATCAAAATTTTTTAATTTAACAGTATATGCTTTTGAGTCAATGACTGTAGGTTTTAAATTTAAAAGCATCATTTTTATGATTCAAAAATTTGTACTTTTAATTTTTTAGTTTGTTGCTATCGATTGAAAAACACTTTATATTTTTTTGAGTCTGAAAAATACGGTTGTTCCCAAGAATTTCAAAAACACGACAGGTTTAATAAACATATAAATATGTGTGGTTAAGTATTTCAATAAATTTAGCACCTTTCAATGTCTCAAATAAACAGTGTCGTTATTTTTATAGCATACATAGTCCGCAATAGCACCACTCATTGAAACGAAAGCATATGCTTACCTTTTCCAGAGTGCGCTTCTTTGGAGCAAACAATTTTTTATTTGATTTAAATTTACACGCATTTTCTTCAAATTTATCTATTAGATGCTTCAAATGAATAATGTCAAAAAAGCAATAAATTATTCTGTTGCTATATATAGATGAACTATAAAAATAATTTGTAGAATATCATTAATTTAACAGTATTGTACTTTTAATTTAAACAGTTTCATTTTTTCGTTTTATGTAATATGCTGTTCGATTAATAAATGTGTCATTGAATAAATGACGGGAAACTCAATAGCAGGAGCTATTTGATTCAACAGCACTTTTTTCAGTGTAGAATATAATTAAATCATAAAAAATTATATTATATAATATTTTATATAAGTGTATCCTTCTCTATTTTACAAAAATCATGAATAAAATTCTCCAGTATTTTACAAAATTTTCACAATTTTATTGATAATATGTACACGACAGCTAAAAAGGTTCGACTCAACTAATAAAATTTCTATTTTATTGTTTAAATGTAACAAATATTTTTTTAAATTATAATTTAATGTTTCTTAGACGTTTATACCTCAGACAATTTTTTGAAAAATCCCGTATGGAAATTAATAAAATAATTTAGTTTATTCAATACTTAAAATTTTAGATAATTATAGTAATATTTAAATGTTTTATAAATATGCAAAACGTAAGTTAATCTTCTAATTTTAACACTCGAATGTCACTACAAAGAGAAGTTCGGAAGTCAAATTACCCTATGTTACGAACGTAATAGGACACTACTGAATAATATAACCTTAAATGATAACTGAAAAAATATTTGTTCCTATTAGAAAATAAAGTCAAAATTTTATCAGTTATTGAACCTTTTCAGTGCTAGTGTAAATAGTTTTAAAATTATCAATGATATTTTCATATCAAATGAATTTAATGTTAAATGAAAATTGCTATAAACTATTTTATGCCAAATAAATTCTATTTACGCCTAATTATATTAATGTAATTTAGGGGACATTCCAGTTCAAAATGTCAAAAAATCGATTTTTTCTTTTTATTTTCGGATTTCTTAGTGTCCAGAATACTCTCCTAAAATATTATTGCAAAATTCGAAGTGAAACAAAAGTTATATATCCTTTTCGTCGCCATGTCAAAGATGTTTTTGTATGCAGATAAGCAATGGAATGATTTAAATGTTTTTTCATTAGCATTTTTTAAAAAAGACAAACAAAAATGTATTTGGTGTTGCTGATCCCAAATTAGGTATCAAATTTTCAAAATTCAAAATAGTGAATAACATATTCGTAATCACCCAGGTGCGAAAAATTGGTCGGGCCATGGTCGCGCCGACCTAGTGGATAGTCGTGCCGATCTTGGCAGACAAAAGTCGGCTGAACTACTGAATTGTAACATCGGCTGTCCAGTGGCTATAATGGTCGGGCCGACCAGGGGTACCATAATTTTAACGACCATGAGAAAAGAAGGTCAGCATCACTTTGGCAACCATGATCGTGCTGACCTTGGCAGCCAAATGTCGGCCGACCGTTTGCAAAATATTATTAACTTTATAATTAACAGATATTATGTGATATCGTCAACTAATTATTTATTTATTGCATACATCTTAACACTAAACGCAATATTACACAACCTAACGCACCGAAGTCTAACACGCTAACCATTACGCTACGCTTACATGAAAGCCTAAGAACAAAAATGATTTTATAAGCTGCAACTCAAACGAAAAGAAATTTGTAATTCATAACGACCAATAAATAAGATAATGTTTATTAATTTTTGGTTAATCCATTATAAATAAAATAATTAACATAAACATTTTTAATTTTTACCATGGCAGTATAGAAATGTTTTTTAAGACGGTCGGGCTGACTCAGGCCAGAGTTGGCCCGACCAACTGAAATTATGTTTTTGACACTCCGGCTGCTATAGTCTTATAAGACCATCGGGCCGACTCAGGCCAGAGTCGACCCGACCAAGTGGAATTCGGTTTTTTACACTCTGGCTGCCATAGTCGGGCAAACTGTGGGTGGAAATAGCAACAAAATTCGGCCCGACTTTGGCTGCCGACCTATTGGCAACCATAGATGGCCCGACCTCCCGACTTTGGCTGCCTACCAAAATTCGCACCTGGGCAGCGACCCCCAAAAACCCCCTCGTAACGATTTTCAAACAAATCCAATGATATTGAAAAAAATTTTACGCCATTTTGAATTGTAAAAATCTGATACCATATTCGTAATTAGCGATCTCTAAAACCCCCGAGTAACGATTTTCATGCAAATCCGATGGTTTTTAATAGAAAAATTCGAAACTTATGAACAAAAACTTTAAATGCGTTTTTCTCAAAATGCCTTTTTTTAAACTGCTAAGATGCTAAACTAAACTAATAGCTAAACTGCTATATCGCGAGTTCTTCTGAAGCGATTCTAAAAAATCAAACGGCATTTAATTTGTAAGTCATACCGATCATGGCTATAAGTGGAACCTGAAAAACTCAAAACAATAATAATAATTTTCGACATTTCAAAGAATCGCAATTTATAATACCTCAAGCCACCGGTCGCGTCGGGGGGCGAAGCCCCTCGAAACCTAGTCGTATGCTTCAACGTATTAATAAAAATATCATTAAGGAATAAAAGCAGAATTTAATAAAAAAAAAATTAAAATTCAGATTTTACAATTTTCCACACGAATGAGTGAGCGATCTCGAAACGAAATTTAGAAACTCTCAGGATTTGACAGACAGACAGACAGCTGTAAGTCACGGTAAACATAGATAACTGAACGAATACTTAATCACACCTCTACTGGACGGATTTACAACTACACGAGCGTTACGAAAATACTCGAACAAGAATAAATAAAGCTCTTTTTTGAACTGAACTGTCATTCGCATTATTATCGTAACTACGTACTAAAAACACTCACATTACGTTAAACTACGGACCAAGAAAGTTTAAGTCATTTAAACTGTTAATCACAAAGTTTTGCCAACCGTTGGGCCAACCGTGGCCCAGAGTTTGGCCAACCATAAAGTTTGAGTTGTTTAAACTACGTTTTACAGAATTTGGCCAACCGTTGGGCCAACCATAAAGTTTTAGTTATTTAAACTGCGTTTTACAGAGTTTTGCCAACCGTTGGGCTAACTGTGGCCCAGAGTTTGGCCAACCTAAATTTGTAAGTCATATGAGATACGTTCCCCATAGTTGTGCCGACCTTTGTCACCAAAGTTGACCCGACGGTTGGTTATACTCTGCATGTAATGGTTGGCTTGCAAAGTCGGGCCAACTGTGGGCACTAGTACTTGCCAAAGTTGGGCAAACTCTGGCAACCAAAACTTCGCTTGCCAAAGTTTGGCCAACCGTGGGCCAACCTTCAAAATCTGGCGGCCAACCTAAATTCGCACCTGGGTAGTTGCGTTATGAAAACGCTTTTTTGCATATTTTGGGGAAAAAGTACTATAAAAAAAGGGGGAGACGAAAATTTTACTTTTTTGAGGTTCTACACCTAAAGAAATACCTAACGAAGAGAATGTGATTTTTTATCTTTATATCTGTTTTAGAAAGTTTGGAATCGATCTTACCACCGAAAATGGTCATTTTCAAAAACGGCGTATATTGCCGCTATTTTGAAGTAAAACTAAAAAAACATTTTACACATTCTTAAATAAATTATTTATTACATGTAAAAGAAATTTTATAAATAAATGTCATAGTTATTTAAATAATATATACTAAAAAAGCCTTTTTTCTATTTTGAACTGAAATGTCCCTTCAAGTTTTACTGAACTAAGAAATGAGTTTTATTTTAAATGGATTTCATATCAAATGTCATTGATGTAGAATTAATTTTATGTCTAATAAAATGTATGTTAAATGATTTTCTGTTAAATGAGATTACATATAATTATTTTTATTTTCAAAATAAGCATATACATCTTCTCTCAAATATAATACTTTTCTTAAATTATTCTTGTATTACACTTTTTATATATAAAAAATTATTTATACAGATTTTATGAAGATGGAAAATATGTCTCCTTGGAATGGAAAAATGTTAAAAAATCTCTTCTGAGAAAAAGAAAACAATTAGGCTTTTCGCAGCCTAGTTCTTTGATGGATATGGGTGAAAAAATAATATCTCTACTATGTTTCGCTCATTTCTTTCAAGGAATAGTGCATTATGGACAGTACTCAGCAATAATTTTTTCCATTCCAATTTTGCTGCAATACCTGAATGATCATGCCACAGAATTATTTCTGGATGGCACATTTGATGTAAATTATTATCTTTTATATATTAAGTAGCTTCCTAACTTAAAATCCCCACAGAGGATCCTCAAATTAACCCTAACGGATCCTGTACAGGAACAAGATCCGTTAGGGTTCCTTTGAGGATCCTGTATGGGGGTTTTAAGCTGGGTTAGGTTTTCTGTGTAGAAACTTTTGACGACCTTATAGTCTTTGTTATAATGTTGGATATTGTTTATTTAACTCTACACTGCAAAAAGAGGTGTCTTGGGTGAAGACGCTTTTGGTGTCTTAGACACCAAAAATGTCTTCAGCCAAGACACCTCTTTTTGCAGAGTACCGGTTAGAAATCTTAGTAAGATTACCAATCGCGAGATCAAGTCGGTAATTTTTCCAAACGTTTGTATTCGCTTTAGTAATTTTGTGCTTGTTAAACAAATAATTAATACATAGGCGGCAATGTGATAAAGAACATATTTTTTCATATCCGGAAAATAGTAACATTTCCTTATCACTAAGAAATATTTTTTATAGCAAAGAATTATGACGAAGTTGAAGTCCTCAACGTTGATCAACAAAAAAAATTGTTTACTCTCTTTAAGTATTATTTTTAATTTATTATATGTTGGATTCAAATATATTCTTTTTTCAGTCATCTGCACAACGGTACGATGTATGTTTAAATTTGATGAAAAGATTATTTCATAACAAAAAAATAATGTTCATTATTTAGTCAATTAAAATTTTTATAAAGTTAGAAAACTGGCAAAACCGTGACTAATATCCCATTCTAACTAGATTATATTAAGTCAATTTCTGCGTAGGATATAAATATTAAACTATTTTCTTTAATCAAGAAAATTAATCATTTCGTTTATATTCGATAGAATATGTTGGCATCATATTTAATTGTTTAATAATGATAGAATCTCGGATAAATTCAACGATGTAGAGATTAATTTCTTTGATGCTAAAGTGTTACATTTTTTAATATAATTTAAAAGAAAATTTAACTAATATGAAAATGTGTATTAGGTATGCCCAAACGTTTACAAAATCTGCCAGCTGTATACAATAGTAACTCGAGTCATGGATAAGGTATGAATATAACAAGTCTGAACTTGTTCACAGTTTTAACCATATAATTATAAATATAATCACTACATTAATTAAATTATATGAATTTTAATATAAAATATTTCAATATAAAACCCATTGTTTACATTATCTTTTTTACATTTTAAAAATTGTACATTCTAATTGCCTGAATAGCACTTTTGTTTACTGTAAGTAGTCAATAACTAACCGTGATAGTTTATCCAGTTAACTTTTTTGCAACTTTATATGTGGACTTCTGTTTGTAAAGGGGTCACTTTGGCACTATCGAACTAGTCTATATGGTCGAGTTCCTTGTTAAATGTGGAAAATTTTGATACGTCCCAGGCGGAAAAGTCGGACGAATGTCGGAGTTTACAACCGGCTGGGATCCACGCCCGTACAGACCATAAGTACCGTTGGTCTGTACCGATTCGGATCTGAAAACGAAACCGGCGCGGTACAGATTACGCTCCAACTGTCGGAACCGTCTTCCCACTATCGTCAGTACGGGCTCGGTACTGGATTTCTTCTGCCCGCGGATCTTATTCTTCTGCGGCGTCAGAAGAATGACGGATATGTTAAGTCCGTACTGGCTCGGAGCTGGGCCGGATCCGACTGCGGATCCCGTCATTTATTGTCTCATTATAAATCACATTATGAATTTATTTTTAATAAATGTGTCATAACCAAATAACTATTACAATAATTAATTGCATTATTTTAGAAAATAATGATTAATTAACAAATAAATTTAATCAATATATTAAGTAACTATTTATTGAGACTGTTTTTTAAAATTAAACAATTAAAAAAATTTGTCTTACACTTTTACTTTATAATTATTATAAATAAATTTATATTATTAATATAAATTTATTATTATTGAGATATTATTAATTAATATTATTAATTAGTATTAATATTATTGAGAATCATTAATAAATTATTAATATTAATATTCATGTTAATTAATCATATCTTTTTAATTAAAATATTTTAATTAAAATTATTAATATTATTGTTTTCAATATTATTATATTAAGAAACAATTATTTAATATATTATATAATAATAAAAACATAGCTGTAGCAGTGGCGCGTAGTAATTCTACAAGTTTTATTTCAGCTCGTGACACTTGAGAGTATTAAAAATTTAAGAGTCCCATGCGAGCGTAGCATAGTGGTTAGCGTGCGAGATTTCGGTGCGGAAATATTCGGTTTGGCGTCGGTTAGTACCCTCAAGCGTTAGGATTTTTCAAGTGTCTATGTAATAAAAAATTGCGTTCAAGTGTATCAAAAATAAAGAAATGTGTAAAGTGAACTGTCAAGGAATTGTCATTAGTATTTTTATCTTTTGCAATTAATTATTATTTTTTAAATTGCTATTTGTTAAAATTATCATTTGGATCCGTTCCGGTTGTCAGGCGGTAGAATGCCAGCTATTAAATTGAAAATCCGCAGTTGGTAGAGTGCCAGGTAGAATGCCCGTTCACATTCGGTTGGCAGGCAGTTCCAAGTCAGTACAGTTACACCGGCGTCAGTACGGGCTAGGATCCGCGCCGGTTGGAAATTTCCCCCTGGGGTCTTAAGCCAAATTTGGTGCAAAAATGACTGAGTCATAAAATTTTAAAGTTTAGAATGTCAAAAACCTTTTTTGAGAAAATCGGAATAAAAATTGTAATGCAAATATATTTGGTTCTTCTAGGAAGTTATGTAGATAAGAATTGCAGATATTAAAATTTAATGGGCTTTATTTTGAATATATGTTTAGGAAATATAGAAATTTTAATTTCTGAAAAACGAAATTTAAAATTGTAATGGAAATTTCTGTGATTCTTTTGGAAAGTTATTCAGATGTGAGTTGATTAAAGTCTAGTATATCCTTAATATAAAAAATCAAAAAGTTTTAATGTTTTCAGACCTCTTCATTTTCTATCAGAAACTAATTTTGCAACGGACCGGCAAAGCGATTATTCCGGAATCTGAAACCAATAAAGTGATCCCATTCTATGCGGAAGTCCACATAGCATCTCATTTAAATATTTCAATGTTATTTTTTTGAAATCTTCCAGTGAGCATAATAATGCACTGTAAAAAAAGGTACGAATTTAGTACTAGTTTTGGTACTAAATCGTTATTTGGTTCTATTTTAATACCGAAATCAGCTCTAATTTAGAACCTTTTTTACAGTGTGTATTATATATATAATGGTTTTTAAAAATAAAAATTATAAATCCACCCAGGGAAAAAAACCTATTAATCAGGCTTTCTAGTGAATCAGACATATCTTAAGAATGCGTATTTAAGCGACTTGATTTAAATCGGTTTCCAGAAATTTGAATTGGAATATTTTACAGGCATTTTTGAATCTGTGTTATCCCATTGTCTAATTCGTCAATTTTATACACCTGAATAGTCTACGTAGGAGAAGCTAACTTTAAATTTTTCCAATAAGCATCTTCCAGTTAACAGCATAATAAGATTATTAAAATATTTAAAAATATTGAACAATTTTTATTATTGAAATTGAAATCTATGTTGTTTAAAGAACATTTTTAGCACTTGCAGTGTTTGTATATTAGAGCGAAAAAGGTTTATTTTGAAAATTATTATGATTCGTTTATTTATTTTGAAAAATAATATAATATTTATTTAACTGTAGGTAAACATATTTTCATCATACTATTCTCATTCGATGCCACCTCCGATTCATGTCACATTGTGAATCGGATAATAATAAGTTTGTTATCCCGATTAAAATGATTAACGTCCTATTTAATAAGTAGTGCAAATAATCAGAATTAATTTACCTTCGTCTTTTAAGAATGACGATTCACAAGAGCTTTCCACCGATTTAAAATAAGCGAATAGGTTTCTGTTTCCTGGGCAATGTGTCAACAAAATTTTTAAAAACTGGTTTATTTTTGTCTAAATATTATAATTTGCTGTATTTTTGTTGCTGTATAGTAATCAATTGTTTTTCCTTCAACAATCGAATTATACGTGGCATAAAATTCAAACAATTAAAAATAACTTAAATATCAGTCATTTTTAAATAATTGGTCAATTTAAAAAGTTGCTGAAGATTTTTATCACGAATATTAAAATTTTAGTAATTTTTCAATTGGCCAATTTGTAAAAAATGACTAAAATTTAAATCATGTTTTAACTGGTCTTTAAAGAAATTTTACTTATTTTATTCGCGAGAATAGTCACTGAAAATCAGTAGAATTTCACTTAAGTTGTACAGTATACATTTTTGGGTATTTCTTTTAAAATTTTTTCATATTAGGGTAAAAGTTGGTATTATCGCGGTATTTTGTATTTTAATGAATATTTTAAATAATATAAAACATTTTGGACAATAAAAAATCACTCCTTGAGCCTGACAACTAAGACATTATAATGTGCATCATATTTTTTATTATTTTTCTATTAATCAATTTATTAAAAATGTTTTAAAATTTGTTGTCTTCAAAAAATTTCAAAATGGCTCATCTTGGTTTGAGATTCAACTCTGCAGTGGTGTTAAAAATTATTGTTTTTATATTATATAAAACTCCAAGAGATGATTCTTTTTTTATATTTTGGTAAATTTATTGTTATTCTTCATAAAAAAAATTTGTTTAGTTAAAAAAACTGATTTTTTTAAATATTTACAGTCCCGATAATGGAGACATCTTTTTTCAAACATGTGGGTATTTTCGCGGTTTCTATCATAACCCTTCAAAGTAAGGTTAGTAGTGAGTCTCTAAAGTTTAAAACGTTGAAATTATATCCGATATTATTTTTCCTAGTTTTAATTTATATTTTAATAAAAGTACTTTGTATATATATATATATAAATAAATTAACTTTCAACTAAATAAATGTTGAATTAACATTGTTTTTCCATTTTGCATAGTAACTGTTCAACACATTTTGACACAACAAAAAATTTATTTATTTGAACGTTCAGAATTTTAGTAAGTCTTATAACAGTTATAAATACAAGCAAGAAAATAAAGAGTAATGGGAGGGATAAAAAAATTAAAATTAAAGTAAGTAAGATCTGTATACTTAAGGAAAAAATTTTTAATATCTGTAAAAAAGGAGCAATAGTGTCAAAAGAAAATTGACTATACGTTAGAAATATTTGATAATAGTTGCCTTAGAATATTTAATCAGAGTATTATATTATATTATGGGACTAATTAAATAATTATAATAAAACCAACTATCTTTCTTCTTGTGATACTAGTTTACTATTACTGAATTCGTCCATTTATTATAATGCATAAAATTTTTTAATTCAAATTCTTGCGACATTAATATTTTTATTTTTAAAAACTATTATTATTCCTTTTAATTTTTTACATTTACTACATTTTAATTAAGTAACTATTACAAAAATCCAAAAAGCAATAAATAAGTTATCCGCAATATTGCATTTGAGTCTTCTATTTAATTATTTATTTAAATATTCAAACTATTTTCTATAACATTGTCAATTTTTTTTAAAGAAAAAAATGCTTAAATATTCATTTAAAATAAAAAACAAAACTATATATATATTCATTTATAAATTTTAAACCACTCGAAAGTATGACTTATACAAAATTCCTCGATAATACCCACATTTACCCTATAAAACTTTTTGCCAAAATTGTTAACTTCGGAAATTTTGATAAATAGAGGAACCGGCAAAATACGCATAAAAAATGAGTAAGGCAGATGGGGCCACATTATATGTCACGTAACATAGACTCATTTTGAGATGCAACAAAAACTATTCGAAGTTTTTTCTGTGAGTTATGAGAGCAAATTTCCACAAACAATGGTGCTAATTAAGTAATAATTTTAAATTCATGTTCAAATAGAAAAATGGTCTCCTATATTTATGAAACGTAAGATTGTATTCTTGCACTACTTAATTTTATTTTTAACTGAACAATGATTTTACGTTAGGTTTAAATGTCAATTTTAATATAATTTTAAATTTTTATGTCTTCCAATTGTTAGGGTGTAGGAGCTATCTATATATTGATGAATTGCCGAAAAACCGGATTGTACAATAAAATTTTCGATTATCTCTTCAACCTTTGTCCAACTCTGCAAAATAACATAAAAAACATTATGGCGGATTTTGAGGCAGCCCTGAAAAAGAGCGTGAAAAACAAATTTTCACAAGCAAAACTACATGGTTGCTGGTTTCACTACGGGAAGGTGAACATTATTAAATTATTTAAAACTTTTTATTATTTAAAATGTATATATATATATATATAGTAGGAGGGCTTCGTCCCCCCTGCGCGCTTCGGGTGTCAACCCCCTATTTTGGCAAATCTGAAATTTTTTCATTATCATATATAGTATTTGGTTTTTAGCCAAATTCTTTAAAACTGTAATTAAAAAATTAATTTTTAAATTCAAAAATTGAGTGGGGATGGGGAACTAATTTTCAAAAATTAAAAATTAGCATTTTCAATATTTTAAAAAATGTAACTTAAGTTTTTGGTTAATTATATTTACACATTATATTTAAAAAATATACTTGCTTTAAAAGAATTAATAAATATTTTTCGTTTAGGTGAGATGCTAAATTGATTTGTCATAAACTTCAACCAATTTTAAAGTTCATTGTACCTCCTCGTGGTGCATCTTGGAAACAAATTCGTTAAAACTCAATTTTCAAATAAATTTTAAAATAAATAAATGTAGGTACTTACGTGTATGCACTTACAATTTTTGAATTTTAAAATAAATTTTTAATTAAATTTCAAACACATAATTATACTTGACTTGGTTTTTAGACAAAAGAATTTGTCTAAAAACCAAATTTAAAAAGATTTCTAATCATTTTTATTACATATGATAATTTAAAATTTCAGATTGGCTAATGTCATAAGATAGCATTTTACCATCTTTGTCATCAATTTGTAGTAACAAAATTTTTGTTTGAGGGGGCAAGCTCTGACCTATAGGTAAAACAGGTCAAATTTTGACGTAATATAATAGCCCACATTAAGGCCCCTTTTAAAATCTATAGGTAAAAAAATAGGTCAAATTAAACATAGATTTTAACGTATTATGAGGCCGTTATTTATTCTCTTTTTGATCTATAGGTCAAAAAATAGGTCAATTTTGACATAAGTTTTGACGGACCCTTTGGAATAGGGCGCCCTTACAGAATCTTGAAACAGCGGCGGCGGTGGCGATATCTTTTTGTAATATAGGTAGATATTTCCGTACGTAATATACGTGGCTTTTACGCGCAAATTACTGTTAAAAACAGGTATTCCTTCACTAATAAAGTTATATTTTTTGCAAAGGTATTACACAAAAGTATTTATTATACAACTGAGTCATTTTACGTGTAATGTCCTAATTTGATATTTCAACTTCTTGAAAAAATTAAAAACCCGGGAAATTTGTTGTATCAAGTAGAAATGTGGACCGAAAAACGTTTTTTACTTTTTCGAAATTTTGGATGGGACAGAGGGGGTGAATTTTATCACATTCTCTATATTAATTATGGTGTTAAATAAATTTTGCCATCACTATTCTATAAAGAGGATCAAAAACTACAACATCAAAACTTTAAATACTAATTATCTTTTTTAACAATTTATGTTCTACTATAATATTATTGCCGTCTCATCAAAAATATTGTTAGGATCCTTTGGGGCCGTTCAAAAAATACACGCAGAAAAATAGTTGGCTACAGTATACTATGTGTTGGATACCCCAGCCATTTTAGATAGTGTTTGGAGCGCGATCTATTTAGTTGAGCAGGACAACCAATTTAATTGGATTCTTAGATGTTGGATGTACTATCCAATTCTGTTGGATAGGGGAGCCAATTTGTTTTGTGAACAAATCAATTTATCAAAATTTATCAATTTATCAAAATCATGTTCTCTTTAAGAGATAATAGTGTTTCACTATGTAAAAGCGAAGACAGAATTTTACAAACTTTGATTTCAATTTTGCTACTTTATTACTTGACACTTTCATTTAATCAGTTTCGTTTAACAATGTTATTATGTTCACAGTTTGTTAGCGCGATGATTTTCAAAAAATTTATCGTGTTTTCGTCCATTATAGTATTTTTTGTCTTGACACTTCACGTTTAAGCACGAAATTGTCGGAATCTAATCGCAACTTATTGACAGCGCATGCGCATCATAGGAATCGGGACTTACAAATTTCAGTTGGCTGCTACATCCAACTAGTAAATCGTATCCAACCACGTAACGCAATGTTATATACATTAGCGCCATTTTTTCTCCTTACCGTAACAAATTGCTTGACCTCCATCCCCCCAAAACGCGTTACGTATTTTTTAAACGGCCTCTTTCTACTCACAGCTTTAACAATAAATCAAATCTGACATAAATTTTGACATCAAGTAAGGGCCATTATTTGGCCGTTTATAACATGTTGGTAAAAGAAGAATGTAAAATTTCATATAGATTTCGACGTAATGTAACAGACGTTTGGTGGGCATCTTTGAACCCCTAGGTCAAAACTGCCTTTAAAATTGACCTAAATTTTTACGGTGTGACGTCAGAATGTATTTTCTTCCTAAAATTTTTTTTTTAGTTGTCTCTCTTTTTTTTATTTTATTTTTTATCTATTTCTTATTTAATTTTAAATAAGATATTGAAATTTTTTTTTCCTTTTGAAACTCAAATATTGATTTTTCTCGAAAAGGAATTTTTCTCCAATCTCATCTAAATTTTTTTTTTCTTTTTCCTTCAAAGCGAGAAAAATCAATATTTGTTACGAAATAGATTAAAAACCCATTATGTATTTAGGAACAATAGCGCGATCTCTCAATAGAAAAATTCAGACCCTTCGGTCTGAATTTGCGCAGACGATCCCGGCGCGATAATGATCGAGCGGCGGCAATGAGAAAAAAAACCCAAAATTCGTTTGTTGAACGAATTTCTCTTTTCTATTACGTAAAAATCAAATGAGCGAATTTTGCGTTTTTCTTAGTTTTATTTTAAAAATTATTGTAATTTATTGAATAGAAATTATTAATTTTTAAACTATTTCTTAGATTTATTATTATAAATCTTTATTATTGTGACATTTATTCAATAAGGATTCGATTTTTATTCCGTTTCTTTTTTCTTTCTTTCTTTCTTTTATTATTTTTTTTTTATTTAAATTTTAAACATTTAAATAATTGAATACTCCTTTCTTTTAACAATTGTTTAAACAATTGTTATTTTTAATAAATACGAGATAAATAAAATTTAAAACTATTCAACGATTTTATTTCTTATTTTTTTATTTTAAATAAATAAAAAATTACTAAAATTAATAAAGGTTCAATTATTTAATTGTTTAAATAATTCAATTAAGTTTTAGCAAATTATTAACAAAATTTTGATATTGTGAAACTAAAAAAAAATTGTTGAAATTAAGGATAATTACTAAATTACTAAATTTAGTAAAAATTGATTATTTTAACTAATAAATAAATAAATATCCAATAAAATTTAAATCAAATTAGTTTACTTAAATTTAATTAATTTCAATAATTTTCAAGTAACAATTTATTATATAAAATTAGTTATTAAACATTTAAATACTTCACATTTTATTATGTAAATTAATACTCTATATTGTAAGAATTTATTATACATTTAATGTAAAATTCCTTGATAATTTCTCAAAAAGTTGAAAATTTTGAACTTTGAATCTTTCAGAAAACCTAACAGAGTCTCCATCTTTTAGGAAAACTCTGAACTTTTACCCCACTCTAAGGCTTTCCAAATTCAAAAACGCCCACGTAAAATTTAGCAACTTTAAGAGGGAGGAAACTAAGGGTCCCAATCATAAGACCTTTGCTAATGAATTTTTACGCCTTCTTCTTCTTTTATTCGACAAAACCGAATTTTGCCATGCCCATACTCCTCCACCAGAAAATTTTACCCCCGATTTGGAAAACTTTAGAGGGGACAAGAGTATAAAAATTTGAACACTCGAAAAAAATTCACACACTCAAATTTGCAATTTTTAAGTTTTAACTACTCTCATCTTTTTAAATTAATTTCTACAAGTTTAACAAAGTTCTACAAGTAAAAAAAAAAAGGTTTAAACAAGTTTTTGACAAGTTTTAAAAGTTTACCAAGTTTTTGACAAGTTTAATAAAGTTTCAAACAAGTTTTAAAAGTTTATCAAGTTTTTGAACAATTTTTAAAGTTTAACAAGTGTTTCAATATTTAAACAAAATTTGACAAAGACTGAAAACTCTTAAACTAGTTTTAAACAAATCATAAAAATTAAACTAGTTTGAAATTATTTCCTGACCTCCATCAATAAATTTGGAAGAAATTATCAAGGAATCGACGACGAAATTTCTTTGCTGCTTGTTCTGATTTGCCGAAATTACCAATTTTACAACAATAAAAGTAAGTTTAATAAATCATTGCAAAATTAATTAATTCACTCGTTTACATTCATTTCTCCCAAAATTTACTTTCTTTCTTCTGCTCTTTAAATTTCCGTCAGAAATAAAAACTTGTAAAACCGAGTTTTACGATGACAATTTTTAAATAGGAAAAACGCGCGGTTTTGAAATGTGTAATTGCTAACCTTTTTTTTATAAAGCGCGTAGGTTATGCATTTTCAATTCCCTTCCGTTAGCTTTCTTTTCTTCTTTCTTTAACACATATTTTTATAACGAATTTAAAGATAACTTAATTTATCAAAGTAAACCAAAAGATTCCCGAACTATTAGACTTTTTAGTCTAGGTTCAAATAATAAGTTAATAATTTATTATTAACTAAAATAAACTATGTTATATCTTCGGACGTAACATAGGAAAAATAAATTTTTGGAGGCCCCGGAGGGATTCTTTGGTTTTAACTTTTGAAAAAAATAAGTTGTCTTCTTCATCTCATTTGAAATTGTGTAAATTATATATAAGCTTGTGCTAATTTTAGTAAAACTACTAAATGAAAATAGAGGAATAAAAGTAAAGAAATTATAATACTATTGAAACTACTAAAACTAAAACTACTTTATTAAAGTCTGAATATTGCAGTTAAATAAAAACTTTTTGTAAAAACTTCAAAATTTACTAAACTACTCAAATAAAAAAAAAAAAAAAAAAAAAAAAAAGCTAAAACAATTTAAAAATTAAACAAAATAGAAGTTTGCTAAAATAAACTAAATTTTAGCAAAATAAACTAAAAACTAAAAACAAAATTATTAAAAACTAAAGAATTTTTAAAGTTTGTTAAAATAAACTAAATTTTACCAAACTTAACTAAAAACAAAAATCAAATTTACTAAAAACTAAAAATTTTTTAAAGTTTGCTAAAATAAACTAAATTTTACCAAACTAAACTAAAACAAAAATCAAATTTACTAAAAACTAAAAATTTTCTAAAGGTTTGCTAAAATAAACTAAACTAAACTAAAAACTAATTTTAAATTTACCAAATCTTAAATAAATTTCAAAGTTCATTAAAATAAATTAAGTTTTACTAAATTTTACTAAAAACTCAAATCTTTAAATTTAAATCCCTAAAATTTATAAATTTTGATAAATTTCCCTAAAGAAAACAATACTAAATTTTGTTTAAAAAGAAAATATATATATATTCTAATCAAAATTGAAGATTAGATCATTTGTAAATTCAAGTCGATTCATATACACTAAAAGAAAAATTATGTTTTAAATTGAATTTCCTAAATCTCATTTATTTATTTATTTTTTTTTTTTTAGTGGATCATCCTGGTTATTTTACCCATAAAAGAACCAGGTATTCGAAAAAACAAAGAGCCGCTTTAAAAAGAAAACGTGAGAGAAGAGCTGTAGAATTAGCTGCAAAGTTTCCGTCTCAATTTAAAGAAATTTCTCCACCTTTACCAAATAACGAAACAAAATTGCAACCACCTCCACCTCCTCCAACATTAGAGGACAGAATAGACCAATTCCGGGAAAGTTTATGCTCCACTTGCATGGATAATGGAAAATTCCTTGAAAACTGTTATCAATGTTTTAGATTAATAAACCCAAGGTTTATCATCCCTAAATTACATAAAATTTAGGTATTTTTAATACTCTTTTAGTATATATTTCCTCTTATTTTGTTCTTGTTTTCCTTTAATAATTTTTTTTTTCCCTTCAATTTTTTTTTGTAGATGCTTGAAACCAGGAATTTATCATCATGGGAAGGTTACATTCAAGAAGAAATAAGTAACATGAGCAAAGTTTTTATGGTGCAAACGGAGAATACGATTAAGCACCGAAAAATTGTTAAGGAATTTATTAGCCATACAACTGTATTTAGCAAACAAATCCAGGAAGATACAAAAAATTTAACCTTAAAATCTAACCAATTAAATAAATCTATAAAATCTATTGAAAATTTTAACATAGATCAAATTAAATTTATTTCTGGTGCATTTACAGATTTTAATAATAAATTCAGTAATTTAGATAGAGAAATTCTTGTACTTAGGGACGCACATCGTCGTTTAGCCAGAACCTTTGTAATTACAGTTTTTGTAATCATCGCATTCTTCATTATTGTTTATTTTACCTTTTAAATTTCATAATTATGTATTAATATGTTTGTAGAAACAATATATTACAAAAATTTCTTTAAATAAATAAATTATATTTTAAACAAATTCTAAATCCATTTTTTTTTTTTTTACTTTAGACTTTTAATTTCCTTTTGTTAATGTCCGATAAAAATATATTCACTAGAGGTCAAGTTTTAAAAAACCTCGAATTAAAAAAAGAATACGAAGCCTTTTTGTCTGCTTCCAAAATCCCTAGAAGTCCCGCGAGAATATTACCTACTATTGAAAGTGAAAATGAAAATGATTCTGATAGTTCTCGTGACACCTCTGATGATTTAGAAAATACAATTCTTAAAGTAAGCAATAACGAAGAAGATTTAATTAATTTAAATAGTAGTATAATATTAAATCCAATTAATATTCCTCCTAATAATAATTTACATAATCCCGTCAGAATCATGGCGAACGAAAATACTATTTCTCTTAGAGACATTCTTTCAATTGTACCAGAATTCGATGGAAACCTCTCTAATTTTAATTTATTTATTGAAGGTTGCGAAGAAGCTAAATTAATGGTTAATGATAAAGCAGAAGCAAATTTAACAAAATTAATTAGGAGTAAAATAAGGGGTGAAGCAAGACAAGCAATACAGGGTACAGCATTTAATAATATTGATGCCTTAACTAATTATTTAAAAACAATTTACGCTCCTTTAAAATCAGTAAATCAACTTTTAGGAGAATTAGGAAATGAATTTCAACGCGATAGTGAAAGTGTCCTCGCTTTCGCTAATAGAATGAGAGATTTAGGAAGTCGTATTCTTGAAGCAAAAAGAGTCGAAACTAATGCTGAAGTTGGTAGGGATTTTAAAACATCGATATCTAATACTATAGTACAATCTTTTAAATGTGGATTAAAATTAGAAATAGAAAATCGTTTAGGCACACAACCAAATGAAACCGTTGATGATATCGTTAAACGAGCAATTACAATAGAAAAACAGTTAACAGCACAAAAAGCGTTAAGAAATATGAGGGATACTAGAGATGAAACTAATTCTCGAGTATGTCAATTATGCAACAAACGCGGTCATGAAGCTAAAGTTTGTAGAAGTTTGCTACAATGTAAAATATGTTTAAAAACAGGGCATTCTGAAGATAAATGTTACAATAAAACAAACCTTCAATTTAAACAATCAGTATGTCAAATTTGCAGTAAAACCGGTCACACTGCCGATAAATGTTTTAAAATCATTAATAGCATAAATTCAGTTCAAACGGAATGTCAATTATGTAAAAAGGTTGGACATTTAGCGAAAGAATGTAATCTTTTAAAGAAATGTGAATTGTGCGATAGTTTACGGCATAAAAAAGAAGATTGTCACCGTTTTAAACGTAAAGACCTAATGTGTCAGTTTTGTGATCAAAAAGGTCATACAGCTGACAGATGTTTTAAATTAGGAGAACGTATTAGCGGTCCAAGAGGCGATTTTCTACAATGTGTAAAATGCAATAGATCGGGTTATTTAGAAATACATTGTAAAGCTCACATAATTTGTAACTATTGTAATAATACAGGACATTCTATTGAAGACTGTAGAAAAAGGATGTATAATGAAAAACAAAATCAGGGAAACGAAATGAATCTCCAGACATCGAGTGCGGTCAAGGAGATCAAAAATTTGTTGGAGTACTCGAGAAAAGAAGTGACCAACTATGGAGCAGAATTACTTCCTTAAACTTAAATAAAACAAATAGCGTTATACCTTTTGTAGAATTAACACATACAATTAGTAATAAACGTTTTTCTTTAATGGTAGATACAGGCTCAGAACTCAGTCTAATAAAACTTAGTTTAATCCCTAACAAAGATCAAATTGATAATACTAAAATAATTTTTATAAAAGGAATAGATAAGGATATTTTACCCTCTTTAGGAATAACGTACATAAAGGTATTAGGTTTTAATGTTCGATTTAATGTTGTAAGAGATAATTTTGGAATTCCCCATGGTGGTATTTTAGGTTCTGATTTCTTTAAAGGTGCGAAGGTAAAACTCGATTTTAAACAACGTTTATTATTCAATAAATGCGGTTTCATTAAATTCCAAAAATCAGATAGTATTACTTCAAGTAATAGTATAGGCGAAATAAAAGATTGGGAAAGAGGTAAACGTGAAGAAGTATTACCTTATATTAGTATTTTTAACCCTCCCACTGCGAAAATAGGTTGTTTTATGATTGATTCTGGTGCAGAAGTTAACTTAATCAAAGAACATCTGCTACCAAAGGAAATTTGCATTAACAAATATAAACCTACATTATTAAAAGGTATAGGAGAAAACAAATACGTTACTATTGGAACGATAGATTTAGCAATTTACGATAAAACTTCGACATTTCACGTTGTTCCGTCTGATTTTGATATACCTTGTGAAGGAATTCTAGGCTCTGTTTATCTGACTGAAACTGATGCTTTAATAGATTATGAACGATCAGTCTTAATAATAGATAATTCAGAAAAACCCATAATATTCAATAAAGAAAACTTTAATCGGAATAATCCCACACATTTTCTAAATCGTGTAGAAGAAGACTGTGATTCTTGTAACATGTCTGAATGGAGTGAAATAGTCAATTTATCGGTCGAAAATTATGAAAATGAAGATGACCCCCAGTCAAATTTTGATGAATCTTACGAAAATGCTTTTATTTTAAATGTAGTGAGTGAAAATTTAAAAGATTTATCTGAAGATTTAGAAATCAATACTTTTTCAAATACTGAAGTAAATGAAACATTTAATTTTCTATTTAAATCCGAACTAGAAGACAATACTGCAGTTTTTCATGTTAAAGAAAATAATGAAGATGTAAATAATATTCTAGAACAATTACGAATTGAGCATTTAGATAAAGAAGAAAAAAATCATGTTATTAATATAGTAGTTAAATATGAAGATAGATTTTTTAAGGAAGGTCAAGAATTGCAAGCAGCTTCTAACATTTTTCATAAAATACCGACTATTGATGAGGAACCTATTTATATTAAACAATATAAAATCCCTATTTCACTTCAACCAGAACTAGAAAAACAGTTGCACGAATGGATTAGGCAGGGAATTATTAAACCATCATTTTCGTCTAGTAGTTCTCCACTTTGGATGGTTCCAAAGAAAGCCGATTCTTCAGGCAAAAAGAAATGGAGATTAGTGTCCGACTTTAGAAGTCTAAACGATAGAACAATAACTGACAAATATCCGCTTCCGGATATTACGCAGATTATCGATCAAATCGGAGGACACAAATATTATACAACCCTAGACATGGCAAATGGATTTTTGCAGATTTTATTAGATCCAAAGGATGCGCATAAAACCGCATTTAATACTCCTTTTGGACATTACGAATATGTTAGGATGCCTTTCGGTTTAAAGAATGCTCCACCCACTTTTCAAAGATTCATTGATGAAACATTCAAAGGTTTACAAGGAAAAACTATTTTTATTTTTATCGACGACATAATAATATTTGCAGACACTTTAGAGGAACATGAAGAAAAACTCACTTTAGTTATGGAATGTTTAAAAAAGTCAAATTTACAATTAAATCTAGATAAGTGCGAATTCCTAAAAAACAATGTCAGCTATTTGGGACATTTAATTAGTGAAAATGGAATAATGCCAGATCCACGTAAAGTGGAATCTGTCATGAAATTTCCGATCCCTAAAACAGTTAAAAATGTTAGACAATTTTTAGGTCTAGCTGGATATTATCGACGGTTTATACCTAACTTTTCACAAATTGCAAAACCTTTAAGTAACTTATTACGTAAAGATGCAAAATTTCAGTGGGGCGAAAAAGAAAATAATGCTTTTAAAATTTTACAAGTTTGTCTCTGCAAGGAACCTGTACTCCAATATCCAGATTTTTCTAAACCTTTTATTATAACTACAGATGCTTCTGGATTCGCGATTGGTGCTATTTTATCTCAAGGCGAAATTGGGAAAGATCTTCCAATTGCATATGCATCTAGGGTATTACGTGGTCCGGAATTAGCATACGAGGTATATGAAAAGGAAGCCTTAGCTATGGTAGAAGGATTTTCGACATTTAGGAATTATATTTATAATCAGAAAGTTACAGTTGTAACAGATCATAAACCGTTGTTATGGTTCAAAACAGCCGAATGTATTACACGTGTACAAAAATGGAGATTTAAAATTTCAGAATTTGATTATGAAGTAGTATATAAAGAAGGTAAAAGTAATGTTAATGCAGATGCTTTGTCTAGAAACCCGGTAAAGCTAAGTGAAGAAAATTACTGTCACGTTGTTACTCGTCAACAAGCCAAACAAGGAAATTTACAACCAAATAACTTTAAGAATAATATACCCGAATCAAAAATTAAAATGTCGAAACAAAGCTCAACATCTCCAACTGTACCAATGACTCTTACGACACCTGAAAACACTACTACCTTACATACACATGAAAATCAACCAATATCTACAGGTGCAAGTGACACTGTAAAACTTGACACAAATATGACACGAACTCTCCAGCAATCTTTTAATAACGATTTAATATCAAAACCATTACTTGACCGACCAAAACGAACCAGAAAACTTGTGAATTATAAAGAAACAGAAATTGAATCAAATGACGTACTAACAAACGCTTCTGATAATAATATACTAGACAAAGTATTTGATATTGATAAACCTTTAAACCAGAATAATTCAAAAATTTCTTCAATTGATAAATCGGTTAAAAATAGCTCTTTAGAAAGTTTATCCTCAATTTCACATGACAGAGAACTAAGTGTACTCCCTGAAAGTAAATGTAAAATTTTTGAAATCAAAGATCTTGCACAATTTCGTCCCGACAATATTGCTTATTTTGTAACTACAGAAGGGAAACCATGCGATATAGGTGTAGAACGTTTAATTGAATTTAATAAAATCGAGTCTAATCAACTTCATGAAAAAAGAACAATGAACGCTTTTAAAAAAAGGAGCCAAATTCTTTTATTTCCCTTTGTGTATACGCGATGAAAAACCTGAAAATTCAAACGATTTAAAACGCAATATATACGCATCTTTAAATAACTTAAGGAAATTTTTAGTAGAGAAAAACATTAAACAATTTAGTATAGCAAAAAGTGAACGTATAGATAATTTAATTTGGACTGATGTTTTAAATTTAATCAAAGCTGTATTTGTAGACACACCTGTAAAAATTCTAATATGTAGGGGCACTTTAAGATATGCGATTTTAGATAAACGAGACGAAATATTTGAAGAATTGCATAACTCCCCCATCGGAGGGCATAGAGGTGTCACGAAAACATATAATCGAATCAAACAACTCTACTATTGGGAAAATCTTAAAGAGGATATTCAAAGGAGAATTCAGCAATGTCTAAATTGTCAGCTAAAGAAATTGGTAAGGTTGAAGACTAAACAACCTTTAGTTATAACCGATACTCCCGGTACTGTTTTTGACAAAGTAGCTCTAGATGTTGTAGGACCCCTACCTAAAACTAAAAATGATTATGAATACATTTTAACAATGCAGGACCAATTATCTAAATTCTGTATTGCTGCTCCTCTTAAAAATACTTTAGCTAGCACAATTGCAGATACTTTCGTAAAGAAATTTATCTGTCAGTTTGGAGCACCAAGAGTAGTTTTAACTGATCAAGGTCAGAATTTTCTTAGTAAACTCATGAACAGAGTTGCTAAACGTTTTAAAATAAAAAAAATTCGTACTACAGCATTCCATCCCCAATCAAATGGATCGCTTGAAAGATCTCATCACGCTTTAGGTGAATTTCTTAAACAATATACAACCATTGATCAAGAATGGGACGAATGGTTAGAAATTGCAATATTAAATTATAATACTTGTGTTTCAGAAAGTACGAAATATACCCCATATGAAATAGTTTATGGAAAATTAGCTCGACTCCCCTCAGGGGAACCCCTTCAGGAAAATGATGTAGTTCCTACTTATAAAGGATACATTATAGACCTAGTTACTAGACTAAATGGAATTAGAACTCTTGTTTACGACAATTTGGTTAGTTCTAAACTTAAATCAAAAAAATACTATGATCGTACGATCAACCCTAGAAATTTTAAAATAGGGGATTACGTTTTCTTATTAAAGGGACCTAAACAAAATAAATTCGGATCACATTACACTGGTCCGCACAAAATTTTAGAAATATTCAACAAGGTTAATGTTCGAATAACTTGGAATAAATCTAATAAAATAGTACATATGAATCGACTTAGAATTTCTCATATAAATCAAGAAATAAAACAAAAAAATTAATGATCCTATTCTATATACATAAATTTAAACTTGTAACTAAAATTTAATATTACCTTTGTGCGTGTTACAGATGAAATTGATAATTTTCGTTTTGTTCACTTTAATTGAAGCATCATTAGGACTTATTGGGTATAATTGTGGATCAAGGGAATTGAATATAACCACAATCTCATTACTAGAAGTTGGCCAATGTGACATACCAGATACTAATTTAAACATTACGTACCCGTACATTCAGCTGCTGCAGATTAGTGAGTATACGGAAACCCTGGTAAAACAATGTAAGGTTGAAATACGTAGGACGATTTATCATTGCGGTATGCATTCCCATACTTCTATAGTTAATAATGGTGTGAATGAATACATAACAGAAACAAGTAAATCTGAGTGTGAACTTGCACATAATTCCGGAATTTTAAAATTAGCAAATAATCATGTAATTAATGGGCTTAAGATTAATCAAACTGTAACACATCCAACAACTATTGCCGGATCTGTAGAGTATGACGGAACATGTCAAGGTGTAAGTTATTCGGATCCCTATGGATCATGGAAAAATGTAGTAGTTCAGGCTACCGTTAAGATAACTCTCACAGAACATTTAGCTAGAGTAAAATTAGATTCTAATACAATTGTTTTAAAGTCAGGAACTACTTGTAGATTATTAGAAGAAAAATGTATAGATCAGGAAGGAGGATATACATTTTGGAACACGATTCAGCCTCACGTTTGTAAATTCGACCAATACAGTATTTTGTACGAGGGTAGGGCCAATAAAATGATAGACCTTGACATGTCTAATCCTCAAACTATTTATTCAGTTAGTAAAGGAGAAATAACTTTTGCTCTAAATTCTAAATCAAGCGAACTCGTTTGCGGATATAAAATAACGAAGACCGAGCACCCCAAATTGTTTATTTTTGAAACTCAACCTGAGGAAAGTTTTGCTAAAAATACAAAAATTTCAATCTCAAATCTAGATATCTTCGCCTATGTCAATTCAAAATTTATTTACGTCGAAAAGCATATTAGGAAGCAGATGAAACAATTGTACGTCGATATTGTAACACAAAGGTGTAATTTGGAACAACAAGTTATAAAAAACGCATTGTCTTTGGCTACTCAAGCACCTGATCAATTCGCTTATGATATTATGAAAGGTCCAGGGTATATGGCATTACTTTCCGGGGAAGCGATTCACATAATCAAATGCACACCAATGGAAGTGAAAATCCAACAGGGAGAAAATTGTTACATGGAATTACAAGTGTCTGCTAACAACCAAACATATTTTCTTTCTCCGAGGACCCATATTCTTAAAACGAGAGGAACCCAGATTCAGTGTAATACACTTTTACCATCATACTATCTCGTCAATGAACACTGGTATAAAATCTTACCAATGGCCATCGAAGCAATTCCACCTGCTATAATTCAACCTGCGAAGGCCAACACATGGAAATATACTAACCCCGAAGATTTAGCCACCAGTGGAATCTATACCGAAAGGGAAATCGAACAACTAAAGGATAAAATCATGTTCCCAGTGGAGAAAACCGCAGTTTTAAATGATCTGGCTATGACCATGAGTGGACATCAAACCATCGCAACTAACCAAAACATTCTAAACCTTTTTAATGAAGAGGTTGTGGAAAAATTCGTGGACAACACATGGAATAAGATGTGGAATAAGTTCCTGACGTTTGGCACAGTAAGCGCTGGAATCTTTGCAGTTTTAACCATTTTTCAACTGCTGAAATCCATAGTCAATACCTTGGTGCACGGCTACACTCTTCATTCAATCTACGGTTGGTCCATACACCTATTGGGCGCAGTTTGTGGATCAATAGCTCATCTCTTGGTTCATCTGGGAACCCGATCACCACCAACATCTAAGGATGTTCCATTACAAGAAGTCTCATCCCATAAGACTTCAGTACAAACCCAAGCAACAGAAGTTCCATCATCGCCACCAATTTACCCAACAAATGAAGTACAACAACACAGAGGATTTTTCAACCTACAGTGAGCATTTGATTATGGAAGTTTATTTCCAGGAAACAAAACCTACCTTAAGATCTTAGTAATTACTAAGCAGTGATTTGAAAATTTTGAAACACATGTATATTCTGTGGTCGCTTCTCCGATATCACTTTGTTATAATCTATAAGCAACCATTTAACTATGGGGGTGTGACGTCAGAATGTATTTTCTTCCTAAAATTTTTTTTTTAGTTGTCTCTCTTTTTTTTATTTTATTTTTTATCTATTTCTTATTTTATTTTAAATAAGATATTGAAATTTTTTTTTCCTTTTGAAACTCAAATATTGATTTTTCTCGAAAAGGAATTTTTCTCCAATCTCATCTAAATTTTTTTTTCTTTTTCCTTCAAAGCGAGAAAAATCAATATTTGTTACGAAATAGATTAAAAACCCATTATGTATTTAGGAACAATAGCGCGATCTCTCAATAGAAAAATTCAGACCCTTCGGTCTGAATTTGCGCAGACGATCCCGGCGCGATAATGATCGAGCGGCGGCAATGAGAAAAAAAACCCAAAATTCGTTTGTTGAACGAATTTCTCTTTTCTATTACGTAAAAATCAAATGAGCGAATTTTGCGTTTTTCTTAGTTTTATTTTAAAAATTATTGTAATTTATTGAATAGAAATTATTAATTTTTAAACTATTTCTTAGATTTATTATTATAAATCTTTATTATTGTGACATTTATTCAATAAGGATTCGATTTTTATTCCGTTTCTTTTTTCTTTCTTTCTTTCTTTTATTATTTTTTTTTTATTTAAATTTTAAACATTTAAATAATTGAATACTCCTTTCTTTTAACAATTGTTTAAACAATTGTTATTTTTAATAAATACGAGATAAATAAAATTTAAAACTATTCAACGATTTTATTTCTTATTTTTTTATTTTAAATAAATAAAAAATTACTAAAATTAATAAAGGTTCAATTATTTAATTGTTTAAATAATTCAATTAAGTTTTAGCAAATTATTAACAAAATTTTGATATTGTGAAACTAAAAAAAAATTGTTGAAATTAAGGATAATTACTAAATTACTAAATTTAGTAAAAATTGATTATTTTAACTAATAAATAAATAAATATCCAATAAAATTTAAATCAAATTAGTTTACTTAAATTTAATTAATTTCAATAATTTTCAAGTAACAATTTATTATATAAAATTAGTTATTAAACATTTAAATACTTCACATTTTATTATGTAAATTAATACTCTATATTGTAAGAATTTATTATACATTTAATGTAAAATTCCTTGATAATTTCTCAAAAAGTTGAAAATTTTGAACTTTGAATCTTTCAGAAAACCTAACAGAGTCTCCATCTTTTAGGAAAACTCTGAACTTTTACCCCACTCTAAGGCTTTCCAAATTCAAAAACGCCCACGTAAAATTTAGCAACTTTAAGAGGGAGGAAACTAAGGGTCCCAATCATAAGACCTTTGCTAATGAATTTTTACGCCTTCTTCTTCTTTTATTCGACAAAACCGAATTTTGCCATGCCCATACTCCTCCACCAGAAAATTTTACCCCCGATTTGGAAAACTTTAGAGGGGACAAGAGTATAAAAATTTGAACACTCGAAAAAAATTCACACACTCAAATTTGCAATTTTTAAGTTTTAACTACTCTCATCTTTTTAAATTAATTTCTACAAGTTTAACAAAGTTCTACAAGTAAAAAAAAAAGGTTTAAACAAGTTTTTGACAAGTTTTAAAAGTTTACCAAGTTTTTGACAAGTTTAATAAAGTTTCAAACAAGTTTTAAAAGTTTATCAAGTTTTTGAACAATTTTTAAAGTTTAACAAGTGTTTCAATATTTAAACAAAATTTGACAAAGACTGAAAACTCTTAAACTAGTTTTAAACAAATCATAAAAATTAAACTAGTTTGAAATTATTTCCTGACCTCCATCAATAAATTTGGAAGAAATTATCAAGGAATCGACGACGAAATTTCTTTGCTGCTTGTTCTGATTTGCCGAAATTACCAATTTTACAACAATAAAAGTAAGTTTAATAAATCATTGCAAAATTAATTAATTCACTCGTTTACATTCATTTCTCACAAAATTTACTTTCTTTCTTCTGCTCTTTAAATTTCCGTCAGAAATAAAAACTTGTAAAACCGAGTTTTACGATGACAATTTTTAAATAGGAAAAACGCGCGGTTTTGAAATGTGTAATTGCTAACCTTTTTTTTATAAAGCGCGTAGGTTATGCATTTTCAATTCCCTTCCGTTAGCTTTCTTTTCTTCTTTCTTTAACACATATTTTTATAACGAATTTAAAGATAACTTAATTTATCAAAGTAAACCAAAAGATTCCCGAACTATTAGACTTTTTAGTCTAGGTTCAAATAATAAGTTAATAATTTATTATTAACTAAAATAAACTATGTTATATCTTCGGACGTAACAACGGTAGCAGAAATTGTTTGTAAATTTTTGACGTTTAGATCAATACTGCTCTCAAAATTGATCTAAATTTTGAGGGAAGCAAGAATTATTTGTCAAGTTTTGATGTTTAGGTCAAAACTGCCTTTAAAATTGACATAAATTTTGAGGGTAGCGGAAATTATTTGTCAAATTTTGACGTCTAGGTCAAAACTGCCCTCACTTTTAACATAAGTTTTGACGGTTTTTTTTGAGAAAAGGCGCCCCCATAGAATCTTGAAACAGCGGCGGCGGTGATATATTTTTTTAATATTTATTGTTGGGTAACAATAATTTTTATATGTAAATAAAAAAATTATAATTTTTTGTAGGCGTGCAAAAAGAAGTGGAAGACATATGGTTTAAAAAAAGCAAATAAAAAAATTTTAAAAATGTCAATAAATATGGCACTTCTTCCTGCAAACAAATTTGAAACATGTATTGAACTAATGAGAGCTGAAGTTCCGAATTATGAAGAAATATATCATAATGGATTGCTGAAGTACATAAGATATGTCGAACGGTATTGGTTACGAAGGAAGGATCAAGTTTCAGTTTATAAACTACCACACAGGACTAATAATCTATGCGAATCCCTGAATAGCAGGTTGAAAGCTTTACTTGGAGGAAAACATCCAAGAGTGTGGAAATTTACGGGTAAAAATCAAAGGAAAATATACTCATTTATTTATTCCAGGGACTGACACGAACACGAAAAAACACGAAAATTCGTGTCGTGCCTTGATACGACACGATTAACGATTTAAAATTCGTGCCGTGCCTAGGCACGATACAAATACATTTTATAATTCGTGCCGTACCAAGACACGACACAAATGAAAATTTGTAATTCGTGTCGTGTCAAGGCACGACACGGGCACGACACATATTTTTCATATTATTCCTATTTCTTTAATCACCCGTATCAACCTCTTCTATTTATTACATAATCATCAGGGTATATTCTTCTGTTATTTCCGAACAATTTCTCAGCAAAACATTTTTTTTTGAATGATAAGTAATTTATAAAACTACTCATATCCATTTTTACAACACTTTTTTCTCAATTCATGTTACACTAAGAAAAATTATATTTCAACGCTCCCCCTAAATTTTATAAATCACTCTATCCTCAGTTTTTAATTCCCAGACATCCAAAAACTACTTTTGTGCAATGCCTGTAAGAAAAGAATACTTTACATGCTTGTAAAGTAGACACAAAACAGTCCTTTTATATTTTATATAACTTTATTCTATTAGTATAAAAAAATAATTTGTACAATTATATATTTTATTAGCATTACTTCAACAATTATGCAAAAGAGAAGAAATTCGCTTAATGCAACTGCTGGATGGACTGCAAGTAGGAGAACTGACGAAAGAAAAAGACAGGCTTCGCGACATTGTTATAACTAATGCACAAGAAGAGTTAGAATGGGGAGGGTTGGTTGATTAAAATATTAATATATTTTTATTATCAATAAACATAAAAAAACAAGTGTGATCCTTTCTAAAAGGATAAAATCACGAAAATGGCTTTTTTCTTTTAAAAAAATAAAATTAATTGGAATTATTAATAATTCTTCCAGTTATATTTTAATATTTCACAATCTTCAATCATCAGAGTATTAAAGACAGAGTTGCTTGTAAATGATAAATAAAAAGTAACACATGGTGTTATAGCACCACCCTGTAATAAATTAAAGTAGAGTTCTATCACCAATTAAGGAGCCGGATATATCCCTTGCGACAACGCGTAGCGGCAGTTGCTACATCCGGTTCCTCAATTACATATCTTAAACAATTTAAAGATTTGAAGTAACTTTATTAATTTAAAATCAAGTAAACTCGTTATTTGCCCTTTTTGAGAGAATTATCTCTATATATTTAATTCTTAATATTTTTTTACAGACATGTAAGGCATTTTTTGGAAAAGATGGATGACTTGTAGAATTTCAAATGCAGATTTTTTGGATACGAACAAATTCTCTTGTTTATTGATTGTATTAATTATAAATATTATTAATGAATAAAATTTAATATTAAATCAATAAAAATCAATACTCTCTCATATTTTTAGACAACATTGTTTACATAAAGCTCTATGTATGATCTGGGCTGTGGAAAAAAATCTTACGTGCAAAAAATGTTTTTTACTTTTTTTTGGTGATAACACAAGTCTGCAAAAAAAAATTGCCGTTGTCTGAGATCGAGCAGTCCTTTCCCGCAGTATTTGGTGCGCTGAATCCGAATCTGGCAACGAAAACCTCCCATCACGTCAGGATTTTGAGAAAAGTGGTGGAAAATTTCCAAAAATCATGTTTTTTGCTGTTTTCGCAATTTTCACCATATTTCCGCCAAAGTTCAAATTTGCAAATTTTTTTCACTCAAAAGAAAGAAAAAATAAATTTTTTTTCTCCCATACTTTTCCCATGTTTTTGCCAAAGTTCAAATTTACAAATTTTTTCCCTCAAAAGAAAGGAAAATTCAAATTTATTGTTCCTATACTTTCCCCATGTTTTGGCCATACTTCAAAATTGCAAATTTTTTAACTCTAACAGAAAGGAAAATTCAAATTTTTGCTCCTATATTTTACCCATGTTTTTGCCAAAGTTCAAATTTGCAAATTTTTTCACTCTAAAAAAAGGAAAATTCAAATTTTTTGCTACCATATTTTCTTCATGTTTTCGCCAAAGTTCAAAATTGCAAATTTTTTTTATCTCTAAAGAAGGAAAAATTAAATTTTTTGGCTCCCATATTTTCCCTATGTTTTTGCAAAAGTTCCAAATTGCAAATTTTTTTACTCATAAAAGTGAAAAATAAATTTTTTTGCTTCTATGCTTTGCCCATGGTTTTACCATAATTCAAAATTGCAATTTTTTTTATAAGTGAAAAATCTAAGTTGGACCATGGGAAACGCTCATAAGCAATGGTTTGCTAGTTTTTGCCCATATTTCGTTTTCCACGCGGGCGTTATTGAATTATTTAGCCTTTTTAAAAAAAAATTCGACATTTTAACAATTATAATAACATAATAAGGTTTTTACATGTTATTATGGAAATCAGAGATATTGGAAGAAGTCATGAAAGTTTATCAAAGAATTGGTCAAAGTTTTTAATTTTTAGAGTTTAGAAAATAATTTTCTCTATGGATTTTTACAATTATTTTTAAAAAATTTGACATTTTTATCTTCTCGAATCATGTTAAAGAGTTCCTTGGAATGATACCAAATTCGCATAAATGAAAAGAAATATCACAATAAAAAAATTTTAAAGTCACTTATGAATTTTTCAACTATTAAAACCTTGTAACTTTTTAACAACTTTTTTAACTGGTAGAAAATTTTTAAGGTCATTTAAAAAATGGAGCCGACAACATTTTTTTCAAAACTTAAAGAAGGTGAATATTTTGAAAAGGTAGTCCGGAAAGGAGCAGCTCTTCTTAAATTCCTTGAAATAAACGAAAATGTCCAGACGCTTTACGTAACAAACTCTTTTAAGGTAATTTTTTAATTTTATAATATTAAATTAATATTTTTTTCATCACCCAATTATTCTTCTATCTATTTTTAATCCACTAGTAGATATTATTAAAAATCTAGAATTGAATAAAAAATTAGTTTTAAAGGGTTGTGACACTCTAAAATTTTCAAAACATCAATGTTAAAAGTAACACATTTGAGACTAATTCTAGACGAATGTCAACTAAGATGTTTCTCTATTAATACTTGTTATAATGTAATATCGAATTATTAAATGAATGACAAAGTAGAACATACATTTGTTATCAACTATGTTATACATGTTGCATCTAATATATTAAAATTAATCTGTTTAAGATTATAATGCCCGAGTTTAACGTGCATTTTCTAGTATTCAGCGTTACTCAAGATGGAATGGTATGTCTATAATATAAAATCACTTATTTTTAAAAAAACAGGAAATTCATGAAATCCTAGTAAAATTTACTAATTACAACTCAATAATTCAAAATTACATCGGCACAAAAAAATTAATTTTCAATTCCAAGATTACTATATAGTAGGCACTCTTCCTTAAAATGGGTCTAAAAATAAAAACCTTATCCGACCTTAAAGTTAGTGTTCTTTTTTTCACCCCAACATTGAAATACGACTTATGACGAAATCAGTTTCAAATTTTCATGATTTTTGTTACTAAGGTGTTTAAAATATCTAAAATCAGATTCTTATTCCACAAACCTGAAAATATCCACCGAGTAATTATTTACAATTGTAAGGAAGATAACCTAACAGTTGACAGTCATGGGATTAAAAATATGTTTTTTTTGTGTGCCTGTGATTACTGGGACTGCATGACAATTTAAAACATAATATTAACAATGTTCCTCTTTTTTAATTACATAAATACATTTTATTTTAATAGTCTCGAATTGCCTTTATTGGAATTAGTACATCGACATCCGAAAAAATAAAAAAAAAATCATTAAAGCATTAAAAGAGCAGGACAAAATGCAGAACGTCGAGCTGATTGTTGGACCTTATGATGACGAATTGTTTAACGCCTGTAAAAGCGTTTACGTCAATTCTTCATACACAACTGACTGGCATAACTTCAGACAAGTGTGTTACATATATTTATAAACTAGCTGTCGTATTGTTTTCGACGGATTATATTTTCTAGTTCTGTTTATACATTTAACAGGGTGTCTATCATCTGATGAATGCACATTTTATGTTATAAGACCAACAGAGATTACATTTTTCTTAAGCCCATGTAAAAGTAACGTAAATTTACGGTTACTAAATCAATTAGTAAAATTCAACTATTTTGAGTTTCAGTTTCAGATTTTCATGGTACTTTTTACCTAGGTGTTTAAAATATCTAAAATCAGATTCTGATTCAGCAAACCTGAAAATATCCACCGAGTAATAATTTCCAATTAAGATTAAGAATTATTATTATAATTATGGCTGTTTTCAATTAGTTATAAGACCATATAGTGATATTAATAAATAATTGCTAACAAACAAGATAAGTAGATTGTTAAACTAAAGAAAAAATACGAATTTTTTTAAATAAAAGTAGTAGACACCCTGTTAAACTTTTGTTTTTACATTGCTCAAAACATCTTTAAAAGTTTTAAATTTATAAGTAAAGTAATACAAAATTTTTAACATCGAACATTTTACCCCAATGCTTTCTGTAGAGAGAAAATCTAAAAATTGCCTTTCTTTTCGAAACCAAACAAAATTGTTCATTTTTGCTTTCAGTCGAAAAGAACTGTTACAATGGTTAATAATGATAAAGTTCTTATTAAATTAAACGAAGCATTACTATCCATACGCGCATCAATAACCTTGACATTCCATGTTATAGAGCTCATCAAAAAGTATCTAGATTGACTGAAAGCTGCTAGTGTCGAATTTTTATTCTTACATATTTAAATATTGTTCACGTTCATTTGCATTTCACATTGGTTCTGAAAGTTTTTTAAAAATCGTTAAATTCTAATTAAAAATCATAATAGAACCGTTTTTATTTTCTGATAGTTTTAGTAAAATCACTGTGAGTTATTGGATAATATTTTCTGCAAGAAACATTCGTATTGTAACAGCTCGAGTAAAAGAATTGAACGGTTTGATTATATAAGGTTTAATTGCAATCCATAAACAAATGTAAAATTTGGAAATTTTTAATTTTTTACTGCAAATCAGTTATCTCTAATTGATTCAAAAGTAAAAAATCAGTGACTGATTTTTAATTAAAAGTGTTATTTTTAATTGATCCAAATTAAGAGATTGGGTACAAAGTTTCTGCGTCGTACACCCTCACCTAGATTAAATTTTTACGAATACTTCTAGAATCTTTGATATCCATAACTACTGTTTAGTCTGAAATTTGGAAGTTTTAAGCAATGCACTAACAAAAGTAAGATTTTTTTATAAAGATAAAAATTCTGTAAATTTTTTGCTGTATTCTTTTACAATTGTGTAAAATGTTATTATCAGTAAGTAGATTGGTTCAATTGACCCTGTATTTATTTATTACTTTTACTTGATCTTTGACCGTGATTTTATTTTCTGTTTCACTCCTTCCTCAGTCAATCATAATAACACGTTAAATTAAAATTATACAAAACTCAAAAAGATACCTTTTCCTATTAAATAAACTGTTTAAAAAACATAATGCATTTTTGTTTTTCATTTTAAGTGTTTTTTAGCTTGGTTCCAAAGCCTTATATTGAAAATCGGGTTGTCTATCTTTGTTCATAAGGGAACTTTCTGGTCTAAAATTTCCTTATTTCCATATCTGTGTAGAAATTTCGCCATGACCCTGATCAGGCTGCAATCTGGAAAGGTGCACCATGCCATATTATGGGCAAAAAATGACAATTTCTACACAAGTAAAATTATTATCTCAAAATAATTTTGAAAAATAGAAGTTACAGCAATTTCTATAGCCATTTCTGAACTAACTATAGTACATTATAAAACTTTAAACGCGTTTTTCTCAAAAACACATTTTTGGAAAAAAATGAGGAGACATTTTTATTGAAATTTACTTAACCATTTTCAAGAAACCAAAGACCCTCCTACTCCTTTTCTAAACAGCTAGGTAATAAACCTCTAAAATTTCACATTTATTTCCCTTCTTTCTTTTTATATAGATCCGTATAAAAATTTTTCGATTTGGCCATATTTGAAAAGGAATTAGTAAGGCAAACATTAGTAATTTCTAGATAGGTGATAATGGCACTGACTGGAATACCCTCTTTCTAAATAAGGAAATCTTACAAAATCAGTTTATGCCCTATCTTTATACAATCTTTTTGTAAAATACCTTAACTTTCTTTCCGTTTTTTAAATTTTTTCTCTCCTCTCTTCTTTCATTTACACTTTCTCCCTTTACCACTTTACCTTCGAAATGACAATAACTAGGAAATGGTCTGACTCTACTTCTCTTCACATCCCCATGCAACTTTTCATTTCCTTACTTTTTCTCTAACATATACACTGAAAAAAATTTATTTGATTGAAATAACCGATTATTTGACTGTTATTAAATAAATAGTTACCTAAATTTCCCCATAAACATGAATTTCCCTCTTTGTCTCCTTTAATATTTCCGTTGCAAATCGACTTATCCAACGACGTTTCTATTAAAAAAAATGTCCCACTTTTCTAATGTTCTCCAAATCGCATCAAGTTTATTCTTTCACCCGCCAAAATTCCATAAACCTACCAATTAAGGGGCTTTCCATAAACCACGTGGTCCTCTTTTTCCAATTTTTTGACCCCTCCCTCCCCCTGCGTGTCAAAGAGTGGTTTTACACTGAACCCCCCCCCCACCCTATTGTGCCACGTGGCTCAAACGTTTAATTTTATTTTTTCATAACGCGGTACAAAAAAGGGCACTTTTTTGCACCTTGTTATGAAAAATATCGTTCGTAACTAGTGTTAGTAGTTGTCAATTTTTTGTTCGTTCCGTCGTTTAGTTTGCGTTCGACATAGCCCGCGTAAATTCGAAAAGAGATGTAAAATAAAGCCACGTGTCATGAAGAGGAACCCCTCCCTCCCTCTCGTGGTCAAGAGTAGCATTTTGCTGACACCCCCCCACCCCCTAAATGGGCCACGTGGTTTATGAAAGACCCCTTATTACTAATCCCTCATATTTGCTCTCTCTACTTCTAAACATTCCTGAAACCCTGTTTTCTTTCTAGTCCTAATTTCTTTCTATATTTTCCTCAAACCTCCATTTGCAGTCCGTCATTCCAAAAACATTCCCTTATCATTATTGCCCTTTTACCTTCTCCTCTTTCTTCCCATGTTTTCTTTTTCAGTAGCCAATATCTTCTTTTTTCCGATCAAATATTATCCTCGTCTATACTTTCATCTCGTACCTTTAACTTTTTCTCCAACTCCATAACTTCCTAATTTAACCAACACAATTTTAGAATTCTCCTTATTTTCCCGCCTACCCGTTTTAAATTCGTAATGTTCATCTCTGACTCTATTTCTGTCAACAGCTTCTTTATTTTCTATTTACCCTTTTCCTTGTTTGCTTTTAGGTTTTTAATCACTATCAAACAATTTCTTTTCATCTTTTTTAGCCTTTCTATTAGTCTTTTAGGTCTACCGCATATTTTTCTTTCTGTGGCCACTTCTCTTCTAATGTCATATATTTTTCATTCCTTCTCTCTTCCTTTCTCGTACAGTCTTTTTTCGCTTCTTTTTTTTCTTTTCACAGATTATCAAATCTCTTGTTTGCGTTGTTACACATCTTCATTATTGCTCTTGTCAACTCCACCAAACCTGCAATGTATTTCTAGATTTCCAGATTTAACGACTTTATACTCACCCAAAATTTCATTTTCCTACCATCCTCTCTAAAAATGATAAGCAAAAAGTAAGCCCCTTAAGTAGAGGTAATTTATCACATATTTAGTTTTCAATTTGAATTTTTAATTGATATGTTACTGGTTGTAAAAAAGGTACTTTTTGTAAAAAAAACCCTTACAGCTGCGATACGTCACTAAATTTACTTTAAAAAGATTTTAAAATGCTTTCGATATAATGTATCACAATATCGAAAACGATTTTTGTGAAAAAGTATTATACTTTCTTTGCAACAAATGTTTGAAAAATATTTTCTTGTTTATTATAGAGAAGAAAGTTTTTTAAGAATAATAATATGAACGTATGGTAAATATTTTTTTTAAATTTATATAAAAGCGTTTAGGGGATGTGATACCTTAGGTCAAACTAAAGTTTTTATTCGTAAATTTTTACAAACATTTTTATATTTATTTTCTCTTACTGATTATTATCAATTGCAAAAGACTACAGCAATAAAAATCTAAATTTTTTCTAGTACCTACATTTTTTAAATTCATTTTCAGGCTGTGACTGAAATCTGGATGCGTCATAAAAATAAGTTGATCCAGAAAGACGAAGTATTTTCAATGACGATAGCATTGCCATTATTACCTAAAAATGAAATTAAAGAAGCTTGCGAAATAATAAAAACAAAATGCACAAGTAACGAAAAACTTAATTTCATTAACGAAATTATGGAAACTTTCCTTCCAATAAAGAGAACCTTACCAATTATCAACACAGATATAAGAAGATGTAATACTGTCAATAAATGCACTGAATTTCATACGTCAATTTTAAAAAAGTGCAACTCTGCCGAAAATGTCATTGGTAAAAATTATCATTATTACAAAAACATTTTTATAAAAAATATCAGTTAGGGGAGACTAATAATAATGGGAATTACAAATGTACTTCCTATGACGTTTAGCAATTTTTACTCCTCAAATATTAGTTTAAAAAGTCTCTTTCTATCCCTGTCAAGTTTGAATTTTTTGCAGGTAAATTATAATACAAGAAAAAAGTCTTGAATAAAGTCTACAAACAAGCTAATCCTAATTGTTTAATTAAAAAAGATGTTATTTTCAATATTGTTCAGCAAGAGAAATGCTGAAGGTGAAAAAATTTTCTTCGAAATTACTTTATAAAATTAATATGGAAGCGGATAATTACAAAACAAAATGTATCGCTGAAAAAGGAAATGAAACAAGCTTTCCAATTATGTAAATATTGAGTTTCTAAATTTATATGCCAAGGCTTTGTAGTCTTTTAAACAAAACGAAAACTGTCCTGCCGGCAGGACCGGGTTTCGTCATTCTATGACTAAAAATTATGTGAATTTTTGGAAAATTCAACTTCTTTAAGCTAACCTGCTCTTCGGTTTGAACTTAAAAAGCTCAATAATTACATGCGCTGAAAGATTATTTTGTCACCATTACAACGATATTTATTACTTCTTGTTTATGTCAATCCATGATAGTTTTATTTAGCGGTTTCGGACGGACTTGCCTGAGTCTTTTTGGTCCTGCCAGAAGGACGTCGGGCGTTCTATCATTAAAAGTAGATTCCTTTCAATCTTTAATTTTTTTGTTTGAAAGTATTAAATTTAAAAATCAGCAACACTGAAACAGTACTCACCCAGGTGCGAATTGTCGGTCGGCCCATAGTTGGGCCAACCGTGTTCATGGTCGACCCATCTTGGTCAGCCAATGGTCGGGCCACTCTGTGGATTGATCACGCCGGCCTTCCAGTAGTTGACACAGTTGGACCAACCGTTGACACCAAAGTTCGGCCGTCTATGGATGGCAAAGTTGTGCCGACCGTGGGATCGAATGGTTGGGCATCCTTCGGTAACCACGGTCGGCCCAACTTTGTTAAAGGTAGTCTTGCCAACCAATGACAAATGTTAATAAAAAAATGTTTATTGAAGGACCACAAGTCGACAATTACCTTACATTGATCACACATTTATCGCACATACATTATATTAGTTATATACATATTAAAATATTTAACGCTAGCGAGAATCGAACTCGCAACCTAACGCACTACAGACATACACGCTACCACTATGCTACGCTCACATGTCTGAAGAAGGAGCGTGATAACTTTATAAGCTACAACTGAGCTTTACCGTTGGCCCAACTGTGGGTGACGGTCGGGCCGACCATCAATAAAACGATTTTTTAACTTTGGCGACCAAAGTTCACCCGACCGTTGGCTCAACTGTGACTGTTGGTTGGGCCGACCATTAAGAAAACGGGTTTTTATCTTTAGCGGCTAAAGTTTACCCGTCCGTTGGCCCAACTGTGGCTGACAGTTGGGCCGACGATCAAATATTCGCGTTTGTCACGGTGGCATTCACGGTTGGCCCAGCTTTGTGAGAAACTTTCAACCAAAGTCGGTCCATCTTTAGGCGCCGCAACTTCGGCTGCCACAGTTGGCCCGACGTTCCAACTGTGGCGGCCGACCGAAATTCGCACCTGGGCAATAAGTATTGTGTCAATTGTTAATTTTTGCTTAGGTATCCTTGTTCAACATTTAATAGCAAATAAATGACGTGAAAATGTTGCAAATATTTTTGGAAAAAACATTAATTTTTATGACAAAAACTTTTAAAAGTTGTTTTTTAAGAATTGCTTTAGAAAATCGATTTATGTTTAATTTAAAAGCAAAATAGGGGCTAAAAAATATGATACAGTTTTAAAAGTGTTTCCACATTTAAAACCAAATCAAAAATGTTGAAAAGACTATATCTGAATTACTTTCTTATTTCTGTTTTCTATAAATAAATTTCATAAAAAATTCTATAGAATGCTGAATGTAGTCATTCTATAGAAATTGTTGTATGATTAAAAAATGTCAATGAAGCTAAAATTGAACGAGAACATGAATCAACATTAACCTTAACCATTTCCCGTCTCCCCTATTTACTGGAATTAAAATATTATTATATAAATAAAGTAATTATTTTGCAGAAAATTTAGGAAAAATCAAAACTCAAGACAAAAAAATTAAAAAGGATAATGAGCTCACAAACGTCATGAAAGACATTTATCACAAAGGAGTGACAGAAAAAATGACGCTGCAACAAATTTTAACAAAATTAAGTAAAGCAACTGGTACATTTATGTACACTCTGAAACGTAAGAATCTACAAACAGATATAAATTCCTTTCGTATGAATTATCGAACGAATTGCGATCGGATAAATATACAATTTGTTAGAAAATATTCTGCACGAAATTTCGTATGGATTTTCCAACGAATTATCAGCTAAAAATTTCTTATAAAATATTCGACCAGATTTTCTTACAAAATTCATACGAATTATTTATCCCTTCGCAATTCGCCCGAATTTCGTGAGAAAATGTAGCCGAATATTTTTTAAGAAATTTTTTTCATTTTTCGAGCCGAGCCGAGCCTAATCAGTTTGAGCTCGAGCCGAGTCCGAACCGAGTCGAGCCTCATAAAAAACTCGAATAATTTCGAGTACTCGAATTTTTCGGGTACTCGAATGGAAACGAGTACTCGATTGGAAGCGAGTACTCGAATTCACTCGAGTGAATTCTTATTATTATTATTATTATTATTATTATTTTAATCATTTATAAGCTCGAATTCTATCGAGCACTCGAGTGAATTCGAGTACTTGATTCCACTCGAGTACTCGAAAATTTCGAGCACTCGAGTACTCGATACATCGAGTCAAGCTCGGGCTCGGCTTTTCGAGCTTTTTGCACAGCTCTTATTAATGCCTTAACAAAAATTGACTTTGATTTTTTATTTTCGTCAATTTAGTTAATAAATAATTAAGTGTTTACATTTACCCCGAGAATTCGAAAACTCGGGGTAAATGTGAACAGAACTTCAACTACATTTAAAAAAATAATAATTTAATAAATTATTGGATCTGCCATTTTCAAATTCAAAAATTCGACTTTAGATTCTTATTCAGCAAGCTTAAAAACTTTTTTTTACCAAGTTGAATGAAAATCTATTAAAATTTGTTCAAGTTATTCAAGTTTTACATTACTAATTTTGTAATGGTTGATTGATTATTTTATATGATACATTATCAGTCAACTGGTTGATTTTCTATACATCTACAAAGAATTTTTTCTCAGTTTTTCCATACCTTAAAATAGTAGTATACTTGAAATAACTTGTTTCTTAAACCTCGCTTAACTACAGTGGTGTTTACATTTACACCAAATTTTAGGAAAATTTCAAAATCTCGGGGTAAATGTCAACAGTCAGTTTTAGGCGATTCAGGTGCATCAATATTCTTTTGTTCTTTATAAAATTTTTCTAGGGAAGTAAAGTAACAAGTTCATGCAAAAAAAATCCGTCCATTTTACGTTTTAACAAAAAAACTAATGTTTTTGGTGAAACATAGACATTCCGTTTACATTTACCCCATTTGACCTTATTTCTTAAGGAAATCCACACCAAATTCCGTGCAGAATTATGAAAAAAAAGATTTACATTTTTAAAATATTAAAAGAATTTTTACACAATTATAAAATAAAAAACAAGTCTATTTAAAATTATATATATTATCCTGAGAAATCCAAACTCTTATAAAAATTATATTTTAGCTACAAAACATATAGAATTAGTTCGCTCAACTGCGACAGAAGTATTGAACGGAATAGAAACATTTGTCAATGAAACAGGTAATTAATAATCATAGTCTATTCAATACAAATCTTTTTCCTTTTATTAATCTATTCATTTATCTTCTACATTCTTAATAAAAATAATTTTTTATTATTACAAATTTTTTTCTAGATTTAGATATTCCTGAAAATGAGAACACGTTAAACGCTGATAATGGTAACTAACAATACTTGTAAGGGCGATTTTCTGCGTAGTTCATAATTTGCATTTTATTGTTTATTCATTTTAAAATAGTACACGGGATTATTATTGAAAAAACTCTTTTCCGATTAAGTAAATGTCGGTACAGAATTTTTAAATTTAATATTCAAAAAGGAAATATTCACATTGGGCTAAACAAAGTAATTTTAATTGTTATTTTTATATAAAACACAGAAAATTATTTTTCTATGTAATATGTATATAAATATATATGTATGTATATTCTTTTTTAAATTTAGATGATCGTAACGAATGTACTACGGCATTTTCTCCTTCTCAAGAAGATGTAAATAATTCAACAAATGAAAATGGAGTGGGTTAAGTATCAAATCTAACAATAGAACAATAACACTGGGTAACAAAAAAAATGGTTATGTTGTGTTTATTTCAAAATTTTGTGTTTATTGAAAGTTTGGGTGTCAGTAAAGAAGAAAATAGCAGAAATTTTTTTACTTTATTAAACCCTTAAAATAGGGTATTGAATTATTAAAAAACGGTGTTTTTGCACTATTTGAATTCCTGTAAAAAGAAAATGGGAAGACATAAAACGCTCTAATATGTCTTAAAAGAAAGCTCAAACCTTTGTCTTTAAGAACCAAAACTGAAAATTAAAAATGACTCGCTGATTACGAATCCCAAGTCAGCTTTCAAAAATTCAAAATAGCGGCTTCAACATGGCGGATAAAATGTTAAAAATCGTTCGGATTCGCTCGAGACTTGGTACTTGAGGTTTTTGTTGAAGCCGCAATTTTGAATTTTTTAAAAGATAAAAAAAACCTTGAGTAACAAATTTGAAGCGAATCCGATGATGAAAAATTGATGTGTACCAATGCTTAGACTCCCAGTCATTTTTACCAGGGCGTATGAATCATTAGGGGGGGGGTACTCGGTATATACACGGCCCCTGCAATTTTTACATTACTTTTCAGTTTTGGTTCTTAAAGATAAAGGTTTGAGCTTTCTTTTAACTATATGTGACTTGCCGCGACAAAAGGGACCTTAGCTCTATGTATTTACATGGGAGCTAAGGTCCCTTTTTTCGCTGCAAGTCACATATTAGAGTTTTTTTTAGATCTTTCCATTTTCTTTTTACAGGACTTCAATAAGTGCAAAAACGCCATTTTTTAAAAATGCAACACCCTATTTTAAGGGTTTTAATAAAGTAAAAATGTTTTTTTGCTATTTTCTTCTTTACTGACACCCAAACTTTCAATAAACACAAAAATTTTGAAATAAACACAACATAATCATTTTTTTGTTACCCAATGTAGTTTTTCATATTTAGTTTAACATACATAATACTTTTTAAAAATTATAGAAATGCAGATCCCACTAATTACTACATCGACAACTCATCTTCAAACAAATGCAGAATTTAAAAGTCCTGCAAATGTAGATGGAAACCTTACAATTTCTACATCTTTACCTTCTCATCCTCAAGTAATTGTAGGTAATTCAACAATTAATGCCGCAACATCACTAATTCTCTCTTCTTCAACTGAAAATGAAGCTGGTAAAGTATTACATATTAACAAAAAGATATTTTTGTATACATGTTTTCATGCATGTTATTCATAAAAAGTGTAAAAAACTGTATTAAAATTATCTATTATGTTTAATTTAGAAGATTTTATCAATCTCCAGAACGATCACGGTGATGAATATGTAGGTAAATAAAAATTCACAATAAGTACCGTAAATGAGGTTAATTTCGCTCAATTTTTCAATTCTTTTTTAAATAACTTTGGGAAACAATGAAAATAAATATTGGCACTGAAAATATATAATCTCTAACCCCTTCTCTTTCATATTACTGATTAAAGAAATTAAAATATATAACAGAAAATTATTTATAAGCCGTTTTTTTGTAAGCGACTTTACCTTAAAATGAGGGTAAATTCGCTCACCATTATTATTTTGGCAAAATATATTATAATCTGCAAAAATAAAACTTAATATTCTTTAGAATCAATAAAGAAAAAAATTAAGAACAATGTCTAAAGTTATTGGAATAAATATTTAATATTGTTTTATCAATAAGTAATTATATTCAATCATTCAACTAAACGTACTCATAACCATAAAAAATAAGCTTAAGTTTGACAATTTAGTGCTTAAACCGTTTTAAATCGTTTAATTTTCAGTTATAAGAGTACTATTATTAAAAAAAGGAATTATAAATTAAAATAATTAACATACTTAAAATATCCAGGCCCAAACATCTTTTTTGTATACTTATTTCCTGAGAGAATTTACACTACAAACTTGAAATTTTTGTTTAATTGATTTTTTGCAGAATCTATTTATTGCTTTTACTTTTGTGCTTTATGAAAATCATGTTGGCGATACAGGAAATGTAATGTTCAGAAGGATTCAACTTAAAGCTATTCAAGTAAAGCTATATTACCTACGTTTTCATACTACTTGTTCAGTATGAAAATGACTAACTCGTGGTTTAAATATAATTTTTATTAAAAGTTATCAATGAATCTACTGCAAATAAATTTTAAATTAAAGTTTACTATTTATATTAACCAAAACAATTGTAAATCTTAAATATTTATCTCAAAAAAGTATGTTAATCGAATTTTAAAAATAGATATATGTTGAGCGAATTTAGCCTCTCTTACGGTACTTAAACAAACAGAAAACATTTTTCTTTTGAAAATGTTGAAAATTTTTTAACAAAATTAAAAACAATTTTGGTGCGACACAAAACTTTAAATAAACACAAAAATTTTGAAATAAACACAACATAATCATTTTTTTGTTACCCAATGTAATTTTTCATATTTAGTTTAACATACATAATACTTTTTAAAAATTATAGAATTGCAGATCCCACTTATGACTACATCGACAACAAATCTTCAAACAAATGTCGAATTTGAAAGTCCTGCAAATGTAGATGGAAACCTTACAATTTCTACATCTTTACCTTCTCATCCTCAAGTAATTGTAGGTAATTCGACAATTAATGCCGCAACATCACTAATTCTCTCTTCTTCAACTGAAAATGAAGCTGGTAAAGTATTACATATTACCAAAAAATATTTTTATATACATGTTATATTCGATGTAAAAATATTGTTCTACACAAAAGTTATGAATTTTTCAAAAAATAAAAAAAAAATTCTTTTCAAGTTTTGAAGATTGGCATAAATTTTTTAATTTATTAATAATATAAATGATTTCAAAGATATATAATAATAAATTAAATTAAAAAATAACACTAATATGATAAAAATTATGAATTTTACAACAAAAACGAAATTTTTAAAAATTTTGACAGATTGCAGTAAATTAATCAGTTATGACTTCTGTAAGATATATGTAAACAATAAATTTATAGTTTTCAAACATATGTCGACGTCCACATGAAAAGGGCCCATTTTGGCACTATTGGACTTATCTATATGGGCGAATTCCTTGCAAAATTACGAAAATTTTGAGTGGTCATGCAACTTTTTTTGGTCAAAAATTCGATGAGTTACAGAATTTCAAAGTTTATAGTGACAAATACCTCATTTCGAGAAAAACGGAATTAAAGATTCTGATACCTATTAATTGTGATATCTCCGGTTCTTCTGGGAAGTTATTCAAATAATAATTGTTTTCAGTCCAGGGCACCTTAAAGATGAAAAACCAATAGGTTTCAAATTTTTAAAACCACTCCACCCCCCCCCTTAATTTTGAAAATACATACAACCGACAAAATGGGCCCTTTTCTAAAAAATACGATTTTCTTATTAATAAACCATTTTTTACAAGGTTTATGATTGGAAACAATTTTATTGTCATTTGAAGATAAAGAATAAAAATTAAACTTATTTAAAATTTTTTAAAAGTCTCTATTATGAATAATTTTCCGAAATATCAAAATTTTCACTTCTACTACTACGTAATCAAAGACTCTAACATCAATATCTCTGGGTCTTCTGGGAAGTTATTCAGATAATAATTATTTTCAGTCCAGGGCACCTTAAAGATGAAAAACCAATAGGTTCTAAATTTTTAAAACCACCCCACCCCCCTTTCTGTTTGAAAATACGAAAATCCGACAAAATGGGCCTTTTTCTAAAAAGGCGATTTTTTTATTAATAAACCATTTTTGTACAAGATTAATGATTGGGAACAATTTTATTGTGTCATTTAAAGGTAAAGAATAGAAATTAAACTTATTAAAAAATTTTTAACAGGTTTTATTATGAAATTTTGACGAAATATCGACATTTTTTACATCTACGACTACGTAATCAATGACTCTAACATTAATATCTCTGGTTCTTCTCGGAAGTTATTCAGATAATAATTGTTTTGAGTTCAGGGTACTTTAAAGATGACAAATCAAGAGGTGTTAATTTTTTTGATCCTCTCTTTAAAAAATACGGAATATTTTTGCAAAGGAACGACAAAATGGGCCCTTTTATTTTTCTAAAGAACCAATAAAGTTGAACACTTAAATTAATGATAACTTAATGAAAACCTCATGATTTGACTTGTCAAAACATGTAGATTGATAATAAAAAATAAAAAAAATTAAGGTTATTCTCAAAAAAGTATTAAATTGCAAATAACTCGAAAACTAGAACCGACAAAATGGGCCCTTTTCATGTGGACGTCCACATATAACTATTTATAAGATAGAAGTAAGTGTAAAACTGTTTTTTAATATCAAAAAATTGAAAAATTATCATTGACAGACCAATTACTATCAAGCTTAATTCAATAGTATTTTTGGGGTCTCTGATAGACTTTTGACGTTAAAATAATGAAATATAGAATAATTTGTTTATCTAATTAGTCAAAAATATTTTAAATGCAAAACTTCGAAAATTTTAAAAATGGTACATGACATTAAAAAATATTAATTCATAGCATTTAAATTATTTTTTAATTTTTAAAAATGGAGATTTTTTATTATAAAATTGATACTGCAGAAATTCAAGAATACCTGTGATATGATACTTGCATTATGCTACTGGAAAAAACTTCTGTAGTAAAATGTTTTGTTATTTTAATTCTAGATTTACCCAGGTGCGAATTTTCGGTTGGCCCATAGTTGGGCCAACTTTTACAAGGTCGGTCCAACTTCTCGTGCCAGAGGTTGGGCCAACCATACAGATGATAACGGTTGGCCGTCTAATGGCGACGATGGTTGGCCCGACAAGTCATAAGGAAGTTGGCCCAACTTAAAATGCATATGTTGTGCCAACTATACATTTCAATGGTTGGTCCAAAGACTGACGCCAAAGTTGGCACAACTTTAAATGCGTAAGTTTGGCCAACTTAAATAGCCAGAGGTAAAAAATTATTAAAAAACTAAATTATTTAAACAATTAACACGTTATTATTAGCGGGAACATCAGATATAACCTTTACTTATTATTATTAAACACAATCTCATACATACATTTTCGAAAATATCTAACGCTCGCTGGGATCGAACCCCTAACCTAACGCGCCGAAGACTTATACACTGACCACTACGCTACGCTCACATGGGAGTCCATACCGTTAAATGTATATTAAAGCTGCAACAGTCGGGCCAACCGTGGCCCAGAGTTCGGCCAACCGAGATAGTTTAAGTCATTTAAACTGTTAATCACAAAGTTTTGCCAACCGTCGGGCCAACCGTGGCCCAGAGTTAGGCCAACCGAGAAAGTTTAAGTCATTTAAACTGTTTTTCACAAAGTTTTGACAACCGTCGGGCCAACCGTGGCCCAGAGTTTGGCCGACCAAGAAAGTTTAAGTCATTTAAACTGTTTTTCACAAAGTTTTGCCAAACGTCGGGCCAACCGTGGCCCAGAGTTTGGCCAACCATAAAGTTTGAGTTATTTAAACTGCGTTTTACAGAGTTTTGCCAACCGTTGGGCTAACTGTGGCCCAGAGTTTGGCCAACCTAAATTTGTAAGTCATATGAGATACGTTCCCCATAGTTATGCCGACCTTTGTCGCCAAAGTTGGTCCGACGGTTGGTTATACTCTGCATGTAATGGTTGGCTTGCAAAGTCGGGCCAACTGTGGGCACTAGTACTTGCCAAAGTTGGGCAAACTCTGGCAACCAAAACTTCGCTTGCCAAAGTTAGGCCAACCGTGGGCCAACCTTCAAACTCTGGCGGCCAACCTAAATTCGCACCTGGGTAACTTTTAGGAACGTTTTGAGCATTATAAAGGCAAAAGTTAAACAGGATGTCTATTATTATTTCTGTTAAACAAAATATCCGGTTTTTCCAAGCTTTGTCAAAATTTTTCCAGGTGTATCTTTTCTTATCAAATATAAATGTTCTTGATAAGTATTAACGATGAATGAAACTACAAATGGCTACAAATATCCACTTATTTTATAAAAATACTCTTCGACGGGGTTTCGTTTGTTCTAATACTTTTAACAGGGGTTCTACCAACTGGAAAAAACGGGAAATTTGCAGGAATTTAATTTAATCGGGAAAAACTGTGAATTCAGCTTGCAATGTACGTCTTATTTTAGATTTTAGCAATTATGATACAATTAGTTCGAATTCGACTTTACTATAACTCCAAAAATTAGTGGAAATTTTGAATTAACTTATAATACTAAAATTAAATTTCTACAAATAATTGCCAAACATTGTTTGCTGCATTTTAATTGATTAAAAAGAAATTATTTGATGATAATAAGTCAATCAATGATTTAAAATATAGTAATCTTTTTCTAATGCAATAGTTAATGGTAGCTAATTATTAGTTTTTCATGTCAAATGTAATTCCCCACTATTTCTCATTTTTGGAGACTGGTAGACACACTATTGAATGTATTTGAAGAAACTAAAACCCGTCGAAAACGCGTACGACAGTTAGTTTTTTAATAAAAGCGCTTTAAATTAAATAACGTACTCTCTAAATCTCAATATGTGAAATTTCACTTATTATACGTTATAAGTATAATACTATTTTAAAAAAAATTTAAATAACTTAATTTATTTAATAAATGTATTTAATAAAGTGAATATAATATTTAATAGATACTGAGCCTGAGAAATGCACCAAGGGAACGCAAACAGAAGATGTCCTGTATGAAAGTAAATATGTCATCAATTTCCATATAACTTTTATATTACATTAGGGTAAGTGCACTAGTAGTCAGGCACTTAAACCCAAGCAAAAATTAACAACTGGCGCAGTACTGAGCCAGTACTGGCGGAGTACTGGCCGCCATGGTTGAACCAGTTCTGGCATTTGACCGAAATGATAACCTTTTTTTCGTACTGGTTTGACGTTACTGGCGCAGCACTGGAAACCAGTATTGGTTTAGTACTGGCCCAATACTGGGAAATTTTTTATTTCCCGTGTAGAAATTGCAATGTGGTTTTTAATAAAACCTGGTTTTTATTCATTTTTAACTATTTCTTGTAGTTCCAAGAGGCGTAAATAATAATTAGGAAGATGAGTAAATAATTATCATAGCTCCTGGAGGCCCCAATAAAAAACATAGTTAAAACAACTATAAAAAACAATTAAATTAATTATTTAAAGTAGTAAAAATGAAAATATTTATTTATGTTTAATTTCATTTTTTAATCTTTTTTCCTACCTAATTTTGTTTATTTTACCTCATATATGTAATATAAATACACGTAAGAGAAAAAAAATTCCTAAACGCCGAAAATTGAACCCGCGACCCTAACATTCGCAAACCGATAACTTAACCACCTAACCACGCTCACACGCTATAACGACTTCCTCAATACTTGAGGACATTTATATTTAAATTAACTGTTAATTTACAAGAAATAATTTTTTTATCAGTTATTAAAACTTGTCACTCGGGGGTTTTTGGGGTCGCTGATTATGAATCTGAAGTCATTTTTTAAAAATTGTTTCCCCTGACTTACGTAACTAGAGCAACGTAAGTCATTAATGTAAGTTATGTAACCAAAGTAAATTACGTAACAACAGTAACTTACATAATTAAATTAAGTTACGTACGTTACGTAATTACTATAATAATTTACGTAATTAAATAAACTTACGTAAATTTGATCATTTACGTAACTTACGTAGGTTATGTAACTTATGTAAGCTTGCTCATTTACGTAATTTACGTAGATAACGTGACTTACGTAAATTTGATAGTATACGTATTACTGTAGTAACGTAACTTACGTAAGTTAATTTAATTGCGTAAGTTATTCTAGTTACGTTATTTACTCTGGTTACGTAACTTACGTAACTTCATTTAATTATGTAAGTTACTGTTGTTACGTAATTTACTCTATTTAAGTAACTTACATTAATGACTTCCGTTGCTCTAGTTACGTAAGTCAGGAAAACAATTTTTCTTTGATTAACACTCAATAATTAGGTTTTTCAATCTTTTGTTAATACAATATTTTTAATAAAATGAGACTAATAATTTAATTGTATAATACTAGACAAAATAATAATAAATAATTAATTAAACTTTTAATATAATATTTGTCGAATCTTGACAATTATTTTTGTCTTTGTGTTTGATTTAATATAAAATTTCATTCATAGTAAAAAATGACACTAAATTGGATTATTTTAATCTTTTTGGGTGTTATTTTAACACCCAACGACTTATCATGTTCGCAATACTGGCACAGTACTGGTTTAGTACTAGTTGGCCAGTGTTGTTTTTGCAATGCTGGCACAGTACTGGCTCTGTACTGGCATACCAGTGTTAAAGTCCAGTACTGACGTAGTACTGAAATTTTATTAAAGCCAGTACTAAACCAGTACTGGTAAGCCAACTGCTGTCACGCCAGTACTGGTGCAGTATTGCGCCTGTTGTGGAGACTGGTATTTGACAGAAATTTTTACTTGGGAAGATGTGATCTCATATTATGCTTTTTCAAGAAATAAAAAAAATTAATATCATTAAAGCTTTGTGTGAATATACTCTGTAAATCCGAATGTGTGAAAATTTACTTATTTCTAAGTTACAAGTCGTCTTCTTGATCAATAAGTGCATATATACACTTATAATAAGTGAAATTTCACTCAAAATAAGTGAAAAATTCACTTATTTATAAGTATGTATGCATTTATTGATCGAGAAGACGACTTATAACGTAGAATAAGTAAAATTTCACATATTCAGATTTAGAGAGTAATAAAAAGTAAAAATAGAATAATAATAATATAATCAAACCAATAAATTATTTAATGGTTTTTTACATGATTACATGCTTTTAAAAAAATCCTAAAATAACTATTCTACTATTATGAAAATTCAGACATTTAACTACTTAACATTTTTTAACCAAAGAATGTAGTTTAAAAAAAATACTCGTTCGTATACCCATCTCGCCCCGCCTTACCCTATAACTTAGAAATGATAGTAAAGTCTTGAAGAAAGTATGTTTAACTTTGATAAATTATTTAAAATGCATTAAAAAATTCAAAATTACAGTGTAATGTTTGTATCATAAATCACATTTCTAAAATGTACTGTAAGAAAAACATTTATTTATTTTTATAATTTTAAATTAATAGATTCCGAGTCCACGAAAACCAATGTGGAAAAGCTAACGATGGATTTAGATGTCCTGCCCGAAAGTAAATATCCTCTTATTTGTTATTGCTTCTAGTTAAGGGGAACCTATAATTTAAATTAAAAATTTAAATAAACATTAAATAATTAACAATTTTATTATAATATAGATTCAAAATCTGAAGGAAGAAAAAGGAAACGAAAGCCAAATAAAAGAAACAATAGATTTCAGGAGTTGAAGGATGAAGTGGCAAAATTAAGAAAATTATTACAATGATTTTTTTTACAAATATTATTAATATTTTATTAAATTTGAAAAAATGTTTTAAAATAATAATGTTATTGAATTTTATATTCTAGATATACTGTGTTATTGTTATTTATAAACCCATTAACGCCTGAATGCACTGAATTTTTAGTCTGACTTCAAACTTAAATATTTTCTAATAAACATAGTATGGGATTTGGATGAAATTGAGCTTTATTGTTCTCTTTATTTTTAGTCTGACTTCAAACTTAAATATTTTCTAATAAACATAGTATGGGATTTGGATGAAATTGAGCTTTATTGTTCTCTTGGATACCACTAAAAAAATAGTGAAACTTTTTTGGAAAAATATTCATAAACATAGGAGATATTCACCATTGAAATTTTTTAGCTTTTTTTCTTTGAAACCGCATAACTTTTTTTTGGTTAAAGATATTGAGGTCAATTATTTTTTAAATTGGCAATTAAAAGATGCACTTTTAAGTAAAAAAATTTCGGAAGAAATATTATTCGATACTTTGTTAATATTGAAGAAATAATATTTTATTTTCTATTTTTGAAAAAACTCCATTTTTATTTTGGTTAATTTTTTTTGTGGTGCTTGTACATACTTACCTCTAAGTGCTGCGTCAGTTTCAAAATGGGATCTGCATAACATTCTGAGAAATAAATAAAAATGTTTAATTCCGTAAGTCAAAACTCTAATTTTATACAATATGAATATGGCTCAACTTCAAAATCTAGCTAGTGATGTTCGTTTTTTCATGTAAAGCTACTTACTTAAAAGTGCATCTTTTAATTGCCAATTTAAAAAATAATTGACCTCAATATCTTTAACCAAAAAAAAGTTATGCGGTTTCAAAGAAAAAAAGCTAAAAACTTTCACTATTTTTTTAGTGGTATCCAAGAGAACAATAAAGCTCAATTTCATTCAAATCCCATACTAGAAGGAAATTTCTATGATCACTGACCATGGAATTGCTCCCGTGACGAATAATTTTTTTTTTGCATTAAAGTTTCCTCTATCCGAATATGATATTAGAAAATTAATAAAAAAAATTGTTTAACAATACCTTTTTGCATATAATTAAAAAATTGCACGATTTTTTAAGGCTTTTTATTACAAATTCTTAAATTTTAAAGTCAAAAAATTTTGTTGACAGCTAACATTACCATAAATTGTGCACTCGATTGTTATATTTCTAAAAAATATATTAACTATTTAAATTTAAACATTTAATTTTTCAAAATGGCGCCTAAAAACTCAAAAATTTTTGAAAATTTGAAATTTGATGCTCGATATACATTTTTTTAAACTGTGCCTTGAAAATGTTTACTCAGGGGTTTTCGTGGTCGCTGATTACGAATCAGATATTTATTTTCCTTAATTCAAAATGGCGGATCCAATATGGCGGACGAAAATTTCAAAAATTGGTTGGATTATCTTACAAATCCGTACTCGGGGGTTTTTGAGGTCGCTGATTACGAATCTGATATTAATTTTCCAAAATTCAAAATAGCGGATGTAATATAGCGGACGAAAATTTCAAAAATTGTTTGGATTCTCTTACAAATTCGTACTCGGGGGTTTTTGGGGTCGCTGATCACCAATCTAATATTAGTTTTTCTAAATTCAAAATAGCAAATATAATATGGCGGACAAAATTTTCAAAATTCAGTCGGATTTTTTTTTAAATCCATACTCAAGAGTTTTACTGACGGTTTTTCAATTATTTTGAACATCTTTAGCCATCAGTTCGTAGACTGATGTTTCCAATTTTCACCACGTGAAGGTAAATAGACATCGAGAATCTCATTTTTTATTTTTAAATTAAAAAAATTTTTTTTATTAAAAAATTTTTTTTTTAGTTTTATAAATTAATAAGTTTTAAATCAATTTTTCTTACATTATTTCATCCTTATCGCTATCATAAACATGATTAATTTGAAGTTTATTTTCTGAAACAATAATTTTCGTATTTTTGGAAATAAGATTATTTTGGAATTGGTACACTCAGAAAAAGAGTTGGCTGCCATAGCCAATTAAATAGTTGCTATAGCGCGATCCAATTAATTGGATGGGGCAACTATTTCTTGGTTGATACATCCAACTTTTTAGCTGCATTACATGCATAGCATATTACTGCATTACATACATAGCTGGGGTACCTTTTCGCATGGATACAGTATCCAATAGTTGGATGTGCTAACCAATTAATTGGATCGCGCTATAGCAACTATTTAATTGGTTATGGCAGCCAACTCTTTTTCTGAGTGTATGTCATCTTCACAACATTCAGTATCACTTAAGCCGTCTTCTTCATGGAATTCATTTTCAGATTCATTTGAAATCATCTGAGCCTGGAATAAAAATTGCGTCAAAATAATCATCAGCTTCTTCAAACTCAATTGATGAAGAAATATTTCGCTTCGAGCGTCTGGGTTTTTTCAACGGTAATGTTAAATTTTCCGAGGATATACCTTTTTTCTATTTGTCGACATTATATGACGTGCAAAATACACAGTTATATAAATATGTTAAAATGGTAGGAAAAAACTTTAACCAAAAACTTTTTCTTAAAAAAATATTTTAAAAAACAACGAAATAAAAACTGAAGAAATAAAAGAAAAATTCCGCTTACCCTTGAAAAAACGAAAAATTCGTATCATTTGAAGAACAAAAGATTTGACATTTTAAAGAATCGCATTTTATAATACCTCAAGCCACCTAGTCGTGTACTTCGACGTATTAATAAAAATAATATCATTAAAGAATAAAAACAGAATTTTTCACACCAGCGATCTCGACATAAATGAAAATAGTAATAATTAAAACAAACGAGCGAGCGATCTCGAAAAGAAGGTTAGAAACCTCTGGATTTAACAGACAGACAGCTGTAAGTCACGGTAAACATAGATAACTGAACGAATACTTAATCACACCTCTACTGGACGGAATTGCAACTACACGAGCGTTACGAAAATACTCGAAGAAGAATAAACAAAGCTCTTTTTTTAACTAAACTGTCATTCGCAGTATTTTCGTAACTACGTACTAAAAACACTCACTTTACGTTCACCTACGCAGGGACAAATAATGCCATTTTTATGTTTGCGTTATGAAATAGTATATTACATTATAAGGGCAGAAAGTTCGAAGTTCCTGCACTGCGCGAAATGATGCCCGAGGCGAAGCCGAGGGCATCATCGCGTAATTTAGGACTTTCGAATTTCTTCCCGTGTAATGTATATTATTTTTCTTTATATACGGTCGAAAGTACGCTCGTTAATTTATATTTTAAGAAAATTGCAATCGTGTTTCATTTGACAGCCGGTTATCTTTATTTACTTTTGCTCATCGCTTCAACGCCTCTAGCGGACACTTCGTAAAGCTCTGGTTTATTTTCTGCCTCTCTCTCTCTCTCTTGCAAACAACATTCGCCTGTCCCAACATTTGATGCGCGAGCGAAGCGAGTGCTTCTGGTCGGGGGCAGGCACAAAAAAATGTGAAAGATAAATTAATATTATATTTTCAAAAGAACTTTTTTGTTGATACAAAATTAATTTTATGTTTCTGGAATTCTAAACGTTCTAATGAACGAAATTTCATTATTTCTTCAAATTATTAAAATTTTATTATAACATTTTGGCACGTATTAAAAAACAAATTACAACATTTTGAATTATTTTATTTTAGATTCTAATGTTTATTAAAATAATTATATCAGCAAAATATTTCGTTTATGTCAATCTTCACAGCTTGTAGATAATAAAATAAAGTGTAAAAAGTATTCTTGATAATTTTTTTTTCTTATTTTGTATTGCAATGACAATTATTCATTAAATTGCCATAGAAGTTGAGATTTTTCTATTTACCGACAGTGGTATTTTTACCGGCAGAGAATTTTTTTATGGCACGGTCACACCTCGACTGCCTGCCTGCCTGCGCAGGCAGCCGCCACGAGAGTAAGAGAGAGGAGACGAATAATTTAAATTGTCTGACTCTCTTACTCTTATGTATTGTCATGACGACCTGCAGGCAGGCAGGCAGCCGAGCTGTGACCGAACCATTACTCCCGCTGTAATAGAGGTTAGGTAAAAAAATAAACCAAAGCACAAATGTTTGACTTTCTAATGCGAAAGCGCAACGGGAAGTACGTACTTTTTCGACCGAGATATGAAGAAAATTTTATTTGTTTTTAACCTGAATGAATAAGTAATTGCTCACCGAAAATATGAAACCTTTTTTTATACCGTAAATGAGGCTAATTTCGCTCAATTTTTCAATTCTTTTTTAAATAACTTTAGAAAACAATGAAAATAAATATTGGCACTAAAAATATATAATCTCTAACCCGTTTTGTTGTGAGCGACTTTACCTTAAAATGAGGGTAACTTCGCTCACCATTATTATTTTGGCAAAATATATTATAATCTGCAAAAATAAAACTAAATATTCTTTAGAATCGCAATAAAGAAAAAAATTAGGAACAATGTCCAAAGTTATTGGAATAAATATTTAATATTGTTTCATCAATAAGTATTTATATATTGAATCATTCAATTAAACGTACTCATAACCATAAAAAATAAGGTTAAGTTTGACAATTTAGTCCTTAAACCGTTTTAAATCGTTTAATTTTCAGTTATAAGAGTATTATTATTAAAAAAAGGAATTATAAATTAAAAAAATTAACATACCTAAAATATCCAGGCACAAACATCTTTTTTGTATACTTATTTCCTGAGCGAATTTACACTACAAACTTGAATTTTTTTTTAAATTGATTTTTTGCAGAATCTATTTATTGCTTCTACTTTTATGCTTTATGAAAATCATGTTGGCGATACAGGAAATGTAATGTTCAGAAGGATTCAACTTAAAGATATTCAAGTAAAGCTATATTACCTACGTTTTCATACTACTTGTTCAGTATGAAAATGACTAACTCGTGGTTTAAATATAATTTTTATTAAAAGTTATCAATGAATCTACTGCAAATAAATTTAAAATTAAAGTTTACTATTTATATTAACCAAAACAATTGTAAATCTTGAATATTTCTCTCTAAAAAGTATGTTAATCGAATTTTAAAAAATAGATATCTGTTGAGCGAATTTACCCTACATGAGCGAATTTAGCCTCTCTTACGGTACTTTATAAAGTGAAAATTGTTATTCTCTCTAAAACTGTCAAAACAAACTGTCTAAATCTGTCGATTGAATGTTTTTGACAAAGTCTTCTATTTAAAAAAAATCTAATTATTATTTCCATATTGTGATAGCCCTAGAAAACCCCTAAAAAATAATGAACTAAGAAAACTTAATAAATGAATGCCAAATAATTTTAAATTATTGTAAATTCCCAGGCGAAAAAGTCGGACGAATGCAGGATCATCCAACTGCGCCGATTGAATTGAAGATTTAATGCCGGTACAGGCAGTCTGTATCGATTCAGAGGTTAATGTCTGCTTGCGTGGTACAAAGACGAATCCGACTGCCGGATCAAAATTGATACTATGTTGTAATGGCTGTATGTTCGGCTCGGTACAGATTTCATGCCGCCGAACAACCGGCGTTGTACTGGCATTCGTGCGTCTGACCACCAGAGCGGTAGAGACATTCTACCGACTGCGAACTAGTATCACTTATCTTGTTATTATTAAGATTTCAATTAATATTAATATGTTAAGAATAAATTATAGTATTGTTATTGCCATTGTTTTTTTAAACAATTTAATGTTTTGTAGAATAATTATTTTTTTTAATTAACACATTATTTAGAATCTTCAGAAATAGATTTTTTGCAATGAAAAAATTAATAAATTAAAATGAATAAAATAATAATTATAGTAATAAAAATCTTAAATCCATTATGTTGTAAAACATTTTTGTAGGAAAATTGTTTAAAGTTTAAATATTAAAAAAAGAATTAACAATACAAGAATATGAAATTTAATTGTAAAAATTAATGAATTTGAAAAATAGGTTTTAATTATATATTTTTTATTTATCAATTAACAAATAAATTAAAGAATTAAATTTTGTTGGTATATTCAAATTTCTTTAATTATTATAAATGAAGTATACAGCTAGTTATTTATAAATATAAAAAAATTAATAAAAATAATAAATAAATATAACAATAATAAAATAAATAAAAAAATAAAAATTTTTAAATATTGTTTTAAAACACTAGATTTATTTACATAATATTCATAAAATGCTAAAAGTGAAATAAACTTTTTCTGAGTGCTCATTTAAAAAATTTTAAATATTAGATCTAATACATTAGAAGAATTATTTAAAAATTCATCGGATTTGTTAGATAAAATTTACACGGAGGTTTTCATAATCGATGATTTGGTAGCAATGAAATTATCGTAAAAGTTAAAATCGCCTTCACATTTGGTATGAGTACTCTTTGGCATGCTTCAAGTCGATTAAATTAAATGTAATTTTTTTCATCCGCCATATTCATTACGCAATTTTTATTTTCTAAATTTCATTTGATATTTTTAATCGGCAACTCTGAAAACCAACGAGTGAACATTTTCAAGCGAATCCGGATAATTTCAAAAATATTATCTGCCATTTAAAATTTTTAAAAATATAACAACATATTCGTAATTAGCGACACCGTTAACATAAAGATACAAGATTTAAAGAAAATCCGCCCATATTTACAATTTTTTAGTCCACCATATTGAATCAGCCATGTTGAACTTTGAAGTTGCAAATATAAATTCCCGATAAGCCATTTAGGGGCCGCCCATAAACCACGTAGCCCCATTTTTTGGGAATTTTAACCCACCCCTCCTCCCATGTAGTACGCTATTACATGTAGGGGAGAGTGGGGCAAAATAGGGTACCTTTTTGTAATTGGCTGTTTACAGAGAACCAAATGAATAAATCGATTCAACTAATCATCAGAATTCTTCTTTGTACTCTTAGGTTTGAGGAAATTATGATAATAGCAGAGAAAAAAATTTTTGAAAGAACTTATATCCCATTTTCTGAGAAGGTGCAAAAACCCCATTTTGCCCCATGGGTGGGGCAAAATGGGGTGGTATCAAATTAGCACACAAAACATGGAATATTTTTTCAAAATTTGTTAAATTCTTGTTGTAAGAGATTATGAATACAAACAAAAAGTAAGATTCTTTATTATTATGAAAAAAACAAGCAATATTTACTAGAAATTAACAGAAAAACATGGATAATGAAAAATATCGATATATCGATAGTGAAACATCGATAGCATAATACCCCGAAACAAAAATTTGACTTTTCTGCGGAAAGTTGTTAAATATGCATAATATAACGTTTTTAAGTAGTTCAATGAATATTAAATACCACCAGGCATGGTCCAACACATAGGTACCCCATTTTGCCCCGCACTGCATAGTACAACAAAATGTAACGTTTACAAATTGTTATAAACAATTTAACAATCTATCCTATTGGAAATTACTCTAGAATAAGTGCTGAAAACGATTCCACACTTGCCAAATTTAATAAATTATCCCAAAAAGTTTTATAAGCACTTTAATTTCGAAAAAAATCGATATTTTTTTCGCTCAAAACTTTAATGTTGTATAACTTTAAAAAAAATTTTTTTCATACTGCTCTCAAAATTAATAACATTTTCTTATCAAAATGAATAATATATATCGAGGGTAAAAAAATTAAATGTACCCATCATGGAGAAACAGACGTACCCCATTTGACCCGCCTACCCCATTTTGCCCCACTCTCCCCTATTAGCGCCATTTTTTCCTTTTGTCGTAGTCAATTACTTGACCCCCCCTCCCCCTTATGAGGCTTATGATCTTACTGGAATATCAAAATTTCTACCTAAAAGTAATATTACGTTGTACTATTAAGGTTATGTTATTCAAAGGTCACGGGCCCCATTTACTTTACTATAGAAAAACTTCCGACTGAATAACATGACCTTAAGGTATAATTACATGGGATTATTGAGAAGGTAATATTAAATTGGAATATGAAGGTAATAATATCTTTATATTACTTCCAGGCGGACATTCTGATATCCCAGTAAGATCATAAATATCAAAAACTCCCTACAACAATTTTTAAATCAATCAGAATAATTTTAAATTTTTTAGTCCGCAATTTTGAATTAGTCATGTTGAACGTTGAGTATAAATTTTTTTACTCTAATCTTAAATCCGCCATTTTATATTACTATAATTTAGAGTAGAAAAATTTTGATAAAAAAAATTTTTTATGCGAAAAAAAAATTTTTTTATAGAAGGTTTTTTACTTATATAGAAAAAAAAATTTTTTTTTTCGAAAAAAAATTTTTTTGTGTCAAAATGGTACCGACTCAACGCTGGGCGTTCAAGACTCAATCAAGCTTCAACCCATCGTCAGGATTGGTCTTTTGCGCCTAAGATATAGATAGAAGAAGTTTAAAATATTTGAAACCTGCAAAGCATTAGCTATAGTCATCATAATAACAATAAATACAATTTTAAAAATCATAAATACTATTTTGAATGACAACATGTTCAGTCGAAACATTTATTTTATCTATTTTAATGGTCGTACTTTCTTCGATCACTTCCCTCTTTAAATAGGAGAGATTAGGGCAAGACGGGATACTTAAGATTTCTTTATTATTATTTTTTATTGTAATCTTTGGGAATCAGTCTTTCGTAATAAAGGCGTACAAATATCATCTGTTTCTTAAAAAAGCATAAAATTAATAATATGTAAAAAATTGCAAATCTCCCCATCTTGCTCCACCGGCAGGTAAGATGGGGTACCCTAAGGGGTATGAAGGGATACTAAAGAAACCAGCCTATTTCTGTCGACAAATTTCGTAAGTAAAGGTTACATCTTCATCTTCGTCATCGACATCAGCACAATTGTAGTGAACCTATTGCCTACAGACAGAACAAGCAGCCCAGCCTTAATTTGAGTCTAAATAATAACCATTACAATAGAGACAAGGTGTATGAACCACTTTACCATCGCATATTCATCATTTCACCTTACAAGCTTTTATCTTTTTGGTCATTTTTAAATGACTTAACCACTGGCTTAGTACTCAGACGATTGTTCGGCCGTAGTCTAGCCGAGTCTCGACAATTAATGCTGGCGCAGTACAGAATTTTTGTTTCGCCAAAGCTTTGACAAGCCACGGCGGCAAGTGCTGGCTGAGTATAGAAAAATTGTTCACAACGCTCGTTGCCAACATTGCTTTTTTGACATAATTTTGAAAAAAATTATAAAATAAGTTTATGAATGTTTATAAATATAAATTAATTGCAAAAAATTAATATTTTATTTTTCAGTTATTCATTTTTTATTTTTATTAAATTTAATAATAAATTAACACAATTGTTTAATTATTTAAAAATTACCACTTGTAAAATGTTAAATACAATAACCCGTGTAGAAATTGCCCTACTACGGCCGCATTAGGGATGAAACACACGGCCCGACCTGGGCCAGATAGGGGCGACAATCAAATGTGGATCTTGGTTGAAGCAAATCGTGGGATTGAATACGGCCAAGAGTATTATAGTATTGATTCAAGAAAACGATTTTCTTGACATAGTATACTTGGTAGGAGAGTATATGTTTTTGATCCAAGAAAATATGTAATTCAGTCAAGAAATTAAGTTACATGAAAGAAATGCAGATTATATTAATTCAAGAACATTTGTGTATCAAATCAAGAAAAAATTTTCTTAATTTGAGAAAATTATATATTTCAATCAAAAAAATATTTTCTTAATTCAAGTAAATTATTTACTTAAATTCCCCCCCCCCTTACCCCCATCCCATCATTTCTAATACTTAGGTAAAACATTTTTATTATTTAATCAATTAACATTTTTATTTTTTATTTAAATAATTAAATAATTGTTATTTTACATATATATTTACATTTAATTAATACTTAACACAAATACAACAAATATACCTTGAAAAAAAAAATTTCCTCGGTCGGAGGAATTGAACCCGGGTTGCGCGCATCAGAAGCTGTACCGTTACCACTATGCCATCCAAGCCTCAATGGACAGTTTTCAAAAACTGCTATTTAAGTTGCACATCTATTTGAAGAGAAATATTTTCTTGGATCAAGAACACCGGCATTGTGTTAAGTAAAAAAAAGTTTCAAATCAAATGAATGGAATGATTTGATTTAAGAAAAACGATTTCTTTAGACAATACTTTACTATTTCGCTTAAGAACATAATATTCTTGATTCAATCCTTTTTGGTACTTCGGATAAGTAAAATATTTGATTTGATCAATAACATATTTACTTCTACCAAATACTGAATTATTAATTCAAGAACTCTATCCAATGCTAATAATTACTTGGCACAAGAAAATTAATTTCTCTCCTCAAATAAATATTGGATTGATTCAAGTAAACTCTGACAAGTAAATGCATTTACTTGGTTCAATTACAATTTTTTTTTAGTGTACTTTACTGTACACGTGTGTCGTTAGCATAGTGGTTAGAGCGTTAGTCTGTAAATCTGTAGGTCATAGGTTCGATTCCCCTCGTGAGCAATTTTGTTTATTTTCATAGGTTTGCGATATTTCTAGATTCCAATCGGATAGGTACTAAAATATGAAAATGTAATGCACCTTTACTGTAATTGTCTATTATTTAATTTTTAAATGTTATAAACAATTTTTTTCTACTTCATTTACTATATCCATTGTTAGCCTCCATCTTAATTACAATTTCTTTAAAAATTAAAGAGAAATGTTTTATGAATAATTACTATTTATTAATATTATTTGTCATTTTGTTATTAAATTATTTATAATTATTAATTTACGACCAATTAATAACAATACGGTATTTATTGTGGCAATATTCTCAGCCAGCACTGGTCCAGTGCTGCGCCAGCGCTGTCTGGCAGCACTGGCAGGCAGTACTTCACTAGAGTTACACAGTGTTATCATCCCAGCGTTATGTCAGTGTTGTCTGACAGCGTAGCTGCCAGTACTGACAGTGCTGGAGCAGTGCTCCGCCAGTTGTAAATTTTCCATTGGGTAAATACTATGTACCGATGCGATTATACATTAATACTATTTTCAATGCATTTTTATAATGCTGAAAATAGTGTTGAGGTTGATAGAATCAATTTTCACTCTTTCTATTATAAGAAATGCACTGGAAACTCCATAGAGCGGACAGTCCGAGTCTTAGCCCTCTATGGAGTTTGTCCTTGACGCCACCTCTGGCGTCGAAAACTGTAAACACTCAGGATCGTACATTTAATGATAAAAATTTGGCTTTTTGTATATTACATATTTTCTATATAAATTGTAATATATTTTACTTTTCTATACATCTAGAAAATATCGGATGATAATTAATAGCTTTTATTAAAATGAACCAATAATAACAAAAATATAACAATTAAATGTAACGAATATTTATCAAAGGAACCCTTAAAATGTACGGACCTGTTTCGACTTTTTCAATTTCGTTAACGCCTATCTCTTCTCTCCTGTCCCCCTACCACGCCGCGACCAAATTTTTACTCTCCATAGAAGCACTCTCTATGGAGTCTCCAGTGTACTGTTGAAATTTCTGTTCCTATTTACCTTGAAGTTCCAGTTTTAAGGAGTAAATAGAAACAGTCTCCTATTTTTAAGAAAAATTTTCAAAATGAATAAATCAAAGTTGTTTTTTGTTGTAGTATTAATAAGAGATAATTATAAATTTTTATATGAATTTTTAGCTTATTTTTTTCAAATGCGAATCAAAAAAGTGAAAGGGTGTCTTCTTTGATTTTCAATTTTTTATGCAATAGGAAATATTTTTGTATATACTGCTGCTAATTGACAAACTGAAAATGGGAAAATACTTAGAACCTGCTGGGGGTCATATAAGGTACAAGGTTTAAGGCCGTATTTATTTTAAAAATTTTTATATATCTAAAATAACTACTGATCCGATTTACCCCTAAATTCTATTTACCCCAACTAACACTAATAGTCCGGGAGATAGCGACCAAAACAACTATCTCATTTTAACCGGCTGAAAATTTAAGTATAGATTACTGAAGACATGTAAATAACAGAAACCCACGTCTGGCAGGCCGGTGCTGGGACAAGGGGCGGTGGCAGAGGGGCGAATAAGTGAAAAATAATGTAAAAATTTCTCATTTAATACCGATTAAACCTTTAGAAATCGAAAGTTGACATCTACACGATTGTAAAAATGTGCGTCCGGCAATTCTGAGGTGGGGCAAAGTATGTCTGGCAGCCCTTGGAAGATGCGGCAAATGAGTCAATACTTAAAAATAGCCTCGATTTATTTTATAAGTTATTAAAAAATTGTTAAAACAAATTAAAATTAATATAACTACGAAATGTATATTGTGATGCGCTCTACCCAATAATTAATGTTATTTGAAAGATACTTCTGTTTCAAATTAAACCGTCACATATCTCTCCTGTGATTATATGTCATTAAGAATAGTTTATAAAGGTTGTAAATTCTTTTAAATATTTATAACTGAAGAAAAATAAAAAACTAATTTTTTATTCTTTCCAACATTTATTGTCATCTCTATTAATATATCAAATATCATTATATTAAAACTAATAAAATAAATAAATGAAAAAAGATTATATCTTGCTAAATATATTCAATAAAACATATGTACATTAATATATATTAAATGTGTACTTCTTACACATTTGAACTAATAACTACAAATTAATAAAAATAACTTATTCTTTTTTATTATCTTTCTGAGAGAGCATTTTAGAAGAGCTGCCAGACGCGATTTGCCCCACACCACGACTGCCAGACGTACATTTTTATACTTGTTTAGATGGAAAATTTCGAACTGCCAGACGCGCATTTTTAGACTTGTTTGAATGTAGACTTTCGATTTCTAAAGGTTTTAATCGGTATAAAATGAGAAAAATTTTTCGATTTTTTTACGTTTTTACCCCTTTGCCAGACGTACTTTGTCCCATTCCAGAACTGCCAGACGCGCATTTTTATACTGGTTTGAATGTAGACTTTCAATTTCTAAAGGTTTTAATCAGTATGAAATGAGAATTTTTTACATTATTTTTCACTTATTCGCCCCCCTGCCGCCACCTCCTGTCCCAGCACCGGCCTACCAGACGTGGGTTTCTGTTATTTACATGTCTTCAGTAATCTATACTCAAATTTTCAGCCGGTATGGAATGAGATAGTTGTTTTTGTCGCTAGCTCCCGGACTATAATTTAAAAAATTTTCTTAGATTCATGAAAAAAACCAATATAATGGTTCAATTTCTTTGAGATATACTGCCTTGAGGTATTCGATAATTACCTGCGCTGAAAGCTGACATTTTTACCTTTATAACGATATATTTTTAGTTATGCTAAACTAAATGCATATTAATTTTACAAAGTGATTTCAGAGAGACTCACGTGAGTCTTTTTTGTCCTGTCGATGTTATTCAAAAGAATAACCATAAAAGTAATAGAGTATAAACTTAAATATGAAGAAGGAATTTGGAAACGCTATATGAAGCAATGGACAATTGGAAGAAGTGATTGCTGAATAAGAGAAAGAATATAGAAAAAGTACAGAACATGCTGAAAAAGTGTAAATGAATAAAAAATATACGATTACTCGAATAAACAAGAGTTCATTCGAGTAATTGTATATTTTGATATTGTATATTTTATCTATCTTCTTTTTCTTATACAGCAATCTCTTCTTCTAATTGTACTTAAAATTATTCAAGTTTATTAAACGGCTAAGCTCGACTCAAAAGACATAAAGCTAAAAAATATTTGATCGAGCTTCTTGCACACCTCTACCAAAATTGCAGGTATAACTTATTTACTCGTTTACCCTGATATACGTCAGAATTCATAAATCAAAATGTAGCAAGTACCATAATAATTAATTCACCAGTTTTAAATGTTCAATCAACATCAAAATCGTTATCAGCGATCTCAATTACACCTTATGAAGCTTACACATGAAAAAAAAAAAATTTCGTTAAATTTTTTTTTTTTTTGACAAAATTTTTTTTTTTATTTTTTTTTTTTACAAAATTTTTTTTTAATTTTCAATATTAAAAAAAAAATTCTATAATAGAAAAAAAAAATTTATAATTTTTTTTTATAATAGAAAAAAAAGTTTTGTTTCTCTTTTTTTATTGTTTTATTTTTTTTGTGTCTAAATGATACTTTCTCGTTTTTTTGACAATTTTCAAAAAAAAAAATTTTCAATTTTTTTTCTGAAATTTTGTATAAAAACAAACATTTTTTCCTTTAGTCACTTTTTTGTACAACAAAAAACAAAAAAGTTATGAATTTTTTTGTCAAAAAAGTGCAAAAAATTGAGATTTATAGTGAGTGAAGCATTAGCCGAAACATGAAGAAACATTAAAAATATATAAAAACTTTCTGTTTTTTTTTAGATGACAAATTTAGGTAAATATAAGAAATTATGAACAAAAAAGAACTCAAAATATGCAAAAATTTTGCTCTTTATTAATTTTTTCCGTGAAATTGGTTTTTTACATTCTCATCAAAAATGAGAAAGTCTTGGATTTGTGCGATTTTGAGAAATTTCTAATTTTCATAAATCTTTACGTTTCATGACCCCCTGATTCCAAAAAAATGGTTTTTAGAGAAGTGTCTGTCTGTCAGTCTGTCTGTCTGTCTGTCTGTAGAAATTTTTGTCTCGACGATAACTCGAGTAAATTTTTATGAATCGACTTGCAATTTAGGGGATTCTTTTAGTCCATAAAAATGAAGCTCGAGTTCGTTGGGCAGCCCATTTCGACAAAAAACAACAAAAATACAAAATTTTTTAATTTTCAAAATTTTGTTTTTTTTACAATTTTCAAAAAAAAAAAATTTTCAATTTTTTTTCTTAAATTTGGCACAAAAGCAAATATTTTTTCCTTTAGTCACTTTTTTGTACAACAAAAAACAAAAAAGTTATGAATTTTTTTGTCAAAAAAGTGCAAAAAATTGAGATTTATAGTGAGTGAAGCATTAGCCGAAACATGAAGAAACATTAAAAATATATCAAAACTTTCTGTTTTTTTTAGATGACAAATTTAGGTAAATATAAGAAATTATGAACAAAAAAGAACTCAAAATATGCAAAAATTTTGCTCTTTTTTAATTTTTTCCGTGAAATTGGTTTTTTACATTCTCATCAAAAATGAGAAAGTCTTGGATTTGTGCGATTTTGAGAAATTTCTAATTTTCATAAATCTTTACGTTTCATGACAACCTGATTCCAAAAAAATGGTTTTTAGAGAAGTGTCTGTCTGTCAGTCTGTCTGTACGTCTGTCTGTAGAAATTTTTGTCTCGACGATAACTCGAGTAAATTTTTATGAATCGACTTGCAATTTGGGGGATTCTTTTAGTCCATAAAAATGAAGCTCGAGTTCGTTGGGCAGCCCATTTCGACAAAAAACAACAAAAATACAAAATTTTTTAATTTTCAAAATTTTGTTTTTTTTACAATTTTAAAAAAAAATTTTTTTAATTTTTTTTCCAAAATTTGGCACAAAAGCAAATATTTTCCTTTAGTCACTTTTTTGTACAACAAAAAACAAAAAAGTTATGAATTTTTGAAAAATTTTTAAATTTTCAAAATTTTGGTTTTTTTGACAATTTTCAAAAAAAAAAATTTTCAATTTTTTTTCTTAAATTTTGTATAAAAACAAACATTGTTTCCTTTAGTCACTTTTTTGTACAACAAAAAACAAAAAAGTTATGAATTTTTTTGTCAAAAAAGTGCAAAAAATTGAGATTTATAGTGAGTGAAGCATTAGCCGAAACATGAAGAAACATTAAAAATATATCAAAACTTTCTGTTTTTTTTTAGATGACAAATTTAGGTAAATATAAGAAATTATGAACAAAAAAGAACTCAAAATATGCAAAAATTTTGCTCTTTATTAATTTTTTCCGTGAAATTGGTTTTTTACATTCTCATCAAAAATGAGAAAGTCTTGGATTTGTGCGATTTTGAGAAATTTCTAATTTTCATAAATCTTTACGTTTCATGACAACCTGATTCCAAAAAAATGGTTTTTAGAGAAGTGTCTGTCTGTCAGTCTGTCTGTACGTCTGTCTGTAGAAATTTTTGTCTCGACGATAACTCGAGTAAATTTTTATGAATCGACTTGCAATTTGGGGGATTCTTTTAGTCCATAAAAATGAAGCTCGAGTTCGTTGGGCAGCCCATTTCGACAAAAAACAACAAAAATACAAAATTTTTTAATTTTCAAAATTTTGTTTTTTTTACAATTTTAAAAAAAAAATTTTTTTAATTTTTTTTCCAAAATTTGGCACAAAAGCAAATATTTTCCTTTAGTCACTTTTTTGTACAACAAAAAACAAAAAAGTTATGAATTTTTGAAAAATTTTTAAATTTTCAAAATTTTGGTTTTTTTGACAATTTTCAAAAAAAAAAATTTTCAATTTTTTTTCTTAAATTTTGTATAAAAACAAACATTGTTTCCTTTAGTCACTTTTTTGTACAACAAAAAACAAAAAAGTTATGAATTTTTTTGTCAAAAAAGTGCAAAAAATTGAGATTTATAGTGAGTGAAGCATTAGCCGAAACATGAAGAAACATTAAAAATATATCAAAACTTTCTGTTTTTTTTTAGATGACAAATTTAGGTAAATATAAGAAATTATGAACAAAAAAGAACTCAAAATATGCAAAAATTTTGCTCTTTATTAATTTTTTCCGTGAAATTGGTTTTTTACATTCTCATCAAAAATGAGAAAGTCTTGGATTTGTGCGATTTTGAGAAATTTCTAATTTTCATAAATCTTTACGTTTCATGACCCCCTGATTCCAAAAAAATGGTTTTTAGAGAAGTATCTGTCTGTCAGTCTGTCTGTCTGTCTGTCTGTCTGTAGAAATTGTTGTCTCGACGATAACTCGAGTAAATTTTTATGAATCGACTTGCAATTTGGGGGATTTTTTTAGTCCATAAAAATGAAGCTCGAGTTCGTTGGGCAGCCCATTTCGACAAAAAACAACAAAAATACAAAATTTTTTAATTTTCAAAATTTTGTTTTTTTTACAGAGAATACAATAAATATCAGTATTCAATTGGAATTTTAATTTTATTTTTAAGAGATTTTGTGGAATATCTCGAATTTCATAATTATGATCGGAATTTTCATTCAAATTCTTAGGTATCTTTCTATAAGAGTTGCTAATATATGTGAAAGCATTTATTTAAATTTTTAATTGTGTTGTGTTAAGATTTCTTATGAATCTTTCAGGGAAATTTTAATGGAATTTGGTCATAAATTCAATTCCATTGGAATCACATAAGAATTTCCGTCAAAACTCTTAGTGCAAGACATGTTACAATTGTTTCATATCATGTTGGTTAAAAATAAAGGCAAAAGATGAATGTTACAAAAATTGAAAATAACTTTAAAATTGTGAAATACCGAATAAAGCCATGAGAGCAACATAACCTTAAAATTAAGTTTACAAGTAAATATTTGACGAGAAATCTCTCACTGACCTTCTATGCTTTCAATATTTTGGTCAATTTTAAACAAGGTTTTTATCTACAGGTACCATCTCTAACTTACTCTTTAATTTTACCAAATTTACCTACAGTTTTAAAGCATTTTAATACAGGTTATATTATGATGGAAATCTTCTTCTGGTCCTTTTGAGTACTGGGCCTGTTCTATCATTGTGAATATTTTTTTGAAATCAGTGACTTTAATATCGTAAGAATTGAATATATAAAAAAATTCAAAATGGCGGATTCAAATTGACGGCTCTAAAATGGTGAATTTAAAATAAAATTGTTCAGCTTTCCTTGAAACTTCTTACTCAGGTTTTTTGGGTTGCTGATTACGAATCTGACATCAGATATTCAAAATTCAAAGTGGCGGATCCAATATGGCGGACAAAAATTTTAAAAAATTCCTCGCATTTACATGAAACTTGTTACTAGGGGGTTTTCGAGATCGCTGATGACGAATATGATGTTAGTTTATAAAAATTCAATATGGCGGACAAAATATATTTAAATGAATAAAATCGATTGAAACTTTATACTCCATGGAGATTTTTGAGGTTGCTGAATACAAATCTGATGTTGAATATTAAAAATTCAAAATGGTGCATCCAATAAAACTTTCTCAGATTTTCTTGATTCTTGGTACTTAACTCAAACTTTTAAGGATTGTAGTATCACAGAAATGTGATTAAATTTTTGTAAACCATTTTTGGATTATGAAAAATTCATATTTAAAATTAGCGACTAAGGTAACAAGTATCAAGAAAACTTGAGAACAATTTAATCGTAAGTTGTATTGGATCCGCCATTTTGAATTTTTAATATCCAACATCAGATTCGTATTCAGCAACCTCAAAAATCCCCACGGAGTAGTAAGTTTTAATTGATTTCATGCATTTAAATATATTTTGTCCGACATATTGGATTTGTTATATTGAATGTTTATAAACTAACATTATATTCGAAATCAGCGACCCCGAAAACCCCCGAGTAACGAGTTTCAAGTAAATGCAAGGAATTTTTTAAAATTTTTGTCCGCCATATTGGATCCGACACTTCGAACTTTTAGATCGGACCCTGTTTTTCTCTTTAGATACACCTTAAGGAAGAAAACCTACCACTTTTTCAGTCCTGGCAATCCAATTTTTTTTGTGCCTGTGTAATTAGATAGACAAAGAAAGATATATATTTCTATCCTTCTTAGGGTGCGATCCCTTGTGAATCCCATATTTGATTGAACCATCCGTTTAATGCGTTTTATCGACAGAGGAGAGGGACACTGTAGAAAATCTCTCATGAGTATATTCGGTTGACCACGATATGAATTGAGCCTTCCAATTATATAACTCGACCGAAGTTCGGAGACACGCGCTAATGCCAGTCGGGTAGCAGTGAGCGCCTCTGGTAATATCACTGTTACCCGACCGGCATCAACGTGTGCATTCGAACTATAGAATTTGAAGGCTCAATTTTAATTTCTTACAATTAGTAGAAAGAAGCCATAAAAGTTTATAAAAGACCACATCCTACTATTTTTGGTGTCGTTCTTTCGAATGACGTCAAAATTTTCAAAAAATGATATATAATCTTCTTTTTAAAATTACTAAAAAATCAAGTATTTAATGTAATTTATTCTCTCTATTGTAACGATTTTTAAACATGACAAAAAGTATCACAAACGTATTCCTAATAGTTGTACTTGAAAAATATCCATTTATAATATTGGTTTTTCTTCAATTTGAGTTTAAAATGGCGTTTGAAGAATTTTACGTAATAATTTAACGTATGATGACAAACTTTTTAAAAACTGATCAAATCTACTTAAAATTTGTTACTCGAGTGTTTTTGGGGTCGCTCATTACGAATCTGAAGTTAGTTTTTTAAAATTCAAAATGACGAATCTTATATAGCAGATGCAAGAAGATTAGAGACAGGAGGTAAAACTTCGGTGGTAAGGATGAGTCACTAGCCTGTCTTTAACACACACATACACCAGGCCTGCACACAAGACAATGTTAAACTCTTGACGAAACATACACTTTTTTAATTATATATAATTATTATATAACATAAAGTAATAGTAAATAACAAAATTATAGGAATAAAAAGTACTAGACTAATTATGTTCAAACTTGATATCGACATTTATTTTTTAACGAAGAATCTGACAAAAGACTTAAAATATTATTGACATTGAATGAATCGCAGTATTTTCTAAAAAATGAAAAATTTTGAAAAAAGTGGATTCTTACAAGCCAATTTTTAGAATGTTACAGGAAACAAGATTTCACAATTGATTGAAAAGTAATCTGTTTTAAAAAATTAGAAATTTCAAATAATATATTTGTCATCTTTTCAATTTTAGACCTCTGCATTTGAGAAATATCGGAAATACATGGTTCCTGGTGTACTTTTGAGAGACAATTCTGAGAAAATTAGAGAGTATTTTATTCTTCCATATATTTGTATTGTTTTTAAATTAGTCGATTTTTGGAAGACAGGTGAATAAAACGTATTTATTTTATTAACGACGACGTTTCGGAGGCACGGTTAGCCACCATCATCAGGTCACTTTATTAAAATCTAATTAAAAATAGTCGCACTAAACATTTCGTCAAAGGAACAAAATTACAAAAATTAAATTTTAAATAAATTAAATACAAAAATTTGATTTTAATAAAGTGACCTGATGATGGTGGCTAACCGTGTCTCCGAAACGTCGTCGTTAATAAAATAAATACGTTTTATTCACCTGTCTTCCAAAAATCGACTAATTAAAAAACAATTCTGAGAAAATTTGCAGGAAACCTGATTCAATTTTTAGGTCGGCCGCAAGTCAGGGAAAACTTGAAATCAGGAAAAAGTTATTCCAAAGAAACCATGAATTAAAATACTTTGATATCCAAATGTGAATTTAGTTTTTTTATTTAGATGTTTTTGTAATATAACACATTATAATGGTGCCGTTACATTTTTCTCAAGTTTGGACGTTCTGACAGACATTTTAATGTAGAATATTAAATAATTAAAAAATTTGTTAGTCAGAGAAAATCAAAAATCAGTCAGAGAATTTTGAAAAGAAAATGTTGCAGCTACCCGGATTTTAGACTCTGTATGTTCTTTTGTTAAGTCTATCATAGTTTATTCGACGACATTAATTAAATTTTAATATTAGGTAATGTTATATGAAGAAAAACTAAACTATGACTATCTGTCCCACTGTTTTTTGTTTTTTGTAACTTATATCTTACTAAGTTATTAAACGAAATTTGTTTTTGCCTATACGTATTTCGGGGAGTTATAAGGATAAGATCTTGTCAAATATAGATAGTTATGTTAGATTTACTTTAAGATTAACATTTAATATTGTAAGGCTAATTTCGCTCATGTAGGAGAAATTCGCTCAACAGATATATATTTTTTAAAATTCGATTAACATACTTTTTAGACAGAAATATTTAAGATTTACAATTGTTTTGGTTAATATAAATAGTAAACTTTGATTTAAAATTTTTTTGCTGCACATTCATTTAAAACTTTCAATATAAATTATATTCAAACCACAAGTTAGTAATTTTTATATTGAACAAGTAGTATGAAAACGTAGGCAATAAAGCTTTACTTCAAAATCTTTAAGTTTAATCCTTTTGAACATTACATTTCCTGTATCGCCAACATGATTTTCATAAAGCACAAAACTGAAAGCAATAAATAGATTCTGCAAAAAATCATTTTTAGGTAAAAAAAAATTCAAATTTGAAGTGTAAATTCACTCAGGCAATAAGTCTACAAAAAAGATGTTTGGGGCTTGGATATTTTAAGCATGTTAATTACTTTTAATCTATAGTTCGATTTTTTAATAATAGTACTCTTATAATTGAAAATTAAATGATTTAAAACGATTTCAGCACTAAACTGTCAAACTTATCCTTATTTTTTATGGTTCTAAGTATACTTATAATTGAATGATATTCAATATAATAACTTATTTATGTAACAATAATAAATATTTATTCTAAAAACTTTGGACATTGTTCTTAATTTTTTCTTTATTGATTCTAAAGAATATTTAGTTTTATTTTTGAAGATTATAATATATTTTGCCACAAATAATAATGTTGAGCGAATTTACTCTCATTTAAAGGTAAAGTCGCTCACAACAAAACGGGTTATAAATAATTTTCTGTTACATATTTTAATTTCTTTATGCAGTAATAGGAAAGATAAAGGGTTAGAGATTATATATGTTCAGTGCCAATATTTATTTTCATCGTTTCTCGAAGTTATTTAAAAAATAATTGAAAAATTTAGCGAAATTAGCCTCTTTTACGGTATATTATTCTATTATATAAAATTCAAACAGTTAAATTAATTCATAAAATTTAAAAAAGAAATTACATTTTTTACATAAAATAGTACTTTTATTATATTGTGATAAAAAAATTGAATCAAAATAATGAATAAGAAACAAAATTTAATGAACAAAATTGATGAAGAACAAAAGCAACGCAGACGGCCGAAGACCGTCGGAGGCGCTAGTTGTATGAAATTTGATACTCCGGGGTTTTCGAGGTCGCTGATTACGAATACAATGTTAGTTTTTTAAAATTCAAAATAGAGGATCCAATATGGAGGACAAAATAAAAAAATTGTTCGGATTTGCTTGAATCTTGTTACTCGGAAGTTTTTGCAGTTGCTGATTAGGAATCAGATGTTTGTTTCTTAAATTTCATAATGTCATATTCCATATGGTGGACGAAGTTTAAAATTTTTTTTGCATTAACATATAAAACAAGAGTATTTTATAGACACCAAAAATAGTAGGATACAGACTTTTAAAAACTTTTATGGATTGTTTCAAATAATTGTAAGCGATTGAAATTTAAGTTGAAAAGCTGCACATCTCGTCGTTAAGGGGTTAAAATTAGAGATAGAAAGACCAATTCGAGCATTACACATGGAGCAGTTGACGGCAGTACGATTAGGCGTAACCCCGAGGCGCACTAATCTTCTGCGCATTCAACTTGCTACAAGTTTGAAAGAATTGTAGTTGTGAATTATTATTCGTGATCAGTAATTAATAATAAAAAACCAGTAACGTCGTATTACTGTAAGCTTGCATTACAACCTTGCGCCAGGCTTGCAATGCATGCTTGTAAAATTGTGGAAATTTTTGTGCTTGTCACAAGCTTGCATATCTTGCATGGCAAGTCCGAGGAAAACTTATATGCTGATTGGGTATATATTTTATCTGACAACAGCAAAGGGTGTATTTGACATAAATACACTGGATTTGTATTTTGTTTCTTGTGATTATTTAAAAAACTGTATTTTCAGAAAGTTAAATATAAACAGTTTTAAACAACCCAAACAACTATGACCTTTTTTTGAAATCAATAAAACAAAATAATTTTTCCTTGTAAGTAATTTAATTTTAATAAAAAATACACATAATAAAGTTCATTATATATAAAATCAACAATAAAAAACTTAAATAAATATAAACTCTTTTGTATTGCATTTTTGTTACCAGAAGAACACATGTGACAGTTGTTTGGTGTCAAATTTCAAAAAATGTCAAATTTTAATTATTTTTAACTTTAAATTCACAATAATAAAATATAATTACTTTTTTGTGAGTGTAAATTCATTAGCGATGAAAAATACACAATGTGAGACATTTATTTTGTTCAAATTGTTAAAGAAAAATTATTGTTCGGTATAGAAATTTGTACATTTCGTCCAAGTTACTCTTCTGGCCTTGATCAAGCTTTCTAAATCAAGTCCAGGCTTATATAATCTTATGGCCCACATTTGGACCAAAAGTGATTGGGAATAGCAAACGTTTTATTTGCGTCAAGGTTATTTATAATTTTGCCACTGTGTGTTTTGTGAAGAACTAATATTATTAATATAAAATCTGAAATATTATAATTAGACGAAAACCTCCAGGAAATGTTCACACTAAACACTTATTTTATCGGGACATATAAATCTTTACACAATTTTCACTAAATTTTCAGTTAAATATGCCGCATATTGCAAGTAAATATATAATAAATATTTTAGAAAATTATGGTGCTGTGGGGGTTAATAAAATAAATAATATTTGTTAATTCGTGCAAAGTAAGTTATCTCCATTTTTTATTTCGTTGCAATACAAAAGTTAACCTCAAAACTTAAAATCTAAATTAGATATTGATTTGGATGTAATAAACATCCAATGTTAATAATGTTAACATTATTAACAATATTTTAATGCGTCGTAAAAAATATTATTATTTGTAATTATAACATGTGCTATATTAAAAAAAGATTTAAGGTTTACTCGTAGGTGGAGTATAATATAATTGCGTATGATTTCCAAGGCCTGAAATGAAAATAGAAAAGCACGAAGAAGATTAAATTTTAATCATTTCATTACTATTAATACTTTTACAACACTTTGTTGATATTTACTGAGAAAATAAATGTCAAAAAGTGAAACTGAAAACAAAATTTTGTATATTTTATTCGGTACTATTATTTAAAAAAATTACTTTTTGAGCCACATCAAAACCCTCTCGGACCCAAGATTCCATATCAGACACCGATTTAATCCAATCAGAATCTGATTTGGCCCATAACATAATGACGAAAAGCTTGCATTCTTAAGATAAATAATTCTATGTTTTAATAAACCTTGACCCCAAAATTTTAAAGTAAGTTTTCAATAAAACAGATTTTTAAATTAAAAGGTAATTCAATTTTAAAGATTATTTTAGGCTACAAGTCATAAAGATGTCCAATATGTCCTACATTTTCATGTATCGTAACGATTTCTAACATGTAAAAATTTTAACAAAATTTTTTCAAACAAATTTAATATTGTTTCTAATATTTTCCTTTATAAGGTCCCTTAGAATTATTTTAATCTTCAGAGATAATTTTTTACGCATAGATATAAAAACACAGACCAAAAAAATTTTGTGGCCTTACCAATGGAAGCTGATTTTCATAGAATTTTTTTCGTAGAAAAAATTCGTCAAATTCGTATTCTACGAATTTGACATTGAAAATATTGGATTGGCGAGTTTGGCTCTAGTTTTTAATGAATGTATGTTTCAATATGCAAAATATGCATTTTTGGCAATTTTTTAAATGAATGCATAATTATACACTGAAACCGTAAATCTGTCTGCATAGGACCAAATTAAAGCTTAAACACTAAAATACTTACTTTGTATAAATTTTAACCTATGATGTCCAAAGAGACATACGCTGTTCCATAAACGTATTAAGAATAACATTAATTTTGACCATGTCTATATTTAAGGCCATTCAAGGAAAAGTTAGTCTCTCAGGGGTTTTTATGATCGCTACTTACCAATTTTTAAAAATAATTTACGCCTTTCATGATAAAAATGACTTACATGGTCAAAAGTAATGTTGTTTTTAATATGTTTATGGAACAGCGTATTTTTTTGGATATTATAGTTTAAAGTGTACATAAATACGAATTTTTTGTTTTTGCAAATTAAAAATGCAGTGTTTATTCTTTAAATTTGGTTCGATGCAGACAGATTTACAGTTTCGGTTTATTATTTTACATTAATTCAAAAAATGTAAAAAAACGCGTATTCTGAGTATTGAAAAGTAAGTTGATTAAAAACTAGAGACAATCTAATATTTTCAAGGTCAGTTTCATATTCTACGGGCAAAATCCTGTATGAATCGGCTGTAACATTTGAGGCAACATGCAGTTGATAAAATTTTGTCGTCCTGTGCAATATGTCATTTTCTATTTAAACAATTCATATCCGAATGAATAAATTTAATATTATATTACTTATTATTAACAAAATGGGCAGTTAATCAAAAATTTAATTACAAACGTTTACTTTATCCTACAGACAAAAAATCATGTATAAAAATAATTTTTAAATTTTTGAAATCGGTCAAGTAATTTTCTAGAACAGTATTTAAATATGCTTGTGGACTATTTTTTTAATATGATTAATTTAGGATTCACGAAAGTTATGAAGACTTAAAAGATTTTAAAAGAGGTTTTCTGCGAACTAAAAAAATTAAATTTTAATTTCCGTTGTGTCATAATCCTGAAAATAGATAGATAGATAAATTTATTTTACTTTTAGCCTCATGTATGCTTACTTAAAAAACACATATAGGATCTTGTAAGTGACCTTATTTAAAAATCCATAAAAAAATCTAGAAGGATTGTACGAATCTCTGCGGAATTCTAGAAAAAGCATGAGAATTATAAAAACTACATAGGAAACTACAATCTATTTATTTAAAAATAAGGTTACCTACATAATCCTATATAGGAATTTTGAATAAGGAATTAAAACCATATAAATTAAAAATAAATTTAATAAATAATTTTATATATGAGGCATTCCATTTCAAAACGACCCCCTTTATAAACAATTGACATTGTAAGGCAATTTTTAAATAATTATTTCTTCTATGTATTGGATTTAAATTTTATTTACTATTAATGTTTTCAAAAGAAAAATTTCTCAACTTTACAATAGTATACATTTTTTATTAAAAAAAATATTCTTTATTAAAAATTAACTTTGAAAGAAAGAGCACTCGTTTGCAGACATAGAGAATAAATCCCTATTCTTTTGCACTTCTATTGCTCGCTCCGCACAAAATTATCATGCCCGAATTTACTACATTTTGCCCTTCAATTAAATTTTTAGAAGGCACTGTTTTGGTGAACGAAAATAAACTATTTAAACTTAACGCTAACATATTTCCAATCCTAACAACACTTCCGAAACAAAATTTTATTGTAAAACAAAATTTGATACCCTTGTTTACATTACATTCTGTTTGAATTAACTCTTTCTCAGCGGCCATATTTGTTTTGAACAGGTGGCTCCTCACTGTCCGAGGTGGTAATTTTCTTTGCCAATAAGAAATGAAAAAAAAATTTAGGTTAGATACACATGTGAATTGACTGACAGGGATGGGTAACCATGCAATACAAAACATGCGAAACACAAAAAAAAGTAATTAGAACATTGTCATTTTACTTCTTTGAGTCACTTGAACTTGTCGATTACTCATTTCGAGTCACTTGAAGTTGACGATAGCTCATTTCGAGACCGACTTCTAAATGAAATGAAACAAAAATGAGTAGGGTTTTTTTCTGTGAATGTATAATAATAAAATTAAAAAACTCTTTAACTAGTACATTATTTTGATACATTAATAATAATTAAATTAATACAAATAGTATTAAATAAAAGAGTATACCTTTTCAAGTAAACTAGTACACTTAACATATAATAATTTTTTCTTTTCCAAGCAATTAGTTCCATTACAATATAATTCAAAATTTTATAATAATTTAAATAACATTTTTCCTTCACACTTTCTCCAGGCTTAGGACTGGCTGCAAATATTTGGTTAACAATAAACATATTCTGCAGGCGTGTTTAAAAAATGTTTGGTTTTTACAAAACCATAAATATCTTAATATTATTATATTATATAAGACATAAACGACGTTCTTCAAATATATAACTTGTCTATTAATTTCCAATTTACAAAGTTAATTAATTTAAGGAAGAATATCGGAAATGTAGAGTAGATCATTTTACATAAAATTTATATATTTTAAAAATATAATTTTTATTATTTTCCAGTCAACAAAGATAATTAATTTATGCGAGAATAATTTATACGTACAGTCGACCAGTTTGTAAAGAATTAAGGAATTATCTAAATTTCACTTGTGGACTATAATTCAAACTAGAAATTAAATTAATTCAAGGAAGAATGTATAAAACAAACTGTCAATAAGTTTTTATAAATCTGATAACATTGACCCTTTGGAGCATTTAAAAGAGCCAAATTTACGAAGAATTTTGCATATTTATGAATTATAAAATGTTACTTTTTTCCAATCTATAAAGTTAAATAATTTTTAAGGAAAACGGCTGTTATGATAAGTTGAATTGATTTGAGAAAATATTGATTGCTTTAATAGGTTAGAAACTAATTTCGTTTATTTACAAACATTGACAAGCCATGATCCATCTGATGATGAAAAGCCTCATTGCATGAAAATATAAATCTGGTTACAATGACCTCGTGGGCCATTTAAACGAGACAAATTCACGCAGAACATCATATATTTATGAACAATGACTTGTTACAATTTTCCAATCTATAAAGTTAAATAATTTTTAAAGGAAAATGTCTGTTATGATTATTTAAACTGATTTGAGAAAATATTGATTGCATTAATAGGTTAGAAACTAATTTCGTTTATTTACAAACATTGACAAGCCATGATCCATCTGATGATGGAAAGCCTCATTGCATAAAAATATAAATCTGGTTACAATGACCTCGTGAGGCCATTTAAACAAGACAAATTAACGCAGAACATCATATATTTATGAACAATGACTTGTTACAATTTTGCAATCTATAAAGTTAAATAATTTTTAAGGAAAATGTGTGTTATGATCAGTTGAACTGATTTGAGAAAATATTGATTGCTTTAATAGATTTAAAACATTTGTCATTTATTTACAAATATTGACCAGCCATGATCCATCTGATGATGGAAAGCCTCATTGCATGAAAATATAAATCTGGTTACAATGACCTCGTGGGCCATTTAAACGAGACAAATTCACGCAGAACATCATATATTTATGAACAATGACTTGTTACAATTTTTCAATCTATAAAGTTAAATAATTTTTAAGGAAAATGTCTGTTATGATCAGTTGAACTGATTTGAGAAAATATTGATTGCTTTAATAGATTTAAAACATTTGTCATTTATTTACAAATATTGACCAGCCATGATCCATCTGATGATGGAAAGCCTCATTGCATGAAAATATAAATCTGGTTACAATGACCTCGTGAGGACATTTAAACGAGACAAATTCACGCAGAACATCATATATTTATGAACAATGACTTTTTACAATTTTGCAATCTATAAAGTTAAATAATTTTTAAGGAAAATGTGTGTTATGATCAGTTGAACTGATTGGAGAAAATATTGATTGCTTTAATAGATTTAAAACATTTGTAATTTATTTACAAATATTGACCAGCCATGATCCATCTGATGATGGAAAGCCTCATTGCATGAAAATATAAATCTGGTTACAATGACCTCGTGAGGCCATTTAAACGAGACAAATTCACGCAGAACATCATATATTTATGAACAATGACTTGTTACAATTTTCCAATCTATAAAGTTAAATAATTTTTAAAGGAAAATGTCTGTTATGATCATTTAAACTGATTTGAGAAAATATTGATTGCATTAATAGGTTAGAAACTAATTTCGTTTATTTACAAACATTGACAAGCCATGATCCATCTGATGATGGAAAGCCTCATTGCATGAAAATATAAATCTGGTTACAATGACCTCGTGAGGCCATTTAAACGAGACAAATTCACGCAGAACATCATATATTTATGAACAATGACTTGTTACAATTTTGCAATCTATAAAGTTAAATAATTTTTAAGGAAAATGTGTGTTATGATCAGTTGAACTGATTTGAGAAAATATTGATTGCTTTAATAGATTTAAAACATTTGTCATTTATTTACAAATATTGACCAGCCATGATGCATCTGATGATGGAAAGCCTCATTGCATGAAAATATAAATCTGGTTACAATGACCTCGTGGGCCATTTAAACGAGACAAATTCACGCAGAACATCACATATTTATGAACAATGACTTGTTACAATTTTCCAATTTATAAAGTTAAATAATTTTTAAAGGAAAATGTCTGTTATGATCATTTAAACTGATTTGAGAAAATATTGATTGCTTTAATAGGTTAGAAACTAATTTCGTTTATTTACAAACATTGACAAGCCATGATCCATCTGATGATGGAAAGCCTCATTGCATGAAAATATAAATCTGGTTACAATGACCTCGTGGGCCATTTAAACGAGACAAATTCACGCAGAACATCATATATTTATGAACAGTGACTTGTTACAATTTTGCAATCTATAAAGTTAAATAATTTTTAAAGAAAATGTCTGTTATGATCAGTTGAACTGATTTGAGAAAATATTGATTGCTTTAATAGATTTAAAACATTTGTCATTTATTTACAAATATTGACCAGCCATGATCCATCTGATGATGGAAAGCCTCATTGCATGAAAATATAAATCTGGTTACAATGACCTCGTGGGCCATTTAAACGAGACAAAATCACGCAGAACATCATATTTTTATGAACAATGACTTGTTACAATTTTCCAATCTATAAAGTTAAATAATTTTTAAGGAAAACGTCTGTTATGATAAGTTAAACTGATTTGAGAAAATATTGATTGCTTTAATAGGTTAGAAACTAATTTCGTTTATTTACAAATATTGACCAGCCATGATCCATCTGATGATGGAAAGCCTCATTGCATGAAAATATAAATCTGGTTACAATGTCCTCGTGGGCCATTTAAACGAGACAAATTCACGCAGAACATCATATATTTATGAACAATGACTTGTTACAATTTTCCAATCTATAAAGTTAAATAATTTTTAAAGGAAAATGTCTGTTATGATTATTTAAACTGATTTGAGAAAATATTGATTGCATTAATAGGTTAGAAACTAATTTCGTTTATTTACAAACATTGACAAGCCATGATCCATCTGATGATGGAAAGCCTCATTGCATGAAAATATAAATCTGGTTACAATGACCTCGTGGGCCATTTAAACGAGACAAAATCACGCAGAACATCATATTTTTATGAACAATGACTTGTTACAATTTTCCAATCTATAAAGTTAAATAATTTTTAAGGAAAACGTCTGTTATGATAAGTTAAACTGATTTGAGAAAATATTGATTGCTTTAATAGGTTAGAAACTAATTTCGTTTATTTACAAATATTGACCAGCCATGATCCATCTGATGATGGAAAGCCTCATTGCATGAAAATATAAATCTGGTTACAATGACCTCGTGGGCCATTTAAACGAGGCAAATTCACGTTGAATATCATATATTTAGAATTACGAATTTTCAATTAATTTCCAATCTAAAAAATTAATTAATATATAGGAAGAATATCTTGAAGGAGCATATGAAGAGTTTAAGGGGAGACACCACCTTCAATTTTGACCCCTTTAAATTTAAATTATTGAAGTAGGTTATATTTTTTTTTGCACCATTTTTAACCCTAAAATATATAGGATGGTCAAGAATTTGAAATTTTAATTTTTGAAGGGGTTAGAATTTTTATCTTTTCAGTAATTGCATATTTTTGCAAATTTATGCGAGAGGTTGTTTAAAGCTATTAAATAAGCTTAGATAAAATTTTTCGTGAAAAAATATTGAAAATTGTAAGAGAAGATTAATTTTGAATGTTCAAATTTAACAACTTTTGACATATTTCCAAAGTTTTTGACCATTAATCTCTTTGAGAATATCAGTGTTTACAAAAATTTATTCGCTAAATGTAAAAACCATGTCGAATAACTTATTTACTAGATTAAAACTGTAACGTCTGTTAAAGTTTTAACCTAGGAAATAAAATTAATTTTGACAGATGTTAAAATTTTAATATAGTAATTAATTTATTCGACATGGTTTTTGCATTTAGCGAATAAATTTTTGTTAACACTGATATTTTCAAAAAGATTATTGGTCCAGAACTTTGGAAATATGTCAAATGTTGTAAAATTTGAACATTCAAAAATAATCTTCTCATACAATTTTCAATATTTTTTCACGAAAAATTTTTTCTAAGCTTATTTTATAGCTTTAAACAACCTCTCGCATAAATTTGCAAAAATATGCAATTACTAAAAAGATAAAAATTCTAACCCCTTCAAAAATTAAAATTTCAAATTCTTGACCATCCTATATATTTTAGGGTTAAAAATTGTGCAAGAAAAAAAATATAACCTACCTTAATAATTTAAATTTTAAGGGGTCAAAGTTGGGGGTGGTGCCTCCCCTTAAGAGCATTTAGGTATTTTTAAAATATGTTCAGTTAAGTTATTTATAATCTAATAATATTACGTTTTTTCAATTCACGGAGGAGAAGGGAAAAAAATGCATTATTGCATGTCCAGGAAATTTCCGCTTGCGCTGGTTTATGTCGGGCTCCCCGATCTAGCGACGTTTTAATGTTCTCCTTGTCGACGAACTCCTCCTTGCATAAGAAGCAGCATGGGCCCTTATTACAATTTGCTACCTTATGACCGGCTTCTTTGCACTTAGAGCACGCAGCCGACATATCAATTGCTTGGCAGTCTCGACCTATATGGCCATAGCCCAGGCGCCTGTAACACCTTGTGACCATAACTCTCCTGTCTATTCTGCAGGACACAAAACCGATCTCAATGTGCCTCAATGTTCTCCAGCCTGTTGGCGTCCTCTTAGGTGGTGACCACGACAGCGAGCTTGATACCTCGCTTATTTGTTCCAGTGACCGTCATCTTCCATCTTTCTTCAGGTACCGTAGATAATTTGTCTAGGGCTTCCTTGACATCCTTCTTCTTGGTAAGGGTGTCCATGTCCCGGATCTCCAGCACAGTCTGCCAGTCCGCCATTTGCACCTACCTACGATCACTGTGGCCCTTCCCTTCTTAATTTGACCTAAGTTTTGTTCTTGATTGGTCTCTTTGCCTTTTGACCTTTTAGAAGGTCCCTCCTTCTTTTTCTTTTTTGGGTCCTTCGTAATTTCAGGATCACCTCTTTTCCACTTCTGAGCCTCCAAGACGACGTTTTTAAGCCTTACTGCATTAAAACGGTTACGTATCGTTCGTCGGTCTCTTCGTGCTTCCTCTGACCAAGTTAGTCCCTAGTAGAACTTTGCGTCCTTTTTTGCCGCCACAGCGTGCTTTTCTTTTACCTCAAGTATGAGCGATGTTAAGCATGAGTTCATCTATGATTGTCGTATTGACATTCTTCTGGACATCGCAGGACTTCAGCATTTTGATGACCCCTTCCTCTATTTCTAGAATACTTGCTACCTCTTCTTTTTACAGCATCACGCATTCATCACGCTCTTCATTAAAGCTAGCAATGTCAATTGCAGAAGCAAACTTTGATAGTTTTCATAGCATCAATAGCTTGGAAACTATTGTCATTCATTTACAAATATTGACCAGCCATAATCCTTCTGATGATGGAAAGCCTCATTACATGAAAATATAAATCTGGTTACAATGACCTCGTGGGCCATTTCAACGGGACAAATTTACGTAGAATATCATATATTTATGAATAACGAATTTTCAATTAATTTCCAATCTAAAAAATTAATTAATATATAGGAAGAATATCTTGAAGGAGCATATGAAGAGTTTAAGGGGAGACACCACCTTCAATTTTGACCCCTTTAAATTTAAATTATTGAAGTAGGTTATATTTTTTTTTGCACCATTTTTAACCCTAAAATATATAGGATGGTCAAGAATTTGAAATTTTAATTTTTGAAGAGGTTAGAATTGTTATCTTTTCAGTAATTGCATATTTTTGCAAATTTATGCGAGAGGTTGTTTAAAGCTATTAAATAAGCTTAGAAAAATTTTTTCGTGAAAAAATATTGAAAATTGTAAGAGAAGATTAATTTTGTATATTCAAATTTAACAACTTTTGACATATTTCCAAAGTTTTTGACCATTAATCTCTTTGAGAATATCAGTGTTTACAAAAATTTATTCGCTAAATGTAAAAACCATGTCGAATAACTTATTTACTAGATAAAAACTGTAACGTCTGTTAAAATTTTAAACTAGAAAATAAAATTAATTTTGACAGATGTTAAAATTTTAATATAGTAATTAAGTTAATCGACATGGTTTTTGCATTTAGCAAATAAATTTTTGTTAACACTGATATTCTCAAAAAGATTATTGGTCCAGAACTTTGGAAATATGTCAAATGTTGTAAAATTTGAACATTCAAAAATAATCTTCTCATACAATTTTCAATATTTTTTCACGAAAAATTTTTTCTAAGCTTATTTTATAGCTTTAAACAACCTCTGAAAAGATAAAAATTCTAACCCCTTCAAAAATTAAAATTTCAAATTCTTGACCATCCTATATATTTTAGGGTTAAAAATGGTGCAAGAAAAAAAATATAACCTACTTTAATAATTTAATTTTAAAGGGGTCAAATTTGGGGGTGGTGCCTCCCCTTAAGAGCATTTAGGTATTTTTAAAATATGTTCAGTTAAGTTATTTATAATCTAATAATATTATGTTTTTTTAATTCACGGAGGAGAAGGGGAAAAAATGCATTATTGCATATCCAGAAAATTCCTGCTTGCGCTGGTTTATGTCGGGCTCCCCTATCCAGCGACGTTTTAATGTTATCCTTGTCGACGAACTTCTTGCATAGGAAGCAGCATGGGCCCTAATTACAATTTGCTACCTTATGACCGGCTTCTCTGCACTTAGAGCACGCAGCCGACCTATCAATTGCTTGGCAGTCTCGACCTATATAGCCATAGCCCAGGCGCCTGTAACACCTTGTGACCATAACTCTCCTGCCTATTCTGCAGGACACAAAACCGATCTCAATGTGCCTCAATGTTCTCCAGCGTGTTGGCGTCCTCTTGGGTGGTGACCACGACAGCCAGCTGATACCTCGCTTATTTGTTCCAATGACCGTCATCTTCCATCTTTCTTCAGGTACCATAGATAATTTGGCTAGAGCCTCCTTGACATCCTTCTGCTTGGTAAGGGCCTCGTTACATGAAAATTTAAATCTGGTTATAATGTCCTCTTGGGCCATTTAAACGAGACAAATTCACGTAGAACGTCATATATTTATGAATTACCACTTGTCAACTAATTTCTAATCTAAAAAATTTATTCAATAGAGGAATAATGTCTATAAGTAACACATGAAGAGTTTGAGAGTATTTAGGTATTTTTAAAATATGTTCAGTTAAGTTATTTATAATCTATTAATATTATGTTTTTTTAATTCACGGAGGAGAAGGGAAAAAAATGCATTATTGCATGTCCAGAAAGTTCCCGCTTGCGCTGGTTTATGTCGGGCTCCCCTATCCAGCGACGTTTTAATGTTATCCTTGTCGACGAACTTCTTGCATAGGAAGCAGCATGGGCCCTAATTACAATTTGCTACCTTATGACCGGCTTCTCTGCACTTAGAGCACGCAGCCGACCTATCAATTGCTTGGCAATCTCGACCTATATGGCCATAGCCCAGGCGCCTGTAACACCTTGTGACCATAACTCACCTGCCTATTCTGCAGGACACAAAACCGATCTCTATGTGCCTCAATGTTCTCCAGCCTGTTGGCGTCCTTTTGGGTGGTGACCACGACAGCGAGCTTCATACCTCGCTTATTTGTTCCAGTGACCGTCATCTTCCATCTTTCTTCAGGTACCGTAGATAATTTGTCTAGGGCCTCCTTGACATCCTTCTACTTGGTAAGTGTGCCCATGTCCCAGATCTCCAGCACAGTCTGCCATTTGCACCTACCCACGATCACTGTGACCCTTCCCTTCTGAACTTGACCTATGTATTGTTCTTGATTGGTCTCCTTGCCTTTCGATCTTTTAGGAGGTCCCGCCTTCATTTTCTTTTTTGGGTCCTTCGTAACTTCAGGATCACTTCTTTTCCGCTTCTGAGCCTACAAGACGACGTTTTTAACCTTTTGGCTGCGGGGGTGGTCGATATATCGACCACACTGATATTCTGATATTCCAATAACTTTGTGTATAAATTTTGAATTTTATAACTGGTCAATTTGTACTAAAAATTTCCCGCAGCTTAGAGGATAAGCATTACTGCAATAAAACGGTCACGTATCGTTCGTCGGTGTCTTCGTGCTTCCTCTGACCAAGTTAGTCCCTAGTAGAAATTTGCGTCCTTTTTGGCCGCCACAGCGTGCTTCTCATTTACCTCAAGTATGAGCGATGTTAAGCATGAGTTCATCTATGATTGTCGTATTGACAATTGCAGAAGCAAAATTTGCTAGTTTTTATGGCATTAATATGAATGAATTGCTTTATTAGGTTAGAAACTGTTGTCAGTTATTTACAAATATTGACTAGCCATGATCCTTCTAATGAAGAAAAGCCTCATTACATGAAAATGCAAATGTGGTGACAATGACTTCTTGGGCCATTTAAACGAGACAAATTCACGTAGACGATTATATATTTATAAACAATGACTTGTTACTATTTTCTAATCTATAAAGTTAATTAATTTCAGAAAAAGGTCTGTAATGATCATTGGAACTGATTCGAGAAAATATGAATTGCTTTAATAGGTTAGAAACTATTGTCAGTTATTTACAAATATTGACTAGCCATGATCCTTCTAATGAAGGAAAGCCTCATTACATGAAAATGCAAATGTGGTAATAATGACCTCTTGTGCCATTTAAAGGAGACAAATTCACGTAGACGATCATATATTTATAAACAATGACTAGTTACTATTTTCTAATCTGTAAAGTTAATTAATTTCAGGAAAAAGGTCTGTAATGATCATTGGAACTGATTCGAGAAAATATGAATTGCTTTAATAGGTTAGAAACTATTGTCAGTTATTTACAAATATTGACTAGCCATGATCCTTCTAATGAAGGAAAGCCTTATTACATGAAAATGCAAATGTGGTTACAATGACCTCTTGGGCCATTTAAACAAGACTAATGCAAGTAGAATATCATGTATTTTTAAATGATGTTTTTTAACTAATATTCATTCTAAAAATTATAATAATATGAAGGAGAATGTCTCATGAACATTTGATTATTTTATATTCCTTAAAATTGATTCTCTATTGAAGAATAGGAAGAGATTATAGAAGTGAAATCAAGAGAGACTAAAGTTGTTAATGGATGGTGAAGAGGTTGACCTGTAATCAATTTGATTTGAAAGTAATAAGTACCATTGATGAATATGCATTTTCTATTAAGGTTTTGTTATTGAGTTTGACGTTTTTCTACATTTAGGTATACAGTATTGTACTGATGACAACTTAAAATTAAAAACTCGTTAAAATGGATATTCTAAGAGCAAAATTAATTTTTGAATAGGCAGAGAAAAATTATGTTTGTCAATTAAAAATATGGTTTAAATGCCGAGGTTACTTTATCGGAAGTTCTATTTATATATTTTGCGCTTTCGCATCACAGATTTTTAAAATAAAAACGCCTTTCAATAGAAAACCAATTTATTTAAAGGAAAACTAAAAGAGAATAAGGAGAAAGACACTTTGACTGGAGTTTATTGTTCAAGTATATAATGAAAAACATTGTTTAAATAATAAAATTATTAAGTCAAGAGACGTTAGTTTATGTTTGATGGTAAATAACGTTAATTAAACATTAATTATAAATGAGTTTAAGAAAAAAAATTAATTTAAATTTTTGTCAATTCTGTTCATAATTTTACTTCTTTTCTTTGCCTTTTGTTCTTTTTTCAATTGCTTATGCAATTTCTTCCAAGCCTCAAACCTTGCCCCTTTTTTGTCCCTGTTGCTCAAAGTTTTTGACGTATCTAATATATAAAATATATTTCAATTTTTACAAACAATTTTATTTTAATTAAAGAAAAAAGAGAGATAAAGTATCTTCCTTTTTTTCCTATAGACGGAAATTGTGGAAACTATACTTCAGATTTATATTTATGCTTTATTTATTCATAAGAGTTAATTGAAAGATACTTTTTATGCTAATTGTAAATAAAAATTGTAGTTTAGAGTTAGAATTAAGGGTATGTTAAGTAATATTATTTAAGAAGTGTGCGTCATTTTCAGGAGTAATAGTTGTAACTTTAGTATCTTTAAATGGTTGCAATATTTTTAATTTAAAAAAATCAATTATCAATACTTTATTGTTTGAAGTATTTTTCCTGTTTCTAATTTATTTCAATAATTATGAAGATATATTCTACACTGAAATCTGGATCGTTGAGACTCTGTTTACATAGTTTGTAGGCGAGGAAAGGTAGAGGGCCGAGCCGGGACTCGTTAGTGTAGAACAGTGTCGTGCACAATTGTAGAGTAAAAAGGTTCGCAGTGCCCGATGCAATCATTTAAAAGAAAGATGCACGCATAAAATTCTTCGTACGGCCCTGTTTGTTTTGCTTTTCAGTCTCAACTAATTCTCTGGATCGGTGAGAAGCCATCCCCGATTAGTCTCACCGAGTCAGATTCCAGTGTAGTTAAAATATGTATTATTGGACAATCGTTAACAGCATGTGATTGTTAAAAATTCAATGGTATTTTTTTCTTCGACTTTTTTCATTAACTATTTAATAAATTACTCTGAAATTAATGTACATTTTTTGTACTTTCTGAATCTGAAACAGCGACAAGTATACAATGATTCCAATTAGCGTATATACGCTGTAATTTAGTGATATTTCACTAATTAATTAACGTATATACGCTTTTTAGAATTAGTTGTATACTTATCCCTGTAAAACATTGAAATTTCGCTGATTCAAATTTGGAGAGTAATTAAACTAATTCATTTGGTATTTAATGGTATTATTTTATTTCAATAAGTATATATGGGTGATTCTCCAAAAAACCTCATTTTGCATGTAGTAAAGATTTTCTAAATAATTATAATCATTTAGGAAAATACCAAGTCATATTTCTCTATTTTATCACTTTTTCTAAATGTTCTGCAAGAAAAAGTTGTAAAATTTTATTGTTTAATACATTTTTAAAATATTTTACCACCTCAAAATCGATTTTCTAACCTGTCATCTAAGTGCTTTTCATTTTTTCAATACGTAAAACAATTATTTAAAACATGAAAATAGGTACTTTATACATTTTTTCTAAAAGTTATGATATTTAAGAATAATTTTCTAAGATATGAATAAAATATGTCGTGCAGTTTTTTTAAATATAGAAAATGAAATTTGTCATGTAGTACCGCGTCATTCCTCTCACTCGTTGAATATTATCCAATATTTTTGCTGTGGGTAGAGATATTGATTAATTATCGTGATCAATATTTAAATTAACATCTCTAATATTAATTTCTTAAGTTACTTTTTAAAAAATGTAATTATTTTGCGTTAAAAAAATTAAAATTGAAACATAAGCAGAGATTCACAACCTAAAGCGTCATTCCTCTCACCCCTAAGAAAAACAATATTAATATATATAAATTGATCGCAAATTTTTTTCACATAAAGTTGTCCTTTATAAACATGATAGGGCATTTTCAGCTGGAGTAAAATTATTTGTCAATTAAATAAAATTAAAAAATGTTGAAATTGTCATTCCTCTCACCCGTCATTCCTCTCACTTTTTTGAATAAAAATTAAAAATTGATATGATTGTCGATTGTTTACAAACTGCCAGTGAAAAGTGAACCTAAAATGTATGAAAAATAATTTTTGACCATTGTTAAAAGAGATTTTTGATAACTGTAAGTATTTCAAAATCTATTAAATTTATAGATAATATTAATAAATTATAATTATTAAATAATTTTTTATAAATGGAAAAATATATATAATAAAAAACGTCGGCGCCAAATTTTAACCTCTTAATTTTTTTGTAAATTTTAATTTAAAATATATACTTTAAAAGCAAAATGTTAGCATGATCATGCTATAGAGGTGGTAGATTTTTGTAAACTCAATATAATTGACTGAATTAATCCATAAATAATAATTTTTTTTCTTTTCTGTTTGTAACTCGCAAAAAGAAGTATTTCGGGAGAATCACCCATATGTTCTTGTTGTCTTAATACGTAATTATTTTTTTTAATTTAAGGACGTAATAATAACTTTTGGTACGAATTTTGATAAGTATGCAACCTAACATAACCTTCGTTTTATCATGCGCACAATATTTGTAAATATCTAAATGAAATTTTTAATCTGTGAAATGTAAAATTAAAATATTTTAATTTTATGTGAAATTTTTCTTGACTCCTAAACTTAGATTTTCGTATAAAATTTCCACCTCATTTATTATATTAAAGGAATAAACAGTCAATCAAATTACCATTGAGAACCTAATAACCGCATGCTGTTAACTCTTGGTTAATTCCGGGATGAGTGCTATAAAAAGCCCATATGCAGGGTTGGAAAATTACGCGTCATTTTTTATTTCTGATGTAGATTACGTAAAATCAGTAATTTACGTAGACAATGTAGAAAACCCATGTAATTTACATTTTCAAGATGGCTGCCATTAAAAGACTAAAAAAACATAACATAATTTCTTGAAAAGTTTGCTTTTCAGGTTATAGGCCTAAGCACAACTGCTTCGCGAAAGTCGTTCGCAAACGCAGAGCATGATTTAGAAAAGGACCTAACTATATGTCTGTCCTTTTCTAATCCATGCATTGTGTTCGCGAACCAATTGTGCGTTGGTCTTATATCACGTGACAAAACTCTTGACGTAAATTACCAAGTAATCTACATGTAAACAACTACGTAGATTACCTTAGGTAGTTTATGTTCCCAACCCTGCTCATATGGGAAAGATGCACAGTTATTTTTGTTGTTTTTACTTTATCTAATTTTATTCTTTATAAATGTCAAATTACCATTTATTTCTTTAGAAGGCTGCATATTATCATTTCTAATGACAAACTTGTCTTTTATGTTTTCAATGGATCGTATATTTGGTACGCCCTTAGCTAATCAATATTTTGTTATTAAAATAAGTTTTGTTGTTTAAATATTATTTGGAAATAATATTGTGATGTGATTTTAAAAAGGGACCTTCGAAGCAAATCAATTTAAGGTTATGTTAGCTTTAGTTTTTTCTTGTTTGAAAGTTTCTTACGTATTGCAAATTAACATCAGTTTTATTAAAAATTTTAGTTGTAGTAAAAACATAAACATTGATGAATCAGTTGATCATTTTTTATATTTTCATTAAAAAAATTGCAAATATAACCTATAAATTGTTGCCTCTAAGATCCGTTTTTTCAAATCGCGTCACAATATCAATTTTAAAGTAAATTTTGAGTGTAGTAATACCAAATATTTCATAAATTATATAAAATTACAAGAGTGTACTTTGAAATAAATTATCTTAAAACAAAATTAAAATTTATTTTATAAATATTTATATATGAAAATCTTTAAAATTCTTAATTTTTCAAAAGTTATAAATTACAGATTTGATGTTCTGGAAAAATTCTGAACACGTACAGGGCCAATGAAAAATTTTTAATTCTGTTTAAAAGATATTTTATTCCTTAAGGGGATCCGGGAAATATTGTCCCTAAAAAATGTTTTCCCGCCTGTCGCCTTACTTCTAAGTAGTTAGGAGATATATTGTTTTGATGTATTAGGATAATTAGGGGAATTCGTGCTGATAAAGAATATTCTCGAAATTTGCAACTAATTTTCGAAATAAATATTGAAAAACGTAATTATAAAATGTTTACTTTTGGTAAAAGTGGAGATTAATATGTCTTCGAGCATATAGACAAAACAGTGGTCGAAGAAGTGGCGCCTATTCATAAGGAGTGGTCGCGATTTAAACTACGAAAACATCTCAACCAACACCTTCAATAGTAAATAAAATATTTATCACAAAGTTATTGCGTTTTTTACGAGAAGCTTTTTATCTACTGTTTAATATTTTTACAAGGATTTTAAAGTAAACAAACTTATTTTACAAAGTTTAAACTATATTTTAAAAAAATGCGTAGGTTAATCAGATTAACAGATCAAAATTGGTTTAGCATTGAAAAATGAATGAAAAATGGGTGTGTTCCATTTTTCCATATATAAACTCTTATTTGAAAATTTAGTGCTCTGTTTTTATATTCTGTTCTTTGACACGGATAATCAATTCAGATCACTAAACTGTTAATTTGTTGATTTAGAGACTTAGCCAATTAACATTCACGATTTCACTAACCCAACCAACCACGTTTGGCCTTTTCAGAGCATTGTAAATGAAAATTCCGAAAATACCCTATATGTGCAAAAAACTCCAGACTTAAAATATTTTTTTCTTTTTAAAACGAGACGTCGATCTCGAAAACATTATTTTTCCCAGATGCCCTTAATGCATTTAATTTTATATATTTTCTAGTTCTAAAATACCGATCTGTTTCTTTGCATTAGGAATTTGCATATTTTGTTGGATGTTAGATTCTTGAATGTCATTGTTTTCACTTGTCCATTGACTCATTAGACGTTTCTTGAACGCAAAGTGATTCATCTGTTTTTCAATATCTACGCCGTTATTAATTTATGATGTTTTATAAAGAATGCATTGATAAAGTATTATTTTAAATTATATATAGCAATACCGTAAATTTAACAGCTGGCTGAAACAATCAGTCGCGCTTAGCACCCTCCCATAAGTTTTTTACGTAAAATTGAAATATAAAAAATCTGAGAGGTAAGCAAACAATGCAACTGTTATGAATTGTAGTTTATACACTGCTGATTAATTTCCAAAAGCTAAACAAACAATATCTTGTAAACAATAGTTAGTACCCACAAAACGCCCATAAGAGGGTGTTGAGCATGACTGACAGCTTCAGCCAACTAATTTTAATGAATTTTATAAAATTAAAAATGTGAATAGCAAAACTGTATTGCTGTACTTAAAATATAATATTGGTATTCTTCACATACATATTGCTTTCTCTCACATACGTTGGGTTGTTATACCTTGTGCATGGCTAAAACAGCAATACTGTATGGTTGTTCCATATCCACAAATATAATATATGAGAATTGGCCATATTTATGATAGTGCCGGAATAGAACATTGTGCACCTAGTGAGAAAAATCATTTTTCTCCTATGGTGCACATATTTTTTTAACATGCGTATACCGAAAATATAAATGTGTCAATATGGTTGCTACTTTTTACGGTACAGTTGTGGCTGGTGTCGGTCCAGTTAATACTAATTGTATAACAAACATTTGAGATTCATAAATGGCTATATTTTTATACTTTTTATACTTTCGGTGCGCGTGTTAAAAAAGTAAATTTTTTAAGTGAAATTGAAAGATTCTCTAATATAACGATCACTTTGTCAACTTCTTTGGGCTCCTCATTATGACTTTGAATATTAAATTTATTTAAAGTAATGTCAACAGTAGTTACATCCCTTATATTTTGTCCAGTGTTCAGATCGACATTTATCTGGACACTTGGCAGTTTGGCAGTATCTATGTCGTCATAAATATATGAATTTTGAATATAAAATAACATTAAGGGGCTTCATGGTATAAGGTAATATACGCGACATTTACTTAACATAGCGCATAACATCTTATAGCATCCAACCCCAAAATTTTCTCATTGATTTTGTATTTTATTTTTATTTATAATGAGTTGTTTAAGGAATAGAGTAAATTTAACAGATTTTATGATATTACAAATGTAAAGTTTTATATAGATTATCTTTAAATAAAATAAACATTCCTTGTAAATATTAAGGTGAAAAAACTTTAAAACTTGTGATTTTCCCCAATAGCAAATAATATTATGAATATTTAAGCACTATTCTAGTACATTTGAGCAACATTGGCAATGTTAAGGTAGTGTTCTCAATATTTCTGTAATATTACGTGCTACTAAGGTTGTAATGACATACATATAATATACTAAAATAGATACTTTTAACAAACTTTTAACATAGAAAGGGGTGTAAAAGTTATTCTATTCCTCTGTAAATTAAAACGTATAGGATTTTAATATACCGTTCACTTTGGCAACTTCTTTGGGCTGTTCATAAAGAGTTTGAACATTACGTTTATTAAAGGTAAGGTGAATAGGAGTTTCGTCACTTAAATAGTGTTCGATTGTTGGATCTTTAATTATTTTCTCGACTCTGGATAGTTTGGTAGTATCTACGACGTTATAAATATATTAATTTTTAATATAAAATAACATCATCCATCCTCAAAATTTTTGCATTGATTATGTATATTTTGTAATAAGTTGTTTAAAAAATAGAGTAAATTTAACAGATTTTATGATATTACAAATGTAAAGTTTTATATAGATTATCTTTAAATAAAATAAACATTCCTTGTAAATATTCCGGTAAAAAAACATTAAAACTCGTGATTTTCCCCAATAGCACATATTATTATGAATATTTAAGCACTATTCTAGTACATTTGAGCAACATTGGCAATGTTAAGGTAGTGTTCTCAATATTTCTGTAATATTACGTGCTATTAAGGTTGTAATGACATATATATAATATACTAAAATAGATACTTTTAACATAGAAAGGGGTGTAAAAGTTATTCTATTCCTCTGTAAATTAAAACGTATAGGATTTTAATATACCGTTCACTTTGGCAACTTCTTTGGGCTGTTCATAAAGAGTTTGAAAATTACGTTAATTAAAGGTAAGGTGAATAGGAGTTTCGTCACTTAAATATTGTTCGATTGTTGGATCTTTAATTATTTCCTCGACTCTGGATAGTTTGGTAGTATCTACGACGTCATAAATATATTAATTTTTAATATAAAATAACATCATCCATCCTCAAAATTTTTGCATTGATTATGTATATTTTGTAATAAGTTGTTTAAAAAATAGAGTAAATTTAACAGATTTTATGATATTACAAATGTAAAGTTTTATATAGATTATCTTTAAATAAAATAAACATTCCTTGTAAATATTCCGGTAAAAAAACATTAAAACTCGTGATTTTCCCTAATAGCACATATTATTATGAATATTTAAGCACTATTCTAGTACATTTGAGCAACATTGGCAATGTTAAGGTAGTGTTCTCAATATTTCTGTAATATTACGTGCTACTAAGGTTGTAATGACATACATATAATATACTAAAATAGATACTTTTAACAAACTTTTAACATAGAAAGGGGTGTAAAAGTTATTCTATTCCTCTGTAAATTAAAACGTATAGGATTTTAATATACCGTTCACTTTGGCAACTTCTTTGGGCTGTTCATAAAGAGTTTGAACATTACGTTTATTAAAGGTAAGGTGAATAGGAGTTTCGTCACTTAAATAGTGTTCGATTGTTGGATCTTTAATTATTTTCTCGACTCTGGATAGTTTGGTAGTATCTACGACGTCATAAATATATTAATTTTTAATATAAAATAACATCATCCATCCTCAAAATTTTTGCATTGATTATGTATATTTTGTAATAAGTTGTTTAAAAAATAGAGTAAATTTAACAGATTTTATGATATTACAAATGTAAAGTTTTATATAGATTATCTTTAAATAAAATAAACATTCCTTCTAAATATTAAGGTGAAAAAACTTTAAAACTTGTGATTTTCCCCAATAGCAAATAATATTATGAATGTTCAAGCACTATTCTAGTACATTTGAGCAACATTGGCAATGTTAAGGTAGTGTTCTCAATATTTCTGTAATATTACGTGCTATTAAGGTTGTAATGACATATATATAATATACTAAAATAGATACTTTTAACATAGAAAGGGGTGTAAAAGTTATTCTATTCCTCTGTAAATTAAAACGTATAGGATTTTAATATACCGTTCACTTTGGCAACTTCTTTGGGCTGTTCATAAAGAGTTTGAAAATTACGTTAATTAAAGGTAAGGTGAATAGGAGTTTCGTCACTTAAATAGTGTTCGATTGTTGGATCTTTAATTATTTCCTCGACTCTGGATAGTTTGGTAGTATCTACGACGTCATAAATATATTAATTTTTAATATAAAATAACATCATCCATCCTCAAAATTTTTGCATTGATTATGTATATTTTGTAATAAGTTGTTTAAAAAATAGAGTAAATTTAACAGATTTTATGATATTACAAATGTAAAGTTTTATATAGATTATCTTTAAATAAAATAAACATTCCTTGTAAATATTCCGGTAAAAAAACATTAAAACTCGTGATTTTCCCTAATAGCACATATTATTATGAATATTTAAGCACTATTCTAGTACATTTGAGCAACATTGGCAATGTTAAGGTAGTGTTCTCAATATTTCTGTAATATTACGTGCTACTAAGGTTGTAATGACATACATATAATATACTAAAATAGATACTTTTAACAAACTTTTAACATAGAAAGGGGTGTAAAAGTTATTCTATTCCTCTGTAAATTAAAACGTATAGGATTTTAATATACCGTTCACTTTGGCAACTTCTTCGGGCTGTTCATAAAGAGTTTGAACATTACGTTTATTAAAGGTAAGGTGAATAGGAGTTTCGTCACTTAAATAGTGTTCGATTGTTGGATCTTTAATTATTTTCTCGACTCTGGATAGTTTGGTAGTATCTACGACGTCATAAATATATTAATTTTTAATATAAAATAACATCATCCATCCTCAAAATTTTTGCATTGATTATGTATATTTTGTAATAAGTTGTTTAAAAAATAGAGTAAATTTAACAGATTTTATGATATTACAAATGTAAAGTTTTATATAGATTATCTTTAAATAAAATAAACATTCCTTCTAAATATTAAGGTGAAAAAACTTTAAAACTTGTGATTTTCCCCAATAGCAAATAATATTATGAATGTTCAAGCACTATTCTAGTACATTTGAGCAACATTGGCAATGTTAAGGTAGTGTTCTTAATATTTCTGTAATATTACGTGCTACTGGGATTATAATGATATACATATGGGATGTTTCACGGTAACCATCCCAGAGATCCTTCCAAAATTCTAATAACTTAAGTATAATAGAAAAACTAAAAATTGCGTATTTAACCATTGTTTAAACAATGCATAGTTTTTAATTTTTCAATTGATTGCATTATCGTCAGTAGATATTTTATTAATGTAAAATTATACTATGGAGAAAAAACTAGAAATTTATAGCCCTAAGTATAGTTAATGAAAACAAAATAACAACAATTAATTGTTTAAACAGTTTAATAAATTGTTATATTGTTTTTTATAAATCAGAAACACTTAAGCATTATTTTAATAGGTTCTTTGATTAATTTTCTTCATTAATGAACAAACAACAATTTGAATAATTATTATAATGAATTAAATACAATGAACAAATTATAGTTTAATAGATAATTAAAAAGACAATTTTTCTAGTAGAAAATAAATACTAAAATACTGAAAAAAATTGAGGTTATGTTTGCTGTATATTTCCTGTGTGTTTCATTAAAACATATACCTAATGTGAAACGGTAGTTTGAATTAGTTTTTGAATTAAAAAATTGTCTTTAATCTAACTTTAGATTCGCAATCAGCGACCACAAAAATTCCCGAGTAACAACTTTCAAGCAAATCTGGTAATTTTTAAAAAATTTTGGTTGCCATATTGGATTCGCCATTTTTAATTTAAAAAATTTTTTAAATCTAACTTGAGATTTGCAATCAGCGAACCCAAAAATGAAAAAGAGGTCTATTATCCAACAATTAACCATTATTTTCTGTAGCTAATTAATAAATTTGTTGGCTGGGTTAATACAAAAATATGAAAAAGTGATGCAGTAAGGACGCCATTTTGAATTTGCCACTTTTTATTCGAAAGAGTATGAGCTGACGATTATTTAGAGCCGTGATAAGTTAATTTTCGTAGATTAGAGTTTTAGAAGGAGCTCTGGACGGTTATCGTAAAACATCCCATATATGTACATATATACTAAATTAAATACTTTTAACAAATTCTGAACATAGACAGGGATGCAAAAGGTATTGTATTCCTCTGTAAATTAAAATTTATAGATTTTTTAATATACCGTTCACTTTGGGAACTTCTTTGGGCTTTTCATAAGGAGTTTGAGCTTTACGTTTAATAAAAGTAAGGTGAGTAGGAGTTTCATCACTTAAATAGTATTCGATTGTAGAATCTTTAATTATTTTATCGACTCTGGATAGTTTGGTAGTATCTACGACGTCATATGTTTATGAATTTGTAATATAACATGAAGTTAAGAGTCTCAATGCGATAAGAAGTTATACGCGCCATTTACTTAACATGGTGCGTAACATCTTATAACATCCAGCTCAAAAATTGTTGCATTGATTATGTATTTTTTAGAAAAGTTGTTAATAACATATAGTAATACAGCAAATTTAACGGTTTTATAAAATTACGAATGTCAGGTTTGATATAGATTTCCTTTAAATAAAATAAAACTTTATTTTTAATATATTAAAGTCATAAAAACATTAAAACTCATGATTTTATATTTTTAAACATAACAAATTAGTTGCTTTTAACAAGTTTTGAACATAAACAGGGTTGTGAAAGATATTTCATTCATTAGTAAATAAAAATTTATAGATTTTTTAATATACCTATCATTTTTGCAACTTTTGTGGACACTTCATTAGGAGATTGAACATTACATTTATTTAATGTAAGGTCCACAAGAGTTTCGTCCCATGCATTTTGTCCTGTGTTCAAATCGACATTTATCAGGACATTTGATTGTTTGGCAGTATCTACGACGTAATAAATATATGACTTTTTAACATAAAATAAAATCGAAGGTCTTGATGGTATAAGGTGTCATACGCGAAGTTTACTTAACATGGCGCGTAACACCTTGTAGCATCCAGGCCTAAAATTTTTGCATTGATTATGTATTTTTTGTAATGAGTTGTTGAAAAACTATAGAAAATTTAACAGATTTCATGATATTATAAATGTAAAGATTGATATAGATTTTCTTTAAATAAAATAAAAATTCGTTTTAAATATTTATGCAAATAATTCTTAAATTATAATTTTAAGAAGTTATATAAAACAATTAAAATGTTTTTAACAAATCCTGAACATAGACTAGGCAGTGAAACCTTATTGTGTTTTAAAGAATTTCTATTTTTCAATGAATTTAAAACAAATAGATTTTCTAAGGTACCGATTAGTTTCGAATGTTTATTTGGCTCTTGATAGAGACTCTGATGTTTTTCAATAAAAATTTTCGTGAAAAGGTTTTTTGTCCTTAGAATTTTGTCCGGTTTTCAGATCATGAACGGCCTGGACTCTTGATCGTTTTGCAGTATCTACTTTGTCATAAAAGTATTAATTTCCAATATAAAATAAATTTGAGGGTCTTGAAGCTATAAGGTGATACGCGCCATTTATTCAACATGGCACGTGACACATTGTAGCATCCAGTCTCTTAATTTTAGAATTCATTATTTATTTTTTGTAATGTGTTGTTTAAAAACTATAGTAAATTTAACAGATTTTATGATATAACAAATGTAAAGTTTGATCTAAATTATCTTTAAATAAAATAAAAATTCCATTTAAATATTTATGCAAAAAAATTCTTAAATTATAATTTTATGGAGTTATATAAAAAAAATTAAATGTTTTCAACAAATTCTAAACATAAACAGGGTATTGAAACATCTTCTACTTGTATTTTAAAGATTTTCTATTCGTCAGTGAATTAAAATTTATAGATTTTTTAAGATACCAATCACTTCCGAAATGTCTTGTGGCTCTTGATTAAAACTGTAAAGTTCTTGTTCAAAATAACTTTCGTCAAAAGCATTATTGTCCCTTGACCTTTTTTTGTTTTGTTGTTCATCAAATATCTGCACACTTGAACGTTTTGCAGTATCTACGCCGTAAATGATTTATCAATTATTATATATGGTGTTGTTGTTAGGAGTAGGTATTAATTAAAATGAGATATTTAAAATTTATTATTTCATACACTGAGAGAAATGTTTAAGTAAAATAGTATGAACTGTAGCCATACCACCCATGCTGAAATTCCCCTACTTTTCCTGATTTTAAAAGAGGTAATGATTAGGAATTATGGAAGCTTACCACATTAGTAATAACTAGATAGGTGATAATCGGGAACTAACAAAAATTCCTCCTTATTAAAAAAGTTAAATCTAATTAGACCTATTTATGAATCTATTAAATATTTTAATCAGAGACTGACTTGAATGCCTATAGTTAAATTTAAATGTTATTATTTAAAACCTGTGTATGATATTTGTTCGTAAGTGTATTACTTGTGTATTTAGTGAATATTTTTGTGGTCTAATGTCATTTTTAAAACAAGTGACTGATAAAAGTGAATTAAATGTAACTATTAAGGGTCTTTTTCAACTTTGCACGGACTGGAGCTCCGCAGCTGATTGAAGATAGAAGTGTGTAGATAGTCCTGTGTAGAAATTTCCCTACTTCGCCTTATTTGAAAAGGGGCGCTGATAAGAAATTAGTAAGGCCAACCACACTAGAAATTGATAGATAGGTGATAACCGGGCACTGACTGGAAAGCCCTCTTTTTCAAATAGGCAAATCTAACTAAATCTATTAATGTCCCTATTAAATATTTCAATCAGGCCCTGATTATAATGCCTGTAGTTGAATTTACATATTCTAATATTCTACTTAGAAACTGACAAGGCGATCTAGTTAGAACCTCTCCATTTTTCCTCATCATCACCTGATATTCCAAGCGTGACGAAATTATACAGGTCCTGAAGAATTTTTATAGTTTGCGCCTCACTTGCGAAAGGGCATCTATTCAGGTCCTTTTAGAAGCTTATTTTGAATTTCTACACGGGTTAAAATTTACCTAAATTTTTAGAACAGAAAATTAATTTTAATAGAATTTTTTAAAAATTGATGTAACTTGATAACATGTTTTATTGATTGAAACTTAATATTATAATTAAGGTCAAATTCATTTTAAATTATATTGTGAAAATTGTGTCAAATTCGACCCAAATAATATAAGAGAACGGTACCTTGCAGGATCCAATCAATTTACTTTTTTTATAAGTGTTTTTGAAAAATATATCAAATTTGATTTTTGAGGAAAGAAGAAGAAGAAGAATTTTGAGGAAAAGTCAGGGCAGAGGGAGTTTTTTAGTAAATTTTTGCTGTGTAGATAAAAACTGCCCTTAAAATTGGTTAAATTTTTTAGGGTAGAGAACCGGCCCAAGATTGGCCCGAATCGGAATTGACTAAACTCTGAACGTAGCTTCAAACTTTTTTAAAAAGTGATGTTTAATTTAGTGTCCATATATAAGAGTAACAAAAAAGGCTTCAAAATAAGTGGAATTAACTAAAATTGGAATTATTTTTTTTGTGTGTATCTTAAAAAGAATTCTACAAAAACTATTTTGTATTTACATAACTTATAATATGTATTAATCAACAATAAAAAAATTTTATCTAAAATATTCTCTTAAAAATAATTCGTAAAAACCGTTCAATTCACAAGCGTTTAGGGTGACGTAAACCCTTAACTCTAAATATGTATCAATGTAACCCTTTTTATCTCAGTGTAATATTATTATTGTCCCCAGTGAATCTAATATTATTAATTTTTAAAAATACCAAGCTCTTGTGGAGACCGTTTTCTTTTTCTACTATTACGGAAATGACGTTCGACCGAATCATTGTTCAATGTCCTCCGTAAGACTTCTTCAGTATTCGGTTTAAAGAATTTACTGATCTTTTGCCTTTGCACTACTCCACCTTAATTTTTAAAGTATTAATTAATTTTTTTATTCTTTAATTAATGTTTGTAAAAAATAGTTTAATAAATTATTCCATAAAGACATATTTAAAAGATGAAAACATCCTCCCTGCAAGAAACACACGGAAAAACTTTTTTCAAGAGATTAAAAAACTTATTCAATAACTCAGGATACGGGAAAAAACAAGAAATGCTTCAAAACCGTATATTCACATATTAGTTTAAGATTTTCGTGGATAACTGTACACTGAAAAAAAAGTGCTGTTGAATCAAATAGCTCCATGCTATTGAATTTCCCGTTATTGATTCAATAACACATTTATTAATAATCGAACAGTATATTGCTTAAAACGAAAAAATGAAACTGTTTAAATTAAAAGTACGGTACTGTTAAATTAATGATATTCTACAAATTGTTTCTATAGTTCATCTATATATAGCAACAGAATAATTTATTGCTTCTTTGACATTATTCATTTGAAACATCTAATAGATAAATTTGAAGAAAATGCGTGTAAATTTGAATCAAATGAAAAGTTGTTTGTTCCAAAGAAGCGCGCTTTTGAAAATGAAAGCATATGCTTTCGTTTCAATGAGTGGTGCTATAGCGGACTGCCAATAGCATATGCTATAAAAATAAGGACACTATGTATTTGAGACATTGACAGGTGCTAAATTTATTGAAATACTTATCCACACATATTTATATGTTTATTAAACCTGTCGTTTCTGAAATTCTTATATAAAAAACTATTATTTAAATTGTTTTAAAGAATTAAGGGCTAGTTAAACATAAATTCCCTTATTCACGAGAAAAATCTCGCGCACGGTATTTAACTACAAAGTAACTGCTCAATGTAAGAAGCGAATGTATTACATTGCTGCGCGGCAGTTCTCGTCTATCACGAAAGTTAAGCACGTTTGGTCGCGGTTACTACCTGGATGGGTGACCGATTGGGAACAGCGTATTTTTCAGACTCAAAAAAATATAAAGTGTGTTTGACTGTGTATGTGTGTGTGTTTGTCGTTGGAAAAAATGAAAAAAATAATGAAGATGTGTATGTTAGTGTGTAAAATTTAAAAAGATGTATATAAGAAGTGTTGTGTTAAAGGTGTGAGAATTAATTATAGTATATAAAAAATATATGGACAAAAATTTCATTTTTTCAATTTATCGTTGGTATATCTTTAACCACATAAAAGAATTGACTTAACAGTATGGTGTTATTTAATCGATAGCAACAACGAAAAAAATTAATAGTACAAATTTTTGAATCATAAAAATGATGCTTTTAAATTGAAAAACTATAGTCATTGACTCAAAAGCATATACTGTTAAATTAAAAAATATTAATCATTGATTCAAAAGGAATACCTTCAAATTAACATAGTATGCTGTCAATTTAAGAAATATGCTTTTGTTTCAATGAAAGTGATACTATCGAATCATTAGAATCGGTGTTTTCAAAACAACAGCATATACGTTTGGCAGCCCGTTATGACACTATTTAATGAATCAAACTCATATGTCATTGATTCAAAAGCATTTTTTTCTCCGTGTAGTACATTTCTAGACAACTTGTTGAATTTCCTTGAGAAAGTCCTGAACTGGTTTAAGAATAAAAAAATTTTGGAATTAACGAAAAAAATTTGCTCGCGTGAGTCGTCGAACTTCAGACCTCGAGACTCAAGATCTCTCCGCCTTATTCCACTCGGCTGTAGGGACGTGTTACGATACTGTATGTTTAGATCGTCTTTAAAGCGTTTAAAACCAATTGGCGCTGTATACCTTTTGGTTACGCTACATCTTCTTTCTTAATTAATGTAAATTATTAAGTTAAACTTTTATTTATTTATATTTTATATTAAAATTATAGTTTCTAAAGAGAAAACTTTGCTCTTTTAACGTTAAAAGAATTGTTTTCTTTCTGTAACATTATTCTGTCACGGAGTGATCGTTGAATTTATTATTTAATTAAAATTTGATAAAACCGACTGATATAATAATATTCGCGTCCCTGATGAGAAGTAAAAGTTTTCCTAGTTTATTCAATCCTTCACGGAAAAGAAGTTCACAAATCTCTCATGAACTAATACATCATTTTTGGATGAGACACAAAATTTCCATTTACTTTTGTTTATAAATGAAGAACTTTAACAAAAAATTAAAACGAATATAATGGATTGAAGAACTTTGTGTCCTATTTAAAAAAAAGATGTACTAATTCACGAAAGATTTGTGACCTTTTTTCGTGTTAGTATTACAATAATAAAATTACAAATTTAACAATAACTTAAAATAAGGATTAGTTATGACTTTCGATTTAACGGGTTTTAAAGCTCTATATTAAGAAAAATTCAATAGTACTACTTAAATTTGTTACCATTTCTGCAAAATTTAAAAGTACTTGAAGCCAAATGTGTTACATCTTATTTTAAGATATAAAAAGATACCTATTTTTACACTGCTGGTTTTGAAATTTGTTCCTTCATCTCCATCCTCCTCATTTTCTTCATTTTCTTCACTTCTATCATCTTCTTCGTCATTTCCTTCACCGTCTTCAATTCCACCATCTTCTTCTTCATTTCCTTTATCTTCTTCTTCACTTCCATCATCTTCTTCTTCACTTCCATCAGCTTCTTCTTCACTTCTATCATCTTCTCCACTTTCTTTATCTTCTTCTTGATCAACATCGTCTATAGTTTGTAATTATTTATTATTTTCAATATTTAATTATTAAAATTGAGTATTTAAAATTTAAATGACAGTTGGATTAGGTTGATTGTTTTATTATTATAAGAAGTAACTTGGAAGTATTGAAATTTTCTTAAATAATCAACATATCTTTTAATATTAATTTTAAAGATGTACAAAAGCCCGAAACTGGATCAAGTAATTTCGGACTTTTTACTTTTTAGGGCAGGTTCTCGAAAATTTCGGGTACCAGAATTTTTAGAAAACTCTAATAAATTTAAATACCCCAAAATATTGGGTACCCGATACAACGAGAAAACACGAGCTCTGTTCGACCCGAAAAAAATTCTGTCCGACTAGACCCGGGATTTCGGGTTATTTTTACACCTTTAATTATTTTTGTATTCGAATGGAATGTATCTTATATAAACTGTTTGAAGTAATTAAATTCTTTGACATTTGTCATACAGTCTATACTAGGTAAAATAAATAATAAGTTTTCGTGAGCAATAGCTCCCTGTTGGAAGTATTTGTCTTAAACTCATTATAACTTATTGATAATATATTAAAATATTGATTTTTGAAAATACCATGCTTTTTTGAAGATTTTTCCCATTTTGGATTATCATTTTTCTTTAAAAACTTATGAATTCTCCATTTTCTTTCTGCACTGCCTTCAATTTACAAGAATTTTATATTAATAAAAGTGTTTATATTGTTTCATAATTATTATTTGAATTGTGTTATTAAAAGATTATTTTTTAAGACAAATGTACTTAATAAAAAAATAAAAAGAGACATACAAGTTAAAAAGTATATATTTACTAAAATAATTTAGATGAAAAATTTCATCGATCAAGACAATTTTTAATATAAGTTTTACAAATAAAAATATGAGTTATTGGATTGCAGTATTTTAGTTGTAGTTATAGTGTTAAAAACATTCTATGACTTATTTTCAATTTATCAAAATATTAATTATTTAAAATCATCATTCCATCTACGTGATTATTGATCCTTACACCGTCTTTAATTTAGGAATATTAAATGTTATTAAAAGTGTTTTAACTATTCAATAATTTGGTAAAATAGAGTCATATAAAATCTACAGTCAGATAAATGTATATCTAATGTATTTAAATAACTCATAATACAAATATAAATAGCTTAGAGTGCAGTCTCATGTTTAAACAGGGGTATGGTTGAAATACCCTATAACTGGTAGGCTGTTTCTATTTCAGCAAAACTATATCGATAATATAACCTAAATTATGCCTCTACCTTCCATTTTTTCAGTTTATAGGCAGAAACCGGACAAATTCCAGTATATCTCGTACTAAAACCGAGGGTTTCGTATCCTCAGTTAAAACGTCTATTTTTTGACTGAAAAAATTATAAATTGGAATTATATTTATATGTTGGAATTATAATTCCAATCTTTCTCGTTTTATTTTTTCTGTAATCTACTCATGAAAATACATAAGTATAGTAATTTAAGTTTTTTTTAGATAAAAAAAATAAAGGAAGCTAGGGAAAAATTGACATTTTTGTGAGGAAATTTTCGGAAATTTCTATTTTTTTCGATAAAAACATTTCAAGATCAACTCCAATCCTTTTCTCATTATTTTTTGTAATCTATACGTCAAAATAAATAAAACTTTTCCATGACGGTCAACTAGACTAAGGATTGTGAGAACTAGCATAGGTATAATTAATAAAAATTTTAAAAATGATTTTCGTTTTTCGTTGAAAACACAATAAAATCAATTCTAATTATTTCAACTATATGTTACCTGTAATATACACGTGAAAATACATACATGTACCAATTTTTATTTCTCTAGATTAAAAACTTTAAGCGCAAGGGGGCTACATGGTTATTTTCTGCAACTGTTTTAATAGGGTTAATATCAAGTACGGAACCCTAAAAATAAACAAAATTGTTTGAAGGAAATAAAATTTCAAAATATTATTTAAAACATTTCTACTGCTAGAAAACTACTGTAGGATGAAAGTTTTTTTGTAAGTCATATCTACCTTAGATTAGCGAGCATTTAATAGTATATTACGATACTAGGCCAGAAAGTTGGATTTTCTGGCCGGCGTGATATATAAGGCCGAGGCTTTATATATCACGCTTGCCATGGAATCCAAATTTCTGGCCGTGTGTCGTATACAATTTTTCTGTATCCCCAGCCGAAAGTACGTTAAATAATTATGGTTTAAATAATAAAATAACTTAATAAATTGCCCGCCCGACTTTTGCAAAGACGAGGCAAAGCCGAGTCTTTGCTAGTCGGGGCTGGTGTGAAAAAAAATTATGAGTTAGAAATAATTAGAAGTAAAATTTTCTTTATACAATTAAATATTTAATAATAGTAATATACCGTTTTTACGATATTCAGTTCGAAATATTTATCAATTAAGAGTAGTAACCTACTTTGCTGATCAATTGACATCTATTCTCTGTAAATAACATGTCTATGTGGTTGCTATGCTAACGTGTATGAGTTTTTAAATTTTTGTAACTAAGAGAGCACGCGATTGGTCAGTCGAGCCGGCCTCAAAAGTTGCCAATTCCGGAGCAAATTCAGAACTGGAAGATAGTACTTCCGGCAAAGGGATACAGAAAAAATATTGTCACGCAATTTTTTGAGATTTTCAACCCATTTTTAAGTAATTTCATGCAATTTATCTTTTGAAAAATACTTTGTGTCAGATTTAGTATAGATCCCTTTCTCTCAAAAAAGCGTGACATCAATTATGAACGCTTCCTAATAGTTATTTCAAAATTAATCAATAATTTAATTTATATAAAAACAAGTTAGAAATACTAAACATTTCAACATTGAATAAATTGTAAGGAATTTTAGATATATACTTCTTTGTTTTACTTTTTTAATATATTTAAGGTGAATGTTCATAATTCCATAGAAATTATTCTTTAAAAAAGTATGTTGTACGGAGTTCAAATGTTCACATAAACAGAATATTAAATATCAACCTTTAGCAAAAATTAAAGTGCAGAGATTGTCTCGCGATGTTCAGTCAATATTCAATTTTCAATATTGAAACAATATTCACTGAACATCGCAAGTCAATATTTTGAGTTCAATTATTGATAGAGGTTTATATTTAATATAATGTTTTTGTGGACATTTAAACGTCCACACAATTTCCCATGAACATCGCGACTCAATGTTAGACAGTTAAACTCTTAATGTTTGAGCAAGAAAAATAGAAAAAGAAGGTAAAACTTTAGTAACATTGGTGTTCACAAAATCACACCATGAGTAGGCTTCACATTTCGTTTAGGGATTTGCTCAGCAGATAGATTTAAGTAATCTGTATTTATACCAGCGTTATAAAATAAACACAAATCTAAAGAACAGCTAATTATCAGCGCATGCGTATTAATGTGCGCGATATATTAAAATTCGTTACTGAGAAAAGCCTCAAAAAGAGACACCTACTGTTGGCCTATTTTCCCGCAGCAACGAAATTTTCTAAAAATTTATAAGATTCAACAAATTTTTAGAAGAGTTTCGATACTGTGGGGGTGGCTACATTACTGCTCCTTGTGTTAAAACAGCTAAGATTCACTGTCTAATTCTAATCTTCTTAAGTTTACCCACACAGCACGTTAATTTGCAGCAAATTTGCGGCAAGTTTGCGCCGCAAACTTGCGAGGTTTGCCTGGCAAATTTGCTGCAAACTTGCCAAATGTAGAAAAATGTCCCTTGTACAACAAACTTGCTTGGGAAATTTGCCGCAAACTTTCATTGCAAACTGGCTGAAAACTTGCATTGTGAGCTTGCCGCAAACTTTCATTTCCATCTTGCTGAAAACTTGCCTGGAAAATTTACCGCAAACTTGCACTGCAAACTTGCTGAAAAGTTGCTATGTAAACTTACTGGAAAATTTTTGTGTAAACTTGCTGAAAACTTACCCCGTAAAATTGCATTAAACTTCCTGTGCTATGTTGTAGATCATTTTATTAGTATTTTTATTGATTTTATTTTTATTATTATCGAATAACTATGAAGTTTATAATTGAAAAAATCAAAATGGAGAAGTTAATAAATTTTACGTTCAGTAAAACAATAATTAGAGTTAAAAATTTATTACAGCTGTAAATATTTAGTTTCTACTCTCGCATTACATAAAATTAAATAATGAAAGGAAGGGTTTCAATGGAATAAATTATCCAATTTGTTTCATTTTTTGAACAAAATATATATATTTATCTACTTAATTTTTTGTCAAACTTACAAATAAAAATATATTACGATTTCGAAAACTGATAAACATAAATTTTGTTATTATTTAATCATTTTTAAGTGATCTTAATTTGAAAGAAAAAATTAAGCAAATTCTTTAAAATAGTAGATTTATAGATAGTAGATTTATAGATTATTCTTCGTCGGTCGGGCTGTCCATAACTTCTTCCTCAAAAGTTTCTTTTGATTTTTTAGCGCTGAAAAATACAAAAAATTATATTTTGGAGTCATTAGTTTTTTTGTATCTGATAGATGCAGAAATAGTTCTTTTAGATAAAATATAATATAAAGAAAATTCTGTTTTTTATCTTACACTAAACGTTTCTGTCTATTTGAGCATTGATACAGCCAATTTTTTATTGCAGAATGCACCTTCTCCTTTCCAGTATTTGGCAAAATTTTTGAAATGGACTCTAAAATAATAATAAAATTTAGGCGAGGTTAATGTGCGCTTTCTACGGTGCATAGTAGGAAAATAAACAAAATTTGGTTCAAATTAATTCAAATTAACACCATTTTTTAAAATGTAAAAAACTATTTTTCCTCTAAATCGGAACTACATTCTAAAAATATCTGTGATTTTCTGATATTTTACGTTTCATTTCATATATTTTTAATCATTTTGTTATCTTCTTGGGAGTAGAATGATTAAAATAATCAAAATTGATACTTAAAGAGGGTTGCCACAAATATTTAATTTTATTTTTCCCTGACTTTTCCCTGATTTCCAGACAAAATTTTCACTTTTTCCCTGACCCTTAAGAATATTCTGATTCACTCTAAAAATTATTAGATAATCAAGAAAAAATGTTCTATTACATTTATTTACAAATTTAATTAATTGTAAAATTATTCAAAAACATCAATAACTTCTTTTTTTAAATAAATATTTAATCATTATTATTATTTTGTAGGAATTAAAATTCTTCAAAACATTCAAATTTCCAACCTTTTTAAATTGACCAACTTATAAGAACATTATTACAAAACATGAACATTACATTACATGTTTTGTAATAATTTAAATTACCATAACATTTTTCAGAATAGTTTAATTATTTACAAAAATCCTAAAAAAATCCTTCCCAAGAATTCAATTATTTTTACAAGCAGTAAAATTTCTCAAAAAAATTGAATTATTCTTTAAAAATGTAATAAAATTCGTGGCAATAATTCAATTACTTTCATAAATAATAATAAATCGATTATCCGTTAATTCATTTTTAAATCAATTTTTATTAGAAAATTCTAGAACAATTCAATTCTTTAAATTAAAAAATAAATAATTTATTGAATAATAGAATGTTCATTGTTAAAATTGAATTCTCATAAAGAATTTTATCAATAAAATTTTAAATATATGAATTTAATTTGACAAATTTAAAAAAAAAATTAGAATAATTACATTTTTCTAGGAATTCGATTCAAAATCATTCAAATTCTGCAATGAGTTTTATTACTTATGAAAATAATTAAAATTTTATAAAAATAACTGTATTTATGTGAAGAATTTTATTCCTATTTATAAATAATTAAATTCTTACAAAAGAATTGTATTCCAGTTTATAAAAATAATTGAATTTCGGTAAAGAAGTTTTTAAATAATTTATGTTTTTCGAAAAATTTTATGAAATTTTTTATTTTAAATGATTGAATTCCTGTGAAAATTTTATTACTTATGAAAATATAATGGAATTATTTTGAATTAATTTATTAAAATTGAATTCCTACAAAATTTTGCCAAGAATTTTATTACAATTTTTAAATATAATTGAATTTAGATGAAGAATTTTTTTATTTATAAATGTAATTGAAATTTTGAAAATACTTTTTTTTTAATTTTTAAGAATAATTGATTTTATGCAAAGAATGTTATTAATTTAAAAAATAATTTAATTCTTCCAATGAATTTTATTCAAGTTTATGTAAATAATTGAATTCTAACAACGAATTTTATTCAAGTTTATAAAAGTAATTGAATTTCAGTGAAGAATTTTATTATTTATAAAAATATTTTTGTATAATTGATATTTTTCGAAAATTTTTATTAAATTTTGTATTTTAAATAATTGAATTTTTGAGAAAAATTTTATTACTAGTTACTTATGAAAATAATTAAATTATTTTGAAGAAATTTATCAAAAATTGAATAACTTAATTCTTGTGGAATTTTGTCAAGAATTTTATTAAAACTTTTTAAAATATTTGAATTTTAATGAAGTATTTTATTATGTATAAAAATAATTGTAATTTTGACGAGAATTGTTTTTAAATTTTTGAACATAATTGAAATTCTGCGAAGAATTTTTGTAACTTTTGAAAATAATTAAATTTCTGTAATCATTTGTAACTTTTCTAAAATCTAATTTTTTTAGTATTTTTAACTAAAATTCTTTTATCAAGCTAGTATTTATGAAAATTATAAAAATTATTTATAAAATAATTTATAAGTCATAATTTATGATAATTATTATTAATTTTATTTAATTATTATTTATTATTATTATTTATTTATTATTAATTATTATTTTTATATAGGTTCTGAAAATTTAAGTAATTTAAAAAGAAATTATTGTCAGAAATAGAAAAAATTGAAGGTTCTGTATTAAAATTTGTAGTAATTTCAAAGTTACGAGGCAAAAAGGAAAAAAATACAGTTTTTCCCAGGAATTTTAAAAATTCATTTTTTTCCAGTACTTTGAATAAAAATCCTTGATTTTTCCTTGACCTCCCTGACCAATTTTACTATCCCTGACTTTTCCCTGAATTCCCTGACCTGTTGCAACCCTGTTTTATTCATTGAAAAAAAGGTTTTCCAAAAATAGCCATTAGAAATAAAAATTTGCTAAATTATTGGCTACGAAAATATAAAAGATATTCTTACCTTCCAATAGATTTGCATGATCAGCAACCTTTTTATAATCAAACTTTGTCGAATTAGGATTGATTAAATTTCTCGAATTTTGAGGCGTAATTTCATCAGTGAAATTATTCTCATTCTCTAAAAAAATTTCAATTTAATTATATAGATATACATGAAATCAATTCAGATAAGGGGAGTAGGAAGTTTTGGATTCCTTGGAAATGCATCATCGACTGATAGTTTTATTATTACGATATAGTATTATTACCGTCAGTCAGATGTGAAAATGTTTTTTCTTTTAACGGTTGAGTGGGAGCATTTGGCGTTGTCCACAAGCTGTTACTGATAATCGCTAAAAAGAATAATAAATTTCCTGTATTTGTAAAAAAGTTGTACGACTAAAGTGTTAGAACTGTATCTCTTAAACTAAAAAATACAAACAATTTTAAATAAAAGTGAAATAATATTATTTGAATTCTTCAGGAAGTAGACCCTTTTTACATTATAGTACATTGAACTTAAAATTTTCTTTTTAGTTTTACCTGGCCTCTTCTGGATTTCTAATAATCTGATCTGTTCTTCTGGAGATTCATCAGAGTCTGTATGGTTTCTTTTACGGCACCTGTTGTGTCTAGTTTTTTTTAAGTTATCAATATTTTTTTGCTCATCACTACCAACTTCCGAAAGATTTAAATAATATTCGACCCTCATCTTTGCAAATTCGTAGGAATCTTAAACATACAATGAAGAATAATCAAAAAATTATAACAGTACTTCTATATTCACTTAGAAAAATCTGTTTTAAACTACCAAATACTTGATGGATTAATCTAATAAATGCGTTACTGTACATTTAAGTAAACATTTGTTTGTTTAAACTAAAAATTTGCTTTAGATGACGAAATGCTTCCATTGAACAAAAAATTTATTTCACTGAGCTCAAAAGGCCTAGCGGAGTAAGCATGCAAAATCTGACCCGCTCAAAAAAATTTGAAATTTTTGTAATGAGTGATAAATTATTAAAAAATAATCAGTTACTGGATACATTGTCCTTCACCCGATTAAAATATTTTTTAAAAAATATTTCTTAAAAGTACACATTTTTAGGAAAATTTATCTGTAAACATTCCAAAGTAGTAGGCTTCGTCCATGAATTACGTCACTTTTTTTGTTATGTCACACTTTATACTCTATTTATTATAATGAGAAAATTGTAATAAATAAAAATATCAAATATATTTCTTGTTTTTAAAATATTAAAAAATGTACTAATTATATAAGTAACTTTATTGGGTGTACTTCCGAATAAGGGGGACCTACGATTTTAATAAAAGTTGGTATACCAACGTAACGTATTTTGATGCGCTGATTACGAAAATGATAATGAAAATTGGCGCAAATTGTGAAAATCGTAGTTTTTTGCGTATAATTCGTAAAAAACGAAGGATATATTTCCGAAAAGCGCATATCTCCGATATTGCTTCCTCATAAAGGAAGCCTTATAGTGATGTCGATTTCTGAATTTTTTAAAATCAATTATTTTTACAAATTTTCAAGTGTAGTATATATAATTCGTCGAGAGGAACAAATGTCCGGATGTATGTGTGTATGTAGGTATGTGTGTGTGTATGTCACCGATTCTATTGGACAAATTTTCTATTGCACATCTTGATGGATTTTGATAAGATTTTGTAGGTATGTTACGGTCATGAATACCAAGAATCAGACAGAAGGATTTTCAAAAATATATAAAAAAAAATTTTTTCAACATTTTTTTAATTTTTGGATTTTTTGAAATAACTTTTTTCTATATTAAAATTTTTATTAATTCTTGTCAAAATTGCATTCCTGACATAAAAACGAATCGATTCATGTATATAAAGTATATATTTTATCAAAATTTATAGAATTAATAAATATTTTAATTTTTAACAAAAAATTAAAATTTTGTATTTTTTGACATTTTATCATAACACTTCAAAAGAACAAATATAATATATGTTTTAATATAGATAAAATGTATCTGATTTTACAATTAAAATAAATATAAGAATTTTAAAATTTTGTGTTTAAAATTTTGTTTTTTTTAATATTAAGATAATTTTGAAAATTAGTAAAATTAATGATAAACTCTATAACATTATTTTTTTTTGATTTATTAAAAAGAAGATTTATTAATTATATTTAATAAACTATTATAATGATTTAACTTTTAAAATTAGATATAATTATATATATTGAGGAAGCTAAATGGTCATGAAATGAACAACTTGTTAATGAAAGTTGGTATACTTATGTAATTTTGTGCCCTGATTACGAAAATCATAGTGAAAATTGGCGACTAGATCATCTTCATGGTAAAAACCATAAAAACACCATAAAATTGTGGTTTTTTGCGATTAACTGGTTGGATTGAATTAATCGTAATTTTTTGTGTTTAAAAATAGTTGTAAATTTTTCTCTGCTTTTATATTCTGAAAAATCTAAGGTGGATGCCTCCTTCCTCCTCGAAATAAAAGGAAGAAAAAAAAATTACAAATATTTTTAAACACAAAAAATTATGTGGGAGGAAGGAGTCATCCACCATGGGTTGTTCAGAATTAAATAGAAAACAAAAAATAACACAATTATCTCTCTAATCAATTAAATTATGATAAAAAAAATTTTCCAACCGAAGGTGAATGACTCCCTTCTTCTCTATATATAAAAGCAGAGAAAAATGTACAAATATTTTTAAACACAAAAAAATATGCTTAATCCAATGCAATTAATTATACGAAAAAAACCACAATTTTATGGTTTTTTTAATAGTTTCCGCCATGACCATCAAATTTGCGCCAATTTTCATTATCATTTTCGTAGTCAGCGCATCAAAATACGTTGGTACATCAATTTTTATTGAAATCGGAGGTCCCCCTTATTCGGAAGTAATCTACTTTATTTATGTAAAATTATATATTGACAGTGATTCATTTTGGAAAAATTTATTAAAGGGGGGTTTACGAATTGTGACGTAATTTAGAGGGAGGGGGTTCCTTCAGATGTTACATAGTGTGACAAAGGGTGTCAAAAATGGGATAAAAACGTGTGACGTAATTTATGGATAAAACCGTATCTCTAAATTAATACAAAAAAATTTTTTAAATTCAAATTTTTTTTTGTTTTTTATGGGAATTTTCTTTAATTCCTCTTATTGATTTATAAAACACGTATAAATTTCATTAAAATCGATCCAATGGTTTTCGAGAAAAAACAATTTTTGATTTTTCTTTCCCCCTCCATATCTCTTACAAAAATGAATTTTTTGAAAAAGTATTTCGTAAAAATTTTTATCTTAATGCTGCTAAAATGTAACAAAAATTTTTAATTTTTCTGAGCGGGGGCAGATTTTGGATGCTTACTCCGCTAGACACTTTACTGTCAGTGTCAGATAACTGAAATGGTTAACGTGCCATAAATTTATCAGATAATTATCTGCAAATTGATCTTTGGTTGGGTTCCAAACAAATGTTTATTTGATAAAGAACTTATTAACTGTTTTAAGCTTTTTTTCGGAAAACCGAAAAATAAGATTTATAATATAATGGAGTATTTAATTCAAACATGATTCTTTTCTGAGTGCTTGTATTTGTCACGCGCACTAAAAAATATATCTGAGAAGAAAAAAATGTTGGATATGTTTGCAATTTTCAGAATGAGTATACTCAAAGGAGCTCAAATCTCAATTTAAAAGCAACTGATGTTTGCCTACAACACATCTGAAATAATTATTAAAATTATATTTTGGATCTATTTTAAATCCGGGAAGATAGTCAGTTCAAATCTTTAACAGAATTTCTTAAGAAATATTTTTTTAATATGAATTTATTATTCTTCAACCTTTGGTGACAACGAATAAATGTAAACAACAAATTGTTGAAAATATAAGTGTAATCCTTTTTCATTTTTTTGTAATGTGTTTACAGAAACTTTTAATGAAGATAAAAATAATACAAACATATTCTAAACATCTTTTTCTTCTTGCCAATCATTATATAGAGAGCATCAAATTTTTTTCTTAAAAAATTGTAATCTTTACCTGTGTATTCAAATATTTTTGACACGGCAAAAGGGTTTCCCTCTCCTTGAAAAATTGAATCACAATCCAGGTTTTCTGATTTTAAAAAAATCTCTAATTCTTTCTTTGAAACATTTGTTGGAAAGTATGAAGAAATTATTTTCTCGTCATCATAAAATGCCCATTCATTTCTTATAATCTCAACAGATTCATCATTGAATTGTACGATTACATATGTTTTATTATTCATCATGGACAAATAAATCCTGAATAAACATAAGAATATTAAAGACGAGAATAGCTACATTTCAAATTTTTACATTATCTTGTAATGTTAAAATTTAAAGTTTTTCTTAGTAAAAAAATTTATTTAATTTTGTCTTTTGGTTTTGGTTAAATATGATACATATTTTTAATTATTTTTTAATACAATTACAAATTTTGTAATATAGTCTTAATATATATCAAATTAAAGCTTAGATTCTACCGTTTATTTTTCACTTATATTTAGTTCAAAGAAATAAAAAGAAATTTTTTAAATAATTAATTAAAAATTACAGGCAATGAGAGTAAAAATTCAAATTCTTCTCCAAGGCTCGTTTTTCAGTTAAAAACATCATATTTTTAAACCGTTTTTAGTTATACGTATTCTATATATAAATATTTAAAGTTGTAGCCCAAAAAATTTGTTAAATTATGTTTCAATATTTTTAAATTTAATAAAAACGTGTATTTTTAATTTGACAAACTATTCATCTCCGAAGCCTTTTCATATTTTTTAAGCGTTATTGTTTTGTTTTTAAAAATTATTTTCAATTACCTAACCCTTAAATTATAAAAAAAATTTCCGTTTTATTTAAAATATAATATTTTAAGAAGAAAGTTAGATAATAAAATCATAATTAAAAATACAAATTTTTTACAGAAAATATTAATTTTGAACTTAAAATGATAAATTATTAAAAAATTTCATTACAATTTTTTTTCCGTTCAATGTAAAAAAATATATATCAGTTATTTTTTAAAAGATAAAATAATTAAAAATAAATTATTAAATACACAATTTATTAAATTATAAATAAATAATGTTAAAAGTTTAATAAATTAAAGAAATTAAATTTTAAATGAATTTTTTTTACAAAAACCTCAGTATTGATTACAGTATATTTAACCTTCAAAACACTTAATATTAAAATGATGCTGAAAGGTTTATTTTTGAAAATTAATTTTGCGCAACTTAGATTTTTATCTTTAAACGTATTTAAAACCTACCGACGACAAAAAATGTAGAAAATGTAAAAATTAATTTTTTTTAGTTTTTGGAAAAAAACATGTGCCTTTCAGAAAATTCACCTATATATTTTACTGCCATCAAAGAAAAAAAAGGAAGACAAATAGATTTTGAAAACAAAACAAACTTGTATATGAATCGCGACTTTGGCAATGTCAAGTTTATATCGTTTTGATAATTAATTTCTTAGGAAAATGTACGGTCAGTTAAAATCAGAAAAAGTTAGAAATGAAATTATAATTTAAATATTATTCTAATTTATGTATTTCAAATAAACGAAAATTTTAAATAAGCAGCAACTGATATGCGCATGGTACTACAAATTGCTCTCTCTTTCTCTTTCACACACACACACACACTCTTTTTCTCTCTCTCCCACCTCTCTCTCTATTATAATGGTTTTTAAATAAAACTATATGAGAACAGATTTTGTCACTTACTGATGAAAACTAGAGAAATTTGTCAGGAAAGTTGCACTTTACAAAAACACGTGTTTATAGGAACAAATGTTTGAATGTACTGATTTCAAAACACATCGAAATTTGAATGCCAGTGAACGAAAATTGCGCGCGCAATCTTATTAGCATGATCCAGTAATTAATTTATATTATATTATTAAATTTAATATACTTATATAATTTTACTAGTACAATTATATATATATATATATATATATATATATAATTTATTTAATTGAAATTTTTTTAAATATTTATATATTTAGCTTTACAATTATATATTGCTAATAAACGAAAATTTTAAATAAGCAGCAAGTGATCTGCGCATGGTACTACAAATTACTCTCTTTATGTTTTTTCCTTTCTCTCACTCACTCACTCTTTCTCACTCTCTTACTCTTTCTCTCTCTCTCTCTCTCTCTCTCTCTCTCTCTCTCTCTCTCTCTCTCTCTCTCTCTCTCTCTCTCTCTCTCTCTCTCTCTCCAAATAAATATATATATATATATATATATTTTACTGCCATCAAAAAAAAGGAAGACAAATAGATTTTGAAAACAAAACAAACTTGTATATGAATCGCGACTTTGGCAATGTCAAGTTTATATCGTTTTGTTAGTTAATTTCTTAGGAAAATGTACGGTCAGTTAAAATCAGAAAAAGTTAGAAATGAAATTATAATTTAAATATTATTCTAATTTATGTATTTCAAATAAACGAAAATTTTAAATAAGCAGCAACTGATATGCGCATGGTACTACAAATTGCTCTCTCTTTCTCTTTCACACACACACACACTCTTTTTCTCTCTCTCCCACCTCTCTCTCTATTATAATGGTTTTTAAATAAAACTATATGAGAACAGATTTTGTCACTTACTGATGAAAACTAGAGAAATTTGTCAGGAAAGTTGCACTGTACAAAAACACGTGTTTATAGGAACAAATGTTTGAATGTACTGATTTCAAAACACATCGAAATTTGAATGCCAGTGAACGAAAATTGCGCGCGCAATCTTATTAGCATGATCCAGTAATTAATTTATATTATATTATTATATTTAATATACTTATATAATTTTACTAGTACAATTATATATATATATATATATATAATTTATTTAATTGAAATTTTTTTTAATATTTATATATTTAGCTTTACAATTATATATTGCTAATAAACGAAAATTTTAAATAAGCAGCAAGTGATCTGCGCATGGTACTACAAATTACTCTCTTTATGTTTTTTCCTTTCTCTCACTCACTCACTCTTTCTCACTCTCTTACTCTTTCTCTCTCTCTCTCTCTCTCTCTCCAAATAAATATATATATATATATATATATATTTTACTGCCATCAAAAAAAAGGAAGACAAATAGATTTTGAAAACAAAACAAACTTGTATATGAATCGCGACTTTGGCAATGTCAAGTTTATATCGTTTTGTTAGTTAATTTCTTAGGAAAATGTACGGTCAGTTAAAATCAGAAAAAGTTAGAAATGAAATTATAATTTAAATATTATTCTAATTTATGTATTTCAAATAAACGAAAATTTTAAATAAGCAGCAACTGATATGCGCATGGTACTACAAATTGCTCTCTCTTTCTCTTTCACACACACACACACACACTCTTTTTCTCTCTCTCCCACCTCTCTCTCTATTATAATGGTTTTTAAATAAAACTATATGAGAACAGATTTTGTCACTTACTGATGAAAACTAGAGAAATTTGTCAGGAAAGTTGCACTTTACAAAAACACGTGTTTATAGGAACAAATGTTTGAATGTACTGATTTCAAAACACATCGAAATTTGAATGCCAGTGAACGAAAATTGCGCGCGCAATCTTATTAGCATGATCCAGTAATTAATTTATATTATATTATTATATTTAATATACTTATATAATTTTACTAGTACAATTATATATATATAATTTATTTGATTGAAAATTTTTTTTAATATTTATATATTTAGCTTTACAATTATATATTGCTAATAAACGAAAATTTTAAATAAGCAGCAAGTGATCTGCGCATGGTACTACAAATTACTCTCTTTATGTTTTTTCCTTTCTCTCACTCACTCACTCTCTTACTCTTTCTCTCTCTCTCTCCCCAAATAAATATATATATATATATATATATATATATATATTTTACTGCCATCAAAGAAAGAAAAAGGAAGAAAAATAGATTTTGAAAACAAAACAAACTTGTATATGAATCGCGACTTTGGCAATGTCAAGTTTATATCGTTCTGTTAATTACTTTCTTAGGAAAACGTACGGACAGTTAAAATCAGAAATAGTTATATGAAATTAGAATTTGAATATTATTCATATTAAAACTTCTTGTAATCAAAATTTATAGGAAAAAGTATAATTTATCCTCGAATTATATATATTTTTTATTCATTACTGTGTGTCGTGGTACGAACTTTAAGGTATGTTATTATTTCATTATTTTTATTTATTATTGGTTTCTTTGTATGGTGTTGCATAAATTTAAGGTGCTTTATTAGTATAATTTGTTTATTTATTTATATATACATACAGTGCTTGGAACATGGTTGTTAGAGACTGTTACTCAATTCATTCCCTTCTTATAACGCCATAAGGGGAGTATATTAAGTAAATGTAATGGTGGGGGTACGAGGTGTCTCCTGTTTACGAGCACACCGAAAATTTCTTTCAAAGATTGTACACACAACATTTTTCCTCTCTTCATCTATACTACTTACCTATAAACATTGTGCTCATAGTTACAATCTCGATTTACATTCAAGTTGGTTTTTATTTACATAATTATGTAGTTTTCAATTATTTCTTTTTAAACTCACTTTGTTGTTTATCACCTATAAACACGTGAATTACATTGGTGGAAATTGAAACAGCTCATCAATTACTATATCAGTAAGTATATGTTACTATAGAATATTTTAATCTTTTTTTAAACGATAAAGTAACATCTTATTTTTAAACATAATTGTTGTTGTTGGAATCTTTGCTTATTAAACAAAAGAATTCTTTTATTTTTGTTATAAGCTAAAATAGTAAAATATTTTAGTTTCTGTAGTTATTAAAATTTTATAATTAAAACTAATTTTGTTAGAAATAAATAACAAAAAAATAATATTAATATTCATAAATGGCTACATTATTCAAAAAATTAATCTTATTTTTGTGAAATTTATAACATCAAAGTTTTAAATCAAAATAAATTTAATTACTATTGGAAAAGAAACTTTTCTAATTTTTAATTCAATAATTATTTGATTCTTTAAAGTTTTTAAAATAAATATAATTACAGGTAATTAAAAACGACTTGTAGAAAAACGTTCTGCAAGAAGTCATGAATCCATCAACAGGAAGAAAGACACCACGTCTATGTGGTTATTCAACTCGACATCTACGACGAATTATCAACAACAAATTAAAAAATGACTACGAAATTTCTAGTCAGTCGAGTTCTACTGATGAATCAGAAAATGAGGGAAGTAATTTCGTAACACAAATGGAAGTAACAGACTCTGCATACAGTGTTAATATGGACGTTGGGACGTAAGCATTTTAAAAATTTTTGTTTGTTTCATTTTTTCCAAAAACAGAAATTTCATTGGTTTACGTTATTTTTAATATCTTAATTATACAATAATATTATTTTTTATTATTCTGAAAATTACCGAAGTATCAATATTACATTCAAGTGAAACATCTCTCCAAAAATTTGAAAATTTATATTAATTAATTGAAATTGTTTTTTACATTTAGTGTTATATTAGAGTGAGAAATTAATTATTGAAAATAAATTTAATTTTTCAATTTTGTGTAATATTCGAATAGAAAATCACTGAAAAAATTTAATTTTAATTAATTGTTTTCTCAATTTAATGTTACATTCAAGTAAGAAATCGGTTAGAAAAATAGATTATTGCATAATTTTATGTTTATTATTAAATAATTATTAAATTCAAATTATTATTATTTATTATAAACTTACTTTTTAAAATTTTCAATTATAATAATATTTTAATTTATTCTAAGAATAATATTTTACAATAAAAATTTATTTAAAAATTGATTTCCTTTAAAATTTTAAATAAGAATTTAATATTAATTAGATCATAAATTTGTAGAAGTAATTGAATTTTGAAAATGTTAGAAAATTAAAATGTATGAAAATTGAATTTAAATGATAAATATAATTTCTAAAAAATTAAAGTAAAAATATTTTATTAAATAAAATAATAGGTAACCTTATACCTAAGTTATATTTAATTATTAAAAAAATTAACAAATCACCCTCATTCAAAAATTTTAAAATAATAATATTCATATAAGCTTTTTCGTTTCAATTTCTTTTTTAATCTTAATTTTGAGTTATCGTGTCAACCAGAATTTTTTTCATATACAAAATTCAACAGTTTATAACTGTTGTACAATCACATAAGGATTCTAGAGGTGAAACGTTTTTTAAACATCAGTTTATAACTTTTAAAATTTTTTATTATTTTTTTCTAATTGTTTTTCTATGCTATTTAGACATTTATAAACAACTTGCAAGAAAATTAATATTAAAAGCATTACATTTCTTTTGGTCCGTGAATTTTTCTTATTATTATATGTTTCGATATCTTATGTTAGTATAATAAAAATCTGTAAATAGATTACCGAAATTCGATTACTTACAATAGTTATTGGCACATTTTTCCACCAAGCGACGTTGTGACTTTCTGGTTTTCGACATGCACTTTCACTAGACCAGGTCATATTTGCTATTAAGTAATAATGGATTAATATTAACTTTATATAAAATGTTTATACATACCTTCAGAAAAAAAATTTTTCAATTCAAGGGTGATTTAGAAACACAAATTTGTTTTGTTTTACTACACTTTAGAATTTTTTAAAACCACGTCCAGTGCAATGAGTGGCCGTTAAAAAAACGTGAACTTTGTCATGATTTTTATTGCCCCCCTTCACCTTGGTGAAAATTGGTAAGAATTATATAATTGTTTAAACAATAACTCTTAAAATAATTGAAATTATGCAAAACAACTTTGGGGTTACATTTTTATACGTATATGCTTAAAAATTATTAATTATATAAAAACCTCTTAACGGAAATAGTTATTTTCGCATCAAGGGCTCAAAATAGGTGATTGCGATGATGGCGAGATAAAGGGACCTCGCACACACGATTAAACGCTTATTTTAGTTAAAAATTAAACTATATGTGACGTTGCACGACAAAACGTGCCTTAATTCCCGAATATGAATTCTACGGGAAACGTTTTAAAAACTGAGCCTTTCTGATTAGTGGAGACTTTCAATTGCAATTTAGCCCCACCACGCAATACACATTGATATTCATTCGTGTAGCGCGAAGTATGCGAATCATACGTATATAATCAATGTAGTAGTAGTGGAAAGTGGAGGACGCTGGTGAATTTCACAACGTTTATAGTCAACGATTTTAGAAAAAAAATATTTTTTTAAGGAAATTTTTATAAATTTTTGTAAAGAAAATAGTACGATTAATTATTTTAATAATGATTTACAAAAAAAAATGTTGTGAACATAAAATATTTTTTTCTCAATACAAAAATAATTTTCCAGAATATTTGACTTTGGGTCAAGAAAGGATTATAAATTTACAGATTAGAAAAATATTAATTAGACGTGGAGATATTCAATTTTTTCAAAAAAGTCAAAAATTAGAAATTTTCAAATTTTACATTTTTTTAAAAAATGCTTTCAAACTTTGTATAATTGAGTATAACATATTATTTAGTCACATTCTATAATAGAGTTGCCAAAAAAATGTCCTATAACTAAAATGTAAATATAAACATGATTTTTAAAAAATATCACAAATATCCCAATTTTATATTTTTTAATAAGTTGCTTTTAAATGATCTATAATTGATTGTTACATGTTATTTGATCAAATTGTAGCATAATTTTTTCAAAAATTGTGTTCTATAACTAAGATGTAAAGATAAAAATGTTTGCAAAAATTTGAATTTTTTAAAATTTTACATTCTTTAATGTATTGCTTTTAAACGCTCTATAAGTGAGTATTACATGTTATTCAGCCACATTTTAGAATAATTTTGCAAAAATACTATTCCATATTTCAGATGTAAGTATAAAAATGTTTTCGAAAAATTAAAAAAAAACGAAAAAATTATCTATTTATAAGAGATAATTTTTAGAAAAATTATGCATTTTGGTTATAAGACATTATTTTTGTCAAAACAATTTTTACATTTTGATATATTGCAGAAAATTAATTAGTTATGACTTTTGTGAGATATGTATAAACAATAAATTTACGGTTTCTAAACATATTAATTAGAACGGGAGGTATTCAATTTTTTTAAAAAAATTTAAAAATTGGAAAATTTCTAATTTTTTTAATGTATATCTTTTAAACTTTTGACTTTAAAATAACGGAATTTAGAATAATTTGTTTATCCAATTAATCAAACAATTTTCAATTGCAAAACTTTGAAAATATTAAAAATGGTAAATTATAAATTAACTTACTTACAATATTAAAAACTATCAATTCATAGCTTTAAAATTATTTTTCAATTATTAAAAATGGAGATTTTTTATGATAAAATTCAAACTACAGAAATTCAAGTGAAACGATACTTGCATTATGCTACTGGAGAAAAACTTGAATAGTAAAAAGTTTTGTTATTTTATTTCTGGGTTTAACTATTATGGATGTTTTGAGCATTGTAAAGCATTGTAAACTAAAAAAAACGGGAAACATGCAGGAATTTCATTTAATCCGGAAAAATTATGAATTCAGCTTGCAATATAGGTCTTATTTTAGATTTAAGCAATTATGTTACAATTAGTTTGAATTTGACTTTACTATAACTCCAAAAACTGGTGGAAATTTTGGATTAACTTATATTACTATAATTGAATTTCTACAAATAATTGACAAACATTGTTTTCTGCATTTTAATTAATAAAACATAAATTATTTGATGATAAAAAGTCAATCACTGTTTTAAAATAGTAATATTTTTATAATGAAATAGTTAATGGTAGCTAATTATTATTTCTCCAGTCAAATTAAATTCCCCACTATTTCCTATTTTTCGAGACTGGTTGACCACTATTAAAAATATCTGTATTGAAAACCCAGCTAGTATTATTATAACACTGATAAGAATTCCAAACAAAATTCCAATTTCATACGGAATCCCGATTTCATATGATTTTTAAGAATCCAGATCAAAATTCTGACAAAATTCTTATAGGAATTCCAATCAAAATTCAGATCGAAAATCCGACGGAATTCTTTTAGGAATTCCAAACAAAATTCCGGTTTCTAACGGAATTTCGATCCCATCGGATTTTTCAGAATCCAGATCGAAATTCTGACAAAATTCTTATAAGAATTCCAATTAAAATTCCGATCGGAATTCCGACAAAATTCGTTAAAGAATTCCAATCGAAATTCCGATTTCTGACAGAATTACGATCTCATCGGAATTTTTAGAAGCCAGATCAGAATTTTGACTGAATTCTTGTAGGAATTCTAATCTAAATTTACCTGTAGAAGACGTCAAATTGACACCTAATGCAGACTGTCTAGGTGTCAGGATGACAAGTCTCTTTAAAAAGTGTCAGGATGTGATAATTTAGTTAGTTTAGTTTTGTGTCGACACGAAACTAAATTCAGTTTGTTAATTTAATTTCGTCTCGACTCAGAAATTGAAACGAAACTAAACTTTAATTCTAATTTTAATCGGAAAACGTTTGAAATTATTTCTTTTGTCCTCAAAATTAATTTTTTTAAATGTGAGACATCTCTTAGTTCGGTAAAGAAAATCAAATTTAGTAATAGTTATTTTTGTATCAAGGGCACAAAATAGGCGATTTCGCCAGAGTCGTAATCACCTTTGCGCCCATGATGCTAACATAATTTTTTGTCCAAACTGCAGGAAAAGTATGTCATTGAGGGCACAAACGATTAAACGGTCATATTAGTTAAAAATTAAACTCTATATAAATGTTAACTCTTTGAAGTCTATAATGATACAAGTTTTAATATAGAAATAAGACAACAATGTACTCTGGAAATACAGTAATTGCCAATTTTTATAACCGAAATGTGAACAAAACCAAATGTGTCATAATTTTTTTTTAGAGAAAATCGAAAAAAAATTGCACATTTTTCTAGACAAAATGAAAAAAGTTGAAAATGTTTGCATTTTTATAGTCCACATAAAAAAACTCGAAAATATCACATTTTAATGAAGAAAATCGAATAATTAACATGTGGGCGCAAAATACTCTTCTGCCTGCTCGAAGTTAGGGGAAGCGGGCGCAAAATATTTTGCGCCCGCTCGGAGGTTGGTGAGCAGGCACAAGGAATTTTGCGCCCGCTTCCCCTACCCCTGGATTATTAATTAGCTATAGTTGTAAAATATATTTGTTCTGAAATAAATTTTAAAAATTATTTTTTTTTCAGAATTGATAATTCAGAGCTCAATTTTGAACAATCAGATAGTTATGAAGAAGGATTTTTGGATTCTAGTAGTTGCGATGAAAGTCCTATTTCTGATGAATCCTCGGGAGAGAAAAGTTCCTTTTTCGATGAATTCTCTGAACACAAGAATACGGATGATTTTATTAATGATAATCATGATGACAATGACGATTTTATTCAAGACGAATGTGGTGTAGGAAATATTTTTCAAAGAAAATTACGCCAGTGGGCTTTACTTTTTCATATAAGTCTCGTTGCATTAACTGCACTACTCCTATTGTTGAAATCAGTTATTAACTTTCCTTTACCTTTGGACGCTCGAACGTTAATGGGAACTGTAAGAAAAGTGAAAATCTCTCAAATGCATAAAGGGGAGTATCACCATTTTGGGTTGGAAAGAGCCGTCAGAGGTATTCTAAAAGAGTTTAGCAATCAACGTAAACCAATAAATGAAGTTAAGTTAATATTTAACATTGATGGCTTACCAATTTCAAGGTCTGGTAGTGAAGGCTTATGGTTGATTTTATGTTCCGAAATAAACGGAGATGCAGTATATCCAGTTGGGGCATTTTATGGAAAAAAGAAACCAAATAATGCAAATGAATTTTTAAAGGAATTCGTTGATGAATTAACTGTCTTATGCAATACTGGTTTAGAAGGTCTTCAAATCTCATGTGCTGCTCTTGTTTGTGACGCTCCTGCAAAATCGTTCGTCTTGAATCTGAAAGGACACACGGGATATGACAGTTGCCCGAAATGTCTTATAAAAGGGAAGTATATTCCAAGAAAAGTGAAACGAAAAAATGGAAAGGACCATAAAAAAAAGGCGAAACGGGGAACAGTATGCTTTCCAGGCACTAAATCTCATCCTCTTAAAACTGATGAAGGTTTTGCAAGGAATGATTATGATAATTTTGATACTGGAACAGAGACAATTTTAAAATCTATACCTAATTTCGGTTGTATTTCTAATGTTCCTCTGGACTACATGCACTTAATTTTACTAGGTGTAATGAAGAAAATTATTAAATTATTGGTAAATGGTCCTTTAAAAATTAGATTAGGTGCAGAAAGTTTGCGCAAAATTAATAAAAAATTACGTACGCTTCGACGCAGTATACCTAGAGAATTTGCAAGAAAACCACGATCAATATTTGAATACCCTTATTGGAAGGCAACTGAATTCCGTACATTTTTATTGTACTTAGGACCCGTAGTTTTGCAAAATGTTGTTTCGTCAGAAATATATGATAATTTTATTCTTTTGCATGCAGCTATTTCTATTTTAGTTAATAATTTTCACCTTCAAACTTTTTCAAACATAGATGCTAGTCATAACTTACTTAAACAATTTGTTGAAGGTTTTCAAAAAATATACGGCAAAGAGTATGTTTCACACAATGTGCATAATTTACTGCATATTTCTAGCGATGTTAAAATATATGGACGCCTCGATAAGTTCAGCGCATTTAAGTTCGAAAATTATATGTCTACAATTAAAAAAATGATTAGAAAAGGAGAAAAACCTCTTCAACAAATTGCGAAAAGATACTCTGAAAGAGAATTTGCAGAAAATATTTCAATTGTACATGCAACAAATTTTCTTCAAGTACATAATTCAGGTCCGTTAACGAAAAACTGTGTTAGTGTCAAAAATCAGTACAAAATATTGAAATGTAAATCTTTCGTAATTAATTGTAATGAATTAAAAAATAGTTGTATTCTTTTGAAGGACGGCAGATTTGGTGAAGTAGTAAACGTCGTGGAATTAGAAAATGACATTCAATTAATTATGAAAGAGATTGTGTCGATTGACAAATTATATGACAATCCAGATTCTCGACTCATTAATATTCACATCGGAATCCCTTCAAAAGAAATAAACATATCATCTTCATTTGACAATGTTTTATGTAAGGTGTGGAGAATTCCATCGAAAAAAGGAATCATTTTGCTTCCTTTGCAACATGGCAATTAATTTTTTAAGGTGATTTCAAAGTTCTACTGTTTCACCATTTTTTTAAATTTATACTGAACTGTAATACGCACACTTAATTTTTTGTTTTCACGTGTATCTCTGTTTACATAATTTAATTACAAGCAAATTTTCTGAATAGTATTTTTCTTTCAAATTAAGATTACTTTAAAATGATTAAATAATAACAAAATCTATGTTCATCAATTTTTCGACTTTGGCGGTACGCCGAATGTTAAGGGTACGTTATAATTAAATAATAAAAAGTTTGTTTTGAAAAATTAATTGCTAAAAGAAATCGTAATACATTTTTATTTGTAAGTTTGACAAAAAATTATTTAGATAAATATATATATTTTGTTCAAAAAATGAAACAAATTGGATAATTTATTCCATAGAAACCCTTCCTTTCATTATTTAATTTTATGTAATGCGAGAGTAGAAACTAAATATTTATAGCTTTAATAAATTTTTAACTCTAATTATTGTTTTACTGAACGTAAAATTTATTAACTTCTCCATTTTGATTTTTTCAATTATAAACTTCATAGTTATTCGATAATAATAAAAATAAAATCAATAAAAATACTAATAAAATGATCTACAACATAGCACAGGAAGTTTAATGCAATTTTACGGGGTAAGTTTTCAGCAAGTTTACACAAAAATTTTCCAGTAAGTTTACATAGCAACTTTTCAGCAAGTTTGCAGTGCAAGTTTGCGGTAAATTTTCCAGGCAAGTTTTCAGCAAGATGGAAATGAAAGTTTGCGGCAAGCTCACAATGCAAGTTTTCAGCCAGTTTGCAATGAAAGTTTGCGGCAAATTTCCCAAGCAAGTTTGTTGTACAAGGGACATTTTTCTACATTTGGCAAGTTTGCAGCAAATTTGCCAGGCAAACCTCGCAAGTTTGCGGCGCAAACTTGCCGCAAATTTGCTGCGAATTAACGTGCTGTGTGGGTAAGATTATTTTTTAAAAATACCATAACATTCTGTGGAATTATTTTTGGAAACGATGTTTTCTTCATCACTATCTGAATCACACAAAATTTCCAACCGGCTCCATCTTGTGCCATCTACATTATAAAATAATAGTTTTAAATATATATTCGTCTATATAAAAGAGGCCCATTCTGACACTATTGGTTATATCTATATGGGCGATTTTCTTGCAAAATTTAGAAAGTTTTAAGCGGTCTGAGAACCTTTTAGTGCAAAATTCGATTAGTTACAGAATTTCCAAGTTTAGAATGCAGAAAACCTCATTTTTGAACAACCGGAATTAAAGGTTCTAGTTCAGAATAACTTAAAGATAAACCAATAGGTTTAAAATTCTCATTGTTTTGCATTTTGAAAACGCGGAACTTCATCAAAATGGGCTTTTTTAATTTTCTAAAGAACTAATGAAATTAAACTCTTAAATTAACATTAAATAAATGATTTGACTTGTCAAAATATGTAAATTGATAATAAAAAAATGTTTTTTCAAAAATTCATAAATTGCAATTATCTTAAAAACGGCACTGAAAAAATGATATTATCAATTATAACATAAATATATGGTTAGAACCAAAAACAAAAGTAAGGTGTTAAGAGCTTTTACATTGGTTCAATTTAAAGCTCAATTTTTCAAATATAATATGCAAAACAGATAATGAACATGAAAAAACTATCAGAATCAACTGTGACATTTTCTGCATTTTTGTGGTATTCTTCTAAAGTGTGAGAAAGACAAATGATTTTCATATTCGCCCTTGTAATCTTTCGCGCCCAAAATTATGTTTACTCTATTTTATAATATGATTATTATTATTTTAAAAAATACCAGTTTTTCTTGAAGAATTTTCTCTGCTTGAGCCTGTTTCAGGTTTTCCATTTTTATTACACCTTGTATACAATTGTGGTTGTTTGTCTTGATTATTTGATCAGTTAAAGTCAATAGATTAGTTTTTATTATTGTTTATATTTTTAAAGTGTTGTTTGTTGTTTCTTATAAATTAATATTTATTATTAGATTTGGTTATAATTCTGAAAAACACAACTCTCTACTTTCTTTGAAATTTCGTAATATTTAGATAGGCTATTCATAAAAATGATAATGACGTTTTCTGAATAGGTCGTTTTAATAGAAAAATCCATAAAAATATTGTTTATTGCGTTTATCTCTATAAATAATAGAAATTAAAAATTTTCAAAAACTCTTCTACATCTTGTTAAAATACTTTTTTATATCTTTTATATTTTTATTATAAATTACTAAATTTTTCAAAAAAATGCGAAGTACTCGAAATCAAATTATTGTGCGATTCAAAATCATGTAGAATCAAGCAAACATAAACCACCTTTATGACATAAATATAGAATTGTAAGTATCAAATTGACTTTAGAATTGATACTAGAAAGTGTTAAACTCAAAAAACATAAATGTACGAAGTTTCAAATAAATCCTCGATAAATCTAGTAATTTCGTCTTACAGTAAATATTTTAATTATTTTTGTAATAAAATAAAATTTACGCGTTAAATAATTGTAGATTATACTTAAAAAAATATTTTAAATTGAATCAAAATTTATCATTTTTGAAACATTTTTTATAATTATTCTATTTATTGATTAACTAATAAGAATTTTTTTTGGTCTTTAGTTAATTAATAACAAAAATTTCTAAATAAAATCTACAATTTTTTGGCGTACTTTTTATTTCATAAGAAAGTACAGCAAATATGCATTATTATTTTTTATATAATTACCTTTGCTCTTGGAAGAAACTCCTGCTTCTCGTGTAGATAATATTGAAGGCACAGTGTCTTGAAAAATATAAATTTTTTATTTAATACAAATAGAATAATAATAATTGACGGGAGTCTATTTTAGTACCGCTGGTCCAGGTTCCAGGATTAATATTTTATATTAACAAAATATTTGTAATTTCTTCAGCTGAGAATTACATTGAGTCGTGTCAATTTTAAAAAAAGTAATTATTGGTTCTTTCGATTCAACAAGTTTGATGAAAGGAAAAGCACTATATATTAAAATTTTTTTAAAAATAGATATGACTTAGTATAATTCTCAGACAACGATTTGTTTGCTTTTAAATTTGCAATATTTTTCTGCACGTCATTTGAAAGAGTAAAATATATTTAGAATATTTTCGACTTATAATTTCATTGTAAATAATTTAAATTAAATACCTTCATTTTTCTTGCACAATTCCATTGTTATTAAATAATTCGATGTTTTATTTTCAACGTAATTAAAGGTGTTATATACTGCAAAAAATTTACATTGATTATATATAATTTAAGTTTTTCTTATTTCACAGAGACCTTTTAAATTCAAATTAAACAGGTGATATTTATTTTACTGTTCTATAAGAGGTATGAAAATATGACACCACTTTGGAAAAGATATTCAACAGTTGGAACTATTGGGTAGTTGCTTACAGTAATTGGTTATATGGTTTTGGAGTTATTCATAACGAGTCGTGCATAAACTATGTTACCAATTTTTGATACTTTTTGAACCCCGTTCCTTTGGTTACCAATGCGTTAAATGCATTTTTTTAGATTTTCGGATCCCCTTCCCCTCAAATTGGTAACGTAGTTTATGGACGATCCCTAATTTAAAAGTAGTCGCCTACTATATAGAGAATTGTAGATTATTGTATAATAATACAATATACCTTATATATAATACCCTATATCTTATTTACTGATATCATGTTATCATCATTTAACTTTGATATATACAGATCTCTATAAAAAATACACTGCAAGTCTGATCAGCTGTCACTTGTTTACGTCGTTTGTAGATGGGGCAAGCGAGGGGCCATGAGGGAGTCGAAAAATTGTACCAGTAGCGTATACATTAAAGACGCTCTGGCCCCTTTAAAAAAATTCAGTAGTCAAGTAATGGAAACCCATCATAAAACAGTTCGTACGGTCCTATATGTATACACCCGATAAGCGGTCGAGCACCTCCGGAGCTGACCGCCGATCGGGCTTGCAGTGTATCATGTTTTAGTCTGAATTCAAAAGATCTGAGTAGAACACAATAACTTAATACTATAAAATAATTTATCTTTTCAGGCAGATCATTTAATACAATTGTGATTAAATGAATGTTAATATCACTGATACTTCTACTGTATATAGTAGTGTTATACAGTATAGAATGTTTCATTGTTTGAAATAATTTTTCAATTTATTAATTTTTAAATAATTAAATAAATATTTACCTTTCGAAATATTTGCGAGTTTTTTTACTTTCTGTGAAATTGACTGCATTAGAGAATCAAGAGTTGATCTAAATTTTAATTAAGATTTATTTTGTTAAATTAAATTCAGTTTTCACTGTATACAAAGGGTAAAATGCTTTAATGACACCGTGTATTGAACTATACTTTTCTTTTTAAGTGCAGGCAATACCTTTTTTGGTGTAAGCACTTACAGCAGTTTAAAATGGTCACAGTGTCAAAAAACGATGAGCAAAAATATTTTTTCCACAGTTATAATGAGTGTCAAATTTTTGTACATCGGTTAGACAGACTGTGCGGAATCAGTCGCACTTTTAATTGCTGCTAATGGTTGCCAAACGAGATTTTACATGCATATATAAAGAAAACAATTATATGATATTGCCGTTTTATTGAGTATTATATAGATTTAATTAAAATTCATGTATGACTCACGTTTCAGTATCGTTGACGTCTTTCGATAGAGCATTTTTCATAGTGCAAGAAATTTCATTCATACATTTTATAGAGTCTAATTTCTTGGGTAATTGTATTAGGAGGGCATCTAAAGTTATAAACAAAATGTATATATTAACTTGTAAAAATGATAAATACTGCAGAAAATCATTTGTATTTAAGAAATTTTTCTCAAATTTTATTCGTGTTAGACATTATTTAATAACCTGTATCCAGATAAATATTAAAAATAAATTCATAATTGACAATGTTAAGTTATTTTAAACATAATTAGGGCATAATTAGTGAAATAGTAACGAAGAAAGTCATTATCTACACTAAAAAAAGATTTTCTTAAATACAGCCGCATACTCTTACGGAATTTAAAGTGTTATATGAATACTGTCGTACACTATACATGAAAGTCAGTATCAAGGAAAAAACCAAGAACACTGATAAAACATTATTAAATTAAGTTTCAAAATAAGTAATTTTTTATCTCAAATATTGATCATTACATAACTTTTTGGGACTCAAAAAATAAAAAAAATTATTGATTATTTTAAAAGTATATTTTTTCGAAAATGTTTTCACAAATTTTCGTTGAAATCGGTGAATTAGAACCGAAGTTATTGATATTTCTATCGCGGTACTACTCTGAGATCAGAGCTAAACTTGAAATTTTAAATTTGATTTTTTAATCTCTGAATTGTATTTTTTAAAAAGTATTCTCACATAGCACAAAAACATCCAGGAAGTTTCCCGTGGGAACTTTCGGAAGTTACCCTTGGTAACTTCCTGGAAATACAATAATGTCCGCAGGTTAGAAGCTTCCCATGGAAACTTCCTGGTAACTTTCTGGAAGCTTCATGGAAGTTACCAGAAAGTTTCCAAAAACTATTAAAAATTTTGTTAGTGAAATTATTATTGAAAAAAGAGACTCGATCCACCATAGGTCTCAAACGTGAACTATTGGAATAGCGCTTTATGCGCTGAAACAAATCGTCACTTGACTTCACAGGGCTAATTTATATATATATTTCATTATATCTTTGAAGATCTTTGGAAACTTCTAACCTGCGGACATTATTGTATTTCCTGGAAATTTCCAGGAAGTTACCAATGGTAATTTTCGAAGGTTCCCACGGGAAACGTCGTGGAAGTTTCCTGGAAGTTTTTATGCTATGTGGGCTGTTACAGTGTGCATGATTTCTCAAAAACTGCTAAAGTGGTCAGCTTGAAATTGATAGGGTTTGTTTACAGATATAACCATTTCTAGAAAAAAAAATTTTCTCAAATCCCTTTGTTCACGAACCAGATGACATAGTAGACTAACGAATTTCCCTTTTGCTTTTGATTTCAGTTGAATTGTTCCCATTTTACCGAGATAAAATTTCATGATAATATGTTCTATCAGATACAATGTACATTATTTCAATAAAGTTTTAATAAGAATTCTAAAAAAATGATGAAAATCACACTTTTTTGTGTCCAAAAGGTATATAACCCCTTAATTTAAGATGATTTTGTGTGATTTTTACAAATAATATAACGCTCGGTCTCTACGTGTAATGCTAATGCGTTTCATTAAATATCTCAGATTGACTTTAAATGTATATAATGACTTTCCTCATACAGTATACTTAATGACTCTATTGTCAAAATTTTAAATTAGTGAAATTTCAGTGAGAATCAAGAACATAAATAATTGAACAATCAATAATTATTCACTAGCTGGCAATTTAGTAAATTTCACAGGCACATAAAAAATAGTGACAATCGGTCGTAAGTTCGACTACACGGTTCAAAGCCAGGCAGTCGCACAAAAACGTAGAAAAATGAAAATTTAATTTTTAAAATATGTTACTTTTTAGCAAATAAAAAGGAGCATACTTTTCCTTTGAGATTTTTTATGACATGAATACTTTACATTATAATTATAAAAAACTGCAACATTTTATTTGTGAAAGTAAGGGAACGTACTTATTCGCAAGGCGTTATTAATAATTACAACTTGTTTATAAATTAATAATTTTTTAACTGTTTATGCTTTAATTGTCGTTTATAGACTCTAATGCGTTTAAATTCTAAATATGTAGTCAATTGATTAATACTTGTGAAAGATACGACGATTTATGATTAAAACCTCGAAAAAATTTGACAAAGAAAAATTTTGCAGTTTTTTGAAATTATTATGTAATGTATTCATTTTATAAAAAAATCTCAAATGTAGGTATTATTCTTTAGGTCACGACCTTTTTTGTGTGCTAAAGAAGACTAGAAAAAAGAAATGAAACTGTTACTATTAATGTTTATAGAATCAGGCCATTAGTAGTCACAACATTTTGTTTGGGGCTTTGCTCAGTAGTCCACGCGTATTAATGTACGTGAAATTCTCAAATTCGTTCTAAGTATAGCTCCAAAGGAAAAGAGACGCCTACTGTTGGCTTATTGGTTACACTACTGCTCCTTGTGTCAAAACAGTTAAGTTTCAACTCCTGTTTCTAATCTTCTTGTCTGTGCCTCATTTGTAACAGAAATTGTTAATATTTGTGATTAAAATTTTTTAGTAATTGTTAAATTAGCCAATTATTAGTGAAAAATGACAGATACTTTAGTAATTTTTATGTGATTTTCAATGAAATTTACAATAATTTTAGGTTTATAATTCTTTTATTAAGTTAAGTAGGTTAATGAACAAGCATCTGATAGGCTGTCTGTTTCATTGCTTAGCAGCGATAAATATTACTTTTTTTTAATTATTAACTACAAAAGTATTTGTTAAAAAATAACCGATTAATTGACTATTATAAATTAAATATTTACTTGAATTAAATAATATTTATTGGAATCACTTAAAAGGAATTTCTAACAATAATTTCAGTATTTGAAGCAAATACCACTTAATTGACTCCAAAAAGTATTGATTGATGCAATTAATTATTGTTAATTGATAACAGTCAATTAAGGTCATTTGGGAAAAATGAAGGGAATTTATTAGATGCGTGCAAAAAGCTCGAATGGCCGAGCCGAGCCGAAATATTTTCAAGCCCGAGCTTCGCTCGATGTACCAGGTAGCAGAATCCACTCGGGTACTCGAAGAATTTGATTACCCGAAAATTTCAGGTACCCGTAATTTTCGAGTACATGCGCTTCTTTCAGTGAATTTAGGTTTCCATCAAATTAATCATAGCTATAGATAATCAGAAAAGTGCACCCACATGTCCAGGAGTCATGTGAACATCATCTTTAGGAAATTTTTGTTTCTAATGAATAATCATAGATATAGACTAACCCTAAAGTGCACCCGGGTGTCCAGGAGTCAAGTGAAAAATATCCTCAGGGAATTTGGGTTTCTACTGAATAGTCATTGATTTAGACTAACCTTAAAGTGTACCCGGATGTCCGGGAGTCAAGTGAAAATCATCCTCAGGGAATTTCGGATAGTTATAGATAGTTTCTACTAAATAATCTTTGATTTAGACAAACCCTACAATGCATCCTGGTGTCCAGGAGTCTGGTAACGATAGAACATCTAACGTCCTTCCGACAGGACCAAAAAGACTCAGGTGAGTCCGTCTGAAATCGCTAAGTAAAACTAACATGGATTGACATAAACAAAAAATAATATATATCGTTGGAAATGTAATGAAACAAGCTTTCAGCGTCTGTAAATATCGAGCTTTTAAGTTCAAACCGAAGACCAGGGAAGCATAAAGAAGTTGAATTTTCCAAATATTCACATAATTTTTAGTCACAGAATGATGAAACCCTGTCCTGCTGGCAGGACGCTTTTCGTTTTGTTTAGAAGGAAACCAAGCTTTGGCATATACATTTAAAAACTCGATATTTACATAATTGGAAAGCTTGTTTCGTTACCTTTCCAACAATATATTTAGTTTTGTTTTTATTTGCTTCCATATTAATTTTATAATGCAAATTTAAAGAGAGTTTTTTTCAACTGGCCGCAATTTTACTGATTAATATTGATAATGAAATTTTTTTAAATTAAACAATTAGGTTTCATTCCTTGAACGTTTCTGAAGGAAAAGAGACTAAACCGGCCAAAATATATTGATTTTTGTGGATTTTACATTAAATTTCCGAAAAAAAATTTTTTTTCACTTTTTAGAAACAGCAAGTTTGAGGGCTTTGAAAAATGGTTTAATATCTTAATATATGTTAATTAATTTAATATCTTAATATATTTTAAAAAGTCAAATCCATGGATTTTTTCGTCTGTTCGTCTACTTTAATGCCAAGGAGTGTCAGAAAAATAAGTTGAATTTCTTTTTTATAAAGCCTCTTTTTCGGAGTATCCTTTCGGCAGGACGGGCGCTTGTACGTTCTATCAGTAAACGTCATATACAGTCAATTCTATTTGTTTCGAGTAATCAAACTAATACTAAAGAACATTCGGGTAGCCAGGAGTTAGGTGAACATTATATTATGTTTAGGAAATTCTCTTTTTTTCGAGTCATCATTCTGCCAAAACAACAAAATATTATTTTTTGCTTTAAATAACAAACATTAATACATTTAATTTTTGATAAAGATTATGTCAGGTCAACATCAAGCTACACTACGGATGACGCGGAGTCCGTTTTGAAAAAGATGTGCTCCTAACTCCTGGACATCCGCGTGCACTTTAGGGTTAGTGTATAGCTCTAATTATTTGATAGAAACAAAAATTCCCGGAAGAAGATGTTCACCTGACTCCTGGACACTCGGGTGCATTTTAGGGTTGTCTATGTTTATCATTATTCAATATAAACAAAATTTTCCTGAGGATGATTTTCACTTGACTTCTGGACATCCGGATGTCAACGAGAAAAGTATCTAAATAATTAAATAAGCAAGTTTTATTGTCACGAGTACTCGCAAAAATCGATTTCCAGAAAACATCGAGTACCTGAAAAATTCGGGTATCCGAAATTTTTCGAGCTTTATATAAAGCTCGGCTTGGTTCTAAAAATGAAAAACCCGAAAAAGGTGAACCGATCTTCAAGCTTCGAGCTTTTTTCACACCTGTATAATTCATGCGAATAAAGAATATTTTAGACATTTGCAAGTAATTAGTCAAATAAATATTAAAAACCTCTCTAAATATGAACTCTAAATATCTTATCTTCTCAAAATGAGACCGCGATTCCAAACTGTTTGAAACACCTTTTTCGTGTGTTTAAACAATTTTTTCAATAATTATTTATCAAAATTTAAGAAGACTAAGGGTCTTAGGACGTTTCTATATATTTACCAAAAATGCTCGACACAAAATATTCTTTTCTTTTTAAATGAGACCGCAATCACGAAATCATTTTTTCCTTTGATGCCCGTTATTTGAATAAAATAATTTTTTTTCAGTATAATTTTAGAAATTAAAAAATGATTTTGTTTAGTAGCCCAAAATCTCGTCATGTCTAAATTTTTTAATGTTATTATTGTTATTTGTAATATTACTAATTAATTCTCCTGAGGTTTGGCTCTTTTTAACCACTCCATAAAATTTTTCTACTGTCTCCATAACATTTGATGTCACGACAACTTTTCTGTCCATGAAGCATATCTGGCTCTTTATTGTCGATGCCATCGACATAATTTCATTTGCAAAACATTTTTCTTTCTCAGTTCTTGCAGAAGCTAAGTTAACACTAGCCGCCTCAACAACTCGGTCTTCTGGTAGTAACGATAATGCAATGGCACGACAGAGTAAGATGTCATTATCGCCTGACAGCTTATTGTTAAACCATATAGTCTTCATCACCTAAATTAATTAATTTTATTTATTTTAGGTTTCATTCTATATTAATGAGGCATTCTATTACAAAACGACTCCCTTTATAAACAATTGCCTTTGTAAGTCAATTTTTAAATAATTCTTTCTCATATTTATTAAAACCAAACTTTATTTACAATTAAGGAGCAAGCGGACAAAAGTTGATAAGTTTATTAAAAAAAATTACCGTTACATTAAGAAAAAAATCGTTAATATTGAATTACATTAATTTAAAAATATTTGTACGTAACGAACAAGATTTAAAATTTTAGTTTTTTCAACTAAAGAAGTGCTCAAAATTATCAAATTCATTATTTATAATTTACTTTAATTAATAATAAGACTTCAAAATTCAGAAAAGTATTCTGATATAAATAATTCAGTATATATTTTTTCTATTTGGAAATCAACTTTGTTTATATGTTAAATTGCATTTGTTCAAATTTCTCAGAATAGTAACAATTGATTTATCTGCTTTTGGCCGCTTCCTCCTTAATTAGTGTTTATAAATAAAAAATTTCTCAATTTCACGATAATAAATTTTTTTTAATAATACTATTTATAAAAAAATTAAATTTTAAAGATAACTTTATAAATATATGGTTAGTTCAAAATGGCCAATCGTACACTGTAAAAAATTTAAGGAGTTAACGAACTCAGGAGTGAAATTTTTCGAGTTAAAAATCAACTCCAAAAGAGAGTTAATTTACAATACCCTTTCATTAACACCCGCGCAAGTTATTTATCCCATGGGGAGTTTGTAATGCAGCTAAGGTAATTCAGCTAAAAAGTTGGATGTATCAACCAATAAATAGTTACCCCATCCAATTAATAGGATCGCGCTTGTGACGTGACAATTTTGACACGTCACACCGATTCTTTTTTTTTGTTGTTGATCACGGTTTCTTTTGGATGCTCCAATCAACTCGATTCTCTACTACTCCACGACTCGCTTCCGAATGATAGAAAATGAGTGTTATTATATGCGATTTATTGTTTTGTATTATTTTTTTTTATGTATTCACGAGCGACCGATGCGACAACATGGATTCCACCAGCTGACACGATCTCGGAATTGTCTCAAGGAACTAGGTGTTATAATATCGTATCTCTATAAATAGCGTTCTGCGGATCCCGCCTGAAGGATGCGGACTACCGATCGAATTATGCCATTTATATCTGTTGGTTGTTCGACAATACACATCACATTTAGCTGTTCGATGCTACACATACTTAGTTTGGCCGTTTGACGCCGTATTACTATATCGTCGACTATGGGGAAAAACTGACTCCGCTGACGATTGGATGTTCGAGTCCACACCACTTGGCTGTGTGATGCCACCCACGTCTAGTATTTATGACGTTATCACTCTTGGCTGTCCGACGCCCCTTATTAGTTGGAATTTTGGATTCCGGCTTTGGAAATAACTTTTGCTGCTTTTACACTCTGGCTGTTTGACGCCGCTACACACACACACACACATTACTCAACGAACTATGCTGACGTTTATTAAATTGAGTAAATTTCGGGGTAATTACAGCTATCGCAAAATTTCTGCCGATCATTGGAGTTGGATGCAACCTTCTAAAATTAATCTCCGAGAACCGAGGAAAACGAGTGCGTGTTATGACAACCTATTAATTGAGATAAATTCCTTTCTTCTTAAGAAAAATTGATGTCCGAAGGAAAATACTTATTAGTTATTAAATAATTTTGATTTTTTTTGTAAGATTTCGTTATGCTTCCAGAGCGCTAGCTCGGTATCGGGGTAGCACAGCGTGTCAAGTAAATTCAATAGAATTGTTTCTTTTTGTAAATTATTGTAGATTTGGAAATTTTGTTAGTGTCCCGATTTTAGAAGCAAAGTTTAAAATATTAATTTCTTTTAAAATTTTTCTCTTTCTTTTCCCTAAAATTCTAATATTTAAATTTGTTTATTTAATTGATTTAATCGACCTATTTGTCAACGAATTCGTGAATATAGAATTGACTTAAATTTGATTTTTACTGTATTGTTGATCTTTGTTTAGGAGAAATTATTGTGAATTTTCTTGTTTTGTTAATTGTATGAGATTTGAATTTGAATCGTTTTCGCGCCGTTGCGCCACTGATTGCGTACAGATGGTGCGCGAGTAGGTTAGGTTAGGTTAGTTTTTCAAAAAGGACTCGCGCTCTCGCAAAAAACGTGCACGGACACTTCTCCTAGCGATCTCACTAGGGAACCGGCGACGACGAAATTTATTGTACCGGCCTGCGATTTGTTCCCGGAGAAGACGGCGTTGTTTCGCGGATTGGAGGATCCGTACGAGAAACCAAGTTCGAAACGTTATCCCGGTCTATCGACTATATTTTTGATATTTGGTGAGTCGGCATATTGTTTTACATTAAAGTGCAGATTTCTCCCAGTTTTTTTTATTCAACTTTTCATTCTTTTGGTTATGTTAAGGACAAGTAAAAATTTCATTGGGAAGTCTGGACTTGATTTTTTTTTTATTTCGAAATGACACCATTGTTAATTGTCGCGAGAAAAGAAAAATTTCTTTGTTTTATTTGTTCAAAAATTATTTCTGAGTGGAATTTCTTTCTTTTATTTTTAGTTAAAATTGTGAGAATAAATTTTAAATGATGGTGATCATTTCCATTGATTTTCGCGGATTTAGTTTTATAATATTTTTTTTGATGTGAATTCTTTTCGACAATTTACCGTGAGTTGAGTTTAGCGTTAAAAATGAAATTTTCGTGGATTGTAGAGAATCTTGAATAGAATGAAAATTGTTGTTTTACCGAGAATTGAAATTTTTGTATAGCGTCGAGGTAGATTTATTTTCCATTTATCGTAAAAATGTAAATTCTTTTAATGGTTGTTAAACTACACGGATAAAATTATTGTTTTAATGAAAATATAGATTTTATGTTCATTATGGGAAAACTTTTGGTTTTATTATTTTGTGTTGGAATTTGTTCCCAAATTCTTTCCTTTTGCTCTCAACAATGAAACCCCCCCCCCAAATGCTCTTTATCTTTTCTTGGTGAATTGGATTTTTTTTTGTAATGGTTAGGCCGGCGAATTAATTAATTTTGACCAGCCAAAAATAGTTATGGAGACAAACCTTTTTTTTTAAATTAATGCTGTTGATTGTTTGGATATTGTAGTGTTGGAAATTTTTTTTTGGAATTAATTGTTGTTGTTGATGACGTTGACTTAGTTGTAAGTCTGGCGCCCAACAATATCGCAATCCTTTTTTTTGTGTGTCTCCAATCTATTTTTCTGAAGGTGACTGCGACATTTTCTCGGATTATGGCACGAGAAAAGCAGTAGGTAATTTTTATTAATTTTTTTTGTTGTTAAAAATTTAAGGTTGGCTATTTTTTTTTTGTGTTCAGATTTTTTTTTATTTTTGGTTATAGCGAAAAATTGCCTAAACTCACACGCTATAGAAATTTAACTTATTACAAGTGTAATAAGTTCCTCCCGTTCATATAATGCTTATTGAAAAACGAATGCAAGATGATTCTTATTCACTTTTTGGTGCAAGACAATGCTTATTCGATTTTCCGTGCAATAAAATGCTTATTCAAAATTCTATGCGAAAATGTACATTCTGAAATTAGCTTATTCTATAAATTTTATAAAATTTTCAATTCATTATAATTTATAATTGCAATTGCTTAAAAAATATTTTTTAATACGTGTGATAGGATCCGTAAAGTTTCTTATAAAAATAGACACGTACTGAAATTTTCAGATTTTTAATTGCAATTTAATATTAATAGAAAGATTTAGGGTTACATTTATTGTTTTGGCAGTGGCAATTGTTTTGCACACAATTTTAAATAAGCATTTTATTGCACGGAAAATCGAATAAGCATTGTCTTGCACCAAAAAGTGAATAAGAATCATATTGCATTCGTTTTTCAATAAGCATTGTATGAACGGGAGGCGTCGATATGCACTTATTGAACGAGACAGAAGCTTATAAACATGTGAATTTTGACATATTCAGATTTAGAGAGAACACTGCAAAAATAGGTGTCTTTTTTGATATCTTAAAATAAGATGTAAGATGGCAAAATGGTGTCTTACATCTTAAAATAAGATGTTTTCTAAAGCGTCTTACTGATATTTAAGATGCTTTATACGTTTTAGTAGTAATAAAGATATTTCTTCCATCTTAGAAAAGTAAGATACTTTTGTAAGTTCTTTAAAGTATCTTAAATTAAGATGTTTCTGTTGCAATAAGATGTTTAGCGATAAGTTACTTGAGAATCGTAAGATGCGCCATAAGTGTAAGTTACTAAAAATTAAGATACATAAAGTGTTTTCCATAAGAGCCCATAGTTAACCTCAAAACTTTTTGCCTCAAAAATACCACAGAAAATGTGTACGAAGATACTTTAAACAACTTAAATTAAGATGTTTCAAGTAACTGAAAAGTGTCTACCAAAACATCTTAGAAATGACTACCAAAACATCTTAAATTAAGATACTTCTTTTTGCAGTGAATGCCTATACATAGAGAGAATGTAAAATAAGTTTGCTATGTCACCAATTAAGAAGGTTAAAAAAATAACTAATATTCTTATCGAGAAATATTGGCTGTATAAATATATAAGATATATTTCTTGTCTTATGTTACTCATTTTGAGACGTCTTTTTCTACAGTCATATAAGACGTTCCACGTCAACAGAGGCTGAGCTCTGACCAAAAATTGGCGCAAAAAAGAAAAACGTTTAAAGGCTTAAAAATCGTACACTCGTGTACACTCAGAAAAAAAGTTGGCTGCCATAACCAATTAAATAGTTGCTATAGTGCGATCCAATTAATTGGTTAGCACGTCCAACTATTGGATACTGTTTCCATGTGAAACAGTATCCAGCTATGTATGTAATGCAGTTAAAAAGTTGGATGTATCAACCAAGAAATAGTTGCCCCATCCAATTAATTGGATCGCGCTATAGCAACTATTTAATTATCTATGGCAGCCAACTCTTTTTCTGAGTTTATTATTCTTATAGAAGAAAATTCTGTACCGTTTACAAATTTTTATATTACAAATTTACAATTTACTAAAAGAAATTTAAAATATTTTATAACTTCTTTTCTCTGTATTAATTTATAAACTTGAAGAAATTACACAACAGACTCTAAGAAGTGCTCCTTTTAGTTTCAGGGATACAACAGAAAAAGCTTTAAATTTAATAATTTTGGCAACAATAGAATGTTATATGAAAAAATTCATAGTAAACAAATAATTCTGTAAATATACAAAAGATAAAAAATATTGCGATGTAATTTTTGAACAAATTTGATAAATTTTTAATAAAAACAACAGCCATATTGGCACCGCCATTTCAAATTATGATAACCTGATAGAAAATCCCCAAGATACAAGTTTTAAACGAATTCGATGAACTCTTGAAAAACTGTCTGTTATGTTGGATCAGCCATTTTGAATTTAGATTTGTCTGCCATTTTGCTTTCGCCGTTTTTAATTTTAAACTCTATTCAAGATCTAACTTCAGATTTGTATTACACGCAGAAAAATATTTGGCTACAGTATACTATGTGTTGGATACCCCAGCTATTTTAGATAGTGTCTGGAGCGCGATCTATTTAATTGGATAGGACAACCAATTTAATTGGATTCTTAGATGTTGGATGTACCTCATCACAAATAAATCAATTTATCAAAATCATATTCTCTTTAAGAGATAATAGTGTTTCATAATGTATAAGATTCTCTGTAAAAGCGGAGACAGAATTTTACATACTTTGATTTCAATTTTGCTACTTTATTACTTGAGACTTTCACTTTCACTTAATCACTTTCGTTTAACAATGTTATTATGTTCAGTTTGTTAGCGCGATTATTTTCTAAAAAATTATCGTGTTTTCGTCCATTATAGTATTTTCGTCTTGACAGTTTATGTTCACGTACGAAATTGTCGGAATCTAGTCGCAACTTCTTGACAGCGCATGCGCATCATAGGAATCGGAACTTACAAATTTCATTTGGCTGCTACATCCAACTTGTTGGAAACCGTAACCAACTAAATAGATATAATGACTAATCATAAGTATAAATTTAAAATTGTCACTGGAACCAACGCCGTTTGTTCATATATGATTTTACATATATATAACAGCTAATTTCCTTCTATCTAATAAAAATTGGATGTATTATCCAACCTTTTTTTGCGTGTAAGTGACCCCTAAAACTTTTGAAAAAATTTAGTTCAATTTTTATCATTGGATTTTGCAATTTTTATTAACGATATTTGTTGGTTTGTGATTTTGTTGACTTTCCTCGTTTATTATTATCGCCATATAACATTTTAAAAACGCTCACCTGTAATTCTTTCATGTACAAAAGTCAAAATTACTTTTTACTTATAGGTTATTTTGTTATAAATGTTTAAACATGAGTGTAATTTGAACCATTCAGGAAGGCCCAGCTTCTAATAAGTTCCACGTGAAATATATATTCGTGATCAAAGGCAACTTTTCTCGTGGACTGTTACATTTCATCTATATATGTATATGTGACAGTCTATGAGAAAATGTGCTTTAGCTGTCGAATATGAATTTTACAGGAGAAGGTATCAGAAGCTAGGACCTAAGGCTCGTTTTGTCGTGGACCGTCAAAAAAATAGATTTTTATGATATAATATTTACAATTATAATTTAAATGAAATAAAAATAAAGCAGATTGAATCTTTGGGATGCATTCCCATTTTCCGTATAGAAAGCGTAAAGCAATGCAAAATTTCATAAGAATTAAAATGATAAAGCCATTTGACTGTTTTTCTTGACTGTAGAAAAACACGTTTCAAAATGAGTAACACAAGACGAGAAATATATCTTATATTGAAACGTTTAAGGTGACTAAGTTACGTATCTATTTCATGATAAATTTTACCCAAGATTTCTTACAGTATTGTACCTATCTATGAATTATAAAATTATTTGGCTTACATATTTTAAATACATATAAACTGCAAGATAAATATGAATAAATCTTAAATCGTGATTCTTTCCGTTTTTTAACAAAAATTGTTAACAGTTAGTGCATACCTGTCTGCAGTGGTACCATGAGGAAGTATATTTTGTTTTGAAAATTTGTCGACACATTAGATAAAAATCTTCATCTAATGGTCCCACAATACATTCGACATTTCGAAATTCTTTAATCCCGTTTATAAATTGTAGTACACTTTCCTCAATTTTTGATTTCGAAATAATACAGTGTGTCACATCGGCCTTTGTAAATGAAATGTAGTTTTTAGATTCATATTAAAATTAATAATGTAAAACTACGTAACACAAAAAATATTTAGTTGAGCTTCCGTTATAGCATTATTTTAATTATCCACTTAAGAATTTAATATTAAAAAATTAATAGTAAATATGTATACATTGGAAAAAGGAAATTGAAAAAAAGAGAGTTGGACAAAGGTAATTGGAAATGGAAGGAACTCAGTTCGACTTTTTCTGATCATTCACAGACTGATACAACATAGTTGATTTTACAAACTAATATTCCTAATATCATTTCACTTTCTCTAGACTGATTTTACATAAGGCAATTCTATATGTGACAGTCCACTACGTGTAGAGTCCACTGACTCTGCACGAATAAACTCTCTAACATTAATTAAGAAATTTTTAACTCTCTGCTGACAGACTACACGAATACACTCTCCAAAATTAATTAAGAAATTTTTAACTCTCCACTGACCTACTCTACACAAAAAACTCTTCAAAATCAATTAAGAAATTTTTAACTTTCCGCTGTCTGATTCTACATAAATAAATTCTCCAAAATTAATTAAAAATTTTCAAATTCCAAACTGACCGACTCTATACGAAAAAACTCTTCAAAATTAATTAAGAAATTTTGTAATCTCTGCTAACCGGCTCTACACAAATAAACTCTCCAATATAAATTAAACATTTTCCACAGTCGGTCAATGGAGAATTAAAAATTTTTATTTGATTTTGAAGAGTTTATTCTTGTAAAGTCAGTCAGTGGAAAATCAAATAATTGACATTTGTGTTATTAATTATCAATATATAGAGTCTGTGTAGAATCAGTCAAAGGAAAGTGAATGGTATTAGGAATAATAATTTGTGGAATCAACTATGTAGTATCAGTCTGTTAACGATTAAAAATGGTAGATCTGAATCCTTCCACTGACAACTTCGGTGACCGTCAGCTCTCTAAATGTTTTACGGTAAATATATATATATATATACAACGTACCCAACTTTCGAATTCTGCCACAAGAAATGTGATGTAAGTTGAAAATTTTTGAAACTTCAGCTAAAGAAAAATTTAGTTAGCTGTATTCTACAATTAAAATTAACAATAACAATATTGTTAAATGAAGAGGAATAAGTTATATTATAATATTAAATTTCTAAGTATCATTTTTTATAAAAATATATTTATACATTCACTCATTTGTTCGACAATATGAAAATGGCGTTCATTTTCTCCCGCATGCAAACATAACATCTGATCGTATGCGTTTTTTTACCCATGGGAGAAAACGGCTGCCATTTTCATATAAGTCGAACAAGTGATTGAGTTTTATTCCCTGTCGTCTGCTATCTGAAATTGCTACTTTTGTGCATTAGGAATAAAATATATTGTAAGTAACATGGGAATAAAGGCTTCCCAATTATTTTACGATGATTTTTGTGACACGAGTGGAGGTAGAGGGTGCTATGGGCGCGCCGGGACCGTAACGAGTAAACACAGTAAGCAAATGGCTGTAAATAAAAAATAGCTATCAGCTCTTAATTTCTACAAAAACGGGGTTAAAAGGTCAAAACATCGCATTTTTGGCAAAGTTTAAGCACCTCTAGCGACAAAACAAAAGGTCGTAGAAGGTTCTACCTGGTCTCAAATTGACGCTTGCTTTCGTTTACAATCCCCGAAAATCGCATTCCTACATCATACCCTCTGTTTGAAGGTGTTTGGTCGAATTTGTTGTCTCATTTTGCAATGCACAAAATTCTTAGTTTTATGACTGAAACGTGCGTTAAATAAGAAGCTTAGGAAAGAGTGTATAAGTTATAAAAATGGGAATTTAAGAATTTAAAATAACAAGACATTTTTGCTCTTATTGTATTCAAAAAAATAAGTGTTATAACCCAACAGATGTAAACGCAATTAGAGTTTATGACGGTTACCCTAAGGATCCTTTACCTTGGGTACCTGACTGTATTTACCAAGCTTTAGACTACTTGCCACTCCTTTTTTATTAATTTCGAAACGCCCTCAATATAGCAATTAACCAATAACATCGATATTTGTAAAACCCCACTACGTTAAATTTTATAATTTCAAAAAATGTACTTTTTTCAAGAAAAAGAAGAACTGAACAACTACTGATTCGGATCTGAGAACATCTCTCAGAATTAAATAAAATGTGAAAGGTAACAAATTTGTGTCTATTTATTTTTAACGTGTTTTATTAAGTTAACACACGTGCAAGGATTCTTATCATCATAACAATAATCCTTGCCTAAACAACAACTAAACACCCTCAAAAATCATAATAGTCAATTTTGAATTGCAAAAACTAATTCTGGAAAATTTAGTTTTCATTTTTCTTGAAAATTCAAGATATTGAAATTTCATTTGTAGACTTAAATTAAAGCTTAAATTCTTTAATAAAAGGCCTTAAAATTAAGTAGTAGAAAATTAGTAACGTAAAATTTATTCTAAGTCATATTTTGAATTCGAGATATCAAAAAAAATTTGTTACATCCGTTTAATTAAGTTTACTTTTTCGACGCAATTCTGACTTAAGAAATTTGACAATAGATACCGTTTCATGGGTTCTACGACTTTTTGTTTTGGCGCTAGAGATGCATAAACTTTGTCAAAAACGCGATTTTTAAAAATTTATCTTATTTTTCTCGAAAAAAAGATCTGATGGCTAATTCTCATTTACATATATTTAATCAGCGTAAAAAAACATACTAGAAACAGCTTCCACATTAACGGAACGAAAGTCAGTTTCGGCCTGTGTTATTTTTACTACAATTTTAAGTAAATTCTTGTAAAAATATAATTTTTTCAAACTTTTTTTTCAAGAATTTAACTTTTAAGTTTAAAACTTAGGTATAAAAATATAGTAAACAATAGAATTATTGTGAATAAAAGAAAAAAAATTGAAAAAAGGTGAATCTTAATGAAACTTTTATTATTTCTGAAAATAATTTCCTGGTTTCTTAGAATTTTATAAAAAAAATTTTTAAATAATTGAATTTAGGAAAAAAATTTTATTATCTTTAAAGATAATTAACATTTTTACAAAAATTAAATTTTTTTTATTAAATTAAATTAAATTCTTGTTTAAATCTGTTAAATAATTTTTAATTTAGGTACATTTTAACATTAGTGGAATTGGAATGAGACCTATAGAGTAAAATCTTATAGGCCTATGTTTGTTATCTTTTTAATCTGAATAAAGGATTCATTTTCAATTTTGTAATATGAAAAATAAAATAAACTATAATAATATAAATAATTAAAATATAATACTCAATTAATAGAATTGTTTTTTAAAAATTGCTATAGATATGAGTGATTAACTAAGTAACTAAAAAAGTAAAAATTAATAAAAGGAACTCTTTTTATACTAAGGGAAAGTAGTTGAAAATGCCCTATGAATTTTTAGTGTACACTGAACAAAATGTAATTGAATCAAGAAAATTTGAATTTGTTCAAGTAAATGTCGAGATTGCATAGTGCAATCTAATTATGCGATTCGATCAAGAAAATGATTTTCTTGTCGTAGTATACTTGGTAGGAGAGTATATGTTCTTGATCCAAGAAAATATGGAATTCAGTCAAGAAATTAAGTTACATGAAAGAAATGTAAATTATATTAATTCAAGAACATTTGTGTATCAAATGAAGAAAATATTTTCTTGATTTGAGAAAATTATAGATTTCAATCAAAAATATATTTTCTCAATTCAAGTAAATTATTTACTTGAATTCCCCCCCCCCCTTACCCCCATACCATCATTTCTAATACTTAGGTCAAACATTTATATTATTCATTAATTAACATTTAAATTTTTTATTTAAATAATTAAATAATTGTTATTTTACATATATATTTACATTTAATTAATACTTAACATAAATACAACAAATATACCTTGAAAAAAGTTTTTCCACGGTCGGAGGAATTGAACCCGTGTTGCACGCATCAGAAGCTGTACCATTACCACTATGCTATCCAAGCCTCAATGGACAGTTTTCAAAAACTGCTATTTAAGTTGCACATCCATTTGAAGAGAAATATTTTCTTGGATCAAGAACACCGGCATTGTGTTAAGTAAAAAAAGTTTCAAATCAAATGAATGAAATGATTTGATTTAAGAAAAAAATTTCTCCAGACAATACTTTACTATTTTGCTTAAGAACATAATATTCTTGATTCAATCCTTTTTGGTACTTCGGATAAGTAAAATATTTTATTTGATCAATAACATATTTACTTCCACCAAATACTGAATTATTAATTTCTCTCCTCAAATAAATATGGGATTGGTTCAAGTAAACTCTGCCAAGTAAATGCATTTACTTGGTTCAATTACAATTTTTTTCAGTGTAGATAAGTTCAAAGTATTGTAAAGTCATGAAATGCTATCGAAAAATTCACTTTAGACAAACAATAAAATGAATTTAAAAAATTTGATAATCAAACTATTAAACATTATTGAATACTACAGGTGGACCACGATTCCTCAGTCTTATCCATAATTTTTAATTTTTCAAACGTCAGAAATTTTTAAATCTAAAAAGTAAAAATTTAAAGAATCTCGCGTTACACTATGCTGTTTCTAGTTATTATATATTTTTCAAAAAAGAAATAATTATTTCATTTATCATTTTATTTGAAGTAATTTAATTGTATTTAATACTTTTAAAGTATTATGAAATAAAACCATTTTACATAATACACCAATTTCCATTATATAAAATTTATATGGAAAATCTTATAATAAAGCAATATTCTATATAACCATTAAATTATATAATAATTATTAATATAAGTAAATAAAAATTATTAGTAATATAATAATAACTATTATTATTATACCTTCATCGCAGAATGAATGTGGAGTACTGTAATGCTCGTTTTTTTTTAAATTGTAAAACAACAACTCCATCTTTAATTTTTTTCAGGAACAACTTACTCTTTTCAATTTTTTCAAAAAATTCTACTGCCGAATGATCTTTGAATTTCTTTTTCATTTTATCACTATTTAGATAAAAATAAAAATTAAATTATTTTCAAATACATTTACTAATTTCCTAACCAGTAAAAGCTCTCATTATTATAGGGTAGAGGGCCACAAGGTAACCATGACCCTAGGTTGACTATACCAGTGAAATTCTTTTGCATTTTTTTTGGCGGACTGAACGATTCAAGTTATTTTTATTATTTGTGAAGACAACGTTTTTGTAATGTTTAAACGTGTATAACTACTGGCATTTCTTTCTAACAGATACATCTTTAAATTTAAATAAAAATTTTTTTGAAAGCATTGTTTTTAAAGTGATGTTGTAACTGTAGTTAATAGTTTAAAAGTTGTAAATTTTGGTAATTTTGTTTACATATAATACAATATTATAAATGAATATCGATAAAATTGTGTGTTATACAATTGTTTAATATTTTTATAAAAATGCCATCCTATTCCTAAGGTGTCCCCATTATGAATAAGAAAATAATTTAGTTTTTAATGTATGAAATATGATAAATAATTAACAATCTTATAGAATGGCTTGTTATAAGCAAAAAATATTTTGTAACTATTGATTCATATTATAATGAATTACAGTTTTTTAAAAGATGGGTGCACATCCTTGGGGCCCCTTACCCAATATAAATGTACATGATACCTAGAATTCTTTAAATTTTATTAACTTTCATGACAGTTGTCTATATATTAAAATTTTTAATAATTCATAAAATAGTTTCATATAAAGACAAATTTGTATTTTGTACAGCGATAAGGGTTTTTCTACTGAGAAATTACAATGCAAGAGCTAAATAATATTATGTTTAAACATACACCCCATAAAATGATAAAACAATGCCCTCTGCTCTTAAAAAGTTAGCCAATTTTATGGGTATTTTTAACCTACAGGCCAAATTCAAAGGATGTCATATAGTTTCTAAAAATATTAACATTTTAATAATAAAAATCTGAAAATTAAATGTATCTATTAATAATAAATCAATATACAATTCATTTATAACAATCATAATCATTATTTGTTTAAACAAGTAATTGCTATTTATTAACCTTTAACTCAAACTTTTTTCAAATTTTACCATTATTATAACTACTTTCATTAGCTAGTTACAAAAGGAAAAAAACAGAAACTTTTTAGATGCTATGTTATAAAAGTTAGTTTGTAGCAACAATTATTATAACATAATTGTTTAAAACGAATAAATTATACTATTATGTTCGCTTTAAGTCTTTTCTCCAATAGGTTCGAAAAGTATGCATTGTGATTTCTTTGGGTTGATTTTAACATACGTTACCACAGTATTTAACGCAGTGTGTTTGTGAAATTTATTATATTATATATATATATATATATATATATATATATATATATAATTATAATTATATTCATGTACATAATATACCACGAAATTAAAATAAAATACCTTATTATACATTTTCATATAACTTTAGATATTTTATTTCTCATGGAACGAAATTCAAAATTGAAAGAATGAAAAAGGTTAGCAAAAGCTTTTTTCTTCTGTTTCTAATATAAATAAAATTTTTTTTCTAACACACGGTCTGAACATCCGGAAAGTACATCATTTCTCACCTATAAAGAGGGTGGAAAGTACGTCTTTCCTGGAGGCAGAGAGAGAATGTTACATTACCTCCCCGTGTTACAAGTACGATTTGTAAAAGAAAATGTCAGGTAGATCATTTCTAATAACTACTCATGGCTCAACGCTGATTTATGCGTAGTTTTGTGTCATATTACATAGAACACAAACACGTATATATATATATATAAAGGGAAATGGGAGGAGGAGCAATGGAGAGAAGAAAAAAGAATGATGTGGGAAAAATTGGAAGTAATGGAAAAAGAGTATAGAGAAGATGTAGAAAAGGTAAAAGAAGAAGTGGGCAATGCAGAGAAAGGGTAAAGGAGATGGAAAAAGGAAATGGGGGAGGAAATGAAAGAGTATTCAATTTGGAGGAGAGGTTTAGGGAGTTATTAAGTATAAGGTTGGAAATGATGGAAAAGGAGAAAAGAAAGAATAGAGTAATAATAAAAGGAAGTAAGATACAGGGAAAACAGGGAATAAATGATTTATTTAGAGACATTGGGGTGGAAGTGGAGGTAACAGAATGCAAAGAAGAAAAGGAGAAAATAATTTGCTGAGGATATGGGTGGTGGATTTGGGGAATGAAGATCAGAGAAAATAAGTGTTGGAAAATAAAAGTAAATTGAGAGGTAGGCCAGAAAGAATAGAAGAGGACAGAACATTAGAAGAAAGAATAAGAGGATGGATATTAGAGGGTAAAGCATGGGAGGAAAGGCGTAAAGGAAAAATAGTAAGAATGGGAGGGGATTGTATATGGGTGAATGGGGAAAGGTGGGCAGTGGATAGAACGACAGGGATAGTGGTAAGGGAACATGGATGGCGAGGTGGGGAAGATGGAGAACAAAGGGAGAGAATATTTCGGGTTGGAAAAATAAAGATGATGGTTTTTGGTCTGATACCTAAGGGATTTAAATGGGTGCAACAGGAGGCTAAAAGGGAACATAATAGAGAGAGAAGTGCGGGAGAGATGATTTCAGAGGTAGGATTAAATATTAAGGAAGAAGGAAATGGGAATGAATGGAATAAAAAAGGAGTTATGGTAAGGAAAATAAGAATAAAAAAGGGTAGGTTGAATATTGTGGGAACATATAGAAGAAGAGGGGATGGAAAGGGGTGGGAGGCGTTGGAAGAATGGATGGATATTGGGAAAGATGATAAAGTTATAATAGGTGGAGGGGGTTTTAACGCATGGACGGGGGAATTAGGAGGTCAAGAGTTGGTTGAAGAGAGACAAAGTTTTAAAGGGGAATCCAGACATAAAGAAGTTGATAAAGAGGGAAGAAAAATGTTGAGTGTAATAGGAGAAAGGGGGTGGTTTATTTGTAATGGGAATGTCAGAGGGAATGAGAAACGGGAATATGCGTTCGTAGGGAGAGGGGAAACAATAATAGATTACGTCATTACGAACAAAAAGTCAAGGAAGGAAATAAAAAGAATGTAAGTAGGAAGAGAAATTGACTCGGGACATTTCCCGTTAATAGTAGAACTATTGGGAGGTTAACAAAGAAATTATGCAATGGGGGTGGGGGAGAAAATAAGGAGAGAAAGTAGAAGATGGGAAAATGGAGAAAAGGACTGTTGGGAAAAAAAGAATATAATAAGAAGCATAGGGAGCATGGTAAGTTGATTAGAGGAAAGTGTGAGAAGGAAAAACAAAAGTTTATAGAGGAAGTGAATGTAGCGATAAAAGAGGGTAAAGAATGGAATGTTATTAATTAAAAGAGGGAGAGGGTGAAGGTGATAAATACGGAGATTAAAATGAAAAAATGGACGGAATATTTTAAAGAATTAAGTGGTTGAATGGAGAAATCGGTTAAAGGGGGGGAGAAGGAGGGGGGAGTGGATGTCACAACCGGATATTAGTAGGAAGGAGGTGAGGGAAGCAATAGGCAAGTTAAAGAAGGGTAAAGCGGTGGGGGGTGAAATGGAAGCAGAAAGTATAAAGTTTGGTGGTGAAGTTGTTGAGAGGGAAATGTGGAAAATAATAAATAAGAAATGGGAAGGGAAAGAGTTGGCCAGAATACTGGAAGACGGGGTTAGTTGTGCCGATTATAAAAAAAAGAAATGGAAATAAGGTGGGGAATATAGGGGTGTGACGCTTATGCCAGCTGGTTACAAGGTATATGCAGAAGTAGTGAGAAAGAGATTGGAGGTCAAAGTGGTCTGAGTTTGGGTGTATACCGGATAACTAGACGTGTTTTAGAAAAGGCATGGGGACATTGGATAATATGTATGTTTTGAATTAATTAGTGAATAGGAATTTGGCAAGAAAAAGAGGAAAACTAATCGCAACGTTTGTAAATACAAAAGCAGCGTTTCTATCGGTGAACAGGGGTCTCTTGTGGAACGTGTTGAAGAAAATAGGGGTGGGACAGGGAAGAGAAAAGGATTTGAACGTGAATGTAGACAAAACAAAAGTAATAAGGTTTAGAAAGAGAAAAAGAAAGGATAATGAAGTATGGAAGATGAATGGCCGAATGGTGGAAGAGGTGGATAAATTTTGTTACTTGGGATATTAGTTTAGTTATAATGGAAGGGCAAATATGAATTTGAGAATGAGAGTAAAAAGAGCTGGAAGGGTAATGGGGCATGTGTGGGGAATCGGGAAGAGAACATTTTAGGATAACTAGAAGAAGAGAATAATATGGTTGTTTGATGTGTTAGTATGGTTGGTAATAAGTTATGGTGTAGAAATATGGGGTTGGAATAAAATTGGAAAAATGGAAAGAATGCATGAAAGATTTTTAAGATGGACAATAAGGGTAAGCTGGAATTGCCCAGACTATATGTTGAAAGAGGAATTAGGAAGAAAAAAATTGGTGTGTAGACAGAGAAGGAGGGCAATGGGGATGGAAGAAAAATTGAATCAAGGAAGAGGGAGCAGTTTGTCGAGGAAATGTCATAGATTGATAAGGGAGGAGGAAGGTCTTAATAGAAGAGAGGGGCAGAAAGGCAGTATTGGAAGAGGGAAATAAATGGGGAGGAGGTGAGAAATATATGAAGGGTTGGAAAATAAAAGATTCAGAGGAAAGGTGGGAAAGAATAGAAGGGTCACGATATAATAAATGAAAAGGAAAAAAAGTGTGGCGGATAATATATTTATAAGTACAGAGCATAGAAAATAGGTCGCGTAGATATAAGTGCGTTAGATAATAAGAAAACTGATTATGTATTTTAAGCTAAGTTTAATTTTAAGGTATTATGTATTTTTGGAGTCTCGAACGCTACAGTAGTAGGGAGAGTAAATAAATAACTATATAAAAAACTAACATTTAAAGTACAAAAATGTGGACGTTTAAAGTGGGAAACTTTTCTCGCGTGAAATTATTTCAAAGTATTTATAAAATTACCTGATAATTTATTGATCTTTTTCAAAAACTTCTTTTTCAATGAGTAACCAGAGATAAATTACTTCAAAAAAGCTTACAATATAATTTAGGCTTTGCTGCAGGTCTCCAAAAAAATTTCAATGTGTCTAAAATTGAAAGTAATAGAATATTATTTAATTCACCTATAATTAAACTACACTTTTTTGTGTTTAGTGTGAAGAGAGCATTACCAAGGCACGTTCAGTTACCAGTCAAATAACAGAGAAAGCCCTTAGGCACATTACTGTTCTTTGACTTGTTTTAGCGTTTTAGATCGTAGGTACATTCAGTTATTTTACGCGGTATTTTATTTATAATCTTTTAAAAAATTACCCTCCATGATTTAGCTCTTTTCGAGATAAATGTATAATTTTGTCTCTTTCTAAATCTCGTGGCTTTGTGTACTCTCCAATATTTATCCCATTCATCAAATTTGACAGTCTTATTTCCTCATCCAAAATCAACTTCTTTATCAAAACTATGTAAATGAATATAAAATTTTAATTACTTTTATTAATTAATCCTCTTTATTTAGGACTAACAGATCACCTTGAAAAGGCGATAATCTATTCCCGAAGGATCAGCGGCAGCTCTTTAGGAGTAGATTCTCGCCTTTCAAAAACGAGCTGCGAGTCCTAAAATAGAGTGTTTTGGTAGGTTCTAGTTTTGTCAGGACAAATGTATATTTTGGTGTAGTTCAGGAATAATGACATAATTAAAGTATCACATCCTCTTTACTGAGAACGTAAACTATATTTTTTGTGAACATTTTTATTCGAAATTTATTTGTGTATTATATATTAGTTTTTTAAAAAATCTATAAATAATTACTTTGTGTTTATATGAATAAAAATGTAGTCCTTTTTAACCGTCACTCACATTTTACATGTAAAAAACGCAACTTTGACAGCGAATATTTTTGCATCTGGACTGTGAAAATTCTTAAAGTTTTCCAAATATTCCAAAAATATTAATAAGAACATACGGTGAAATTTTAAAAAAATGTGTAGAAAAAGCGTTTGGAGAATGTGATACCTTAAATATGTCTGTTTTCATACCCACAAACTTCCAAATTCTTGGATGCATTCCTCCCAACCTTTCAAGCAAACGACTATTAAGTGATTCACACAGGTTATTTGTCCTGTGTGGAAGGTCTCCAACGCATAATTTATTTTTCTTGGGTTTCCAATATGTATTTAAATAATATATAAAACGCTCTAGTCTTTGATGGTATGAGGCATCATGATCCTTGATGTGGCTCTCGATGATGTCGATGCCTTCTTCGAAACAGTCAGGAGGCATCAACGCAAGACAGCAAGCAAAGTCTAAAACTTTGCTTTCTAAACCTTTCAGACCATCTTTCTCCCAATGTCTGCGATACGACTTTAAAAGAAACTTAAATTACTTATATTAAAATTAATTTAAAAAAATAAAATAATAAAAAATATCACAGGTTGATAAAATTTTGTCGAATCTCAGAACCAGGAACAGGACAATACTTTTCCAAAGGCATTTAATGTGCTAAATCCTAAATCTTACTTCAGAAGTGCCCTATCACGTTAGGGTTTTGAGATATTCTAATCTAAAAGTGTCAAAAACACGATTTTTGGCCTTTTTTAGAGTCATATACAATCAAGTGAACATTTTTTACGGCATCTGAAAGTACTATTTTTCTACTTTAAAAAAGCCTTCTGAAACTTGAAAAAAAATTTTATTTGGCACTGAGATATCGTCATTTAAAGTTTCTTTGATTTGGTAAATTTGTTAATATTCATAAACTATCGAGTATCTAATTCATATTAGATTTGCTATTTTGAATTTTTTAATTCCGATAGCTCGTTCGTAGTCAGCGAACCCGAAATTCCACAAATAAACAAATTTAAAACAAATTTATTGAATTTTACATTTTTGTAACGTAAACTTCCGATTTATGACGATTTTAATTGTTATGAAATAAGAAAAATGTTTATTATTTTAAAATTATTTACAAGTCTTAGGTAATCTATACTCAAACAATTATATTCACTCCTTGTCGCATTGTTCTGAGTGTTATCCTAAGCATTTTTATGAATACTATAAGTATTCATTTTGATATTAATTTTTAATCAAAAAATAAACTTTTAATTTAAATGTATTAAATTTTAATTAATATTACAAAACAAAATATATATCTCATTTAGAATTGGTTGCACGAAACAAACCCACTTAAAATTTAGTTGACAAAAAACAGAATGTATATTCCAAGTATTTTTATAAATATATGTGTTACATCCAGCAAAAAAATGATGCTAATGTATAGAATAGTGTGTTACGTGGGAAGGGGGAAGGGGGTAATATTTTAAAAAAAGTGTTACGTAATTTGTGAACGCTCTTAGAGATGTTTTGATTCTCAGCGACAAGCAGAAATGATGTTAGGGGTCGTCCATACACCACGTGGACATTTTTAGGCAATTTTTGACCCCTCCTCCCCTCTTGTGGACAATCGTGGATTTTTGACAACCCCCCCTCCCCCTGATTGTCCGCGTGGACAATCGGGTTTTTTATTTTAAAATATTGAATAATAAACAGATATTCAATAAGACATACAATTCAAAAAAAAAAATTATATTTTTTTTTGTAATCACTATCACTATAGAAAAATTTTGTACATTATCAGTATAATCGTAATTAGACCGGTTTGTTATCATCCTGCACGTGGAGCGAACCGGCCGGCGAAAATTGATTCGATAATATTCGATCGATTGCATTGGAAAATTCGATTGTTTTGCCCCGACGCTGCTACAATACATTGCCGCGAAATTTGAAAGTTAATTACAAAAAAGATATAAAATTAATCTTTTGTGTCCACGTGGACATTTGTATTGACCCCCCTCCCCCTGGTGCACAATCGTAAACGTTTGGAGAACCCCCCTTTTCCTCCTAAACTGTCCACGTGGTATATGGACGACCCCTTACCTACCATAAAATGTTTTAAATAAATATTGTTCAAATAAGGTAATTAAATGAATTAACTAAATAAAACTAAATAAGATAAATAAAGGTATTGTTACCTTTTTTGAGTGAAACCAACAAAAAAATGTATTCACGTTGGGAAATAATTTGTCAATAGTAGTGTGTACTGCAGTTTCACAGTCTGCCATTACTCGCTTTAAGTTTACTTTTAACGATTTACACATTTTTTGTAGTTTTAAAAAAACAGATGTGTATAGTGCGACTGTTCTTTTTGTCATTAAAACAAAAACAGCTCCAACACTCTATAAATATTTTAAAGAAATTTACAACATTTATAAAAATATCAATAATGATGATAATGAATTATGAATTCTCTTATAGTAATAATAATATATAACCAGATAAGTTCAAAAGGGTCGTATGTTTAAATAATTCAATTTTAACTTTTCTAGAAAACTTTTCTTTAAAAAGACATCGAGATGAAAGGTGGAAGATATTTTAAAAGCTGTCTAAATAGTAAATGAGCATTGATAAGCTTATTCCTTTAAATTTACGCTCACGCAGAACGCGTCACATTAGAAAAATTTTCATAAAAGGGTTTAGAAGAATGAGAAGAGCTCTTGAAAGTGAACAAAGGTTTTAAAGAAGGTTCAAAATTTTTAATACAAATTTAATGGAATAAGGAAAACCAGAAACTTTATTTAAATGTATTAACAATCCTGACAGCGGTCATGAGACTGAGCAAGCGAGGGGTTTATCACTTAAGATTCCGTTAGATTCATTTAATTATTGATTTGAAGATCATTGCTTTACGACTTTCACGAAATTTAACGTAATTATAGTTTTGTTGAATCAGAGTATGACAAGATCTAAATTGAAATATTTCTTCTGGTTAACATCCCTACCGCAAAATTATAACAATTGTGATCTCTAAATCTGAATTAGTGCGGATTCCATTACCAATTTTAATTAGTAACAGTTTTTACTAATCTTTAATTGTTTTGTACCAATTAATAATAGAATCTTACTAATTCAATTATTACTATGCATTTCTTACTATTTCTGATTTGTAAACAACTTACTAATGAATTAGTAGTTTTCTACTATCAATTAGTAAAAAATATCTAAAGATAAGTAAAAACTATTATTAATTTACTTAGTAAACGAATCCGCAATATTTCATTAATAGAAAACCACTAATTCAGATTTAAAGAGTAAACAAGAGAAATTTGGGTATTTGTATCGTATCTATAACTATCAAGTAAAATAAAGATGATGATGAACAGCCGTAAATCCTCTTAGATGAAACCAAGTGAAAATTAACAATCTTAGCATTTAAGAAAGTTGAGAAAAATTCAGCGCATTTAAAATAAACCTATTTCCTCAAAGAGTAAAGTGCAAAATATGAAAATTACATCCTGGAAATGTAGGTGGTAGCTGCTCACTTAGTAGATAAACAGTCAAGACAAGAGAGCCAACAAATGATGCATTTAAAATAGTGTTGATAATCGTTTCTTTGCTTTTTTTAATGAGTCACAAAATGAAAACACTTCATAAATAAATATGAGTTCAAACGTTAACAGACATCAGGATAAGAAATATTAAAATGGAAACAAAATATTCACAATAAATATCTGTAATTTTCAATAATTTTTTAATATTAAGGAGACGAACACAAAATTTAGAATATCCCTTTCAACTACGCGGTCATTACTTTATTGCGTGCAGCGTTTCAATTATGTTCAGTAACAGTTCTGCAAAATAGCATGGAAGGAATTGCATAATATATAGAGGAAATAGCAAAAATAATGGATTCTTTTTTGTATGTTTTGGGTAGAAATTCTGACTCTTGGCAAATTTTTACTTTTCAAAAATTAAAATGTAATGATAATAATTAATACCAGAACCAATAAGTAGGGCGACTCTATAAGCTAATCAGCTTGAAGGTCACGAAAGTATAACTAAAATTAATTAATTTTTAATAGCTAATCTAATACAACTAACAAAATTTAGCAATGAAAGAGATTGTCTGACATATTACATCCTCTAATTCCAATTTTACAAATCAAGCAAATTTGATAAACTTATAAAATATTTCAAGGAAACCTATTTTATTCTTATATTTTTAGCGCTATATTCTATTTGTTAATGTAAATATTGAAAAGCTAATGTTAGATTTATAATTATCGAATTCATAAGTAATGATTTTCAAATCATAACAATGCGCTAGTGTGAAACTTATTAAATATCTATAATGTTTATAAAAACGAGGATTTACCTCCCATGTTGTATAATGGCTTATTTCTAAATTTTAGAAAAAATAAAAATTTTTATTAAATTTGTATATTTACCTTATCCATCACACGCATAACGATAATATATAACTGTCCAACGTTTGCAATTTTTGGAGTAACCTTTTAATAAAATAAATAATAGAATATAAAAACAAAGATAAAAAATTAAAAGTCAATAAGACTAATCATTATTTCCCTATGGTAATAATAGTGGGTTCAACGGAAGAATATAATCATATATTCAGACCGCATCTGAATAAACGGAGCTTATAACCAAGATCAACTTTTTGAGTAAAATGAACTTAAAGTTTTTCATTAAAATATTCTCTATTTCTAGAAACTTTGCAAATTAATAATTATCCAGATAAGTGTTTCTTATTTAGTTTTTTCCCTCGAACACGATTTTGATGATAAAATAATTGTTTAAACATCACAGCTATTGTTATAAACAAATTATGATACAAAAGTCAAATGCTTGAAACTTCAAATCAAATTTAAACAATTTCTAATTGACCTAGAGATCTGAAATTTTGTATTAAAATTTATGACTGATATCAATACCATAATCCACAGTCTATTATTAATGTACTCAATAAGGTCGCCGATGACGAGTGTATAAAAAGATCGACCACGAGAGTTTAGGTTTAATTCTTTGCAGATAGTTTTGGTGTTTATATTTGAGGTTCAAGGCAATATTTTCGACTCTTAGAAAACCAGGACCTTTTATTTTAAGAAAACGTCATAGACCTACTTTTTTCTTAAAATAACATATAAATATTCTCATGGAAAAATGATGTTGAAGTAATGTTTTTTAATTTGCATAAGCAAGTGAAATAATAGTTATTTTTGAATAAAGGGCGCAAAATAGGTGATTGCGACGATGGCAAGATGAAGGAACCGAGGCGAAGCCGAGGGAGCTGAAGTGTCCCCGAGGTCCCGAAATCTCACCGGAGTTGTAATCACCTTTGCGCCCATAATGCAAACATAATTTTTTGTCCAATCTGCAGGGAAAGTATGGTATTGAGGACACGAACGATAAACGCTAATTTTAGTTAAAAATTAAACTCTATATAAATGTTGACTCTTTGAAGTCTATAATGATAAACGTAGTGACACATAGTGGTTTACCTAGTGCAGGCTGTCTGGGTGTCAAGATGACAAGTGTCCTGAAAAGTGCCAGGATGTGATAATTTAGTTAATTTAGTTTTGTGTCAACTCGAAACTAAATTCAGTTTGTTAATTTAGTTTCGTGTCGACTCAGAAACTGAAACAAAACTAAACTTTGAAGACGGTCGCTGGTTATATTATTTTCTATTTTAAGCAATAAGCCTTATTTTTATTAATTTATTCTACAGAAAAAAACAAAGAATTAACACGCGGGCGGAAAATACTTTACCGCCCGCTGATGTCACACAAGCGGGCGGTAAAGTATTTTTTCTAACACACGCACCGAAAGTACATCATTTCTCACCTATAAAGAGGGTGGAAAGTACGTCTTTCCCAGAGGCAGGGAGAGAATGTTACTTTCCCTCCCCGTGACGTCATAACGGGGAGGGAATGTAATACTTTTCCTCCCCGCTGTGATGTCACGGGGAGAGAATGTAATATTTTCTTCATGCTGCTATAAAAATTTGTAATTTTTTTTTAATTTTTTAAAAATATAAACAGCTATATATTTTTTAAGATTAAATATGTATCATGTTGTTATTTTTTTATTAATAATTAATTTTAAATAAAAAATATGACAACAAAAAATTCCATTAAATAATTGCATATTTGTACTTTCGTTTACATGTGTTAGAAAAAATAGTATGTGCACCACGGAAGGAAGATCACTATTTTCCTCCCTAGGTGCACAATTTACTATTCCGCCCGCTTCCCCTGATTCCGGGCAGAATATGCTACTTTGCGCCCGCCTTATGTGCCCGAAATGACATTCTTTCCGTGCAGGTAGGACAAAAAAAATGTTCGACCCGGACTAATCGCATACCCTTAACATAGGATTAGTGCACTTTTATACATTTTGTATGAGAACTTTTTTTTTAATTAATCTTTTGCCATGGCGACATTCATATTTATGGATTTTGATGTGCTGAACACGAATCCGATGTAAAAAATAAGTTTTGACAGCTTTCAGCTGTGAAAAAAGCTGTCAATCTTTTTAAAACGAGAGTTTTTGACTGTTTTTACATTAAATTGCTCAAATAATAATATTTTCAGACTATTGAGGAAAACGTGAATAAAATTATGTAAAATTGACAGTTGACAACTGTCTATTAAGATGTCAAACTTTTTTAACAAATTTATATGGAAAAAAGGTACTTACTTACAAATTAATTTTTTATGGTTAAAAAGTAAAATTCTCTTATTAATTTTTTGACAGCTGCCTATTGTGAAAAATACACAAAAACTGTCGTTTTAAAAAGATTGACAGCTGAAAGCTGTCAAAACTTATTTTTGACATCGGATTCGTGTTCAGCACATCAAAAACCATAAACATGAATCTCGCCAAGGCAAAAGATTAATTTAAAAAAAAGTTCTCATACAAAATGTATAAAAGTGCACTAATCCTATGTTAAACCCCATTTAAACTTTAACCCTTCGGTGGCACGGGTTAATATTGATCGATTAGGCTTTTCTTGTGTATAGCTCATTTTTTTCACATTCTAAAGCAAATTCTGCCCGGCGACCTAAGAAATTCCAACTTTTGCAAAATAACGGTCCCCCTAATGGACACCTTCTTAAAAATCACTTTAAAGTGTGGTAAATTAAAAATAAACATCCTGTATTAGTTTTGAAAGTAATGTTTAATCATTTTATTCTATTTACTAGGAATAACATTATTAAAAATCTTAATTTTATAACTTGAGAATAAAAATTCTCTATCGATAGCTCTACATTCCATGGCGGTAATATTAAAAAATCTCAATTACAAGGCTTACAAAATTATTTAAAAATTGTATAATCGAAAGCATGAAAATAAATACATTGAAATATGGTGTCCATCTTAGGGTCTCGAAAGTGTCCATCTTTGGTTAAATGACACCATTTTTTGAAACCCAGAAAAAAATTGTATACAAACAAAATGTTAATAAAATCATTTTATCGACTTGAGAAAAATGGGAAATAAAACTATTTTTGACAAAAAATTCAGCTGATATATGCGCAGTAGAAAAAAAACTAGTTTTATTTTTCAAATATGCATAAAAATCTTCGTCTATACAAACAACAAAAATAAAAAAATTGAGAAGATGCTGTCACTTTAAACAAAAATTTTATAGGAAATGTCTATCTTGGGGCCCTCTCGCCTAGATATTTCTTGTTCCCCGTTTTCGCATCATGGTCTAATTACTTTTTAAAATTGCATAATTTACATAAAGAATCAAATCGAAAAATAACTAAACATTAATAAAAAGCATAAATAAACTCTCCTAAGTAAATTACTAAAATGGAAATCAATTAAACAATTTTCTTTTCTGTTTTATATGTATTATAAGCATGAAAGTTGCATAGGGAATCACAGAATCGTCATGGTCTAATCATCACATATTTGCAAAAAAATGAATAATAATTTTTATTTTACCTCAAAACAAGTTAAGTAGTATAAAGTAAGTGAAAACAAAAAACGTGAAAAAAAGAATTTTTGAAATCGATAATTTGCTAAAAAAATTAGTTTTCATATGCGTCATGGTCTAATAATTTTTTCATAGTAAGGCTTTTCTGTATTAAACTGTGTCACTGAAGCACTCATAAGTATAACGAAATTTTTTAATTCAGGTAAATAATGAGTAAAAAAATTAATTTCTATAAATTGTAGCATAAATTTCTATAAATTTCCATATAAATCCGAATTTTTTTTTCTTAATTACTAATTTTGCAACAATTTATTGTTCATTGTTCCACAAATTTATATAAACATTCATGAATTACCTCGAAAATTTCCATAAATTACCAAAGTGACAGCATGTTCTCAATTTTTTTATTTTTGTTGTTTGTATAGACGAAGATTTTTATGCATATTTGAAAAATAAAAACCAGTTTTTTTTCTACTGCGCATATCACCTGAATTTTTTGTCAAAAAAAATTTTATTTACGATTTTTCTCAAGTCGATAAAGTTATTTAAATTTTTGATTTTAGATAGGTATTTATCGTTATAATATTATTAATTTATCATATAATAATATTCTAAAATGATTTTATTAATATTTTGTTTGTATACAATTTTTTTCTGGATTTCAAAAAATGGTGTCATTTACCCTAAGATGGACACTTTCGAAACCCTAAGATGGACACCACATTTCAATGTATTTATTTTCATGCTTTCGTCAAGAAATAAAATTAAACTCGTTTAATATCGTTACGAATGTCCGAATTTTGACTAGGACGATTCTGATTAGAATTGCAGATTTTATTACTTTGTTACTCTTAACTTGTCAAATTACAGTTAAATATGTTTTTTTTATTCTCAAGTTATAAAATTAAGATTTTTAATAATATTATTCCTAGTAAATAGAATAAAATGATTAAACATTAGTTTGAAAATTAATACAGGATGTTTATGTTTAATTTACCACACTTTAAAGTGATTTTTAAGAAGGTGTCCATCTTGGGGCCACTTTTTTTGGTCAAAAATTTTAACAATTAGAAAAAATGCTATAAAAAAGGTTTAAGTTCAAAATAAAATTTTATCTCAGTGGCCATAAGTTACCTAATAAATTGTACTTTCATTTAGTATAAAACATTTTAACATATCTTATTCGGTTTGGATTTTAGAGCCATCAATCAAAGAGGTGTCCATCTTGGGGCCCTCTCCCCTAAATAATTTTTCCGGCCCGCTATAGATTTTTCATTCTGGAGCCTTTATCTTAAAAAAATATATTGATAACAATCATAACAATAACATTTTTTTTTAATTTCATAAACCAAATCGTGCGCTACGCGGAGAATCACCCATATATGATATAATATAATAATAAGGTAATCTATTTTCGTACATTTCCCAAATAAAAACTTGTAAATACATCTAATTACTGTCACTAGAATAAAATGTACTTACTCTACCAAAACCTTGTCATATATTTCTTTGCATGACATGGTGACATCTGAACAGTAGTCAAGCATTTTTTGTTTGGCAGATTCATTGACCTCACTGTTATTGTTTCTCAAACAAGTGTGAGGCGTTGTGGGAATTTTCATGCCTCCTCTTATTTCAAGCTGCCCCTTGCAATAAATGAACTTTGTCGTTCGGTAGCAGCATCTATTTATAATGTTAATGTACGAATGAAATATATTATTTATTACGATCTTTTTAGTTTGTGTACAAATTTTGTTAATTATTAGTTTTCTAGCCACAAATAACGAATGTGTTATAAGAATTTTTAGTATTCTAATATTTTCACACGTAATATTCAAAATAAGCATCGGAAATGTAGTTATATTGTTTTATAATGGTTGTATGTTCATGCCCCCACTAGCGTTTTTATAGATTTAAATTTAAAGAAAGAGCTGCAATTATGCCCATATATCTTTATTAGATGAAAATTGTACATATCTGTATCATAGCATTTTCAAGTAAAAACTATATACTAATGAAATATATTTTTGTACTGCCATAAATATGGCTGATTCTCACATATTGTAGTGGTGCGGTATGGAACAGCCGTACAGTATTGCTGTTTCAGCCGTACATAGCCATACAAATATCAATGTGTAGTGAGTAGTGGGGCTGAATTCTAGTGTAACTTCTCCACCAATCAGAGACGCTCTACTTCAATCGCCTTTCCTGCAAAATTCACTATTGGGAGCTAAGGTCCCTTTTGTCGCGGCACGTAACATATATTTCAAGCAAATTTTACATATAAATGTAAAGATCATTTCTTTCATGTGTTTTGAACGTTTTTAGTATAAGGATCGAACAAAATTAGTATATATCTTTTTCTATTCTTGCAACAAGTAAATTCATGTAATGAATACATGTTTTCATGAAAGAATCTCTTGCTTCACGAACGATTTCTACATCAAGTAGTGTCTAGCGAAAAGTACATCAACGGTTCATGTAAATTAAGCACAATATTTTTTCCGTGTATGTATGTGAGAGACAGTAATATATATGTGAAGAACACTAAACTGAAATAGTATATTTCGATACAAGATGATTCGATACAGTGCGAACAAACGATGCGCAAAATATTTGGCCCACCGCTACACTGTGAGCAAAATGTTTTGCGCATCGGTTGGTCGGACTGTAGGGAATCAGCCATTTTGGATTGCTGCCAGGGGTTGCCAAACGAGGGTTTTGCATGTACGTATAAAGAAAAATATATAGTTGATACAGTTGATTGGTTATGAGCTAGAAAGAATTTAGGAATATTCTTTTAATAACGCAATCATAAAGAATGACGTTTTTTGTCCTCCCTACGCTAACGTAAAGTGATACTTTTTAGTACGTATTTACAAAAATACTGTGTCGCGTCACATATTATTATTTTTTAAAAATTTGTTTTCATGAATTTTAAACGGACAAATCCTTAGATAATAAATAATGCTAAAATCTATCAACTGCAATTGGAGTTGGTAAGATTTTTTTTTATAGTTTTTAATATTATTTTCTTATTTATATACCTTTTAATGCTATTTTTCATTAATTTTATACAGAAATAATCCTTGCCTTATTAATTTCTTTAAAAGTTATATCCTAATACTTTACAAAAATATACAATGTAGAATATTTGCAGAAATTCCGTACAGAATTTTTTTACGCAATTTCCTTGGAGCTGGTTGGATTTACCAGAAAACCTGTTTTTAACTAAAATTTGTGTTAAATATACTATAACTATATTTTTCTGGTTAGGTTAACCGGAATTCAAATTAATTTAATCAGAATTCTGGTTGTTTTAACTAGAATTTCATGTTTAATATACTCTAACCAAAGCAGACCGCACCAAGAACAAAATGACAACACAATGCGAGAAGGCACATTTTGTTTTAGAATGAAACTCAGTTATTTTTCACATGCTTTCAGCTAGGCTAGGTATAGTTACCAAATTCAATACTTCAGTTCACCATTTTTGTGAAGCAAATGTAAATTTATATTTATTTGTAAAAATGAGAAGCTGCGAAAAAAGCTTCGTTATTTGGTTTTCTATTGCTCCTCTTCCACATATCGAACGTCCAATCGTTGACTGGAACTTCTTCATCTTTCGTGCAGTTGATTTAGTTAAGCATTTTATTTTTCGCGACGCATAAAAATGATATTTTACAGGTCATTTTAGTTTGTTATTTTTTTAATTGCTCTTTATTTGTTCATAGAAAATATTATTTTATTGGAAACTTTGACACTATAATTTACTATTTTTTTAAAGAAAGTGTTCCAATGTTAATTTTTGTGTGAAAAAGGTTTTTTAAATAATGTGATTTTAGTGCTTAGTTTGTTTACCTTTAACAACATGGACATGCCCAATTTCACTTAAAACGAAAACGATCTTTTCCGTTAAATATGTTTCCAGTGTCAACGCCTTTTTATGATTTTATTATCAAAAGTATCGTGAACAACAAGTGTGGCGGCCTATTTTAAACTGACGCTACTTTTTAGTAGCTCTTCTCAGGAGTCATACGACTCGTCACGAAAATTTAGCGCTCATTCCAAAAAAGCCATTAGTTCACAATTGTTACGCAATGTACTATTTTTAAAAAATGTCGAACAGTGAGCCTGTCCCTCTCAAAATTTAAAATATACTACATAAAAATTAAACTATTCATTATATGTAACGTTCCACATTGTAAGGGACCTTAGCTGCAATAGACAAATTTTACAGAAAAGACATTTAAAATAAAGCTACTTTGATTGGTTAAGATATTTCATTGAAATTCAGCCCCACTATTCACTACACGTTTATAGTTGTCCGTGATACACGAAGTGCACGAATTGTACGTGCAACGCCAGTGTAGTAGTATTGAATAGTAGAGGGGCTAATTTTCTGAATAACAACGCGTTTTCGAAACTGAGTTTTGAATATTAAAATAAAATTCTTATGGCATATTCATAATTCTGTGATTTCGATTATAATAAAAAATAAATAATTTTTTAACCTGTACGTCTCCGTGTTAGTGCATCTCGTATCGTGCCGATATTTATATCCATCGTGATATAAAAAAGCCATTTTCTGTAAATGTAGAATTTACAAAACAGTAAAAATTTCTGAAATGTGCTACCTAAAACTTTGGAATCTAAACTTGATTCTAAATACTAATTTTTATGTAGCATTTCATACAAAAAATTCAAATGTAAATGGATTTTGCAAACAAAATTTTTTTAACCATTGATAAAAAACAGTTTTTGGTCAAAGATAATAAATTTTAATACACTAAACATCACTGTCAAAAGAACAGCGTTACTAAAATGCAATTCAAGAGCATAACTGATGCAACAGATCTGAACATACTTTAAAGTTCATTACACTCCTGCATTTTAGTCACGAAAATAATGTACTTTAAAATTGTACAAACAATTGAAAAATTTCTAATCTGTTATTTAATTGTGCACACACATTCTTTTCTTGAAATCCTGTATCTAAATAAATTACTTAAATAATCTCGAATATAGTTTGTTGCAACATCACATTGAACAGTTCAATAAATATGATTGCAAACAACACTAGTTGTACTGCAAAAGTGTGAGTCTCATCGAGAGCGATGGTTGTCTCTCCTTTGTGGGCAGCAACATGCCAACATGCAATCGTAGAATATTCAACAGTTGATTTGGTTTTTTGAATCAATTCAAATTTTTGTCAATAATTAAATTTTTATTCTGACATTAAAAACACCCCAAAGGAATAATGTTGGAAAAATTTTAATCTGTTATTTAATTGTGCACACAAATTCTTTTCTTGAAACCCTGTATCTAAATAAATTTCTCTAATAATCTCGAATATAGTTTGTTGCAACATCACATTGAACAGTTCAATAAATATGATTGCAAGCAACACTAGTTGTACTGCAAAAGTGTGAGTCTCATCGAGAGCGATGGTTATCTCTCCTTTGTGGGCAGCAACATGCCAACATGCAATCGAAGAATATTCAACAGTTGATTTGGTTTTTTGAAACAATTCAAATTTTTGTCAATAATTAAATTTTTATTCTGAAATTAAAAACACCCAACAGGAATAATGTTGGAAAAATTTTAATCTGCTTTTTAATTGTGCACACAAATTCTTTTCTTGAAATCCTGTATCTCAATAAATTTCTTAAATAATCTCGAATATAGTTTGTTGCAACATCACATTGAACAGTTCAATAAATATGATTGCAAACAACACTGGTTAAACTGCAAAACACAAATGTTTTTCTTGAAATCCTGTATCTAAATAAATTTCTTTAATAAACTCGAATATAGCTTGTTGCAACATCTCTTTGAACAGTTAAATAAATATGATTGCAAGCAACACTAGTTGTACTGCAAAAGTGTGAGTCTCATCGAGAGCGATGGTTGTCTCTCCTTTGTAGGCAGCAACATGCCAACATGCAATCGTAGAATATTCAACAGTTGATTTGGTTTTTTGAATCAATTCAAATTTTTGTCAATAATTAAATTTTTATTCTGAAATTAAAAACACCCAACAGGAATAATGTTGGAAAAATTTTAATCTGCTTTTTAATTGTGCACACAAATTCTTTTCTTGAAACCCTGTATCTAAATGAATTTCTTAAATAATCTCGAATATAGTTTGTTGCAACATCACATTGAATAGTTCAATAAATTTGATTGCAAACAACACTGGTTAAACTGCTAAACACAAATGTTTTTCTTGAAATCCTGCATCTAAATAAATTTCTTTAATAATGTCGAATATAGTTTGTTGCAACATGTCTTTGAACAGTTAAATAAATATGATTGCAAGCAACACTAGTTGTACTGCAAAAGTGTGAGTCTCATCGAGAGTTATGGTTGTCTCTCCTTTGTGGGCAGCAACATGCCAACATGCAATCGTAGAATATTCAACAGTTGATTTGGTTTTTTGAATTAAATCAAATTTTTGTCAATAATTAAATTTTTATTCTGAAATTAAAAACACCCAACAGGAATAATGTTGGAAAAATTTTAATATGCTATTTAATTGTGCACACAAATTCTTTTCTTGAAACCCTGTATCTAAATGAATTTCTTAAATAATCTCGAATATAGTTTGTTGCAACATCACATTGAATAGTTCAATAAATTTGATTGCAAACAACACTGGTTAAACTGCTAAACACAAATGTTTTTCTTGAAATCCTGCATCTAAATAAATTTCTTTAATAATGTCGAATATAGTTTGTTGCAACATGTCTTTGAACAGTTAAATAAATATGATTGCAAGCAACACTAGTTGTACTGCAAAAGTGTGAGTCTCATCGAGAGCGATGGTTATCTCTCCTTTGTGGGCAGCAACATGCCAACATGCAATCGAAGAATATTCAACAGTTGATTTGGTTTTTTGAATCAATTCAAATTTTTGTCAATAATTAAATTTTTATTCTGAATGAAAAACACCCAACAGGAATAATGTTGGAAAAATTTTAATCTGCTTTTTAATTGTGCACACAAATTCTTTTCTTGAAATCCTGCATCTAAATAAGTTTCTTTAATAATCTCGAATATAGTTTGTTGCAACATCACATTGAACAGTTAAATAAATATGATTGCAAGCAACACTAGTTGTACTGCAAAAGTGTGAGTCTCATCGAGAGCGATGGTTGTCTCTCCTTTGTGGGCAGCAACATGCCAACATGCAATCGTAGAATATTCAACAGTTGATTTGGTTTTTTGAATCAATTCAAATTTTTGTCAATAATTAAATTTTTATTCTGACATTAAAAACACCCCAAAGGAATAATGTTGGAAAAATTTTAATCTGCTATTTAATTGTGCACACAAATTCTTTTCTTGAAACCCTGTATCTAAATAAATTTCTCTAATAATCTCGAATATAGTTTGTTGCAACATCTCTTTGAACAGTTAAATAAATATGATTGCAAGCAACACTAGTTGTACTGCAAAAGTGTGAGTCTCATCGAGAGCGATGGTTATCTCTCCTTTGTGGGCAGCAACATGCCAACATGCAATCGAAGAATATTCAACAGTTGATTTGGTTTTTTGAATCAATTCAAATTTTTGTCAATAATTAAATTTTTATTCTGAAATTAAAAACACCCAACAGGAATAATGTTGGAAAAATTTTAATCTGCTTTTTAATTGTGCACACAAATTCTTTTCTTGAAACCCTGTATCTAAATGAATTTCTTAAATAATCTCGAATATAGTTTGTTGCAACATCACATTGAATAGTTCAATAAATTTGATTGCAAACAACACTGGTTAAACTGCTAAACACAAATGTTTTTCTTGAAATCCTGCATCTAAATAAATTTCTTTAATAATGTCGAATATAGTTTGTTGCAACATGTCTTTGAACAGTTAAATAAATATGATTGCAAGCAACACTAGTTGTACTGCAAAAGTGTGAGTCTCATCGAGAGCGATGGTTGTCTCTCCTTTGTGGGCAGCAACATGCCAACATGCAATCGTAGAATATTCAACAGTTGATTTGGTTTTTTGAATTAAATCAAATTTTTGTCAATAATTAAATTTTTATTCTGAAATTAAAAACACCCAACAGGAATAATGTTGGAAAAATTTTAATCTGCTATTTAATTGTGCACACAAATTCTTTTCTTGAAACCCTGTATCTAAATGAATTTCTTAAATAATCTCGAATATAGTTTGTTGCAACATCACATTGAATAGTTCAATAAATTTGATTGCAAACAACACTGGTTAAACTGCTAAACACAAATGTTTTTCTTGAAATCCTGCATCTAAATAAATTTCTTTAATAATGTCGAATATAGTTTGTTGCAACATGTCTTTGAACAGTTAAATAAATATGATTGCAAGCAACACTAGTTGTACTGCAAAAGTGTGAGTCTCATCGAGAGCGATGGTTATCTCTCCTTTGTGGGCAGCAACATGCCAACATGCAATCGAAGAATATTCAACAGTTGATTTGGTTTTTTGAATCAATTCAAATTTTTGTCAATAATTAAATTTTTATTCTGAAATTAAAAACACCCAACAGGAATAATGTTGGAAAAATTTTAATATGCTATTTAATTGTGCACACAAATTCTTTTCTTGAAACCCTGTATCTAAATGAATTTCTTAAATAATCTCGAATATAGTTTGTTGCAACATCACATTGAATAGTTCAATAAATTTGATTGCAAACAACACTGGTTAAACTGCTAAACACAAATGTTTTTCTTGAAATCCTGCATCTAAATAAATTTCTTTAATAATGTCGAATATAGTTTGTTGCAACATGTCTTTGAACAGTTAAATAAATATGATTGCAAGCAACACTAGTTGTACTGCAAAAGTGTGAGTCTCATCGAGAGCGATGGTTATCTCTCCTTTGTGGGCAGCAACATGCCAACATGCAATCGAAGAATATTCAACAGTTGATTTGGTTTTTTGAATCAATTCAAATTTTTGTCAATAATTAAATTTTTATTCTGAAATTAAAAACACCCAACAGGAATAATGTTGGAAAAATTTTAATCTGCTATTTAATTGTGCACACAAATTCTTTTCTTGAAACCCTGTATCTAAATGAATTTCTTAAATAATCTCGAATATAGTTTGTTGCAACATCACATTGAATAGTTCAATAAATTTGATTGCAAACAACACTGGTTAAACTGCTAAACACAAATGTTTTTCTTGAAATCCTGCATCTAAATAAATTTCTTTAATAATGTCGAATATAGTTTGTTGCAACATGTCTTTGAACAGTTAAATAAATATGATTGCAAGCAACACTAGTTGTACTGCAAAAGTGTGAGTCTCATCGAGAGCGATGGTTGTCTCTCCTTTGTGGGCAGCAACATGCCAACATGCAATCGTAGAATATTCAACAGTTGATTTGGTTTTTTGAATCAATTCAAATTTTTGTCAATAATTAAATTTTTATTCTGACATTAAAAACACCCCAAAGGAATAATGTTGGAAAAATTTTAATCTGCTATTTAATTGTGCACACAAATTCTTTTCTTGAAACCCTGTATCTAAATAAATTTCTCTAATAATCTCGAATATAGTTTGTTGCAACATCTCTTTGAACAGTTAAATAAATATGATTGCAAGCAACACTAGTTGTACTGCAAAAGTGTGAGTCTCATCGAGAGCGATGGTTATCTCTCCTTTGTGGGCAGCAACATGCCAACATGCAATCGAAGAATATTCAACAGTTGATTTGGTTTTTTGAATCAATTCAAATTTTTGTCAATAATTAAATTTTTATTCTGAAATTAAAAACACCCAACAGGAATAATGTTGGAAAAATTTTAATCTGCTTTTTAATTGTGCACACAAATTCTTTTCTTGAAACCCTGTATCTAAATGAATTTCTTAAATAATCTCGAATATAGTTTGTTGCAACATCACATTGAATAGTTCAATAAATTTGATTGCAAACAACACTGGTTAAACTGCTAAACACAAATGTTTTTCTTGAAATCCTGCATCTAAATAAATTTCTTTAATAATGTCGAATATAGTTTGTTGCAACATGTCTTTGAACAGTTAAATAAATATGATTGCAAGCAACACTAGTTGTACTGCAAAAGTGTGAGTCTCATCGAGAGTTATGGTTGTCTCTCCTTTGTGGGCAGCAACATGCCAACATGCAATCGTAGAATATTCAACAGTTGATTTGGTTTTTTGAATTAAATCAAATTTTTGTCAATAATTAAATTTTTATTCTGAAATTAAAAACACCCAACAGGAATAATGTTGGAAAAATTTTAATATGCTATTTAATTGTGCACACAAATTCTTTTCTTGAAACCCTGTATCTAAATGAATTTCTTAAATAATCTCGAATATAGTTTGTTGCAACATCACATTGAATAGTTCAATAAATTTGATTGCAAACAACACTGGTTAAACTGCTAAACACAAATGTTTTTCTTGAAATCCTGCATCTAAATAAATTTCTTTAATAATGTCGAATATAGTTTGTTGCAACATGTCTTTGAACAGTTAAATAAATATGATTGCAAGCAACACTAGTTGTACTGCAAAAGTGTGAGTCTCATCGAGAGCGATGGTTATCTCTCCTTTGTGGGCAGCAACATGCCAACATGCAATCGAAGAATATTCAACAGTTGATTTGGTTTTTTGAATCAATTCAAATTTTTGTCAATAATTAAATTTTTATTCTGAAATTAAAAACACCCAACAGGAATAATGTTGGAAAAATTTTAATCTGCTATTTAATTGTGCACACAAATTCTTTTCTTGAAACCCTGTATCTAAATGAATTTCTTAAATAATCTCGAATATAGTTTGTTGCAACATCACATTGAATAGTTCAATAAATTTGATTGCAAACAACACTGGTTAAACTGCTAAACACAAATGTTTTTCTTGAAATCCTGCATCTAAATAAATTTCTTTAATAATGTCGAATATAGTTTGTTGCAACATGTCTTTGAACAGTTAAATAAATATGATTGCAAGCAACACTAGTTGTACTGCAAAAGTGTGAGTCTCATCGAGAGCGATGGTTGTCTCTCCTTTGTGGGCAGCAACATGCCAACATGCAATCGTAGAATATTCAACAGTTGATTTGGTTTTTTGAATTAAATCAAATTTTTGTCAATAATTAAATTTTTATTCTGAAATTAAAAACACCCAACAGGAATAATGTTGGAAAAATTTTAATATGCTATTTAATTGTGCACACAAATTCTTTTCTTGAAACCCTGTATCTAAATGAATTTCTTAAATAATCTCGAATATAGTTTGTTGCAACATCACATTGAATAGTTCAATAAATTTGATTGCAAACAACACTGGTTAAACTGCTAAACACAAATGTTTTTCTTGAAATCCTGCATCTAAATAAATTTCTTTAATAATGTCGAATATAGTTTGTTGCAACATGTCTTTGAACAGTTAAATAAATATGATTGCAAGCAACACTAGTTGTACTGCAAAAGTGTGAGTCTCATCGAGAGCGATGGTTGTCTCTCCTTTGTGGGCAGCAACATGCCAACATGCAATCGAAGAATATTCAACAGTTGATTTGGTTTTTTGAATTAAATCAAATTTTTGTCAATAATTAAATTTTTATTCTGAAATTAAAAACACCCAACAGGAATAATGTTGGAAAAATTTTAATCTGCTATTTAATTGTGCACACAAATTCTTTTCTTGAAACCCTGTATCTAAATGAATTTCTTAAATAATCTCGAATATAGTTTGTTGCAACATCACATTGAATAGTTCAATAAATTTGATTGCAAACAACACTGGTTAAACTGCTAAACACAAATGTTTTTCTTGAAATCCTGCATCTAAATAAATTTCTTTAATAATGTCGAATATAGTTTGTTGCAACATGTCTTTGAACAGTTAAATAAATATGATTGCAAGCAACACTAGTTGTACTGCAAAAGTGTGAGTCTCATCGAGAGCGATGGTTGTCTCTCCTTTGTGGGCAGCAACATGCCAACATGCAATCGAAGAATATTCAACAGTTGATTTGGTTTTTTGAATTAAATCAAATTTTTGTCAATAATTAAATTTTTATTCTGAAATTAAAAACACCCAACAGGAATAATGTTGGAAAAATTTTAATATGCTATTTAATTGTGCACACAAATTCTTTTCTTGAAACCCTGTATCTAAATGAATTTCTTAAATAATCTCGAATATAGTTTGTTGCAACATCACATTGAATAGTTCAATAAATTTGATTGCAAACAACACTGGTTAAACTGCTAAACACAAATGTTTTTCTTGAAATCCTGCATCTAAATAAATTTCTTTAATAATGTCGAATATAGTTTGTTGCAACATGTCTTTGAACAGTTAAATAAATATGATTGCAAGCAACACTAGTTGTACTGCAAAAGTGTGAGTCTCATCGAGAGCGATGGTTGTCTCTCCTTTGTGGGCAGCAACATGCCAACATGCAATCGTAGAATATTCAACAGTTGATTTGGTTTTTTGAATTAAATCAAATTTTTGTCAATAATTAAATTTTTATTCTGAAATTAAAAACACCCAAAAGGAATAATGTTGGAAAAATTTTAATCTGCTATTTAATTGTGCACACAAATTCTTTTCTTGAAACCCTGTATCTAAATGAATTTCTTAAATAATCTCGAATATAGTTTGTTGCAACATCACATTGAATAGTTCAATAAATTTGATTGCAAACAACACTGGTTAAACTGCTAAACACAAATGTTTTTCTTGAAATCCTGCATCTAAATAAATTTCTTTAATAATGTCGAATATAGTTTGTTGCAACATGTCTTTGAACAGTTAAATAAATATGATTGCAAGCAACACTAGTTGTACTGCAAAAGTGTGAGTCTCATCGAGAGCGATGGTTGTCTCTCCTTTGTGGGCAGCAACATGCCAACATGCAATCGTAGAATATTCAACAGTTGATTTGGTTTTTTGAATTAAATCAAATTTTTGTCAATAATTAAATTTTTATTCTGAAATTAAAAACACCCAAAAGGAATAATGTTGGAAAAATTTTAATCTGCTATTTAATTGTGCACACAAATTCTTTTCTTGAAACCCTGTATCTAAATGAATTTCTTAAATAATCTCGAATATAGTTTGTTGCAACATCACATTGAACAGTTCAATAAATATGATTGCAAACAACACTGGTTAAACTGCTAAACACAAATGTTTTTCTTGAAATCCTGCATCTAAATAAATTTCTTTAATAATGTCGAATATAGTTTGTTGCAACATGTCTTTGAACAGTTAAATAAATATGATTGCAAGCAACACTAGTTGTACTGCAAAAGTGTGAGTCTCATCGAGAGCGATGGTTGTCTCTCCTTTGTGGGCAGCAACATGCCAACATGCAATCGAAGAATATTCAACAGTTGATTTGGTTTTTTGAATTAAATCAAATTTTTGTCAATAATTAAATTTTTATTCTGAAATTAAAAACACCCAACAGGAATAATGTTGGAAAAATTTTAATCTGCTATTTAATTGTGCACACAAATTCTTTTCTTGAAACCCTGTATCTAAATGAATTTCTTAAATAATCTCGAATATAGTTTGTTGCAACATCACATTGAATAGTTCAATAAATTTGATTGCAAACAACACTGGTTAAACTGCTAAACACAAATGTTTTTCTTGAAATCCTGCATCTAAATAAATTTCTTTAATAATGTCGAATATAGTTTGTTGCAACATGTCTTTGAACAGTTAAATAAATATGATTGCAAGCAACACTAGTTGTACTGCAAAAGTGTGAGTCTCATCGAGAGCGATGGTTGTCTCTCCTTTGTGGGCAGCAACATGCCAACATGCAATCGTAGAATATTCAACAGTTGATTTGGTTTTTTGAATTAAATCAAATTTTTGTCAATAATTAAATTTTTATTCTGAAATTAAAAACACCCAACAGGAATAATGTTGGAAAAATTTTAATATGCTATTTAATTGTGCACACAAATTCTTTTCTTGAAACCCTGTATCTAAATGAATTTCTTAAATAATCTCGAATATAGTTTGTTGCAACATCACATTGAATAGTTCAATAAATTTGATTGCAAACAACACTGGTTAAACTGCTAAACACAAATGTTTTTCTTGAAATCCTGCATCTAAATAAATTTCTTTAATAATGTCGAATATAGTTTGTTGCAACATGTCTTTGAACAGTTAAATAAATATGATTGCAAGCAACACTAGTTGTACTGCAAAAGTGTGAGTCTCATCGAGAGCGATGGTTATCTCTCCTTTGTGGGCAGCAACATGCCAACATGCAATCGAAGAATATTCAACAGTTGATTTGGTTTTTTGAATTAAATCAAATTTTTGTCAATAATTAAATTTTTATTCTGAAATTAAAAACACCCAACAGGAATAATGTTGGAAAAATTTTAATATGCTATTTAATTGTGCACACAAATTCTTTTCTTGAAACCCTGTATCTAAATGAATTTCTTAAATAATCTCGAATATAGTTTGTTGCAACATCACATTGAATAGTTCAATAAATTTGATTGCAAACAACACTGGTTAAACTGCTAAACACAAATGTTTTTCTTGAAATCCTGCATCTAAATAAATTTCTTTAATAATGTCGAATATAGTTTGTTGCAACATGTCTTTGAACAGTTAAATAAATATGATTGCAAGCAACACTAGTTGTACTGCAAAAGTGTGAGTCTCATCGAGAGCGATGGTTGTCTCTCCTTTGTGGGCAGCAACATGCCAACATGCAATCGTAGAATATTCAACAGTTGATTTGGTTTTTTGAATTAAATCAAATTTTTGTCAATAATTAAATTTTTATTCTGAAATTAAAAACACCCAACAGGAATAATGTTGGAAAAATTTTAATCTGCTATTTAATTGTGCACACAAATTCTTTTCTTGAAACCCTGTATCTAAATGAATTTCTTAAATAATCTCGAATATAGTTTGTTGCAACATCACATTGAATAGTTCAATAAATTTGATTGCAAACAACACTGGTTAAACTGCTAAACACAAATGTTTTTCTTGAAATCCTGCATCTAAATAAATTTCTTTAATAATGTCGAATATAGTTTGTTGCAACATGTCTTTGAACAGTTAAATAAATATGATTGCAAGCAACACTAGTTGTACTGCAAAAGTGTGAGTCTCATCGAGAGCGATGGTTGTCTCTCCTTTGTGGGCAGCAACATGCCAACATGCAATCGAAGAATATTCAACAGTTGATTTGGTTTTTTGAATTAAATCAAATTTTTGTCAATAATTAAATTTTTATTCTGAAATTAAAAACACCCAAAAGGAATAATGTTGGAAAAATTTTAATCTGCTATTTAATTGTGCACACAAATTCTTTTCTTGAAACCCTGTATCTAAATGAATTTCTTAAATAATCTCGAATATAGTTTGTTGCAACATCACATTGAATAGTTCAATAAATTTGATTGCAAACAACACTGGTTAAACTGCTAAACACAAATGTTTTTCTTGAAATCCTGCATCTAAATAAATTTCTTTAATAATGTCGAATATAGTTTGTTGCAACATGTCTTTGAACAGTTAAATAAATATGATTGCAAGCAACACTAGTTGTACTGCAAAAGTGTGAGTCTCATCGAGAGCGATGGTTATCTCTCCTTTGTGGGCAGCAACATGCCAACATGCAATCGAAGAATATTCAACAGTTGATTTGGTTTTTTGAATCAATTCAAATTTTTGTCAATAATTAAATTTTTATTCTGAAATTAAAAACACCCAACAGGAATAATGTTGGAAAAATTTTAATCTGCTTTTTAATTGTGCACACAAATTCTTTTCTTGAAACCCTGTATCTAAATGAATTTCTTAAATAATCTCGAATATAGTTTGTTGCAACATCACATTGAATAGTTCAATAAATTTGATTGCAAACAACACTGGTTAAACTGCTAAACACAAATGTTTTTCTTGAAATCCTGCATCTAAATAAATTTCTTTAATAATGTCGAATATAGTTTGTTGCAACATGTCTTTGAACAGTTAAATAAATATGATTGCAAGCAACACTAGTTGTACTGCAAAAGTGTGAGTCTCATCGAGAGCGATGGTTGTCTCTCCTTTGTGGGCAGCAACATGCCAACATGCAATCGTAGAATATTCAACAGTTGATTTGGTTTTTTGAATTAAATCAAATTTTTGTCAATAATTAAATTTTTATTCTGAAATTAAAAACACCCAACAGGAATAATGTTGGAAAAATTTTAATATGCTATTTAATTGTGCACACAAATTCTTTTCTTGAAACCCTGTATCTAAATGAATTTCTTAAATAATCTCGAATATAGTTTGTTGCAACATCACATTGAATAGTTCAATAAATTTGATTGCAAACAACACTGGTTAAACTGCTAAACACAAATGTTTTTCTTGAAATCCTGCATCTAAATAAATTTCTTTAATAATGTCGAATATAGTTTGTTGCAACATGTCTTTGAACAGTTAAATAAATATGATTGCAAGCAACACTAGTTGTACTGCAAAAGTGTGAGTCTCATCGAGAGCGATGGTTATCTCTCCTTTGTGGGCAGCAACATGCCAACATGCAATCGAAGAATATTCAACAGTTGATTTGGTTTTTTGAATTAAATCAAATTTTTGTCAATAATTAAATTTTTATTCTGAAATTAAAAACACCCAACAGGAATAATGTTGGAAAAATTTTAATCTGCTATTTAATTGTGCACACAAATTCTTTTCTTGAAACCCTGTATCTAAATGAATTTCTTAAATAATCTCGAATATAGTTTGTTGCAACATCACATTGAATAGTTCAATAAATTTGATTGCAAACAACACTGGTTAAACTGCTAAACACAAATGTTTTTCTTGAAATCCTGCATCTAAATAAATTTCTTTAATAATGTCGAATATAGTTTGTTGCAACATGTCTTTGAACAGTTAAATAAATATGATTGCAAGCAACACTAGTTGTACTGCAAAAGTGTGAGTCTCATCGAGAGCGATGGTTGTCTCTCCTTTGTGGGCAGCAACATGCCAACATGCAATCGTAGAATATTCAACAGTTGATTTGGTTTTTTGAATTAAATCAAATTTTTGTCAATAATTAAATTTTTATTCTGAAATTAAAAACACCCAACAGGAATAATGTTGGAAAAATTTTAATCTGCTATTTAATTGTGCACACAAATTCTTTTCTTGAAACCCTGTATCTAAATGAATTTCTTAAATAATCTCGAATATAGTTTGTTGCAACATCACATTGAATAGTTCAATAAATTTGATTGCAAACAACACTGGTTAAACTGCTAAACACAAATGTTTTTCTTGAAATCCTGCATCTAAATAAATTTCTTTAATAATGTCGAATATAGTTTGTTGCAACATGTCTTTGAACAGTTAAATAAATATGATTGCAAGCAACACTAGTTGTACTGCAAAAGTGTGAGTCTCATCGAGAGCGATGGTTGTCTCTCCTTTGTGGGCAGCAACATGCCAACATGCAATCGAAGAATATTCAACAGTTGATTTGGTTTTTTGAATTAAATCAAATTTTTGTCAATAATTAAATTTTTATTCTGAAATTAAAAACACCCAACAGGAATAATGTTGGAAAAATTTTAATATGCTATTTAATTGTGCACACAAATTCTTTTCTTGAAACCCTGTATCTAAATGAATTTCTTAAATAATCTCGAATATAGTTTGTTGCAACATCACATTGAATAGTTCAATAAATTTGATTGCAAACAACACTGGTTAAACTGCTAAACACAAATGTTTTTCTTGAAATCCTGCATCTAAATAAATTTCTTTAATAATGTCGAATATAGTTTGTTGCAACATGTCTTTGAACAGTTAAATAAATATGATTGCAAGCAACACTAGTTGTACTGCAAAAGTGTGAGTCTCATCGAGAGCGATGGTTGTCTCTCCTTTGTGGGCAGCAACATGCCAACATGCAATCGTAGAATATTCAACAGTTGATTTGGTTTTTTGAATTAAATCAAATTTTTGTCAATAATTAAATTTTTATTCTGAAATTAAAAACACCCAACAGGAATAATGTTGGAAAAATTTTCATCTGCTATTTAATTGTGCACACAAATTCTTTTCTTGAAACCCTGTATCTAAATGAATTTCTTAAATAATCTCGAATATAGTTTGTTGCAACATCACATTGAATAGTTCAATAAATTTGATTGCAAACAACACTGGTTAAACTGCTAAACACAAATGTTTTTCTTGAAATCCTGCATCTAAATAAATTTCTTTAATAATGTCGAATATAGTTTGTTGCAACATGTCTTTGAACAGTTAAATAAATATGATTGCAAGCAACACTAGTTGTACTGCAAAAGTGTGAGTCTCATCGAGAGCGATGGTTGTCTCTCCTTTGTGGGCAGCAACATGCCAACATGCAATCGAAGAATATTCAACAGTTGATTTGGTTTTTTGAATTAAATCAAATTTTTGTCAATAATTAAATTTTTATTCTGAAAATAAAAACACCCAACAGGACTAATGTTGGAAAAATTTTAATCTGCTATTTAATTGTGCACACAAATTCTTTTCTTGAAACCCTGTATCTAAATGAATTTCTTAAATAATCTCGAATATAGTTTGTTGCAACATCACATTGAATAGTTCAATAAATTTGATTGCAAACAACACTGGTTAAACTGCTAAACACAAATGTTTTTCTTGAAATCCTGCATCTAAATAAATTTCTTTAATAATGTCGAATATAGTTTGTTGCAACATGTCTTTGAACAGTTAAATAAATATGATTGCAAGCAACACTAGTTGTACTGCAAAAGTGTGAGTCTCATCGAGAGCGATGGTTGTCTCTCCTTTGTGGGCAGCAACATGCCAACATGCAATCGAAGAATATTCAACAGTTGATTTGGTTTTTTGAATTAAATCAAATTTTTGTCAATAATTAAATTTTTATTCTGAAATTAAAAACACCCAACAGGAATAATGTTGGAAAAATTTTAATCTGCTATTTAATTGTGCACACAAATTCTTTTCTTGAAACCCTGTATCTAAATGAATTTCTTAAATAATCTCGAATATAGTTTGTTGCAACATCACATTGAATAGTTCAATAAATTTGATTGCAAACAACACTGGTTAAACTGCTAAACACAAATGTTTTTCTTGAAATCCTGCATCTAAATAAATTTCTTTAATAATGTCGAATATAGTTTGTTGCAACATGTCTTTGAACAGTTAAATAAATATGATTGCAAGCAACACTAGTTGTACTGCAAAAGTGTGAGTCTCATCGAGAGCGATGGTTGTCTCTCCTTTGTGGGCAGCAACATGCCAACATGCAATCGAAGAATATTCAACAGTTGATTTGGTTTTTTGAATTAAATCAAATTTTTGTCAATAATTAAATTTTTATTCTGAAATTAAAAACACCCAAAAGGAATAATGTTAGAAAAATTTTAATCTGCTATTTAATTGTGCACACAAATTCTTTTCTTGAAACCCTGTATCTAAATGAATTTCTTAAATAATCTCGAATATAGTTTGTTGCAACATCACATTGAATAGTTCAATAAATTTGATTGCAAACAACACTGGTTAAACTGCTAAACACAAATGTTTTTCTTGAAATCCTGCATCTAAATAAATTTCTTTAATAATGTCGAATATAGTTTGTTGCAACATGTCTTTGAACAGTTAAATAAATATGATTGCAAGCAACACTAGTTGTACTGCAAAAGTGTGAGTCTCATCGAGAGCGATGGTTATCTCTCCTTTGTGGGCAGCAACATGCCAACATGCAATCGAAGAATATTCAACAGTTGATTTGGTTTTTTGAATTAAATCAAATTTTTGTCAATAATTAAATTTTTATTCTGAAATTAAAAACACCCAACAGGAATAATGTTGGAAAAATTTTAATCTGCTATTTAATTGTGCACACAAATTCTTTTCTTGAAACCCTGTATCTAAATGAATTTCTTAAATAATCTCGAATATAGTTTGTTGCAACATCACATTGAATAGTTCAATAAATTTGATTGCAAACAACACTGGTTAAACTGCTAAACACAAATGTTTTTCTTGAAATCCTGCATCTAAATAAATTTCTTTAATAATGTCGAATATAGTTTGTTGCAACATGTCTTTGAACAGTTAAATAAATATGATTGCAAGCAACACTAGTTGTACTGCAAAAGTGTGAGTCTCATCGAGAGCGATGGTTGTCTCTCCTTTGTGGGCAGCAACATGCCAACATGCAATCGTAGAATATTCAACAGTTGATTTGGTTTTTTGAATTAAATCAAATTTTTGTCAATAATTAAATTTTTATTCTGAAATTAAAAACACCCAACAGGAATAATGTTGGAAAAATTTTAATATGCTATTTAATTGTGCACACAAATTCTTTTCTTGAAACCCTGTATCTAAATGAATTTCTTAAATAATCTCGAATATAGTTTGTTGCAACATCACATTGAATAGTTCAATAAATTTGATTGCAAACAACACTGGTTAAACTGCTAAACACAAATGTTTTTCTTGAAATCCTGCATCTAAATAAATTTCTTTAATAATGTCGAATATAGTTTGTTGCAACATGTCTTTGAACAGTTAAATAAATATGATTGCAAGCAACACTAGTTGTACTGCAAAAGTGTGAGTCTCATCGAGAGCGATGGTTATCTCTCCTTTGTGGGCAGCAACATGCCAACATGCAATCGAAGAATATTCAACAGTTGATTTGGTTTTTTGAATTAAATCAAATTTTTGTCAATAATTAAATTTTTATTCTGAAATTAAAAACACCCAAAAGGTATAATGTTGGAAAAATTTTAATCTGCTATTTAATTGTGCACACAAATTCTTTTCTTGAAACCCTGTATCTAAATGAATTTCTTAAATAATCTCGAATATAGTTTGTTGCAACATCACATTGAATAGTTCAATAAATTTGATTGCAAACAACACTGGTTAAACTGCTAAACACAAATGTTTTTCTTGAAATCCTGCATCTAAATAAATTTCTTTAATAATGTCGAATATAGTTTGTTGCAACATGTCTTTGAACAGTTAAATAAATATGATTGCAAGCAACACTAGTTGTACTGCAAAAGTGTGAGTCTCATCGAGAGCGATGGTTGTCTCTCCTTTGTGGGCAGCAACATGCCAACATGCAATCGTAGAATATTCAACAGTTGATTTGGTTTTTTGAATTAAATCAAATTTTTGTCAATAATTAAATTTTTATTCTGAAATTAAAAACACCCAACAGGAATAATGTTGGAAAAATTTTCATCTGCTATTTAATTGTGCACACAAATTCTTTTCTTGAAACCCTGTATCTAAATGAATTTCTTAAATAATCTCGAATATAGTTTGTTGCAACATCACATTGAATAGTTCAATAAATTTGATTGCAAACAACACTGGTTAAACTGCTAAACACAAATGTTTTTCTTGAAATCCTGCATCTAAATAAATTTCTTTAATAATGTCGAATATAGTTTGTTGCAACATGTCTTTGAACAGTTAAATAAATATGATTGCAAGCAACACTAGTTGTACTGCAAAAGTGTGAGTCTCATCGAGAGCGATGGTTGTCTCTCCTTTGTGGGCAGCAACATGCCAACATGCAATCGTAGAATATTCAACAGTTGATTTGGTTTTTTGAATTAAATCAAATTTTTGTCAATAATTAAATTTTTATTCTGAAATTAAAAACACCCAAAAGGTATAATGTTGGAAAAATTTTCATCTGCTATTTAATTGTGCACACAAATTCTTTTCTTGAAACCCTGTATCTAAATGAATTTCTTAAATAATCTCGAATATAGTTTGTTGCAACATCACATTGAATAGTTCAATAAATTTGATTGCAAACAACACTGGTTAAACTGCTAAACACAAATGTTTTTCTTGAAATCCTGCATCTAAATAAATTTCTTTAATAATGTCGAATATAGTTTGTTGCAACATGTCTTTGAACAGTTAAATAAATATGATTGCAAGCAACACTAGTTGTACTGCAAAAGTGTGAGTTTCATCGAGAGCGATGGTTGTCTCTCCTTTGTTGGCAGCAACATGCCAACATGCAATCGTAGAATATTCAACAGTTGATTTGGTTTTTTGAATTAAATCAAATTTTTGTCAATAATTAAATTTTTATTCTGAAATTAAAAACACCCAAAAGGTATAATGTTGGAAAAATTTTAATCTGCTATTTAATTGTGCACACAAATTCTTTTCTTGAAACCCTGTATCTAAATGAATTTCTTAAATAATCTCGAATATAGTTTGTTGCAACATCACATTGAACAGTTCAATAAATATGATTGCAAACAACACTGGTTAAACTGCTAAACACAAATGTTTTTCTTGAAATCCTGCATCTAAATAAATTTCTTTAATAATGTCGAATATAGTTTGTTGCAACATGTCTTTGAACAGTTAAATAAATATGATTGCAAGCAACACTAGTTGTACTGCAAAAGTGTGAGTCTCATCGAGAGCGATGGTTGTCTCTCCTTTGTGGGCAGCAACATGCCAACATGCAATCGAAGAATATTCAACAGTTGATTTGGTTTTTTGAATTAAATCAAATTTTTGTCAATAATTAAATTTTTATTCTGAAATTAAAAACACCCAAAAGGAATAATGTTGGAAAAATTTTAATCTGCTATTTAATTGTGCACACAAATTCTTTTCTTGAAATCCTGCATCCAAATAAGTTTCTTTAATAATCTCGAATATAGTTTGTTGCAACATCACATTGAACAGTTAAATAAAAATGATTGCAAGCAACACTAGTTGTACTGCAAAAGTGTGAGTCTCATCGAGTGCGATGGTTATCTCTCCTTTGTGGGCAGCAACATGCCAACATGCAATCGAAGAATATTCAACAGTTGATTTGGTTTTTTGAATTAAATCAAATTTTTGTCAATAATTAAATTTTTATTCTGAAATTAAAAACACCCAACAGGAATAATGTTGGAAAAATTTTAATCTGCTATTTAATTGTGCACACAAATTCTTTTCTTGAAACCCTGTATCTAAATGAATTTCTTAAATAATCTCGAATATAGTTTGTTGCAACATCTCATTGAACAGTTCAATAAATATGATTGCAAATCTCATTGAACAGTTCAATAAATATGATTGCAAACAACACTAGTTGTACTGCAAAAGTGTGAGTCTCATCGAGAGCGATGGTTGTCTCTCCTTTGTGGGCAGCAACATGCCAACATGCAATCGTAGAATATTCAACAGTTAATTTGGTTTTTTGAATCAATTCAAATTATTGTCAATAATTAAATTATTATTCTAAAATTAAAATCACCCCAAAGGAATAATGTTGGAAAAATTTTAATCTGCTATTTAATTGTGCACCGAATTTTTTTTCTTGAAACCCTGTATCTAAATAAATTTCTTTAATAATCTCGAATATAGTTTGTTGCAACATCACATTGAACAGTTAAATAAAAATGATTGCAAGCAACACTAGTTGTACTGCAAAAGTGTGAGTCTCATCGAGAGCGATGGTTATCTCTCCTTTGTGGGCAGCAACATGCCAACATGCAATCGAAGAATATTCAACAGTTGATTTGGTTTTTTGAATTAAATAAAATTTTTGTCAATAATTAAATTTTTATTCTGAAATTAAAAACACCCAAAAGGAATAATGTTGGAAAAATTTTAATCTGCTATTTAATTGTGCACACAAATTCTTTTCTTGAAATCCTGCATCTAAATAAATTTCTTTAATAATGTCGAATATAGTTTGTTGCAACATGTCTTTGAACAGTTAAATAAATATGATTGCAAGCAACACTAGTTGTACTGCAAAAGTGTGAGTTTCATCGAGAGCGATGGTTGTCTCTCCTGTGTTGGCAGCAACATGCCAACATGCAATCGTAGAATATTCAACAGTTGATTTGGTTTTTTGAATTAAATCAAATTTTTGTCAATAATTAAATTTTTATTCTGAAATTAAAAACACCCAACAGGAATAATGTTGGAAAAATTTTAATCTGCTATTTAATTGTGCACACAAATTCTTTTCTTGAAACCCTGTATCTAAATGAATTTCTTAAATAATCTCGAATATAGTTTGTTGCAACATCACATTGAACAGTTCAATAAATTTGATTGCAAACAACACTGGTTAAACTGCTAAACACAAATGTTTTTCTTGAAATCCTGCATCTAAATAAATTTCTTTAATAATGTCGAATATAGTTTGTTGCAACATGTCTTTGAACAGTTAAATAAATATGATTGCAAGCAACACTAGTTGTACTGCAAAAGTGTGAGTCTCATCGAGAGCGATGGTTGTCTCTCCTTTGTGGGCAGCAACATGCCAACATGCAATCGAAGAATATTCAACAGTTGATTTGGTTTTTTGAATCAATTCAAATTTTTGTCAATAATTAAATTTTTATTCTGAAATTAAAAACACCCAAAAGGTATAATGTTGGAAAAATTTTAATCTGCTATTTAATTGTGCACACAAATTCTTTTCTTGAAACCCTGTATCTAAATGAATTTCTTAAATAATCTCGAATATAGTTTGTTGCAACATCACATTGAACAGTTCAATAAATTTGATTGCAAACAACACTGGTTAAACTGCTAAACACAAATGTTTTTCTTGAAATCCTGCATCTAAATAAATTTCTTTAATAATGTCGAATATAGTTTGTTGCAACATGTCTTTGAACAGTTAAATAAATATGATTGCAAGCAACACTAGTTGTACTGCAAAAGTGTGAGTCTCATCGAGAGCGATGGTTGTCTCTCCTTTGTGGGCAGCAACATGCCAACATGCAATCGAAGAATATTCAACAGTTGATTTGGTTTTTTGAATTAAATCAAATTTTTGTCAATAATTAAATTTTTATTCTGAAATTAAAAACACCCAAAAGGAATAATGTTGGAAAAATTTTAATCTGCTATTTAATTGTGCACACAAATTCTTTTCTTGAAACCCTGTATCTAAATAAATTTCTCTAATAATCTCGAATATAGTTTGTTGCAACATCTCTTTGAACAGTTAAATAAATATGATTGCAAGCAACACTAGTTGTACTGCAAAAGTGTGAGTCTCATCGAGAGCGATGGTTATCTCTCCTTTGTGGGCAGCAACATGCCAACATGCAATCGAAGAATATTCAACAGTTGATTTGGTTTTTTGAATTAAATCAAATTTTTGTCAATAATTAAATTTTTATTCTGAAATTAAAAACACCCAAAAGGAATAATGTTGGAAAAATTTTAATCTGCTATTTAATTGTGCACACAAATTCTTTTCTTGAAACCCTGTATCTAAATGAATTTCTTAAATAATCTCGAATATAGTTTGTTGCAACATCACATTGAACAGTTCAATAAATATGATTGCAAACAACACTGGTTAAACTGCTAAACACAAATGTTTTTCTTGAAATCCTGCATCTAAATAAATTTCTTTAATAATGTCGAATATAGTTTGTTGCAACATGTCTTTGAACAGTTAAATAAATATGATTGCAAGCAACACTAGTTGTACTGCAAAAGTGTGAGTCTCATCGAGAGCGATGGTTGTCTCTCCTTTGTGGGCAGCAACATGCCAACATGCAATCGTAGAATATTCAACAGTTGATTTGGTTTTTTGAATTAAATCAAATTTTTGTCAATAATTAAATTTTTATTCTGAAATTAAAAACACCCAACAGGAATAATGTTGGAAAAATTTTAATCTGCTATTTAATTGTGCACACAAATTCTTTTCTTGAAACCCTGTATCTAAATGAATTTCTTAAATAATCTCGAATATAGTTTGTTGCAACATCACATTGAACAGTTCAATAATCTTGAAATCCTGCATCTAAATAAATTTCTTTAATAATGTCGAATATAGTTTGTTGCAACATGTCTTTGAACAGTTAAATAAATATGATTGCAAGCAACACTAGTTGTACTGCAAAAGTGTGAGTCTCATCGAGAGCGATGGTTGTCTCTCCTTTGTGGGCAGCAACATGCCAACATGCAATCGTAGAATATTCAACAGTTGATTTGGTTTTTTGAATTAAATCAAATTTTTGTCAATAATTAAATTTTTATTCTGAAATTAAAAACACCCAAAAGGAATAATGTTGGAAAAATTTTAATCTGCTATTTAATTGTGCACACAAATTCTTTTCTTGAAATCCTGCATCTAAATAAATTTCTTTAATAATGTCGAATATAGTTTGTTGCAACATGTCTTTGAACAGTTAAATAAATATGATTGCAAGCAACACTAGTTGTACTGCAAAAGTGTGAGTCTCATCGAGAGCGATGGTTGTCTCTCCTTTGTGGGCAGCAACATGCCAACATGCAATCGTAGAATATTCAACAGTTGATTTGGTTTTTTGAATTAAATCAAATTTTTGTCAATAATTAAATTTTTATTCTGAAATTAAAAACACCCAAAAGGTATAATGTTGGAAAAATTTTAATCTGCTATTTAATTGTGCACACAAATTCTTTTCTTGAAACCCTGTATCTAAATGAATTTCTTAAATAATCTCGAATATAGTTTGTTGCAACATCACATTGAACAGTTCAATAAATATGATTGCAAACAACACTGGTTAAACTGCTAAACACAAATGTTTTTCTTGAAATCCTGCATCTAAATAAATTTCTTTAATAATGTCGAATATAGTTTGTTGCAACATGTCTTTGAACAGTTAAATAAATATGATTGCAAGCAACACTAGTTGTACTGCAAAAGTGTGAGTCTCATCGAGAGCGATGGTTGTCTCTCCTTTGTGGGCAGCAACATGCCAACATGCAATCGAAGAATATTCAACAGTTGATTTGGTTTTTTGAATTAAATCAAATTTTTGTCAATAATTAAATTTTTATTCTGAAATTAAAAACACCCAAAAGGAATAATGTTGGAAAAATTTTAATCTGCTATTTAATTGTGCACACAAATTCTTTTCTTGAAATCCTGCATCTAAATAAATTTCTTTAATAATCTCGAATATAGTTTGTTGCAACATCACATTGAACAGTTAAATAAAAATGATTGCAAGCAACACTAGTTGTACTGCAAAAGTGTGAGTCTCATCGAGAGCGATGGTTATCTCTCCTTTGTGGGCAGCAACATGCCAACATGCAATCGAAGAATATTCAACAGTTGATTTGGTTTTTTGAATTAAATCAAATTTTTGTCAATAATTAAATTTTTATTCTGAAATTAAAAACACCCAACAGGAATAATGTTGGAAAAATTTTAATCTGCTATTTAATTGTGCACACAAATTCTTTTCTTGAAACCCTGTATCTAAATGAATTTCTTAAATAATCTCGAATATAGTTTGTTGCAACATCACATTGAACAGTTCAATAAATATGATTGCAAACAACACTAGTTGTACTGCAAAAGTGTGAGTCTCATCGAGAGCGATGGTTGTCTCTCCTTTGTGGGCAGCAACATGCCAACATGCAATCGTAGAATATTCAACAGTTGATTTGGTTTTTTGAATCAATTCAAATTTTTGTCAATAATTAAATTTTTATTCTGAAATTAAAAACACCCAACAGGAATAATGTTGGAAAAATTTTAATCTGCTATTTAATTGTGCACGCAAATGTTTTTCTTGAAATCCTGCATCTAAATAAATTTCTTTAATAATCTCGAATATAGTTTGTTGCAACATCTCTTTGAACAGTTAAATAAATATGATTGCAAGCAACACTAGTTGTACTGCAAAAGTGTGAGTCTCATCGAGAGCGATGGTTGTCTCTCCTTTGTGGGCAGCAACATGCCAACATGCAATCGTAGAATATTCAACAGTTGATTTGGTTTTTTGAATCAATTCAAATTTTTGTCAATAATTAAATTTTTATTCTGAAATTAAAAACACCCAAAAGGAATAATGTTGGAAAAATTTTAATCTGCTATTTAATTGTGCACACAAATTCTTTTCTTGAAACCCTGTATCTAAATGAATTTCTTAAATAATCTCGAATATAGTTTGTTGCAACATCACATTGAACAGTTCAATAAATATGATTGCAAACAACACTAGTTGTACTGCAAAAGTGTGAGTCTCATCGAGAGCGATGGTTGTCTCTCCTTTGTGGGCAGCAACATGCCAACATGCAATCGTAGAATATTCAACAGTTGATTTGGTTTTTTGAATCAATTCAAATTTTTGTCAATAATTAAATTTTTATTCTGAAATTAAAAACACCCAACAGGAATAATGTTGGAAAAATTTTAATCTGCTATTTAATTGTGCACACAAATTCTTTTCTTGAAACCCTGTATCTAAATAAATTTCTTTAATAATCTCGAATATAGTTTGTTGCAACATCACATTGAACAGTTCAATAAATATGATTGCAAACAACACTAGTTGTACTGCAAAAGTGTGAGTCTCATCGAGAGCGATGGTTGTCTCTCCTTTGTGGGCAGCAACATGCCAACATGCAATCGTAGAATATTCAACAGTTGATTTGGTTTTTTGAATCAATTCAAATTTTTGTCAATAATTAAATTTTTATTCTGAAATTAAAAACACCCAACAGGAATAATGTTGGAAAAATTTTAATCTGCTATTTAATTGTGCACACAAATTCTTTTCTTGAAATCCTGCATCTAAATAAATTTCTTTAATTATCTCGAATATAGTTTGTTGCAACATCTCTTTGAACAGTTAAATAAATATGATTGCAAGCAACACTAGTTGTACTGCAAAAGTGTGAGTCTCATCGAGAGCGATGGTTGTCTCTCCTTTGTGGGCAGCAACATGCCAACATGCAATCGTAGAATATTCAACAGTTGATTTGGTTTTTTGAATCAATTCAAATTTTTGTCAATAATTAAATTTTTATTCTGAAATTAAAAACACCCAACAGGAATAATGTTGGAAAAATTTTAATCTGCTATTTAATTGTGCACACAAATTCTTTTCTTGAAACCCTGTATCTAAATGAATTTCTTAAATAATCTCGAATATAGTTTGTTGCAACATCACATTGAACAGTTCAATAAATATGATTGCAAACAACACTAGTTGTACTGCAAAAGTGTGAGTCTCATCGAGAGCGATGGTTGTCTCTCCTTTGTGGGCAGCAACATGCCAACATGCAATCGTAGAATATTCAACAGTTGATTTGGTTTTTTGAATCAATTCAAATTTTTGTCAATAATTAAATTTTTATTCTGAAATTAAAAACACCCAAAAGGTATAATGTTGGAAAAATTTTAATCTGCTATTTAATTGTGCACACAAATTCTTTTCTTGAAACCCTGTATCTAAATGAATTTCTTAAATAATCTCGAATATAGTTTGTTGCAACATCACATTGAACAGTTAAATAAATATGATTGCAAACAACACTAGTTGTACTGCAAAAGTGTGAGTCTCATCGAGAGCGATGGTTGTCTCTCCTTTGTGGGCAGCAACATGCCAACATGCAATCGTAGAATATTCAACAGTTGATTTGGTTTTTTGAATCAATTCAAATTTTTGTCAATAATTAAATTTTTATTCTGAAATTAAAAACACCCAACAGGAATAATGTTGGAAAAATTTTAATCTGCTATTTAATTGTGCACACAAATTCTTTTCTTGAAACCCTGTATCTAAATGAATTTCTTAAATAATCTTGAATATAGTTTGTTGCAACATCACATTGAACAGTTAAATAAATATGATTGCAAACAACACTAGTTGTACTGCAAAAGTGTGAGTCTCATCGAGAGCGATGGTTGTCTCTCCTTTGTGGGCAGCAACATGCCAACATGCAATCGTAGAATATTCAACAGTTGATTTGGTTTTTTGAATCAATTCAAATTTTTGTCAATAATTAAATTTTTATTCTGAAATTAAAAACACCCAACAGGAATAATGTTGGAAAAATTTTAATCTGCTATTTAATTGTGCACACAAATTCTTTTCTTGAAACCCTGTATCTAAATGAATTTCTTAAATAATCTCGAATATAGTTTGTTGCAACATCACATTGAACAGTTCAATAAATATGATTGCAAACAACACTAGTTGTACTGCAAAAGTGTGAGTCTCATCAAGAGCGATGGTTGTCTCTCCTTTGTGGGCAGCAACATGCCAACATGCAATCGTAGAATATTCAACAGTTGATTTGGTTTTTTGAATCAATTCAAATTTTTGTCAATAATTAAATTTTTATTCTGAAATTAAAAACACCCAACAGGAATAATGTTGGAAAAATTTTAATCTGCTATTTAATTGTGCACACAAATTCTTTTCTTGAAATCCTGCATCTAAATAAATTTCTTTAATTATCTCGAATATAGTTTGTTGCAACAACTCTTTGAACAGTTAAATAAATATGATTGCAAGCAACACTAGTTGTACTGCAAAAGTGTGAGTCTCATCGAGAGCGATGGTTGTCTCTCCTTTGTGGGCAGCAACATGCCAACATGCAATCGTAGAATATTCAACAGTTGATTTGGTTTTTTGAATCAATTCAGATTTTTGTCAATAATTAAATTTTTATTCTGAAATTAAAAACACCCAACAGGAATAATGTTGGAAAAATTTTAATCTGCTATTTAATTGTGCACACAAATTCTTTTCTTGAAACCCTGTATCTAAATGAATTTCTTAAATAATCTCGAATATAGTTTGTTGCAACATCACATTGAACAGTTCAATAAATATGATTGCAAACAACACTAGTTGTACTGCAAAAGTGTGAGTCTCATCGAGAGCGATGGTTGTCTCTCCTTTGTGGGCAGCAACATGCCAACATGCAATCGTAGAATATTCAACAGTTAATTTGGTTTTTTGAATCAATTCAAATTATTGTCAATAATTAAATTATTATTCTAAAATTAAAATCACCCCAAAGGAATAATGTTGGAAAAATTTTAATCTGCTATTTAATTGTGCACCGAATTTTTTTTCTTGAAACCCTGTATCTAAATAAATTTCTTTAATAATCTCGAATATAGTTTGTTGCAACATCACATTGAACAGTTAAATAAATATGATTGCAAGCAACACTAGTTGTACTGCAAAAGTGTGAGTCTCATCGAGAGCGATGGTTGTCTCTCCTTTTAGGGCAGCAACATGCCAACATGCAATCGTAGAATATTCAACAGTTGACTTGGTTTTTTGAATCAATTCAAATTTTTGTCAATAATTAAATTTTTATTCTGAAATTAAAAACACCCAAAAGGAATAATGTTGGAAAAATTTTAATCTGCTATTTAATTGTGCACACAAATTCTTTTCTTGAAACCCTGTATCTAAATAAATTACTTTAATAATCTCGAATATAGTTTGTTGCAACATCACATTGAACAGTTCAATAAATATGATTGCAAACAACACTGGTTAAACTGCAAATCACAAATGTTTTTCTTGAAATCCTGTATCTAAATAAATTTCTTTAATAATCTCGAATATAGTTTGTTGCAACATTACATTGAACAGTTAAATAAATATGATTGCAAATAATACTGGATAAACTGCAAAACTGTGAGTCCACTTTGAAAGTGGACTTAAAAGACTTAAAAGTGGAGTTGTGTTCTCTCTAAATTTGAATCAACGAAAAGTCGCTTATTATGCAGCTACAAGTATGCAGCTGATTCATTTAGCGTATATAGGCTGAAATATCAGCGATTATTCGCTGTTTCATTAGTGTATATATGCTGATTGAATCAGCTGCATACTTATAGCTGCATAATCAGCGATTTTTCGCTGATTCAAATTTAGAGAGTAAAATGTATTTATTTATTCTTTTTTATAAATTATTTCTCAATTAGCGATAATTATCTTAGCGAGCATAAATTGTTTTTAAATCTAGATCTTTAATTTATCAAAGTAATGTGTTAAAAATCCACAACATTATTCGTTTTAAATTATTTTACCTAAACGTAAAATACTATATGTTAGAATGCATAGGTACAATAAATGTCTTATTGACGTATAATTATAACTCAAATATCCTGGAAAATTAATTTTTTAAATAAATTTTTAAATTGAGAGAATTCTTCAAAATACAATTTTATTAAATTGAAAATCACTATGAAAAAAAATTTTATTTGTACCGAATGGCGTTTAAAATAATAGTTGTTTCAGAAAAATTTTGTGTGAATAATATTTCATGCATGAAATTGTTATTTTACCCGAAATTTTATTAGTTAAAATTTTGTATTTTTCAGTAATCCATTTGTAAAAAAGATTATCTGCACGGAAAAAAATGCTTGAAATTTTCATTGACTCGGTGCTTGATTTTTGGATACGACACAAAATACTAGAAACAGTCTAGTAATTTTGCATGAGAGTTTTAAAAGCAGTCAATGAAAATTTCCACTTCTTCACACAGTTTTTCTGAAATCCACTCAGTTATTCGCATATTTAGATAATTAATTTCACAAACAAAGAATAATTATAATTGTATCACTTTTCGAAGTTTATCAACACGTATCGAATTCTTCTGGTATAACACATGGCGAAATTTTTTACGACCTGTGAGCCATGCTATTTTTCTGAATATTAACCATACAGTATTTTTCCTTTTTAAAGAAAATAATTACTTTTGATTTATCATTTTATACACGAGAACGATAAAGTGTTTAATTTTCTTACTTTCACAACATTTTTTTATAATTCTGAAAATTATAAATTGTAACCCCTACAAGTATACCTAGTTTTAAAAATTTAAATTAATTTCGTTCAAAGTTAATTGAATCTCATAGAATTATGATAAAACAATGTCTAAAAATTAGTTTTTTTAGAAATATTGTAATGCAAGTTTTCGAAAATAATTTAATTTATTATAACAATTTTTCTATTATTTGAAAGAAACATATTTTTGTAAGAGTATTTTCATTAACTTATGTATTAAAAATAAAATAATAAAGAAATTTTTTTTTAATTTAAAAAATTTGCAATTAAAATTTTTCAAAAATTGTTATAAAATAAAAAATACTTTATAAAAATCGGTTATTTCTAATTACATTTCATCAATTTTTACTTATTCAAAATATTTTTAATTGCATGTTTTAAAAATTGAATTACAAGAATTATTTTTAAATAATTTTTCAAAGGTTTGTCAATCTATTGTTAAACTTTCCACACTAATAAAAACAGAAATAAGTTGCATTTTGCACAAAAAATGTTGTATTTCGTTGTAATATTCGGAAAATAAATAGAAAAAGTCGCAAATTATAAAACTAAATTGTTAAAAAAATGCATTTTTTAAAAATAATCGGAAAAGATGAAAAAAATCATAATTTTTAAGCCTGAAAAAGTTAAATTTTGTTGTAATCTTCTTAAGAAAATTTAAAAATTGGATTTTTGAAACCATAAAAGAAGTCGCTTTTTCACACAAATTATGGAAATCAGAGGAATTTATAAACCGGTAAAAGAAATAAAATGAACAACTTTAAACAATTTCTAACTATAAAAATAATTTAATGAAAGCATAATAAATGAATAAGAATTACATCCTATTATTTACAATATTCTATTAAGAATATGAACATGTAATTCAAAAATTTTAAATTAATTTATAGAGCAAACGAAAAAAAGGATAAAAATAGAAAGGAAAATAATCAATAAATATAAAAAAATAATTTAAAATAAAATAAAAATTATTTAAAAGGAAGGAAAAGGTAAATGGAAAAATTGAACTTACTTTGTAAATCAATTACGATGATTCTAATGAGAAATCGAAGAATCCATCAAGGAAAGAACAACGAATGAACGCCTACGACAAACTCCACAAAATAACCAACTCGACTGAAAGTAGAAAAAAACAGTAGAAATAGAAATTTGTAATAAATCATTGAATCTTCAAACTTCACATGACAACGTTTTATATTTTTAAGAAAATAATAAACTAAACTATAAAATGAAATAACAAAAAAAATAATAAACAAATAATGCACAAAATTTTGATATTCAAGAAATATTTATTACTTCCTACTAATAAATGCATAAGTAAAAAATATTTTACTAACTTTCAAGACAAACGTAAAAAAAGAAGAAAAAGTATAAAAAATTATTCAATAAAATTAGTAAAAGCCAAGAGAAAAGGTAGATTAAAAAAAATTATACTTACAATTTAAAATAATAATGATGACAAAAGATGAAGAAGTCCAAGGAATGAAATAAATTTAAGAAAATGGCGATTATTACTCCTGTAATATGACGCCAAAGCCTATTAACGAACTTTACAAATATGTCCACTGAAAAAAGCAAAGAAAAATCAAATGAAAACGTCTTGTTGTCAAGACAACCAAAAACATTGAAAAAATAATATTTTTACGCAAGGACGAAACAAATTTTAAGGCAAATAAATGTAATCTAATTAATTATAAGAAGAAATGTAAAAAAGGGTAGACATTGAAATTAAAAAAAACCAAGAAATATAAAATGATTATACAAAATAAGATTAACTGAAAGATGAAAAAAGAAAAGAAAATAAAAATTTATAATAAATTATTTAATTTTCGACGTTCACATGCCAAAATTATATATTTTCAAGAAAAAGAGAAACTAAATTTTTAAAATAAAATATTTAAAAAGAAATTAATAAACAAATAATGCAAAAAAAATTATTTTTATTAATACATAATTAAAGAAAGGTTTATCCAATTTTAAAAAGAATAATAAAAAACGAATAAAAATCAAAATGGCTATGAAGAAAAAATAATAATTCGAAATAATTATTTAAAGCTAAGGTAAAAGTTAAAGAACAAAAATTATACTTACAATTGAAAATTATAACAGTGACATGACGAAGAAATCCAACAAATTGAAATAAACGGAGACAACGAATTCTAATTCTCTGATGTGACGCCAAAAGTCCAAATATGCAGCTTACAAATATGTTGGGCTGAAAGAAGAAAAGAAAAACAAAAGAAAACGTCCTGTTGTCATGACAACCAAAAACATTGAAAAAAATAATATTTGTACACAATGATGAAACGAATTTTAAAGGAAATTAATAAAATTAATATTTTTAAATAAACATTTTGCTGTATAAAAAAATAAATTTATACATTTAAGAAATAAGTATACACTTCACTTTTAGAATTACTCCTTCGAAAAATTATCAACACTAATAGATAATAAAAGTTACGAAATTTTTGAATGAATATAAAAAACACCACACTAATAAAACGAATGTTTTTGAAAATTTGTATCTTCACATTTTTTAACCTTCTGTGACAATTTTTTCCGTGTTTACATTTTCTAGAATATTTTTATGTTTGAAAAACGAAAAGGTTAGGTCGATGTAAACTTTCAACACTTATCATTAAAGGTATATACATAACACTGATGCCCACATTGAAGGCAAACGCACAAGAAAGTTTTAACAATGGAATCGAAAGCGTAAGGGTTCTTCCACATTACAGTCAAATATAGACTACAGGCCAACGCAGAATAGATTCGCGAACGAGACGCATGAGATAGAAAAGGACACAAATATATTGCTGTCCTTTTCTAACCCATGCTTTGCGTTCACGAACGACGTTCGCGAAGCAGTTGTGCTTAGGCCTTAAAGACCAACGCACAATTGCTTCGCGAAAGTCGTTCGCGAACGAGACGCATGGGTTAGAAAAGGACAGAGGTATAGTAATGTCCTTTTCTCACTCATGCTTTGCGTTCGCGAACAACATTCACGAATCAGTTATGCTTAGGCCTTAAGGCCAACGCAGAATAGATTCGCGAAGATCGTTCGCGAACGAGACGCATGAGATAGAAAAGGACACAAATATATTGCTGTCCTTTTCTAACCCATGCTTTGCGTTCGCGAACGACATTCGCGAAGCAGTTGTGCTTAGGCCTTTAAAGCTGCGATTACACCAATGCAGGCCAGGGATGAGTGCGTAACAGATAAGTTGCCAAATGGAGATGTATCCATTTGTACCAAATTGAATTACACGAATAACTATTACGTCGAATCCACAACATCAGAATCTGTATTGTTAGAAATTTATTTTTATCGAATTTTAAATGTAAGGAAATTTTATTTTTTGGAATTAACATTTTACCGAAAATGAATATGAGAGAATAATTTATGATCGAATCGACATGTGCTGTAATTATAAATTATCATAATTTCTCTTTTTCTGAATTTTAACATAACCTAATTCTAAATGTTAGAATTCTTTAAGTTTGTAAGGAAATTCAGACAAACAGAAATTATGATAATTTATAATTACAGCACATGTCGATTCGATCATAAATTATTCTCTCATATTCATTGTCGGTAAAATGTTAATTCCAAAAAATAAAATTTCCTTACATTTAAAATTCGATAAAAATAAATTCCTAACAATACAGATTCTGAGGTTGTGGATTCGACGTAATAGTCATTCGTGTAATTTATTTTGGTACAAATGGATACATCTCGTCAAATGCGCCACTGGACAAAAGCCGCACATTTGTAAAGGTACTCTCTCACCTCTACTGCCTCCCTCCCTGCCTGCAGGTTGTCATGGTAACACATAAGAGCGCCTTTAAGCTGCGGTCACACCTCTGCAGACTGCCTGCCTGCGCAGGCAGGAGCAACGAGAGTAAGGGAGAAGTTTGAAGTCACTGACTCTCTTACTCTTGTACGTTACCATGACAACCTGCAGGCAGGGAGGCTGCCTGCAGAGGTGTAACCGCAGCCTTATATTTTTGAAGTTGAGACTCAAATAATAAAAAATTTTTATTATACAGTTTCAATTTCTCAAATTGCATTTCGTGACGCGGTAAATACTCCAACCGTTTTTTATTTCATTCTTTTTGATTACTTATAAAATTTTTATGTCTTCATTTAAATATTAACAATAAGTAACATTTTTTTAAGGTTATAGTAGAGAAGATAAATATGTCAAGAAAAGGTATGCCATCTCGATAATGTACACCCTGATGCTGTAATAACTTTTTTCCGGTTTTAACGGCTTTTAAAAAAGTCGTGACATATTTATCAAAATTTTGTTAGCTAGTGACATTCAAGTTTAGACGAACGCACAATTGATTCACGAAAGTTGTTCGCGAATGTAATGCATGGGTTAGAAAAATACAGATATATAATTGCGTACTTTTCTGGCTCATGAGCATTCGCGAAAGACATTCGCGAAGCGGTTGTGCTTAAAGTCCAACGCACAATACGTACGCGAACGAGACGCATGAGCGAAGCAGTTGTGCTTAGGCCTTTTGCTCATGTGTCATAAACTAATAACATTTTTGATAAATAGTCACAACTTCTTAAAACGGTAACTTCTCAAATGCGCCACCGGTCAAATGCGCCATTTTTGTGTTAACTTTCCAACCTTGCTTATTGAAATTTATGAAAATTTTATCGAGCAAAGTTGGGCAGTTACCAAAAAATTGAAAAATTTCATTCTGCAGGGTTGAGCAGTTGACGATTTTTGAATTTTTTGGTAGCTACCCAACTTTGCTCGATATCAGAAATTTCAATAAGCAAGGTTGGGAAGTTAACAAGAAAATGGGGCATTTGAGAAGTTACCAACGCCATAAAAACCGGAAGGAAGGCATTAAAGGTCAGGTCAAACCTCCACATGCAAAACTTATGCATGCAGGTTCAAGAGTGAGAAAGGTAGAAGAATTTCCTATCTCTCTTACTCTCAAACGTTACCATGGAAACCTGCAAGCATAAGTTTTGCATGCGGAGGTCTGAAAACTCCCTAAATCACAAGGGTGTAATTTACATAGTTTTCCACAGTTTTATGCGTAAAATACGTAAAAACTGTATTACACGAATAAAACTTCAAGTGACGCATCAAAATCTATCCCTGATGCAGACAGGAGCATTAGGAGTGAGAGAAAGTGAATCAAATTTAAATACACTCAGATGCATTAATGCTGTCCTTCCGGTTTAAAGGAATTTTGAAAAGTCGTGTCATTTCTATCAAATATTCTAAGTTCGTGACATACGAATGTTCTCATATGGCATGAACTAAAAACATTTTGATAGAAATCATACGACTTTGCAAAATACCGCCAAACCGGAAGCACAGCATTAATGCATCTGAGTGTACCTTAATTCTCTTACTCTTGTTTGTAACCATGACAACCTGCAGACAGGCAAACTATTGAGACGTGCAACCGCAGTTTTAAAGTGCAGTTCTATGGTACCGTTTTGCTTTGCGTTTTGTAACTAGGCTGTCAGTACAAATATAGTAGCGAACATATATCTCCATCTCTCTCACAAGCATTACTTAGTTATAAAAATCAACGAAAACGGTATGTCAAATAAGTCATTTATATATTATAATACGTACAAAACCTCCAGAAACTCACTTTTACCCATTTCTAACCATGGAGCTCTACTCATAAGGCCAACGAAGAATAAATTCGCAAATCTCGTTCGCGAATGACATTACACTGTAAAAAATTTAGGGAGTTAACGGACTCGAGAGTTAAATTTTTCGAGTTAAAAATTAACTCCAGAAGAGAGTTAATTTTTAACTCCCTTCATTCATTTACTTTAAGGACTTAAAGACAACTGCTTCACGAATGGTCGATTGCTAAGAACATCGAATAGTCAAATCTTTTTGCCGATTCGACTATTTGACGATTCGACGTTTTTAGCATTCGACGAAATGACGATTCGACCATTTGCCTATTCGATGTTTTTAGCATTCGAAGAATTGACTTCGATTTTCTTAGCATTCGTCCATTTAACAATTCGACGTCTTAAGCATTCAATAAAATGACGATTCGACGATTTGGTATTCGACCATTTGAATATTCGACCACTTGGCGATTAGGGAAAAATTATGCGTCTCAAGTTCTGCAGTCGATAAGATTTTTATATGGAGCTTTAATGGAAAAATCGCATCGACGATTAGACCCATTTAAGCAATGCATACCACTCAATGCCTGAAGAAGATCTGCTTTTTGTGTTCTTTTCTGTCTCATGCATCTCGTTTGCGAACAAACTTTGCAGATCAAAATTATAACACATATGAATGAGAGAGTCAGACAATTCAAATTATTTTTTGTCTCTCTTACTCTTATAGTGTCTTTTTGCGCAGGCAGACAGCCGAAGTGTGACCGTGCCATAATATTCCATGAAGATGAGAGACCAGAGATGGGTACGTAACATACTTCATGTATGTTACCTGGGTTTGTTACTGTATGTTACCTAGTATGTTACGTCCTTACATTGATACATGCATGTATTTTTCGAGAGTGGGGGGTAACATACGTATGTTACTTCATGTAACATACGTAGAAAACCTCGAGTTACGCGTAACTGCGCAACCCTGTGAGAGACGTATGATTTTCCCCTAATCGCCAAGTGGTTGAGTACCAAATCGTCGAATCGTCATTTGGTCGAATGCTTAAGGGAGCGTTCAGACCTTCTCATGCAAAATTTATGCATGTAGGTTGCCATAGTAGCGTTCAAGAGTGAGAGAGGTAGAATAATTTCCTGTCTCTCTCACTCTTGAACGCTACCATGGCAACCCGCATGCATAAGTTTTGCATGACATCGTGTGACTGTACCCTAAAACGTCAAATTGTCAATAGGTCGAATGCTAAAAACATCGAATCGTCAAATGGTCGAATACTAAAATTGTCAAATCGTCAAATGATTGAATGTTAAAAACATCGAATTATCAACTGGTCGAATGCTAAAAACATCTAATTCTCAAATGGTCGAATGCTAAAAACATCGAATTCTCAAATGGTCGAATCGTCATTTCGTCGAATGCTAAAAACGTCGAATCATCAAATGGTCGAATGCTCAAAACTTCGAATTGTCAATTGATCGAATGCTATAAACGTCGAATCGTCAAATGGTCGAATGATCAAATCGTCGAATCGGCAAAAAGAATGGACTATTCGATGTTCTTAGCAAACGACCATTTGACGATTCGATATTTTTAGCATTCGATCAAATGACAATTCGACGTTTTGAGCATTCGACCAAATAACGATTCGACGATTTGGTATTGTACCATTTGACCACATGGCGATTAGGGAAAAACATGCGCCTAGAAAATTCAAGCTATCCAAATAATACAAAAGTGAAAACAATCTTACCAATTGTTGTTACAATATCACAAGTATTATTTTTATATTTTTGCACGGAACCCGCCAATTCAGTGCGAGTATAACTCGCACTTGTCCAATTTTTTTCGACTAATCAAGTTATAAATGCACTACAAATGTATATGTATAGTTAACTGCTATAAAGCTGAATCTCCAATAGGTGCCAATGTATGTGCAAGTGCTAGTGCCAGTGCCAATCTCCGATACATTTTAAATGGGTTTGGCACTTGCTAGGGAAGTGCGTCAGCGCGCGGGAACTTATATAGCAAGGATTCTAAAAAATCGACATTAGGCCGCCGAGAATCGATTCTTCATAAAGGTATTCTCTCACCTCTACTGCCTGCCTGCCTGCAGGTCGTCATGGTAACACATAAGAGTAAGAGAATTTGAATTTTGAATTTTCTGTCTCTCTTACTCTTATGTGTTACCATGACGACCTGCAGACAGGCAGTAAGCTGTGCGAGCGCCTTAAGAATCGGAGTCGATTTACCCATCCCTAGCACTTGCACATGCATATTGGCACCTATTGGAGACTCAGCTTAAAAAACAAATAATTCCAATGTCATTTTTTTTATTACATTAAAAAAAATTAAATAAACACACTTGTATATTGAGGCTGCTTCTACAACAGCTTTTTTTTCATCGAAATCAGTGTAAAAACGTTGCGCGCTCAACGTTTTCACACTATTTTACATGGTGCATTTTGCTCTTGTTGATAAAAAAAAGCTGTTGTAGAAAGCCCCTGAGGATAATAACTTTTCTGTACTGCGAAAATATTTCGCTTTAAAAGTTTTTAAGGAGGATGGTGACTGTAACATAACCTAAAAATCTGTCAAAACTAAAAAATTATTTCTAAAGCAAACAAAAACAAAATAAATATAAATATAAATTATAAACATTTTTAGAAGATCTACTTTTATTTTTTGAAGAAAATTATACTAAGATATAATATTTTGTTAACAATGTTTTTCTCAAAATTCGTTATTTATTTTTTGTGATCAGACAAAAATAGCAATTTTAAACTAATTTTTATAAACAATAGCTTATATAACTCAGTGAAACATTTTTAAACAATCGTTATTTATTTAATATTGCTACAAGTATGGTATTAAAAATTACAAAACTGTCCCGAAAATTACAAATAGTAAGTGATATTTGAGTAATTATGTAAGGGAATTTACTTAATTAACACCCCTGCCGGAAGAATGGACTGAAAAGGTACTGAAATTGTACTGGCCTCAGTACAATTTCAGTCTGATTTTTTTTAAATGTTTCGGTAGGCATTTTTAAAGTCCTTTAACAATAGTTTAAAATGTAGGTTATGTCAACAAACCATTTTTAACAGTCTGGAAGTGAAAATAAAAAAGGTTAACAAAATTTTCAATGAAATTCCCGTTAATGTTTTAAACTTATATTGCAACCCCTGCTTTAACAATAGACCGAAAGCCTATTGTTGTATGGGATTATAATTTTATGACTTAAAAAGTTTACAATTTTAATAATTCAATTTTTAAAACAAAAGAATTTAAATCTGTAAAGCTTTATAATTACAAATATCTAAAATTCATTATAAAAAATTATTATTTAAAAAAGTTATGAATTATCTCGCAAACCCTAATTGTTACGTAAAAACAGATATTATTTTTGAATTTTGATTCACATGAACATTTAGCATATATTATAATTACTTGTAAAGAATCTGAGTTCATGAAAAACAAATATAATGTTGAAATATAAATAAAAATTATTTTTAACATTAACAAAAAAATATTCGTCCTTCAATTTAATGACGGTTAAGTCATAAACACCACCTATAGCGATCCTTTTGCAGGTAATTTTTCCCAGTACAAATTCAGTGCTAAAACGCAGCAAATTTTGACTGAAATAGACTGAGCTCTCAGTACTAATTCCCCAGTACAATTTCAGTCCGTTCTTCCAGCAGGGACTAAACTAAATAACACATTTCTCTCTTATGGAGACGTATTACCCTCGATTTAGACTTTTTGAGAACATCGAAAAATCTTCACATTTTCTACTTTATAAAACATCTGGATTTTCTTTACAAAAATATAAATTGTTACCGATATTGACGAAACTTTAGGAGAAAATTTCATTTATTAGTAGTAACAAAATATAAATTTTCTTTTTTAAGTTACAAGTTACTTTCAATGTTGACATGTTAACAGCATATCTTAATGATGATACAAATTGTTTAATTTAAAATAATTCGTTTTGTTTGCAAAAAAAATGTAAATTCTAATCAAAATTAGCTGAATTTTGTACCAAATATAAGCAATTGCTACTAACAAACCTTTACTACTCCTTTTTTAAAAAACTAATTTTTAATTTAACATTTTAACACCAAAGGACATAATTGTCAAAACTCGCTAATTCATAAAAAAAAATTTCCAAAATTGTAATTTATAGCCGATATTTGAGTAATTTTGTACAAAAATTTTCTTTTTGCTTAAAATACTAATTACTTTCGATTTTGACTTTTGGAGATCAAAACAAAAAGTTGATAAAAAAATTAGGTCGTGATTTGTTTTCGCCACTCTCTTCAGAAAATATGAAAAAAGGTATACTTTCGCCAGTTATCTAACAGGAAAAATACTATTAGAGCAGACGTTGAAAAAAATAAATTACTTACGTTTTTGAGTTCTTCACTCCGAAGCCAATATTGATAATGAGATATACTCAAAAATTGAGAAAAAAGCAATTTAAAATAAAAGAAGGAATTTTTTGCTATAACACTATACAAATGTATTCCCATATAGTTTTCACTTCGGTTTCGAAGTCAGATTCTCCAATTGGCTCAAAACTTTAAGTTCAATAAAAAGTGTTCAAGAACTAGAATGCGGAAAAGTATACACTTATGGAAATACACTAATAAAGTATACAACCAGAAAAAGTTTAATATCTTTACTTTAATTTGTTTTTCTGTAATATATTACAATTTTGAGACAAAGTAAAAAATTTTATTTTAAATTCAGATTCAGCGAGAAAAACTACAAAGAAATATACAACCGTTGTGTTATAATAGTTATTTTTGTATGAAGGGCGCAAAATAGGTGATTGCGACGATGGCGAAATTGTGTCCCGTGATCACGAAATTTCGCCACAGTCGTAATCACCTTTGCGCCCATGTTGCGAACATAATTTTTTGTCCAAACTGCACGGAAAGTATATTATTAAGGGCACGAGCAGTGAATTCTTTTTAATTATTTTTTCGATTTACCTAATCTTGCCCTCGCTACAATTATTTTTTGCGTCCGAGGTGTGGACAAACTTTCTTGTCCTACCTGGACAAAAAGCATTTCATTTTGAAAACAGACTGTATATAAAAAGTTCAAGAGATGTAAAGGAAACAAGCATGGAGGTAAATGTTTTTTAAGAATATTTTAAATACATTTTAAATTGAACCAAAATTTTTATTTTGAAAATATTTTAAACAATACTGAAATGCCATACATTGAATAATATATTGTAAGGATCTGGTATGATCGTCGCCGTGAGTAATGTAAGAATGTGTGAAGAGATCCGTAAGAGTAGGGATGGGATGTCTGTGTGCGAATTTAGTCATACGACAAGTGATTTGTAATGTAACGAGTTAGTGGTCAAGGAGCCCTCGTTGCGATATCAACGAGAGGGATCGTTAACCTGAAACGCCGTCTTGCGTTTCGAGCTTACATTTTTCACGACACCCGAAAGGGGTAATTGTTTAATTATTAATCGGTAAATTGAGAAAACACGAAATGTGTTATTACAACCAATTAATTTTGTTATAGTGTTCTGGTATAATCAATTTGAATACCGCGTGTAGTTCGGCACGCTTGACGCCATTTGCACATTTTGTCATTTTGGGTCGTTTTATCCTGCTGGGAGGCGTATCATTCTTTGACTAATCAGGCTGCTGCCGATTTATGATTTTTACGACCTGGTCTACCATTTGTAACGACTCAATCTTCCCGAGAAAACGGCCGTCCAAGGGATATTATTTTGAGATATCACACCCAAGCGGTGCGACGCCATCTTACAATTTGGAAATTCACCACGTGGGTAACGATTCAAACAAATTGTAAAAATTATTTACGGTGAGTCCTAAAAGCTCATTTATTGTATATATATATAAATTATCAATTTTACCCTTGACCACAAATTTTATTTGTATCTTATAACCGCCGAAATATCGTAGACACCCTTTGAAACCTTTTTTTAATTGTATATGTAATAGCGATTCATTTGTGTGCGTATGTGTATGGATGAGTAAGAGAAATTCGATTCTTTTAAAATTTTAGTTACGAAATTGTTCAAAAAATACCTTATCTAAAAATAGAATCTTACACCGACTGGTTTGAATTATAAAAGAAATAACATGTCGTTTTATAATATATCCTGTTAAATTAATTGTTCGAATTTTGATTTTATTATTGCCTTTATTGTAAAATTATTTAAATTATTTAAATCTGCTCGAGAATAATTTCAACTCATTCCAAAAATAACAAAAATCCGTTACAATTTTGGCGCCCAACTATAGTGGCACGATATTCTGCGGTTGAAATCTTGTTTATGTTAGTAAACTATAACGTACTAATTAGAATTTTATTTTCATGAAAAAAATGCCACGTGTAAAATCTGTCGAGAGAGCCGATGACAACGACGAGGCATTGTTATTGATTCAAAGTCAAATGTTGGAATTAAAAGAGGAGTTAAAGAGAGTCAACACTATGCGAGTCGAATCAAACAAGGAAAACGAACACTTGCGCGGGGAAATTCGTCGCATGAAGGACACCTTTGATAAACAGTTGCAGAGCATGACAGTGACAACGGGCGAAGGTGGAAAGAAAACAGATGCCGGCGCGCAAACGGAAAATTTGGTGAATTCAGATTTCGGTAAGCATATGACTCATGCAGAGAGAGACCAGGCAAGGCCTTGCGATTTAGCGAGGAATAACATTGTAATTGACTCGGGAAATAATAATAGAATAGACGAGAGAATTAATCACAATAATTGTTTCGAAAATAATCGACGAGAAAGTTTTAATAATTCCGGTAATCAAATTGGCAGTCAAGACAATCTCATGAGGGGATTAATGAGTTATTTTGAAGCATTACAGGTTTCAATTCCTTTACCTAAATTTGACGGTGCTAAAAAGAATCCGATTGAATTTATTAAAGACCTTGAAAAATATTTTATTCGCAAAAATGTGTCTGAAAATTTAAAATTGATTTTTATTGAAGATGCTTTGACGGGAAAGGCGAAAATGTGGCACGATGCTCGTGCTTTTCCTTTTCAGAGTTATGAAGATTTTAAAGAAAAATTTTTAGAGGAATTCTATTCCATTGAAGCGCGCATGAACGCGAAATCAGAATGGGAAAATCGTCGTTTTCAAAATAGTGACGGGTCACTTCAATGTTATTACACCGAACAATTGAGGGGGGCGAAGTTTTGTTTGTCAACTCTTGCGGAATATGAAATCAATTATTTGATAGTTAAACAATTACCTCAACGAGCACGAGAAGTCTTGGCTACCATTGATTATACCGATACTTCAAAAATTTTACAAGCTTTGGCTCGGTTAGATGTCACTCGCAGGGACGTTGAGGGTGGGGGTTCCTCGGGTTTAAAAGAGAATAGTTATCCCTCCAATTCTAATAATTTTCAAAAATCGAATTCAGCATCGGAAAATCAAAAAGAAAATAATAATTCAAATAAAAAATATGATTCGTACGGGAATTCGCAATTTAAAACACGGAACAATGACGGAAATGGATACAGGAATTGGTGTCAGGGGGGAGGCCCCTCAGGACAAACGTCGCGTCCGCATAATGACGATAATGATAATCGGAAACAAAATACGCGTGATACGGGCGGTGAAAGAGCAGGTCCTTCCGGAGAAATCCGTACGATCATAAAATCCAGCATGTCCGAATTTGTCGACGATCTTTGTTGGGATGTAGAACCGGAAGAGAAGACGGTGCCTACTAGCATTGAGACAAGAATCGTGAGCCCTCGAATTCGTGCGATTATTGAAGGTCACGAGGTCGCGGTTTTGGTCGATAGTGGTAGCGAGGTGACCGCAGTTTCAGAACGATTTTATAACGAATTAAAAAATAATTATAAAGTCGTTGAATTACCCGTTAGCAATTTGACCGTGAGCGTTGCTGTCGGAAGCAAAAATACTACTATAAGGCGACAAGTTCAGTTGACGTTGAAAATTGGAGAATATAAATTAACTTCGCCATTTTTGGTCGTGCCCGGTCTGACTACAGAAGTTTTGGTAGGAATCGACTGGTTGTCTCGTTTCAAATGTATCATCGATGTAGAAAATCAAAGCATTCGAATGAGGGGGGAGGAGTTGCCAGACTCAATAGTTTCATTTCGAATGGCCCGTGATAAAAAAGTTACATGCAGACTACTACAAACAAATGATACTTTATTTTTCGATGTGAATGATGCGTGGTATCGGTTAGAAATACAAAAAGAAGAGAATAATGAAAATGAATCTTCTTTGGGGGATGCTATGTATAAGCCATATCCAAGCGAAAATAATTCGAATGAGGAAAAATATGTTCGTCGGATTGCAGCTAACTCCGATTCGTTTATGAAAGAGGTTGAGGAATATGTCGCGAAATTAGATTCATTAGATAAAAATTCTAAAGCACGAGTAAAAGAATTATTACTTAAATATGAAGCAGCATTTTCGACCGAGCCGGGTTGTACGAATGTTTACCAGCATACTATCACTTTAACAAAGGAAAAAAAGATCGTGAGAAAATCATATCCAGTCGCGCTAAGCTATCGGGACCCCGTGACTAAAAAAATAAATGAGTTGATGGCATTAGAAATTTTAGAACGTTCAAACAGCGATTATTGTAATCCGTTACGTATCGTAATGAAAAAAGACGGTACAATTCGACTCTGTTTGGACGCGCGATTCATAAACGCGTGTATATTGTCGGATAACGAGTCCCCTCCGAGGATGGAGGAAATACTGAAAAAATTTGAAGGCGCGAAATTTCTGTCGACAACTGATCTTGTTTTAGGATACTGGCAGATTCCGCTGGACCCGGAATCTCGAAAATATACCGCTTTTCTACACGAGGGTCACCTATATCAATTCACGAGAGTTCCTTTTGGTCTCAAGACAGCGGGGAGCGGATTCATTCGTGCTCTTAATCTCGCGTTAGGCCAAGAGTTGTCGGAGGTAATCTCGTGTTATATAGATGACATTTTGATCGCCTCGCGAACGTTTGACGATCATATTCAACATTTAAGCCGTTTATTTGAAAAATTGATCGAGGCGGGATTCAAGCTGAGTTTGCAAAAGTCACTTTTCTTTCGCAAAGAAGTGTCTTATCTCGGATTTCAATTATCCGCAGCAGGAATTCGCGCTGATCCGAGCCGATTGTCCACTATTGCTGTTTTTCCCGCTCCGTGCGATAAAAAACAGCTGCAAGCTTTTTTAGGGGTATGCGGTTTCTACCGACGATTTAGTTTGAGGCACGCTGAGTTCGTAGCGCCGTTTCGCGATCTGTTAAGTGATAAGGGAGTATGGAAATGGACCAACGAGCATTCGGTCGCCTTTGAAAAAATGAAAGAGAATTTTCTCCGCGCAGTTACGTTGAGCCACTACTTGCCTGATAAACCATTTAATCTTCAGACGGACGCGAGCGATTTGGGAATCAGCGGGATTCTATATCAAATAGATGACGAAAATCAAATTCGCATTATCTCATTGACTAGTAGAGTGCTAACGAGTGCTGAAACTAGGTACACAACTTCGGAAAAAGAGTTGCTTGCTATCGTGTACTCCCTTATTAAATTTCGAATGTACTTAATCGGTTGGAAATTTGAAATCCAAACCGATCATCAGGCTTTGACGTATCTTTTATCAACTCCGTATCAAAACTCGCGATTAATGCGATGGACTTTGTTCATGCAGGAGTACCAGTTCAACATATCTCATTGTCGGGGTTCTGATAATCTAGTAGCTGATTTTTTTAGCAGAAATTTCGGCAATGGGGTTGTTGCGAGGAACGATTGCGACGTTTTGATTGCCAAGCTCATAAGAATCGATCTTCAACAGAGATCTCTTATGCAGCTATCGGAATCTCGGGACCCACCTGTGATGCAGATAAATTCGGAATTACTTAGTGAATTGCGACATTTGCGGACATCACAGCAGGCCGATCCGGAAATACAGGCGTTGATGAAGGTATCGTCAGACAGATTTCGATTGCAAGAAAATTTAGGAATTTTGTACTATCAGAATACGCACGATGCGAGAGTAAAAATTGTAATTCCACGAAGTTTAGTATCGTTAATATTAAAATCGACACACGAGCAATTTGGTCATGCCGGGAGTTATAAGGTACATAGGTATCTCGAGCGTTATTTTTTTTGGAAACACATGCGGCGTGACGTGAAAGCATTTACCCGAAGTTGTGACACGTGCCAGCGAACGAAGCATTTGAATGTTAGGATGGAGGGGGATTGGCAATTCGTAAAATCCACAGAGCCGAATGATCTGGTCGCGGTTGATTTCTATGGGCCTTTGCCGGCCTCTATAGCGGGTGTGACGTATATATTCGTGGTTCAGGATGTCTTCTCGAAATTGGTTTCGCTTTACCCCATTCGAAGAGCCAACACGAAGGCCTGTTTATCGAAACTGAAAGAACGATATTTTCACAAAATGGGAAAGCCAAAACGTGTCCTGAGTGATCACGGATCACAGTTTACATCCCCGGTGTGGAGGGCTGGATTGGAGGCGGAAGGAATTAAAGTTGTCTTTTCGTCTATCCGCCACCCACAGTCCAACCCCGTGGAGCGTACCATGAGAGAATTGGGCCGATTTTTCAGGACATATTGCGCGCACAAACATACTGCCTGGAGCAAATATGTTCCGTTAATTCAGAACTGCCTTAATTTAATGAGCCATCAAAGTACCGGAGCAGTACCATATGAGTTACATTATGGGAAAGCGCCGCTCAACAAGTTGATTGAGCTGTTTCCGTTTTTGACTGATACAATGCCGAATCGCGAGGTTCAATTACAATTGGCAAGGGATCACATGCAGCGGGCATACGAAAGACGTGTCGCAGGTCGGAAAGAATCGAGTAAAATTGATCTAAGGGTTGGTGAATTGGTATTATTGAGGGTGCCTCATTTATCCGATGCATCTCAGCGAGTGACGCATAAATTTTTTCACTTGTTTGAGGGTCCATATAAAATTGAAAAGATTCTGAATCGCAATGCCTTTGTTCTGGTCGATCCGGATGATAACTCGCGGGTTAAGGGAACATATAATAGAGTCCACCTTCGCCAATATCACCAGTCCGTCTCCTCTCAGTAAATTTTAATGTCAATGACGATAGTAAGTTGTATAGTGAGATTGACTCTCGTTGACTCTGCTAAAAAAAAAAAAAAAAAAAAGAAAAAAAAAAAAAAATTATGTGTTTGAGGAACGTCTTGTCGTTGGTTTCTTCGACCGAATTGACTGTGATTGTATTTGTAAAATTGTATTTGTTTCGACGACGAATGTCCATATTAATTTTAATGTGTGAGATTCCCCATCAAAATTGGGGGATGATTGTAAGGATCTGGTATGATCGTCGCCGTGAGTAATGTAAGAATGTGTGAAGAGATCCGTAAGAGTAGGGATGGGATGTCTGTGTGCGAATTTAGTCATACGACAAGTGATTTGTAATGTAACGAGTTAGTGGTCAAGGAGCCCTCGTTGCGATATCAACGAGAGGGATCGTTAACCTGAAACGCCGTCTTGCGTTTCGAGCTTACATTTTTCACGACACCCGAAAGGGGTAATTGTTTAATTATTAATCGGTAAATTGAGAAAACACGAAATGTGTTATTACAACCAATTAATTTTGTTATAGTGTTCTGGTATAATCAATTTGAATACCGCGTGTAGTTCGGCACGCTTGACGCCATTTGCACATTTTGTCATTTTGGGTCGCTTTATCCTGCTGGGAGGCGTATCATTCTTTGACTAATCAGGCTGCTGCCGATTTATGATTTTTACGACCTGGTCTACCATTTGTAACGACTCAATCTTCCCGAGGAAACGGCCGTCCAAGGGATATTATTTTGAGATATCACACCCAAGCTGAGCGACGCCATCTTACAATTTGGAAATTCACCACGTGGGTAACGATTCAAACAAATTGTAAAAATTATTTACGGTGAGTCCTAAAAGCTCATTTATTGTATATATATATATAAATTATCAATTTTACCCTTGACCACAAATTTTATTTGTATCTGATAACCGCCGAAATATCGTAGACACCCTTTGAAACCTTTTTTTTTAATTGTATATGTAATAGCGATTTATTTGTGTGCGTATGTGTATGGATGAGTAAGAGAAATTCGATTCTTTTAAAATTTTAGTTACGAAATTGTTAAAAAAATACCTTATCTAAAAATAGAATCTTACATCGACGGGTTTGAATTATAAAAGAAATAACATGTCGTTTTAAAATATATCCTGTTAAATTAATTGTTCGAATTTTGATTTTATTATTGCCTTTATTGTAAAATTATTTAAATTATTTAAATCTGCTCGAGAATAATTTCAACTCATTCCAAAAATAACAAAAATCCGTTACAATATCTTGTAGTTTAACAAAATTCATAAACTTTCATTAAGAAAATTAAATTTTCTTATTTAATTTATGACCGTTAAAACGAAAGAAGCGGGCGGAAAATAATTTGCGCCCGCTCGGAGGTAAAAGAAGCGGGCGCAAAATATTTTCCACCCGCTTCCCCTACCCCTGGGTATGGTAATGAGTTACTTTACGCCCGCTCTAAGTGCCCCAAACGACATACTTTCCGTGCAGGTAGGCCAAAAAATCATTTTTTGAGTACATCCTAAAATTTCAAGTAATTCTGTCAATTCTGATTTCAAATTCCGATTCAGCGGGAAAAGATACATAGAAATGTACTACTGTAACGTTATAAGAAGATTTTTTATTTTCCTATTTTAATTCGGATCTTGAATAGATTTTTTAATATAACCATAAGAAAAACAAAATTTGATTTTTTCTAATTTGAAGCAAGTACTATTTGTTTAAGTAGTAAATTCTTTTTAAAATTCAATAATAATGTAATTTAGTGTTGAAATAAATTAAATTTTTTGCAATATATATTATTTTATCAATAAATAAATAAAACATATTAATAATTATATCTTAAACTTACCTTCTTAAATTAATACACTATAATTATAGAACGTCCCAACGCACGTCCTAACAAAAGGAAAATTAATGTACATATAAAGACATAAAAATCAATATATTTAGACTTTTTAAAATTGTGATATTAAATCATTTTTCGAAACCCTCAAACTTTCTTTGGTTTTAAAAAGTCAAAAAACTTATTTTTTAAATTTAACGTAAAATCTACAAAAATAATTATTTTTGACCGAACTAGCCTCATTTTTAAAAAAAAAAGGAATCTCAAATATAGGTAACGACTAAACTGCAATACGCCATCTGGTGGCGACCTATTCTTTATGAGTCTCCTCTTCAATTTTTCTCTCTCTCTCTCTTCAATTAACAGGTTAGAAAGAGTGGAAAAAACAAAATGGAGAGAGAATAGGTCAAAGTCACTAGATTGTTACTAAACCACTGTTCCCTATGACATTAAAAAAATGTTCGACCATAAAAAACGAAATATTACTGGGTGATATTTAAGGATACGTAAAGGAATGTTCTTAGATAATATTACTTACCTTGAAAGTAATTGAGATTTTTTTCTTTTTTCTTCCTTTTTTTAATAAACATGATTAAATAGCACTGTATTTCACTATTCAACCTATATTATCTGTTGAATGTTCATTAATCTATATAACATACATTTTTTTCTTATGCATACCCTATTATTTAAACATTTTCGTCGCCCTTACGTCCAAATTTAGGTTACATTTTGACTCTTTTTTCGTCCTGTAGGTCACGTTGAAGTTTAATTTTGGCCTAGGGTAAAAACCATTTGGATAGTTCTTATGAGGCCTCTTTTTAACATGAATGAATACGTTAAATTCAACCTAAAGTTACGCATGAAAAATTTACAAGATCTTTTTTTAACCTGTAGATCTTTTGAGGAGTCGTTTCAGAGAATTTAAGTAAAACTTGGCCTATTTTTATAACTACAAATAAAAAAATAGTACTATAATATGATCCCCTAAGTGACATTACATATATGCTTAGGCATGGAAGTTGTGTCATTTTGATATAACAAATTTTTATACAGATAAGAGGATGTAAAATTACTTCAAAACTTACGTGCTTAAAGTTGTTAAATAATAGAAAAAATTTATCAAGTGTAAATGTAATCGAGTACTCATCTTACATTTACCTCTGATTGTGAGTAATAAAAAAGTAATAAAATTACATTATAAATTACGATAGCTTTGAAGCTACCTCCAAAGTATTCAATGTTTATATTTCATACTAAAAGGAATTAACGTAATAATATTATTATGTAACAATAAAAAAAGTAATTATTAACGAATATAATTTTTCAAAATATTCAATTCAAGCATTTAAAAAAATTCTAATAAATTTTACATTTGGTACATTTCTATAAATATAAAAGAATATTGTATAACACAATAAATTGAGATGTATTAAAAAGCGTTGCAGATTAAAATGATTAAAGATTAAAACGATTAATTTTAGTGTTATTTTTTACTATAAATGATATTTTACTTCAAATCAAAACCAAAAGCAAATAAGCAATTTGTCAAAATTCACAGAACTTAGTTTTACAACGTAAAATACATTCTGATCTAAGTGAGGGGCTATACTAAAATTACGTAAAGCTTCAAAGGGTGTTGGTGGTGGTCAAGATTTTTGTGATATTCATTTTCAGCATAAAAGTGGTGCTAATGTATAAATAGGTAGGCCAAGTGAGGAAATATGCAAGTAATCATCAAACATACGCAATCCGCATGAGAGCTTATATTACATTGGAGATTCATAATATTACTCAGTAATATGATCTTACTGGAATATCAAAATTTCTACCTAAAAGTAATATTACGTTGTACTATTAAGGTTATGTTATTCAAAGGTCACGGGCCCCATTTACTTTACTATAGAAAAACTTCCGACTGAATAACATGACCTTAAGGTATAATTACATGGGATTATTGAGAAGGTAATATTAAATTGGAATATGAAGGTAATAATATCTTTATATTACTTCCAGGCGGACATTCTGATATCCCAGTAAGATCATAAATATTAAAAACTCCCTACAACAATTTTTAAATCAATCAGAATAATTTTAAATTTTTTAGTCCGCAATTTTGAATTAGTCATGTTGAACGTTGAGTATAAATTTTTTTACTCTAATCTTAAATCTGCCATTTTATATTACTATAATTTAGAGTAGAAATATTTTGATAAAAAAAATTTTTTTTCAAGAAAAAAAAATTTTTTTTATAGAAAAAAAAATTTTTTTTATAGAAGGTTTTTTACTTATATAGAAAAAAAATTTTTTTTTTCGAAAAAAAATTTTTTTGTGTCAAAATGGTACCGACTCCCAGCGTTGGTAACCAAGAGTTGAAGCAATCTTTATATCATTATCGCTCAATATGATGTAGTAGATTAGGCGACAACTCTTTTAACTTTCAATGACAGTGCAATTTAAATAGGTGAGTAGTATAGCTAGGAGAGTTCTGGGACAGGTTCTGATCTCGGCTAAGTACCCTCGGTCGGTAATGCAGATTCCTACGTTACCGACCGAGTGGCGGGAAAATTCAAATTTTCAGCCAATTCAAACCCTCTTAGTACCTACGTTACCGACCGAGTGGCGGGGAAATTCAAATTTTCAGCCAATTCAAACCCTCTTAGTGCCTACGTTACCGACCGAGTGGCGGGAAAATTCAAATTTTCAGCCAATTCAAACCCTCTTGGTGTTCTACTTTACCGACCGAGCGTAGTTCCGGCTGTCGCCGACAGATGGCGCCACTTGCGAATTCCAAACCGCGGGAAATTTAAAAATTTATTTTCAAAATTCAAACCGCTTGGACAGTGAGCCGCCATTTTGTTTTACCGACCGAATGTAGTTCTGGCTGCCTCCGAGTGATGGCGCCACAACTTAGTCGTTTGAATTTTTGTATTTCGCGGGCAAAGATGGCGTAATATTGTTTTATTAACAAATAATTTAATTATTTCTAATTTCTACATTACACTTTATATTTAAGGTAAGTTTAATAATTTAAACATTATTTTACTATATTTGTTTCGTGATAAATATTGCTAGTCTACATAAGATTAATTATTTATTACTACATACGGTTTTTAAATATTTTTAACTATTTTCTTATATATAGGTATTTATTATATACTTATATGTAAATTAGTTAATTAATTTATTTATTATCTATTCTATAATACATTATTCAACACTATAATAAACTATTTTAAATTCAAATTAAGTTTTTACACAACGAGAATCCTATTTGCAATACTCTCGAATCGACATATTCTCATGGTTCGAAAAGAATTGAATGTCTCTCATTGGTTAATTTTTTTAAATCAAAATTAAACGACTTTAACATAAATATTATAACAAAACTATAGATTGGTTAAAATGTAGAGTATAAATATATAATAAAATAAGTATTATCAATCTTTTTAATACTTAATAAATATTTACTTCAATTAAAATTTGAAATTTAAGTTTGTACTTTACTAATTTTCAAATTATTTTGTGTAAGGCGGGAATTTTCAAACATTTATTTACACACAATCCTTTAAATTGATTTTTTAAATTAATAAAGTAATTTTGAACATAATAGTCATTAAAAATCATTTTTTAAATTTTATCTTCATTAAGAAACTTACTTTTTAATTAAAAATTTATTTATTTATTTATTTATTTATTTGTACCATGAACGGGCTTACAAATATAAATGCCCTTTCGTGCATGTGCACTAATTATAACATTATAAAAAGTAAAAAGTAAAAAAAATATAATTACAAAATTACTATTATTAAATTATTTGATGGCTACTGTGAATTTATTTTAAAACTAAGGTACGAAGATCCGCAATAAATTTATTTAAAGTCACACCAAAAAAATCCAATTTATGACAATATTCGTTCCCTCTAATACATATTCTGTTTAATGTTGAGTTGATTGAATAATTCAATTTATAATATTTTATTTTAAACAGCTTCCGACATCTCAAATTTTTTGTAGGGACAATGAAATTAATGTTAGATAGAATAAATGGACAATCAATAAGTCCGTTAATGATTTTAAATAAAAATAAAAGATCTATATAAATGAGCCTCGACGCAATCTCTGGAATCTTTAAGACTTCTCTAAGACCTGTATAGTCATGACTGAAACGATCATATTCAATGCGAGCCTTCCATGCTGCGAATCGAAGAAATCTATTTTGAGCTCGTTCAAGCCTCAATATTTGATAATCCTGATAAGGTACCCATATCAAAATTGCAAATTCCAAAATGGACCTTGCCAAAGTGAAATAAAGTGTCCTAATCACAGAAATATCATTGAAACATGAAGCATTCCTTGATATAAAACCAATTACTTTCAGCGTTCTATTCACAGCATCGCTAACATGAATGTCAAACCCCAAATTTGAGCAAAAAGTAACCCCCAGATCACTCACACTTGAAACCCTCCCCAGCACAGCATCATCAACAGTATAATTATTCTCAACAAAATTATCTTTCCTATAGAAGGATATCACATGACACTTATTAACGTTTAGGCTTAATTTATTATCAGCTGACCATTTTAACAAGTGATTAATGTCAGCTTGAATTTCCTCACAATCATCAATACATGTGACATCCTTATACAGTTTAAGGTCGTCCGCGAACAAGACACATGAACAGTGTTTTAACACCTTAACTATATCATTGATGTAAACTGTAAAAATAAGAGGTCCCAGATGAGAACCCTGCGGAACACCTGATGTAGCCAAGAAAGATAATGAATATTCATTATTAACGCGAACTGATAAATAGCGCTCCTTTAAATAACTATCAAACCATTTAATAGACCCCTCAGTAAGACCAAATAAACTAAGTTTAGTCAACGCTATACCGTGATCAACCTTATCGAATGCCTTAGAGAAGTCGGTGTATATAACATCTACCTGTTTACCATTACTAACATTGTCAAATAAGTATTCTGAAAAACATGTCAAATTAGTTACAATCGATTTCCCTCTCACAAAACCATGCTGTTGAGGCACAATAAAATGAGATGCATGACCAAACACAATATCAAAAATGATGCTCTCAAAAACTTTAGAAATTGAATTTAATATTGTTACAGGTCTGTAATTAGAAACATCGTTTCTGTTACCGGCCTTATAAATTGGTACTATTATACCCTTCTTCCATTCCCGTGGAAACACTCCTGTTTTAATCGATAAATTAAAAATTAAGTATAATGGCTCAATAAATGCCTCACGGCATGATTTTAAAAGAGAGGGAGGTATATCATCTGGTCCTGGTCCCTTGTTTGCGTCAAGGTTCATAAGCTTAATACGAATCATCGTTCTATCAATTACCGGTAAGTGAAGATTATTAAAATTTGAAAAATCGGAGTGCTGATTTACACTTGTAGAAGTAGTTTGTTCATAAACATTCTTAAAGTAAAGCGCAAACATATTGGCAATATCCTTGTCATTACTCGCCTCAATATTATTAAGTTTCATTATTTCAGGCAAACCAGAAGAGCCACGAAAATTATTGATAAAATTCCAAAATTTCTTCGGGCAAGTAGAAATAGAACGTTCAACATTCAAAATATGCGATTTATAACAATTCTTAGACAACCTTTTACATTCTGATCTCAAGAAGGAGAAATAAATATAATCTCTTCTACTTCCGGTTTGTTTGAATCTACGATGCGCTATTTTCTTAAAACATATACAACGCTTTAGTTCATTATTGAACCAAGATGGATAACTCGAAGGAAATATCGCTTTAATAGGAACAAAAAACTCAAAAGCAGTATAAATATTTTCATAAAAAGTACTCAAAGCAATATTTACATCGAATTTATCAAAACACGATTTCCAATCAATGTTACTGAAAAATGATAAAAATCCTGCCAAATTAGCATTCTTGAAATCATACTTAAACGATCGTAAACTCGAACCATTCGACGCATGTACATGCTCAGTAGAAATTGATAGTACGAGAGGAGGATGTAAAGCATCAATAGGGACAACGCTGACACTTGATAATTCTAAAATACAATTATATGAGTTATAAAAAATTAAATCCAAAATTGAATTATTAACATTAAGAAATGTATTTAATTGCCACAAATTCAAATAATTCATTAACTCAAAAATTACATTCGCGATATTCCTCTGAGATAACGACGAACCCGGCAAACAATCCATAGCATGGTTATAATTCAAACTTAGTTCCCATCGAATGAAAGGAATATTAAAATCACCCATGATACATAATATAGCCAATGGAAATGACAAAGCAATATTTTCCAAAATACGAGATACGGTAATATAAATATTAATATCAGAATTAGGGGGAATATAAAAAACACAAAGAATATAAGTGGTCGAATGAATCAGAAATTTAATTAAAACGTGTTCAATATCCATCACATTTGAATCAATTATAGAAGCACGTAACGAGGAACGCGTTGCCACCAGTACACCACCACCTCTTGCATAAACACTTGAGTGAGAACATCTATCAAATCTAAAGACATTAAAATTATAAAAACCTAATTCATTAGAATAAAAGTCATCATTTAACCACGTCTCAGTGAAAACGAAAATGTCATTACACGAAAGCGAAAGACTGTGGCGCAAAATATCGAGTTTAGTTCTCAGTCCCCGTACATTCTGATAATACACATTAATAAGATTACCAGATTCGTGTATATGTGTTAAAGCGAATGAGTCTGCTTCATAACTTGTACTCTCGATAGTAGTGGTGGTAGTAGCAGCAGTAGGAGAAGTCCGACGGAAAGTTTCATGCGCATGAGCGTCGCTACTTACACAACCTAAAGCTTCAACACAGACGTTACCAGCTGATTCTCCACTAGTGTGGCAGACGCTGTTGTCGGGTTCGCTCTCTTTAATTCTGACCTTTTGACGATCACCGGAATGCCACGACGATGGACAATAAGAACATCTTTCTCTCCATGCGATACTCGATGATCCAATTGTTTTTTCAGTGCATCCAATTCCTGTAGTTGCAGTTTTGTTTTGTTCGGGTGGAGTGATATTCCCTTCAACGTGGTGCTGCCCAGAGCAGCTCTCTTCGAAATCATGAATCTCTGGTGTATTGACCTTGCTTGATTCTCGTCTCTCAGTGTTATTTTCAGTGGTCTCGGCTTCGATTGACTCTGTTTAAAATTACCAACTCTTTGTAATACAGAATTTTTTATTGAATTTGTGTCGATAAACGTTGACAAGAGTTTTAGTGCATTTTGTTTATCGCATTCTGAGATATCATTAGTGTTGTTAGTGTTGTTAGATTCAGGTAGACCAAAAAGAATTAAATTACATTTTCGCTTACATCTATCTCCCATTTCAAGTATACATGAGTTAACTTGATCAAAATTAGTCGAAAATTTTGTGGTGTTATCACATATATTATGCAAAGTACCTTCAATAGCCGTGACTCTATCCGTTAGATCATTTACTCTCGTATCATTATGACCGACTGTAATCTGCAGTGAACTCAGGTCCTCAGCAATTACGTTGACACTTGAGGTTATGTTGCCAACATCTTTTTTCAATTCAGAGATAGACTCTGACATAAAATCCAATCTCTTATTCAGACGATGCATGGCATTATCGATGATGTTTCCGACAATACGCTCAATATCGACAGTTGTTGCAGGGGATTTAGAACTTATACGGGGGACTTCAAGAGTATTTGGCGATCCAGCACGTGGTGAACCACAACACCGAGAAAAAAAACCACTCTCTAAAACATTACACCTGGCCGCGCATGACGAATGATAAGGGGCATTACAGCCTTTACATTCCACAAGAGCATCAACCACTTTCTTGCCACAACGAAAACAAATTTTATCGTTAATATTTGATAGCGATTCCGCCATTGTATGCGAAGTCACAGCACTCAAAATAGGTGAAAAACACAGTAAAAATCAAGCGAAAAAGTGAAAATTCACAAATAAAATGTGCAACAGCGAAAATTTAAGATATACATATAAATTCGTGAATCAAAATCTGCACAAAAACAACTAAAAAGAGTCAAAAACCGAGAGCACAAAATACAATTCAAACAAGCAACACAGCGCCACCTGAAATTGTAGAAAATAGTAACAAAAATTTTATTGTGGCATCCCTGAATCACCTCGTTTTCATGCAACCCAACCTTCATTACAAACAAACCGGCTTCCAAGTTGCACGTGGTGACTTGATATACGGTAAGAATATAATTAATAATAAATATTGTTTTTATTTTATTAATTATTTAAATTATTTAATTATTTAAATTAAATAAACGTATTACTTAATATTTAATATTAGAATTTAATACTAATCCAAACTTTCTAATATTGCAGAAAACGTTCCTAGAAGATTAGAAGCATGGAAAGAAACGTAAGTTTTTCTCCCTTTATCATATAACATATCCAATAATTATTACTTTTTTCATTCTTTTTTCTGTAAATTATTCTGATTTTCTGTCTCTGTAAATTATTCTCATCTTTCTATTCTGTAAATAATTCTCATTTTCTTTTTATAACCTCCAATAATTATTACTTTCTCCATTCTTTTTCCGGAAATAATTATCATTCTTTTTTCTGTAAATTATTCTGATTTTCTGTCTCTGTAAATTATTCTCATTCTTTTTTCTGTAAATAATTCTCATTTTCTTTTTATAACCTCCAATAATTATTACTTTCTCCATTCTTTTTCCGGAAATAATTCTCATTCTTTTTTCTGTAAATTATTCTGATTTTCTGTCTCTGTAAATTATTTTCATCTTTTTATTCTGTAAATAATTCTCATTTTCTTTTTATAACATAACCAATAATTATTACTTTTTCCATTTTTTTTCCTGTAAATTATTCTTATTTTCTGTCTCTGTAAATTATTCTCATTTTTTTATTCTGTAAATAATTCTCATTCTTTTTTCTGTAAATTATTCTGATTTTCTGTCTCTGTAAATTATTCTCATCTTTTTATTCTGTAAATAATTCTCATTTTTTTTTATTACCTCCAATAATTATTTCTTTTTAATTCAATTTTATTTTGAATTAAAAATTTTACAGGTGGACTTAAATGCACAGCTCGAAGCAATGCAAGATTTACAATATGATCCGGAGAATCCAGCATTATTTGCGGTAAATCGTCGGGACCAGCGGCCTGATATTTTACATATTATTCCAAATAATATTGTGGAGGATGCAAATATGGCAAAAATGGAAATGGAAGCAGCACAGGCGTTGTTGCTTTTGAAACAAGCGCCTCAGAATCCAGCTCCATGGATAAGATGTAGGACTCAGTCACAAATAGTGACAACACAACGCTCTCAGGTGGCACCCTTACATCAACCAGAGCCAGCTCCACGACGTGCTGTTGTGGAAGCACCTGTGCCAGCTGAGGTAGTTCCTGTTCGTCATCGTATAGCTCATGTCCCTCGTCACCAGAATCCAAGACCAGTGCCAACGCAACGTCACGAAAGACTTAAAGCTTGTGTTGAAAGACGTAGAGCAATCTTGATTCCTCCTGTTCCTCTTAGAGGAACCGTACGACAGCGCCTAAGAAAATCCATGCAAATGATGAGATAATTTTATCGCACCATTCACACTATTTTTTTAATATTACTTCCTTTTATTTTTATTATTTACTTTATTTTTGATATGACATGTTCTTTTTTTACAAATGTGAAGATATACAGTTGCATATTTCTTTAAGCGCTGTCATGTAACTGTATTTTTTTTAGTTTTTAGTATAGTTCTAAACATGGAATTATCTACAGTTTCTAAACATTGAAAAAATGTACATGTACATTTTTTTTCAGTAGCCACTCTTTTTGTGTGTTGTATTAACACTTTTTTTTATATTTTATTTTCCTTGTATACTTTTAGTTTTATTGTTACACTTTTTATTGCAAACATCACATCGAATAAATGTATTTTTTTAGTTTTCTTCTATGATGTACATGTTTACTTTACATTTACTTTGCTTAGATATGACACGTTTTTTTACAAATTTAAAGTCATGCAGTTGTGTATTTCCATAAAAGTTGTCATGTAAATGCATTTTTTTAGTTTTTTAGATTTGTTATATGATGTACATGTACATTTTTTCAATAATTATTTTTTCTTGCACGTCTTTTTTATATATTTATAATTTACTTGTAAATCCTGTTTTTTACTGTTTAGTTTTTTTTCTAGTTCAGCATGTGCGTTTTTTTCAGTAATCATGTTTAGTTATTTTGTAATCTCATATGTTTAATAACAGATATGTACTGTACATATGTAAAAAAAAGTTTTTTTAGTTTATATATAAATTTTATATATCTTATACATATGTACATAATACTTTTATATACAAATATATTTTATTATTTCCTTATTTTATGTGTTGTTAATTATTTTACAAATATTATATTTTTTATTGATACATATTTTATATTTATTTTTATATCCGTATTATATTTTAATTCATATTGAAATAACCTTAATTTAAATTTAAATTAATTTAAAAATAAAACACTAAAATATATATTACAATAATTAATTAATTATTTATCATAATATATAAATAAGTAAATAATAATAATAATAAACAGTAAATTTATTTATTTACAAATTAAATAACTATTCATTTATTAATAATTTTTTCATCATGCTAATTAAATTTTTTTTATTATTAAACATAATTAATAAATATTTGTTTATATTTGTGAAGCAATTTAATAATATTCAAATTCAAATTTCGCGCGTTACCGACAGTGTGTTGACTTGAAGAAGCTTCACTCAGCCACCACACATAGAGGGTAATGAGAGTGCACGGTGGGGTGAGGGCGCGTGGTGGGGATAGGCCTATAAGAGTTGGAGCTACACAGTCGATCAGCATATTCTGTTCACAGCGTTCTCGTGAGCAGTCAACAATGGAGTACTGGTGTAACTGCTACCAATGTCACCTGATGAAGGTGTCCGTGCATAATGTAAGTAAAATATAATATAATACGATATAATATAATATAATATAATATAATATAATATAATATAATATAATATAATATAATATAATATAATATAATATAATATAATATAATATAATATAATATAATATAATATAATATAATATAATATAATATAATATAATATATTTTTAGTTACAGAATCCTGGCAATGAAATACCGCTACCCCCAACGCCACCTCCTGCGTCACCCCCCACAAACCCACGGTATAGGTCAGAGACGCCATCTTACGTGGAGCTGAGGTCTCCATCGCCGATACCCAGGGCGCAGTCAACCCCACAAGCCAGGCCGCCTACAACCCCGCCAGGAAGTCCGCCACCGATACCCAGGGTGCAGTCTCCTGAGCCTAGGGTAGAGGAACGAGAGCCAGCGGGACCTCCACCAGAGGCGCAGCTTCCGCCTGCTCACGGTCGGCGTCGCTGCCATCGACGGCGGCGCGTAATTTTAAATTTGACATTAAATTTTATATTTAATAATTAATAAATTTATATTTTTTGTAAATTAGTATATTTATTATGCGGATCCTGTATAGAAATTGTTACATTTGCGTTAGAGTAAGAGTATTGCGCATGCGTGAATAGGTGGGGGGGGGGGGAAATTTAAGAGTGGGGATGCGTGATAGGTTGGAGTGAGGGTAAATTGTCTAGTGCGCATGCGTGAAAGGTTGGAGTGGGGGTAAATGGTCTAGTGCGCATGCGTGAAAAGTAGGAGTGGGGATTTAAAGGTATATATTCAAGGATTTTGGCGAGTTTAGTCAGTAGCTGTTCTGCTCACAGATTCAGCGGTTCCAACAGCAGCAGCAGCATCAGCAGATTCCCCTTGCCATCACTAATTGTCTTTTTTTTGTTATATTTACTGTCTTTTTTTGTTATATTTACTGTCTTTTTTGTTACATTTACTGTGTTTATTGGATTTACTTTGTATTGGTTTGTAGGTTAAGTTCTTTAGTTTGTAAGTTTGTTTTTGTTTAGTATAAGTATTTTAGTTTGTAAGTTCATTCTTTTGTTAGTTTGTAAGTGTGTTCTTTTTTTTAGTTTGTAAGTGTATTCTTTATATTTTGAATATTTTTTTTGTTAGCTTGTAAGTGTGTTTCTTATCATTTCAAGTGCAGAGATGAAGCGGAAGGTGACGACTACCGATGGACCACCTCGTAAGTATCCGAATTACAGTACTATTCTCGACGAGAGTGACATCACTGTTACTCTCATCAAAGAAGCCCTTGAGTTGATACCTTATTTAAGTAACGTAAATGAGAGACGCTCTTTTGTTGATAGATGGATTGTAGAATGCTCACAACATGAAAACTTGTTATCGAGCATTCTGAAGTCGATGTATTTCACACACCAAAAGCAAAGATGTGTGAGCATTCTACAATCCATCATCAGGTATCGCACATTGTTTGAGTCATACATTGTAGATGGTGCTGGAATCGGTGACCCAGACATTAATAATCGTGTGCGCTGGGAAGAATGTGAGAGTGCGTTTGCGTGTAGATTATACACTAATGCGGTCCTGAATCTAGTGCACATTGATGTTAGTGCGTTTTTGGATGATGCATCTAGGCTTTTTCAGGACCGTATTAGAGATGCTATAAACAAGTATGGACCCATTGTCGTGTACGGCGTTCTCATTGTCAACTTTAAAAGGGTTGAGAATGGGGAAGAAGTAGTAAAGCCAATTCCTTTTGGAACCAAGGCAAACAGCATCTTCCCCACAACCCTTTTAGATGATTGGTTCGATGCGAACATTAAACAATCAATCTTACGCAACGTTGAAGAGTTCTACGCAAAGGGTTCGAATTGGAACCTTCAATCAATTATAAGGCTTGAAGTAAATGTAAACAAATACAACCCGATGCGTGCGACCTCATACATCGATCTACCTTCACAAATTAAAAGAAAGAAAGCCTGTATAAACGTGCAAAACAAAGACAACGAGTGCTTTAAGTGGGCGGTACTATCAGCCTTACATCCAAATGTTGTGAGAAGTGATCGAGTTTCCAACTATAAAGAATTTGAAAATAAGTTGAATTTTGAAGGTATAGACTTTCCAGTAACGTTAAAAAACGTCCCAAAATTTGAAAAGTTAAATAATATTTCGATTAATGTATATGGTTTATCAAAATATTATGGAGACTTCTCAACGCACCCTCTTCATCTTACTACAGAGAAAAGAGATAAACATGTAAATCTCTTATATGTTGCTGACATGTATGCAGATGAGTGTACTGATAATAATGTATTGTATAATGATGGTGGTTTTATGAACTTCCATTATGTGTGGATTAAAGATTTATCGCGACTAGTGTCTACTCAGTTGTCTGCTAAAAATGGTAAAAAACATATCTGTGATCGATGCTTACATTATTTTTCATCTACAGATAGACTTAATGCTCACCTTGAAAATTGTAAAAAAAGGAATGAGTGTAAAGTAACGTTACCAAACCCGATAAGAGTCTGATTACATTTAAAAATTATAAAAATAAAGAGAAAGTACCATATGTAATTTACGCCGATTGCGAAAGTCTACTTCTTCCCACCGATGAAGATGTAGACAATTTAAGTAAGACTGAAGTCTTCCAGCGTCACAAATTGTTAAGCATCGGCTATTATATAAAATGTAGTTATGACGACTCATTATGTAAATATGTACCGTGCCCGAAAAATGAATCTGACCCTGCTAAATGGTTTGTTGAGGAGTTAAAGCAAATTGCAGAGAAAATGGATAAAGTTTTTAAAAATCCTTTACCGATGATTGCTTTAACTCCTCAAGAAATCAATGATTTTAAGCGAGCGACAATATGTCACATTTGTCATCAAAAAATAACGGCAAGCGAAAAGAAAGTCCGCGATCACTGTCACCTTACTGGCAAATATAGGGGTGCTGCCCATGAATCGTGCAATCTAAACTACCAAGACTGTCAAACGATCCCCGTAGTCTTCCACAATTTAAGCGGTTACGACGCCCATTTTATAATACACGCAATCTCGACGAGCTTTGAAGGGAAAATGGACCTCCTCCCCATTAACAAAGAGAAGTATATCTCTTTTACTAAACACGTCAAGGGGAGTGAGGTCAAATTTCGATTCATTGACTCATTGCGATTCATGGCAGCATCCCTAGAGAAACTCGCATCGTACCTAGACGAGTACAAAATCGTCAACTCCGTTTTTGCCAGTACGGTGACAGATCCGGATAAAATTAAATTATTGACGCGCAAGGGTGTATTCCCCTATGAGTACTTTGACTCCAAAAGTAAGTTAGATGAAACAGAATTGCCTCCAATCGAGAAATTTTATAGTACTCTGTATGACGCTGGTATTTCCGATGACGAGTATGCGCATGCGCAAAATGTATGGACTGAGTTTGACTGTCAAAATCTATACGACTATGTCCATTTGTACATGAAAACAGATGTATTGTTACTTGCGGATGTCTTTGAAAATTTCCGAGAAGAATGTGTAAAAGCGTACGGTTTAGATCCTGCCCACTATTATACAACCCCCGGTTTAACTTGGGATGCTATGCTCAAGTACACGAGCATAGGATTGCAACTAATAACCGATATCGATATGATTATGTTTGTTGAGTCTGGTATTAGAGGTGGCATTAGCCAATGTTGCAACCGATATACTGTAGCGAATAATCCATATATGGAAAATTTCGATGATAGCAAAGATACAAGCTACATCATGTACTTTGACGCCAACAATTTATATGGCTGGGCAATGGCTCAAGCGCTCCCTTATGGCGGCTTCAAATGGGTTGAAAATGTCGACAACTCTTTCAATTTTAATGTATCCGACGATTCACCTGTTGGATACATACTCGAAGTTGATTTGGAGTATCCTGAAAGTATTCACGATACCCACAAAGACATGCCTTTTTGCGCAGAAAATGCGAAACCCCCCCTCTCGAAACAGGAGAAATTATTAACAACTCTCCTACCCAAAGAAAAATATGTTATCCACTACCGCACTTTAAAACAAGTTGTCGCCAACGGCATTAAGCTTGTTAAAATTCATCGAGTCTTACAGTTTAAGCAATCAACATGGCTTAAACCATACATAGACTATAATACAATGATGCGAACCAACGCCAAAAATGAGTTCGAGAAAAATTTGTTCAAGCTCATGAACAACGCTGTTTATGGCAAAACAATGGAAAATGTCCGTAAACATGTCGACATTAAACTTGTCACTCAATGGTTTGGCCGCTATGGAGCTGAAGCCCTCATATCTCGCCCGAATTTTCATAGTCGAGCGATATTCGACGAAAATCTGGTTGCCATTGAACTGCGTAAAACCGAAGTACTACTCAACAAACCGATCTACGTGGGGTTAAGTGTGCTCGATGTTTCCAAGACGCTTATCTACGATTTCCACTACGGGTATATGTTAAAAAAATACGGCGACAATTGTAAACTGATGTATACCGATACAGACAGTCTAATCTATGAAATAAAATGTAAAGATGTCTACAATGACATGAAAAATGATATCCAAAAGTTCGATACGTCAGACTATCCCGCAAACAACGTGTACGGCATTCCGCAAGCCAACAAAAAGGTACTCGGCCTAATGAAAGACGAATGTAACGGCAAGATCGTTACCGAATTTGTTGGCTTGCGGAGTAAGATGTACAGCGTACGTGTAGAAAATAAAGATTTTATTAAAAAAGCCAAAGGCATTAAATCCGGCGTTGTAAAAAAGACAATTAATTTTGATGATTATGTGAAATGTCTACGCGATTTCGATATTCAAACTCGAACGCAATATAACATCAGATCGCGGCTACACAATGTCGAAACTGTTAAACAAATCAAAGTAGCCTTAAGTCCACAAGACGACAAACGATATTTGTTACCGGGGAGTACTGACACTCTACCGTGGGGACATTATGCAATCCCCACAATCGATGAATGAATTTTGTAAAATATTGCAATAAAAGGTTTGTTAATAAATTAAACAATTGTACATTAATTAAATGTGTTTTTATTTGAAAAATCCTTATACCTATATACATATGATTAAAACTTATATTAAGATAATATAAATGTGCAAATCACCCCTAGTAATTTAACGCAAATGCCAATCAACCAGCAAAGCAATCAAAGATTAATGTTAACGTAGAACCTCTTTATAAATCAAAATTACTTCCAACAGCAAACATTTACAATGCCAGTGCCAACTGATTCCTTATTAATCCATTATTGATCCATTATTGATTCATTATTGATTCATTATTGATTCATAGTTGATTCATTATTGATTCATAGTTGATTCATAGTTGATTCATTGTTGATTCATTATTGATTCATAGTTGATTCATAGTTGATTCATAGTTGATTCATAGTTGATTCATTATTGATTCATTGTTGATTCATTGTTGATTCATTGTTGATTCATTGTTGATTCATTGTTGATTCATAGTTGATTCATTAAATTTGGCACTGGCATTGTAATTGTTTGTTGTTGAAAGTAATTTTGATTTATAGAGAGGTTCTACGTTAACATTAATCTTTGGTTGGTTTGCTGCTTGATTGACATTTGCGTTAAATTACTAGGGGTGATTTGCGAATAATAGATTATACACTTGTTTTATCTTCCCAAGTATTGTGAGAATTATCAAAGCCAAGCCACTTGACAAGAACTTTGTTTCCACGTGTCTTGAGAATTTTTTCTACAAGATAAATATCTGGATATTTCACTTTAAGAAGTTCCTCTTCATAGAATCCTCCACTGATGGGTTGTCCTTGGTAATCCTTGAGCTTGTAAGTCACTGGTTGAGTTGATACAACTTGATCCACGGTGAATATTTCTGTTGTCCAATTGGGTGTGTATCCTTTCTCGAAAACGTTTTTATATTTGCTTACTCGAACTTTGTCACCAATTTTATATTTTGGTCGTCTCAAAGGTATTTTTCTCAGCTTCAAGAATCGTTCTTTTAAAATTTCAACATCTTCTGAAGTAACATCTTTAGGCTTCATTCCAATTGTTCTATGTTTTGTATTATTGTAGTTGGAAATAAGAGTAGGCAATATATCATACCACTTGTAATTTCCTCGTAAACTAAATTGCATCCACATTTTTCTTTTAAGTGTTCGATTAAACCGTTCAACAATAGAAGCCTTCATATTACTGTATGTTGAATAAAAATTTATATTATGCTTTTTCATTAATGCTTCAAATTGTGAGTTGTAGAATTCTTTTCCTTTGTCACTATGCAAGTTTTTTGGAATGCGTTTTTTAGCAAATATTGATTGCATTGCATGAGAAACATCTTTTCCATTTTTACTCTTTACTGGAACAGCCCAGGAATATTTAGAAAATATGTCTATAACTGTTAGTAAATACTTGAAACCTTTATTTATTTTTGAGTAAGGTATCATTTCTACTAAATCTGCTTGCCATGTCTCATCAATATTACGCATTTTAACTCGCCGACGGGCATAATTTTTTCTAGCCTGAGTATGAAGTTCATTCACTACTGTTAATTTTTTGTTGTCCATTTTCGAGAGCCGTTAAGCGAGTATCTAGTTCACTAATAATTTCAGCTGTACGATAAGATAAGTCTTGATTTATATCTTTTTCAAAATTTTTTATTTTTTCTGTAATAGAGTCTTCAAGAACTTTTAGAAATAAGTTGTTATTGTCCACCTCTGATCTGAGTGAGGCATTAGCTTCATACAATAAACGCACTTCGTGTTTTATCATATGTCGTACAAGTTTTAAATTGACAGCGTCGTTTTCTTCTTCAGCGTTAGCAAGATTACAGAGTTTTCTTCCTTCAACGTCAAAGTTTCCTTGAGAATTGAGTTTAAAACCAACTCCAGGAGGCCCTCGTCTTGCTGTTCCTCTTTGATTGAGAGGATGTCCGAACACGTCAATGCTCATTGTTAAAATGAATGATATCTGCTAAAACACATCTTAATATATAATTTTAGCTTCACGTAGTTCCTCAATGATAGACATGATTTCATTATTGTGGCTAGGATTTCCAGCAGCTTGAGAAGCCATTAAAAGTCTAAGACGGTCAACCAACTCATTTGGATCATCCCAATAGATATATTCTCGTTGAAAATTTCTGTTTGCAATCATAAATTTAGGTAATGAACTTCCACTTACAGATGGTTGTTTGTTAGGTGTTCGAGGAAAGAATTGAGATATAAAATTCGAATATTTGTAACTCTTATCCACACGTATAGATTCAGAGGAACTGTACTTCTTTTTATGTGCATTAGTAGCAATAAGAATCTCTTTATAGTTCCTTTCATCATCTTCACTTATTAGCGATCTGATAGGTTTACTTTTGAATAATAGTTCAAGTAATCCAGGCGTTTGAATATATCGTTTATCACCAATTTTTACATACTGATCTTCAAGAGTTATTGGTGAATCACCAATCATGAGTGACCCATCACTTAGCTTACGCACGCCGTATGTTGAATCTAAACATTGCTTTCTATTATGATTTAATAAGTATAGAAATTTATTGCTCATTTTATCATCATCAAGAGATTTTTCACTTTCATAATTCATACTATCATCTATATTCTGCTCTTTTTTTTCAATCTTGACATGCTCAGTGTCTGTCAAGTTAATAATTTTTTGTAAAGGTTGAACTATCGGTTTAAAAGTTTCAGTTAACACATTTTCAGCATCTTCTTTTCCTAATTTTAACATACGATGTTTTCGCCTAATTGCCTCACTAGCTTTAGCAATTTGATGAAGATATTCTTTTTCTTTGTGAAACATGTTATTATTACAAGGTTTCATGTTGAACTAACAATATTTTAAGGATGATCTTATATTTATAGTGTTACAAAGCTATCAAATCCTTTTCTATATCTTCCATCATTTAAATCAGAATCCTTATCAATTACTATAAAGCCATACTTGTCTGAATTCCAACATGTGGAACATAATTCTCGAAATTGATTAAATGTCATGTCAGTATTAACGTGGTCATCATATACATGCCTTAAATTTTTTTCATCTTGGCGAAAAAGAACTAGTAAATTAACATTATCACGTACTAAATGTTTAGGAATGCGGGCATATGTTTGACAAAGATAAAAAGAATCAACGTCAACATGTCTACCCATGCAAAAAAATGCCCTTACATTATCTTGCTTCTCGCAAGCAATATCATCAAATATAAATATTGAATTCCGTTTTGCATCTTTAGGAGTAATGACTTCTTCATGCTCACTAAATGGTAAATACTCTACTCCTTCAACATTACTTACAACTTGTTCTAAGAACTTATACTTGGGTTGATGTAAAGACTTTGAGTATAAGTATATATTATCAAATCTAAGACCATTAGGATGTAAAATTAAAGAAAGCAGTACATTCGTTTTTCCACAATTTGATGGTCCACAAAAAATAGCTCGAATACTACCGGAAAATAAACTACCATGACGCTTCACTTTCTTCTCTTGTTGTTCAACAATCGAGTCTAGATTGAAGACTGGTAGCTTATGAGGTTGTTCCTTGAACCGCATTCTGATTTAGACTGCCGCTTAACCCTCCTGCGCATACGCTTCCACCCACAAAGTCGCTTGCAAATGCATACATTTTTCAGAACGTAGGATTTGCACGGCGATCGGTATCTAGGGGTTTTCGGGGTCACTGATTACGAATCCGGGGTCAGAATTCAAAAATTAAAAATGGCGGACCCAATATAGCGGACAATTTTAACAATTAAAAAAAATTCTAATCGTTCCGTCTATCCCTATCTAGGGGTTCTTGAGGTCGCTGATTACAAATATAAAGTCTAAAATTTCAAAATTCCAAAACAGCGGACCCAATATGGCGGACGACAATTTTGAAGAAGTTTTCAAATCGACCCATCTATCGATATCTAGTGGTTTTTGAGGTCACTGATTAGAAATATAAAGTCAAAAATTATATCAAAATTCATACACAATTTTTAATTATTTATTTTATATTGTTAATCAAAGACTACAATAGGAATAAATTTTTCAATAAGAAAATTTTATTAAAACTGTTTTTTGACATATAGAATTGGCCATTTAGATTTTTTAAATTTAGCCTCCATATTTGTAATCAGCGACAAAAAAACCCTTAGATAGCGATAGACGGGACGATTAGAAAACTTTTCCATAATTGTCATTCGCCATATTGGATCCGCCATTTTGAATTTTGTCATTTTGACTCCATGTTTGTAAGCAGCGACCTCTTCACACGCTTTTGAGTGATATGTTGTGGATGCACTTTCAAGACGCCTTTTTTAAACGTTGAAGGAGGCTCTGGTCTAAGTTAGATACCTTCTAGTACAAACTACACGGAAAAAATTTTTTGTGAAACACACAAAGTCTTTTGTAGAATATACGAATAGGTTAAGTTGTGCTTTATACAGGCGAGTTTAGTGTTTCCAACAAGCTGGTTTGGGTATAGCACAAACCAATCTGTAATAGCACCAAAAAATCCTGCAGTTCGTCTGCTACAGTTTGTGACACACACAGTCCTGGTTTGTGTATTTCCCAAACTCAGCCGTTTGTGGATATTACAACCGCGGATCATAGATGGCGCAGGAAATCTTGTAAATTTTACAGGAAATTTTTTTCCGTGTAGGAACTTAATTTGACTCCCTTCTGCATTAAACGTTAAAGGAACTCAGGTGCGGAGGGCTTCGCCCGCCTTTGAGCGATGTGTTGTGGATGCACCTTTAAAACGCCTTTTTTTAAACGTTGGAGGGGGTTCTGGTCTAAGTTGGATACCTTCTAGTACCATCTAGGAAGTTAATTTGACTCCCTTCTGCATTAAAACGATTCTATAGTTATTTTCCGTTTTTTGTGTTTTTCTCGAAAAATACTCAATTTATGAAAAAATTGCATGTAACATAAAATGTGTATCTTAACAAGATCTACAACTTTTATGTAGAACATTTTTCAAAATTTTTAATATTTACCGAGTAAAACGTCAAAAAGAAAAGAAAATTTTGTTTCCCAGCCCTGGCGTTCTGTAAGTAACTTTTTCATCTTCCCCCACCGGATTCTTAAATTACTAGCCAAATAAAAGACATTCCAAAAAAATTAACCAAAAATCTTTAAAATTGGGAAAAGTCCTTCTTCTGCATAATTAACTTTTTTTAAGAGTTCACTTTTAAAAAATATAATTGTCCGACATGTTAGATTCGCCATTTTGAATTTTTGAATTTTGACGTTAAATTCGTAATCAGCGCACCCAGAAACCCTTTGATAGACAATTTTTGGAAAATTCGATAAACAAACAATAATTTATAAAACAGAAATTTTTCACTTTTTTTAAAACATTTTATATGCAATATTTATTGTTAAGTAAATAATATATAGTGTGCTAAATAATTCAATTAGCTTCGTTTGTTCATTAAAAGCAATTTGCAACTTGTCCGATGTCTTAATATTTATTATAACAAAAGTTTTTAACAAAAATGTTTGGACGAGTATACTCGTCCTCATGCATATGGTAACGGTTCAGTTTGGACGAGTATACTCGGCTTTATGCGCAGGAGGGTTAAGGTATAAATACAGTGCTTATATAGCTCACAAGTCATTCTAATTTTAACTTTCACAGAGTAAGGTATGATTATACATCACCGCTCTCGAGGAAAAGGTTTAATTAATAAACTTATAAACAAATTACCGTTTGAACTACATTTGCCAGGTTATCAATATTGTGGACCAGGCACAAAGTTAGCAAAACGTCTAGCACGAGGTGATCCAGGTGTCAATCCATTAGACGCCGCTTGCAAAGAGCACGATATTGCTTATTCAAAGAATCGAGAAAACGTTGAAGCAAGAAACGCCGCTGATAGAGTACTAGCTTATAAAGCTTGGCAACGTGTTTGGGCTCCTGACGCAGGATATAGTGAAAGAGCTGCAGCTTACGCAATAACGAACACTATGAAAGCAAAATCGAAATTAGGCATGGGAATTAAGAAGAGAAGGTCTTCTAAAAAGAAGAAGAGAAGTATCAAGAAACGAATAAATCTTAGAAAAATTGTTGATGCTGCAAGAAGTTCTATAATTCCTGGTAATGATACTCGTTCAACAATAAAGTCAGCTATTGAAACAGCTCGAAAAGCAGTAAGGAAAGCAGGTGGTAGAGAGAAGATTTTAACACCTCGTATCCTACCTGTTCCATCAAAAGTTGGTGTAGAAAAAAAAAAGTTTGAAGCTACCTCAACGAGCACTTACTGATCTAGATTTACTTAAATATGCTAAAGACATGAAAATTTCTCATTTTCGAGGTGTTTTTATGCGAAATGAACTACCTATAAAAGGCCCTCGAAAAAATGAATCAGCCATTATTAATTTAGATGATAAAGATGGTTCTGGAACTCATTGGGTTGCATATAAAAAAGTTAATAATAAAGTAGTATACTTTGATAGTTTTGGTAATCTTCAGCCACCCTATGAACTTGTCATTTACTTGGGTTACAATACTTTAATACAGTATAATCATCAAAATTATCAAGATTATAACAGCTTTAATTGTGGTCATTTATGTCTAAAATTCTTATGTGGACAGCTTGAAATAACTCAAAAATATATTCTATATAAGTGATTGTAAGTCATTCCATCTAATCAGTTTATAAAAAGTCTTCAACATGGAAGAATCCTTTACTCTGACTATCTCAGGTAATTCATCTACCCTAGAGGCAGAATATTTTCCTCCGATAGAATTATTATCTAATAAAAATTATGTACTTGGCTTAGTTGAATTACTAACTTTCAATTCAATTCCTAATATCGATCAAGGTAAAAATAAATTTTATATTGGCAATAAAGTGATTACTATACCCCCTGGAAGTTATGAAATTGAAGATATTGAAAAATATATTCAAAAGTCTATTGAAAAAGGAACTGAAATTATAACTATCAAACCTAACAATAATACTTTACGTAGTGAAATCAGAAGCAGCCTTGAAATAAGTTTTAAACAAAATGATTCCATTGGTGAATTATTAGGATTTACTCCACGAATATTGACAGCTAATAAGCCTCATACATCAGACGTACCAGTAGCTATTCTTAAAGTAAATGCTATCAGAATTGAATGTAACATTACTACTGGTGCATACATAAATAATAAAAAGGTACACACCATTCACGAATTTTTTCCAATTGTACCAGCTGGATATAAGATTGAGGAAGTTCCATCTCACGTCATTTATCTTCCAATCACCGTGAAGACAATACATAATATACAAATAAGAATAGTTGATCAAGACGGAGATTTAATAAATTTTAGAGGGGAAACTATAACAATACGATTACACGTTAAATCAACGTAATGGGAATTGTATTTCATAGAAAAACTGGTGGAAGCTATATAAAAGACTGGCCATGTCAGAAGACATTCATTCCTCAATCAGTTCGCAAGAGACTAACATCTCAGAACATACTATTTCTGAAGCAGCTCGGCCTAAGAATTTTTCAGGAAAACAAAGGAAAAAATTAATTATTCACATACTTTTTATTTGTTGTTGTAATAAAAATGGAAGAAATTTTAAACATTCTAAGTCCAGTTAAATTTGATAATTCTGTGGCACACTATGAGATTCATGCACATCAACCATACGTGTCATCAGCATTTAATAATAGTGATGAGATTCGAATTGCAGTTCAACATCAAGACCTGTACATTTTACCTTCTAAAAGTACTTTACACGTCACTGGAAGATTAGTCAGACCTAACAACGCGCTTGTAACTAATACAAAGTTAATTAGCAATGGTATTTCCTACATGTTTAATGAGATTCGTTATGAATTAAATGGTGTTGAAATTGATCGCTCTAAAAATGTTGGCATTACAACTACAATGAAAAATTTAATTTCTCAAACACCTAATCAAATGATTTACTCTGAAAATGCTGGTTATCTACCTTTTGATCCTGATAGTAGAGTTACAAATGATACTGGATACTTTGATGTAAATATTCCACTAAGTATGATTATTGGTTTTGCTGAAGACTATCAAAAGATTGTTGTAAATGCAAAACATGAACTTATTTTAACAAGATCTCGTACTGATCTAAATGCTGTAGTAAACATTGAAGGAGCTGACCGTGAAGAATTTAGAATTATTATTAATAAAGTTGAATGGTTGATTCCATACTTAATGGTAAATGATCAACAAAAAATTGAATTGTTGAAATTCATTGAAAAAGACTCACTTATAACAATGAGTTTTAGATCATGGGATTTGTATGAGTATCCTATGATTCCAGCCACTCAAAAGCATGTGTGGACTGTAAAAACTTCAACACAAGTTGAAAAACCTCGATATGTTATTCTTGGTTTTCAAACAAATAGAAAAGAAGATCAAGGAAGGTATGCAAATTTGTTTGATACCTGTAATCTTATCAATGTTAAACTTTTCTTAAACTCACAGTACTATCCTTATGGAAATTTAAATTTAAACTTTAATCAAAACAAATTTTCCATACTCTATGAAATGTATGGTAATTTTCAACAGTCCTACTATGGAAAAGAACCTGAACCTTTATTAACTAGAAATAACTTTAAAGATTATGCACCATTGACTGTTATTGATTGCTCAAAACAAAACGAATTTCTAAAACAAGCATCTGTAGATGTGCGATTGGAATTTGAGGCAAGTGAAAATTTTCCAGCCAATACAGCTGCATATTGCCTTATAATTCACGACCGCATTATACAATACACACCAATCAGTGGCGTTGTTAAAAAAGTAACGTGATTGGTGGAAATAATGACCAATCATAGACGACATCAGTGGTGGGGGAAAGGCTATAAAGAGAGCGTCTCTTTAAGGATTGAGCCATTATTCTATTTCAGATACCATGGCGTACGTCGTAGATATTCAGTGCTTCAAAAAACCTTACAACGAGTTTGTTATCAAAGAGTTGGCGATCCTACCACTTCAACAAGATGCTCATCCATTGGTCTACCTCTTCGAGCCACCATATGCCTGGAGTCGATTACCTGCAAGATACAAATGTGAGAATCGATGGCTTACAAATAATTATCATGGTATCGATTGGGCTGCTGGTGACGTATCTTATGAAGAATTACATCCAATAATAAAAGAAGTATTAATAGGTACACCTACTGTATATGTAAAAGGTTTAGAAAAACAAAAATGGCTAGAAAAATTTACGTTAAATGTATTTAATTTGGATGATTTTAAATGTCCGTCGCTAAAAAGTTTAAGTGCAGATAGTTCCTCTACATGTACAAATCACACACGTAGTTTTAGCAATTGCGCTGTTACAAATGTATGTAATCTACGAAATTGGTTGATACAACCATCGAATGTACTACGAAATAATATTGAAAATATTGATGAAGTTGACAATGATTGTACATTGAAAGATTTTTAAAATGATTGTGAAAATTTCTTATATAATGAATAAATGTATTAAATGTATTATAAATGTTTACTTTAATTAACCCTTACCCATCCTATTATCTATATTACACATGCCTAAAACATGTTAAAACTAGTTTGAGCTTGTCTTATAACGTCACTAAGTGGGCGTGGCTAGAGGATAATGCGCATGCTTAGAAATAATGGTGGAGGTAATGCGCATGCGTAAAAGTAATGGTGGGGGTAAAGCGCATGCGTAGAGGCAGTGGTGGGGGTATTGCGTCATTTTGGGGTATAAATAGAGGCACCTTCAGCTGTAAAGCTCATTCTATTTTTTCACTTCACAAATTACTATCTCTAAGGAAAGATGGATCTAACCAAAATCAATGCTATTGGTCGCATGGACGCTTTCCTACCTACGAAGCCGCTTTCCGAGCTGACTCCTGGGCATAAGTATCCTATAACGAAGATCCAGGTCGTCAACACCAGGTATGGAGTCAAGGTCGTCGTTGAGGTGGATAAAAAGTTTAATACATTCCTACCTTCAAGATTTGTACCAATGTTCACTGATGACTCTATATGCTTGGATCAGATGCAAGAAGCAATTAGTTCTGGACAACTACGGCTGAAGTACATTGGTGGCCCATACAACCATATTGAATTTAAAATAAAACAAGTGTAAATATTGTATATTGTTTGATAATATTGTTCAAATAAATGTATCAAACCAATATCCTAATGTTCCTATTATTGACTATAACCTTAGCCATACTTTAGATTTAAGGTTAGGTTAAGTAAAATATATTGTAATAACATTAAATAGCGTCATCTATTGATTATTATATTGGTCTTCTGACCAATATAATTTAAATTGTTAAAAAAGATATTAAATTTCCCGCCAAGAGGTTTTTAAATTCAATGGTGGCGCCATCACTCGAAGGCAGCCAGAACTACATTCGGTCGGTAAAACAAAATGGCGGCTCACTGTCCAAGCGGTTTGAATTTTAAAAATAAATTTTTAAATTTCCCGCGGTTTGGAATTCGCAAGTGGCGCCATCTGTCGGCGACAGCCGGAACTACGCTCGGTCGGTAAAGTAGAACACCAAGAGGGTTTGAATTGGCTGAAAATTTGAATTTTCCCGCCACTCGGTCGGTAACGTAGGCACTAAGAGGGTTTGAATTGGCTGAAAATTTGAATTTTCCCGCCACTCGGTCGGTAACGTAGGCACTAAGAGGGTTTGAATTGGCTGAAAATTTGAATTTTCCCGCCACTCGGTCGGTAACGTAGGAATCTGCATTACCGACCGAGGGTACTTAGCCGAGATCAGAACCTGTCCCAGAACTCTCCTAGCTATACTACTTAGGTGCGTTATAAGATTCGGGTATGCATTAGTCGAGGGGGAACGTGAGTTCAATTTATCATACAAGCAGATTTTTTTATTCTTCAAGTGTTATATAAAATAATGAAACTGTGTGTTGTGCTGTAAATGAAAACTGTGAACATGTTTATAAATAATGTTAAAAGTTTGTTTAAAAATTATATTTAAAAAATGTACACCCTGATTCTTTAATCCCATGTGGAAATCTGCCCAAGTTAGCTCAGTTAAAAAGTATGGGCTACATTGAGAAAAAAAATTATTTGATTCAAATAAATTTTGTTTAAATCAAACTTAAAATATCTTTGCTATACAGTCAAACATATTTAAGTTTAATTGAAACATATTTTTTGGTTCATTAAAAGAAGTAATATACTTAATTTAAACACAAGTTGTGATTGATTTTCAATTATTTTTAAGCGACTTTTAAGTTTGAATAAAACATAAAATGTTTAAACATATTTGTTGCTTTAATCAAAACAGAAAATATGTTTGAATTAAACATAATTATTCAAACAAATAATACTTTTGAATCAATTCAGTAAATATTTTTTATATATTGAGATTAAACTTGCAAACTAATTTCAATTAAACAAAATTACTTAAAATTATTTTTCTATTTAAATTAAGTATAATGTTTTCTCAGTGTAGTTGGGCCCCACCTGGACTTCCCATTTTTTAAAAAAATATTAACATTATAATAAAAGAGTCTTAAAATGAAATATAACTATTGATAACAAATTATTCCACAATTAATTCATAAGAATAATAATTATTATTTGTTTAAACAAATTATTATTGTTAATAATTGAAGGGTGTGTTAAAAGAAAGCATTAAGCGCTAACACGACACTTCAACTTTTCTAGTTTATTATCATTAATTAATATCAATTTATTGATAATAAAAAATTGTTTGTAATTATCATAATTTTTAAGTAAATAAGAATTTCTTACTGATTTAACCATATATTATACAGAAAAAAATATGACGTCAAATTTGATGCAAATTTAACCTAAGAAAAAATGGCGCTTAATGCTTTTTTTTAGCGAACCCTTCAAATATAAACTTTTATTATAGTACATTAAGAGACATTTAGTTTAACCGAAATTTTAAAGCTTATCCAGCTAAATTTATTTAATTAATAATTAATTCATCAATAAGGTATAACAGATTTTAATACATTTTGATAATTATTTGAACAAATAATTGTTAATTAATAATTCTTGACACAAACTACCTAGAAACTTGCAGTTTCTAAGTAAGTTTCTAAGCAAATGTTTGAACAAATAATTGTTGTTATTTAGAAACTCTTGATACATAGCATCTAGAAAGATGCAGTTTTTTTTATTTTGCAATTAGCTAATCATAGTAGTAATTGTAATTGTAATATTAGAAAAAAACTGCAAGTTTCTAGGTTGTTTGTATCAAAAGTTAATAAAAAATAAATAAATAAAGACTACAATATAACATTAGTAAAATTTATCAATAACAAAAATCACTTACAATGAAAATGATTAATTAGTATATTGAGTGATAAGAGCGTTAACATTTAATAATAAAAATTAGATATAACCAATATTTGATTTGGTCATCTTCGTACATGAATGGGCAATTTTTATAAATAAACAAAAAATAATAAAAAAATATATAATTGTTAACATTATTCGGAAGCATTTTAGATTTTGTCTTTTGACCCATTCACGGTGGGATCCGATCATATTTAAATAATTAAAAGAAATTAATAAGATTATTGTCCGGAAGTTAGTATCAAAATAGATCTTCTTTTTTTTTGTTTTTATATATGTTAAATTGTATATATATTGTAACCCACAATTAGGTATAATATATGTTAGAAAAATTAATTCTATTTAAATAATTTGAAAATATTTTAAAAAGTTATTTTAAAATGAGTGAGAATGATGAATTTCAGTTTAGTGATTCATCAGATATTGATGATTCAGAAATGAAAGAGTTTGATCAAAATCTACTCTCCTTACGAAAACAATTTATAGGTATCTATTGAAAGTTGTGTTAATAAAATTTTGTTATTTTTTATAATTAATTTTAAATTTCAATGGTAATACTACTTTTTTATCCTATTAAAATTCATATCCAAGGCTTTTTCAATTATGACGGTGTTTAACTTATATGGTGAAGATTTTGTTAGTTAAATTGATAATTAAGTTAATTAATAGAATAAAAAATATGTTCAAATTTTTTAGAAGGTTTATAATTGTTTAACTTTTTAATATGTTACTAATAATCAAAAATTGAAAAAGTATAAATTAAACTATTAAATTTCTTAGAATTGATAAAAAAATCACACGAATCAAATGAAAATGGTCTTAAAATGAAATCTGATGATAGCGATAAAAAACGTAAAAATGAAAGTGGAAAAAAACTTGGTATGTAATTTTAATTTTAAATTATGTATAAATATTTACTTCCATATTTTTTATTTCATAATAAAACGTTTAAAATTCAGTTTTATAACATTGGTCGAAAAAATTAACTTTTTTTTGCTACGAGAATAAACGATAGTGATTTTTACAAGATTTTTGCAGTAGATTTCAAATCTGTAAGTGAAATTGTTCCATTACGTTTCAAGTTTGAGAAAAACGAGGTTAAAGTGTAAGAAAATGACATTTTTGGGACTTTTTATAGTGTTTTAAAAATAGAACTCAATGTGATAAAAAGCTTAAATATTTCTAAACTTTTTGATAAATTAAGGATTTCTCTGTTTCGAGTTTTTCTTATTGAGACTTGACTGTAACTCTAAATTGTGGGAAACAATTTTTCACCAACTTGTGCTCCATGATTGTGGAAACTACACTGAGAAAAAAATGCTATTGAATCTATAGCACACATATTCACATACGTTTAGAAGCAGATGTGATCAACTTAATGCGAAATGTAGTTCATTTTATAGCATCGCTATTGAATCAAATAAGTCATTTTTTGATTTAAAAGCAGTGCTATGAATTAAACTACATATCACATTAAGTTAACAACATCTGCTTTTGAACGTATGTTAATATGCGTGCTATAGATTCAATAGCATTTTTTTCTCAATGTATGTCTGTTTGATGCATACGTGGTAAAAAATTCTTCTCTACAATTTTGAGTTATTTCTACTTGTTCTTTTGCTATTGAATATAAAGTTCAGTGTTCGAGCTCTCATTTAAATCATATGACCCTTTGAGCCCGCTTATCTTTAAATTAAAATGTGATAGGACAATTTTACTTTAAGATTCGCAATTTACGACAAAAATCCTGTAAGAATCACTATCGTTTATTCTTGTACCAAAATTTTTGTCGAACAGTGTATGTGGAATGTCGTCAAATTAATTTAATAATTAGCCCCTTGACTGTTGACGAGGTATCCATTTTTTGTGTCCAAAATTAAGTAAAATAATCATTAAATCTTTAATATGAAACTTAGTATTCTAAAGATTTCGGGGTCGCTGATTATGAATCTGAGATCAGTCTTTCAAAATTTAAAATGTAATTTGGTAATATTATCCTTAGCAGGAGAGAGTGGGTATACCTGGCTTTTTATTATAGGTATTTTCAATCTTTTTATCCTCGATAGGTTTCATTCATATTAATAAGAAAATGTTATTACACTGAAAAAAAGTTGATTGAATCAACTAAATGCATTTTCTTGACCTAATTCACTTGAAACAAACCCATATTTTCTTATTGGAAGAAATTTATTTTCTTGTGTCAAGTAATTTTAAGCATTGGGCAAAGTTTTTGAAATATGAAAATATGGGTTTCACATAACTAAATATCTTACTGTTTCAAACGAACTGCTTTACATGCGCCAAGTCCCGAAAAAGTATTGAATCAAGAATATTATTTTCTCACGTCAAGTAATTTATCTTGAGTCATTTGGTATCTTGAGACAAATCATTTTTTAATTTTTTATTTAAAGCATTTATTTATTTCTTCCAACACCCATAGTCTTGAGCCAAGAAAATGGGAAGATTTCTACAAGTTAATAATGGTTTCAACTCAATTAAAAATTATTTTTTTTCAAAGAAATATTAATTGATGTATTCATTTCTTTTATTTGAAGCACTTATATATTACCATGTTTCAAGAACATTTAATTTTTTTAAATAATATATTTCTCTTGAATGAAAAATATTAATTTTTGTCTGGAGAATTCATGTTTCTTAAATCGAATCATTATATTTATTTCCTTTGAAACTTTTTTTTACTTAACACAATGCCGGTTAACGCAACATCAGTTTTTGAAAACTGTCTATTGAAGCTAGGATGGTATATAGTAGTAGCATGACGGCTTCTGGTGCGTGCAATCCGGGTTCAATTTCTCCGACCGTGGAAAATTTTCTTTCAAGGTATATTTGTTGTATTTGTGTTAAGTATTAATTAAATGTAAATATATATGTAAAATAACAATTATTTAAATAAAAAATATAAATAATAATTTAATAATAAAAATGTTTGACTTAAGTATTAGAAAACATGGGATGGGGTGGGGGGGGCGTAATTCAAGTAAATAATTTACTTGAATTAAGAAAATATTTTTTTGATTAAAATCTATGAAATCAAGAAAGATAAAAATAAAAAAAATCAAGAAAATATTTTCTCGGTCAGAGAACTCATTTTCTTCATTTGATACACAAATGATTTTAATTTAATATATTCTGCATTTCTTAAATGCTTCATATATTTTTGAATCAAGAATATCTGTTCTTCTCACAATATACATTTTTTCTTTATCTAAATCTTGAATTGCTTTAACGTACGTTACAAAAAGAATGAATTTCGTACAAGACGATTAACTTTTTGGTCGAATTCCACATTTTCTTGGATCAAGAATGTATGTCCTTTCCCAAATATACTATGTCAAGAAAATCGTTTTCTTGAATCAATACTATAATAGTCTTGGCACAACCGGGTACAAACATTTTTTGGCAAAAAATTTTCTTTTTTTTAATTTGCTAATAAAACTTTTTATTTTTTAACTTAGTAATATAATTAAAATTTCGTATTTTTTATCTACTTCCATCGTATGTGTGTGTTTTATAGAATTAACTTGTTTAAAATATTAAAAAGTTTATTTTATGTTTTGCTGATATTTTTACATTTGAATATCTAACGTACCCAAGAAGCTAGAAATTTGTTTTAAATCATATTTTGAACACTATAGACGGGCACAAATAATGATAATAATAATAATTATAATATATGTAATCGATTAAGATATAATATTTTAAAATTCAAATTTTTTCTCAGATAATCAAAATATAGAAGAGTTTGAAAAAAAACAGAAGATTGATGACGATTGTGAATATCAACTGGATGATTTCTGTGATTCTCAAGATCGTATTAGTCTAGGATATGTTTATTCTTGTTTATCTAAGAACTAATTAGTAAATATATGTTTTTCAAAAATTTAGTTTACTACCATGTTTAATTTCTTATACTCATTATTAAGTATCTTATTTATTTGTATTCTTTCAGTTTAAATTAAATTATAATTTCATTATTTGAGATGTTTCCTAATTTTAGTTACAATATTTTAAGGACGTATGATTTCTTTTGGGCTCGATAAATGATGCTGATTGAATGTAAGGTCGTTATTAAATAATTCCAAATGGCCGTTTCAAATCCATCAATTTTCAAAATTTATATGTCCGCCATTTTGAAACTGCCATTTAAAATTTTTTATTAATGACCTTATATTCAATCAGCAATTTTTAACTAGTCCAAAAATGATAAATAACAATAAATAGCGCCAATAAAATTAATTAGTAATAGTGCCATAGTGTACCACACTATGAGTACAAGTAGAGCGCATGTGCACATGAAAAAGTTGTACCATATAAATTTTTTTTTTTGATTCAGAACTTTTTCGATTTGATTTTTATAATTGACAGTTCAAGCTTTAATTTAAGCCTAATTAAAGATTTCTAGCACCTCGGCATCATTCTCTACACGTGATCAAAAAAGGCCAAGAACAGGGTTTTTTGAGACTTTGAGTACATTTTTCTCAAAATCTCGACGTGATGGTTACTTTTGGAGGTCATATTCGTGTTGAACCATAAAAATTCTATAATAATATCATTGACCGATCTTTGAATTATTTTTCGTGTCGACCAGTGTAATCTAATCTCAGCTCACCTGTAAGAGGTTCTGTGGACGTTCACATTAAAAGTGCCTATTTTGTTTATTCTAGTTTTTAATATAATCGCATTTTAGTAATTTTAGAGAAAAACCTCTAATTCTTTTATTATTTTTTATTACCAATTAACATGTTTTTATAAGTCTAATCATACGGTTTTAATTTATTTATCGTTAATTTAAATATTTGATTTCATTGGTTATTTAGATAGAAGAAAAAGGTCCTGTTTGTCGGTTCTTTGTTAAATTATTTTTAAAATACGGAATACGTCTTTATTTTCGTAGTCGTTGAAATGAAGATTTTAATATTCAGTTAAATTGTTCATAATAGAGACTGGTAAAATTTTTAAATAAGTTTATTTTTTATTCTTCTCAAATGACACAATAAAATTGCACAATAAAATTAACAAACCATTGTTCTTTTTAGAAAAAAGTTTATTTTGTAAAAATTTTTACCTTTTTAAAATGGTAGGAGGGGGAAGGTTAAATATTTTTAAATAATTTGTTTTTCATCTTTCAGATGTTCTAGAGTGAAAAAATTCTTATTTGAATAATACTCGCTGAAGAAACAAATATATTACCATCCTTTTTTATCACAATCGTTAATTTAGTTTTTCTCGACATAAGGTTTTTGGTATTCTAAGCATGAAAATTTAGTATCTCATCGAATTTGTTACCAAAAAAGTTCAATGATTTTTAAAGCAAAAGATAACTGAAATAAAATTTTTAAATGTACTTTTAAAAATTTTCAAATGGCGTTAGAAGACATTTTTTTAATGAGCATTTAAATCTAGTGTACGAATATAAAAAAATTGGGTAATCATGTCACTTTGTATTTAAGGGTTTTTAAGGTTGCTGATTACGAATCTGATATCAAATTTCAAAAATTCAAAATGGCGGATTCAGTATGGCTGAATATTTTTATAAAATTTAACAAAATATGTTTGAAACTTCCTACTCAGGGGTTTTCGGGATCACTGATTACGAATCTGATATTAGTTTTTCAAAATACAAAATGGCAGATCCAATATGGCGATCGAAAATTTAAAAAATTGTTTAAATTTTTTGAAATTTGTTAATTGGGGGTTTTTATACCGAGAAAAATGGAAAAATGATTTATGCAGTCAGTGTAGTACTCCTTAATAGAATAATATGTGACAGGTACACACTATAGTATTAAAAGTTTCATAGCTGAACAGTTTGGGACTCAACACAATTTATCCCATTCATCAGCTCAAACAAGACTGTTTATATAGTCTAAGAGAGAATAAGAGTATAAAAAATTGGAAAGAGAAATTACATTCTCATGTAATTGTTAAAAGAACGCGGTAGTGTAGAAAACACAAGTCAATAATAGAAGCGAATATTGAACAAATAGTACTCAGTCCAGTTCTTTCGAAAAATGAACGCCGTGCACATAAAGTAGATATCTACTCGAAAACCACAAGTTATTCTCTCTCTCTCTCTCAGACACTAATGGTCGTTCACTTATCTTACCGTTACACTTACTCTTACTACTCTCAACTATTATGCAGTGCAGTTAAGTAAATTAAAGTATTAAATATTGCTTTGAGAATAATTAATTATACATACATTAATTCCAATATATAGAAAATATTTGCTACTTTAATTCAAAAATAAATTTTGTTTGAATCATTATGTTTAATTGAAACATATTTTCTGTTTTGGTTTAAACAAAAATTATGATTAAAAATTTTATATTTAAATCGAACTTAAAAGTTGACAATAGATTATTTAAAATTAATGACAATTTATCCTTGATTTAAATATGTAATCTCTTAAAATGAACCAGGAAATATGTTTGAATTAAACATAAATATGTTTGACTGTATAGCAAAGATTTTTTAAGTTTGATTTAAACAAAATATGTTTAAATCAAATAAATCTTTTTCTCAGTGTATGATTGTAAGATTTTTCGATGCATTTAGTTTTTAATTGAAAGTATGAAGATGTGGGAAGAATAAAACTTGTGAATTAATGAATATGAATATATAAAGAGTGCATTTAACATATATTTTTTTTTTAAATGATTGGTTATTTTTTTAATACAAAATTGACGAAGTGAATACAAGGAAACACTCGTTTCGCGTCGCGTCGGCCTTTTTATTTTGACAGGTTCCGCGCCTGCGTTCCTTTATTGTGAAAATTTCGAAGTAGGGGACTGAGTCCAGTTTCTCTATTATCCACACTGCAGCGCGCTTTATAATCTTCGCCTGTGTTTCAATGCTCTTTACAATGACATTTGGAACTAAGGCCCTCTATAAACTTTACACAATACCCTAAGATGCTTGATGGCAATGAATTAATGTACTTTAACTGGACTAAGTCCAGTTTTTTCAATATTGACTCCCAGTTTTTCAAACTATATTTTTCTCAGTGTATGGTTGCTGATTATACTAATCTGACATTAATTTTTTTAAATTTAAAATGGCGGATCTAATATGTCAAATAAAAAAATAAAAAGAAGTTGGAATTTTGGTGAAAGTTGTTACTTGGAGGGTTTTTAGGATAACTAGCACGAATCTGTTATCTGATTTAAAAATCTAAAATATTGATTCCAATATTGTGGATACTTTCTTTGTCAACGTCCTAAAACTTTCAACACATCAGAACTAAATTATTGGTTAAATAGTTATTTCTTTAAATATTCTAATGTTATACGAACGAATAATAATCAGTGACCAATTTTTACCAATAATAAACAAATAAAAATACAAATGATATAGCGCGTCGAACTCGAGTCGTTAAAAAACATCAACATTTTTTTGTAGTTTAAGAAGGTAAGACTTTTTGATATGTTCTTATCACATAAATAATATTTAAAATTTGGAAACTTTTACTTTAGTGGACAATCCTATTAATTATACATTTTACCATAAACTAAATTTTGTCAGTCATATTAATTCCACCATTTTAAGTTTATAATATTTCACATTAGATTCTTAGTCATCGACCCTAACAACTCACGAGTAATGAGTTTAAACTATATTTTCTTTATTTTGTATTTTTGAAATTTAATGATAAAATCAGTAATATCAAAAACCGACGAGTAACGAATTTCAACAAAATCCAACAATTTTTTAAACTTTCAATGGTCATATTGGATCCACCTTTTTAAATTTTGAAAAAGTAATATCAGATTCGTAATCAGCAACCTTAAAAACTCTTAACTACAAAGTGACATGATTATCTAAATTTCTTTTATATTCGTACACTAGATTTTAATGTTCATTAAAAAAAATGTCTTCTATCGTGATTTTTAAGCCGCCATTTTGAAATTTTTAAACGTACAAAAAAAATTAAAATTTTATGTTTTTGACGGGAAAATGTTTACAACTTTCTCAAATTAAATTTTTTTTAAATTTCAACTTTAGCTTCTGAAAGAGCGGTTAAAACTCTATAAGGATGGATACCTAACAAATTTTTAACTTACGAAACCGTTAAGAACGATGGCTCTAAAATTTGAGTAAAATATGTGTGCTTCCTGACGTTAAATGGTTAATATTACAGAAGTGTTGCTAGATAACGTTGTGATAATCTTACTGTTCAATGATGCCGCCATACTAAAATTTAAATATAAAATATTTTAAGTATTTTTGTTATTAACTTTTGATCAAACTTACACGAAAAAAACCTTTCACTGGAACGGCAATAACTTTCCCTAAAGTAGCGAAAGTATTCGCTTCTATAACTAAAAATTTCGCTGATATAGTGAAATTTGTGATTGTTTCAGGTGAAATGTTTTTTCATGTAAGTAATAAGACGTTAAATGTAATTAAAACAAACAATAAATATTAAATTGTTTTGCAAGCTTACTTTACACCTTGGAGCAATATTAAAGGGAAATATTGACGCAACATTTCCAAGTATTCCTACAACAATACATTGCAAAAATAGGTTTCTTTTTTGACATTTTAAAATAAGATGTAAGATGGAAAAAAGGTATTTTACATTTTAAAACAAAATTTTTTCTAAAGCATCTTACTCATATCTAATATGTTTTCTATGTTTTAACAGTTATCAAGATATTTCTTCTATCTTAAAAAAGTAAGATACTTCTTTAAGTTTTTTTAAGTATCTTAAATTAAGATTCTTTTGGTGCAATAAGATATTTAATGATAAAGTTACTTCATACGCGTAATATGCGACAAAAATGTAAGTTATTAAAAAATAAGATGCATAAGGTTTGTTTTCATATGAGCCGATAGAAATGTCTACCTGAACAGTGTATTGCACTGTTCCTATTATAAAAACATTATTATTTATTTATAATAATTATTTTCCTAAGTCAATCCCCAAGTAAAATCCTTTTTCATTTTTTTGACATGGTAATCTACAAGGGATTTCTCATAGAAATTTATATGAGAATTTACATTGGATTTTAAGTGAGATTTTAAATAGGATTTGATATGGAATATCCATGGTATTTCATGAGAGATCCAATGAAGGAATTTTCAAAGGATTAAACATTATTTAATGTTATTAATAATCTGAAAGCGAATATATTCGATAATTTACAACTGTTTTTACACGAGATTAGGTTTTGTATTTGACATGGGAAAATATGCAGGATTTCATGTGGCAATTCATATTGTTTTATGCATAGACGAACTGTACAAAATCCCCATGTTTATTTCTAACTAAAATTGTGTCTCAATTTTCCATATGGTGTGACATGGTAATTCACATGGTTTCCTTAACGAAGTAGGCTCTTACATTGTTTTTGATATAGAATCCCAAATACTTATTTATGTGACGATTTTCAATAGGTTGTTCCGCACTTTGTCTCTAAACTCATATCTCCTTCTTCTATATAAATTTTTATAATATTAAAATATCTGTTGTTGTTTTGTCGTCCGTCGTTCATGTAATTCCGTAGTTTGTCGTTTGACTTTTACCATTTATTCATTATACATACAACATTGTATCATTGCAAAAAGTAAAGGGGACCACACGTAGGTTCTGCTTCCACACCGTAGTCTCACCATGCCTATACGAAACAGGCGTATTGCGTTTAAATGAAAAAATAAAGTATCACGTTAGTCGTCTCTTACGACACACTCTGTGACTTGCTGATTAGCTATTCTCTGATTTCGGCTTAAACACGGCGCTACTCTCAGTGTGTTCCATTCGAATCGACGACGCTGAGAACAGTCGTTCAAGACTGAGGTATCCCGAGTAGGTCCCACCCGCAAGACCGAAGTCCCCCTGTCGGATAGTCCTCGATGTTAGATTTGCCGCAGACCATACCGGGTTCTTCAGACCCGTGGGTACTAGCCTCATGTGAGCGTCCGCTTATGACCCCAACGGACGGGGTCATTTAATATATTAAGAATTTGTCTTCCTTTATCACATACATAGTTGAAATAAATATCGAAGGAAGCAGAATTAAGTTTTTTTATTGTTAAAAATGATAAATTTAGTTTTAGTTAGGCAAACATCCAGAACTTTATCAGACAAAAATACAGAAATCATATTAAGACAATTTTTAAGTGAAGTAATAATTCGATTAAGGACAGGAGAACGACAAATTGCGGTTAAATTATCTGCAAATTCGTACAGTTCATAATCTGCAGGAATATACGTGTTAAGTTTTCTAGTGTAAATAGAATAATTAATTGGACTAAGTATGCTACCCTGCGCGAGGACAACCGTCCTGGTTCTCGAGCATATAACCTTGCCGTTGATCTTGACAAACATATTTTTGCATTTAATTGAATTATATATTAAACGAGCTATTGATTCAAGAATGTATATTTCTTTAAGGTCTTTCACTAAAAGATTTGTAACAATGTTGGGGAAGGCCCCTTTTATGTCTTAAAAGAGTGCATCCGTGAATTCACGTTGACCTAAGCTTGTCCAAATGTCAGTGGAGATCAGTGAAAGGTTGTCTGTATGGGATTTACCTTTTCTGAAACTATTATATATTAATTTTTCGGTAATTTTAAAAAACTGAATGCCAGGGAAAATGGACAAAATTTACTGGGAGAGGATTTTTGGAGTTAGAAAATAAGTAATTATTCCAGGAAGAAGGGAAGCGCCATTGAAAATTATTTATTTTTATTATTAATAATAATTTATAGAAGGGTTGATATGGCAATGTCTGGAAAGTGTTGGATAATGTTATAATCTATTTTATCAATGGCCGGGATTGATTTACTTTTACATCATTGAATAGCTTTTCATAATTCAGAAATAGTAAAAGGGGCTTTCAATAATACATTTTTTTTAAATCAACGGTGAAGTCGTAATAAAAAACAGTAGGTGGAAAAAGTTCGTTAACAAGTGAATGTATTTTATGAAACAAGAGTGTTGTGTGTAAAGTTTTTAAAACATTTTACGATAGACTAAACCTTTGTTAGAGGTGTGTGTCTGTCTAAAGAATCGCAAAATTTTTTTAAAAAACTGACGTCTGGTCCCACTAAGGGTTCAACACTGACTGTTGTGATTTCATCCTCCTGAGTAAAAATTGAACCGAATTTGGAAAAAATTAAATTCTTTTAAATGGCAAAGCAAGGCCACCTTTTTTGTTTACTTTTTTGTCTGGTCGACTGATATTAAATTCTTTAAGAGTATTGAAATTAATACGTTTTTCAGGCTTCAAGAAGGTTTCGGAGAGGAGGAGAATGTGGAACTTGTTGGTGTGGTTGGTTTGGTAATGAGTTGGAAGAAATGTGAGAGACATGCATTTTTAGTAGTGAGAGGAAAGAATTGAGTGATTTTATGATCTGAGAGTTAGAGATAAGTGTATGTGATTGAGGTGAAGTAGAATGGGGAGAGATGGTGGTGGTGGATGGATCTTTGGAGAAAGCAAAACCATTAGGCAAGGAGATGTCAGATCTGCCATTGTTCCAGTTTGCAGCGAAGAAGAATGAGGAAGAAAGGTGTTCTGGTTGTGTGGGAGTGATTATTTGTTTAATGTCTACTGAGAATGGTTGTTGTGAACTGTTGATGGTAGAGAGAACAAACGTTTTTAAAGGTTAAGATTTTGTGTGATGTTTACTGAATAGTCTGTCTGATCTGTCAGTATTGGAAAATCGGAAGAATTAAAGGTGTCAGTGCGAAAAGGATTCTTTTTTAGTATTAAAATTTTCTTTGCTTTGTCAAAAGACATTTTGTGTTCAGTTGCGTACTAGCGAACTTCATTTTGATATGTGAATTCTGGACATTGTTTTGAGGAAGGTTTGTGTGGACTGTTACAGTTTATGTAACTATTGTAACTGTTACACATCTTTGGAGACCTTACACGTTAGTGCAGGGATTGATATTATCGTGGAGGGCCGAAGCGCCGCATTGTTGGCATCTAGTTTTGGACCTACAGTGTTTGGCAAAATGACCAAACCACAAACAATTCATACCCATACGTGGTTCTGGAATGTAGGCGCGTACTGGGGTTGAACCCTCGTAAATTGACACACGTTCTGGAATGATGATTCCCTGAAAGGTAAGAAATACGGTTGTAAAAAGGGTTCAAATGTGACCTCTTTTTTTTCTTAATTTTTCTGCGTTCAAACCTCAGAGCACTAATGATTTTACAATCATTGCCGTAGTTACTGATCATATCCGCGTTTTATGAAATCTCTTCCCTGGAGATGTCTAGCCCGATATTATTAATTATTCCAGGACACGTGACGAAACTCGATGGAATTATTGTTTTTAGTCCTCCTGATTTAAGGGTCGAATCAAATGTCATTTGGTGTTGCTGCTTTGCTACAACTTATGATAACAAGAACCTTTCTGCGACCGCTTGGTTAAATGCCAACAACTTTATCGGGATAAAGGTTGTATTCATCATGACTGATACATGATTTAGGCCTTTCCATTCATAGTTCGATTGGGCTCGCGCTGTAAGAAGACCTGGTTGTTTCTTACATTTGCGTTTTGGTTCTGATTCGAGGGACGATGTTGAGTTCGAAGACAATTCAGAACTTTTTGAATGTTAATAAAACAGTAAAAGTCTCTTCAATAATATTCGTTCTGTCTCGTCTCGATGGAAGTTTCTCACGCAGTTTCAATGCATAAATGCATTTTTAGATTATGTATCGATTCAAGTAGTAAATTTTATTTGTATGAAGACACTTTAAGCGTCTCCAAAATAGTCACTATTAATGTCTTCCTAAAAGACATCTCAAAATGTCTTAAAAACAAGAATAAAAGTGTCCGAAATGTAGACATGCAGTTTTGCAGAGTTCTAAAAAACGGTTAATACACTACGAGAAATGTACATTAAGACTCTATGAGTCTTTTTAAAAAGAAATTCCGGTTTCAAATACGCATAATACAAATGACAAAGTGGCAGATCCAGTATGGCGGATGAAAATTAAAGATTTAAAAAGACTTATAAAAAAGTTCGAAGGGTTTTTAGAGTCAATGTTTTTCTTGTGAACGTAATGAGAGTATTTAAAGTAAAAACGTCATTCCTTTCTGCAATGATACCGGGTCGGCACTAATTTACATCCAGGGCGATACCGGGCCCATTACCTGATTTTTTTATTTTTGTAAATTTATTAAAAATAAATATATAATTATATATTATATTAAATATAATTATATTTTTTCTACGTTTACTCTTTTTTGATGCCGGCTGAATTCGGGCAAACAACCAGCAAGGTTCCGAGCCAGTAAATAATATAATTGCCGATAGAATTCCTATGCCGGTGAAAAAACACAATAAAATTTTAATGTTGGGATACTGGGCTACGCACCAATGCTGGTATAAGTCCGTCTGTTCCATGCCAGTCGTAGGAATCGACAGAACTCTGACTTTTCTGCCTGGGCTGAAACATTTCACTGGAATATTCCGAATATTAAATGTAATATTATCTTTACTTTGAGGTTATATTATATCAACAATTTTTTTCTACTTTATTTACCATGTTAATTGTTAGTTTCCATCTTGGATATAGTTTTATTGAAAAGAGGAATATTTTATGTATACACCTAGAGAAATGATTTATTTGAATTAAATAAAATTTACTTGAAACAAATAAAAAAGGATATTTGTTACAGAACTAACTAGACTTTTGTTTAGCTCAAATAATATTTTTTATTTGAATTCAGCTCGCCAGAAATCACCCTTTTTCTCCACGAATTGTACACGATACTTTGTCCAACAACTGCAAAACTTATTTTATTTATCTCAATTTTTATTTATAAGATTTTTGTGGTTATAACAGTGTTTATAATTAAACATAACTTACGTAAGAACAACAAAGTAAACTAACATTACGTATTTGGATATGTTACATTACTTACGCAAATTGCGTACCTTGCGTAAACTACGTACGTCATACCTTTAGTTTACTTACGTAAGTTATATTAATATTAAGTATTTAAAAGAAAAACATAAATAATTCTATTTTTCTCCCAGTCATCAAACTCATTTCTCCACTGGCCAACCACCAGTGGAGGAAAGTAGCACTTCCCTCCACTGGTGCCTAGCGTACGATAGTTCAATTTCACTGTAGGCGTTGGACAAAAAACATTTTTCATTTTAATAAATTCTGTGAGCATTCTGAAATATTAAAATTCACTTATAACCTTTAAATAAATTTAATAATCACAATCATTAATGAAACTTTTAATATTCATTAAAATAAATGTTTATTTTTATAAGAATATTTGTTAAATAAACTCATATCTTCTTAATCATTTTACTTTACTTTTCCACTTCATATGTAAAAGTCCAAATTCACATTTTTCTCACAAAATCTCAAATAAGACACTAAAATATAAATGAAATTACATACAAATCTGTTACTTTCTACTAATTAAAATTTTCACTTAAAATGAAAAATTCTGTACTTAAATTAATTAAATTTGTTAACCATTCATAATAAATAAATTTCTTACACTTATACGCGTTTAACTGTTAAAAGCAAAACATCTTATTGTTTTACTATAGTAATACAATATGTCAAGGCGTCTACTTGTAAGTCAAACAAATATTTATTTGAATCAAATATATTTTTTATTTGCTACAAATATACTATTTCCTAAATTGCAAATATATTTCTTTATTTTAGATTAATGAGTAAATTTATTTAAAATAAATATAAGTAAATGTTTCTCGGCCGAAATCGAAGTCCCCTGGACATTCAAAATTCGACATTCGAATTGAAATATCTCATGTACATATCCTTATAGGAAATTTCATTGCGCATCTTTTTTTCTTTTAAATTTTTATTGTATCTATTACCGTTTTCGAAATATAAGGAAAAAACTGTTTTTTAAAGAGCGAAATTTTTATAGTTTTTTTCACTTCAACTCGCGATTACTCAGTCAATTTTACGAATTTCTTAATGAAACAAAAACGAAAATATGCGTTATTTTATCCTACGAGTGACTAAAAAAGAAAAATGATGTTTTAATTATAAATAAAAAAGTTATTAATTTTTTATTGAGATATTGCAAAATTCGTAAACTGAAATTTTCACGAAGCGGGGAAGTTGAGCAAATTTTGGGCAAATTTTGAGCAATAAAAATCTTCCAGCGAGCAAGTTGTTCATTAAGGTCTAAACAAGTTTTTCCCGAAAGATACATTTCAATTAAACAATTAGTTAACAAATGGCGAATGTTAAAAGTCGTTGGCGGCTGAATGCCCAGCGCGCGTATCTCACCTTATTAAGCTGGTGAGTTTTATTCTGCGTATACATAATACGGGTTAGAAACGCCCGCTGGGCGTTCACCACCAACGACTTTTAACATTCGCCATTTGTTAACTAATTGTTTAATTGAAATGTATCTTTCTGGAAAAACTTGTTTAGACCTTAATGAACAACTTGCTCGCTGGAAGATTTTTATTGCTCAAAATTTGCCCAAAATTTGCTCAACTTCCCCGCTTCGTGAAAATTTCAGTTTACGAATTTTGCAATATCTCAATAAAAAATTAATAACTTTTTTATTTATAATTAAAACATCATTTTTCTTTTTTAGTCACTCGTAGGATAAAATAACGCATATTTTCGTTTTTGTTTCATTAAGAAATTCGTAAAATTGACTGAGTAATCGCGAGTTGAAGTGAAAAAAACTATAAAAATTTCGCTCTTTAAAAAACAGTTTTTTCCTTATATTTCGAAAACGGTAATAGATACAATAAAAATTTAAAAGAAAAAAGATGCGCAATGAAATTTCCTATAAGGATATGTACATGAGATATTTCAATTCGAATGTCGAATTTTGAATGTCCAGGGGACTTCGATTTCGGCCGAGAAACATTTACGTGCCCTTCTACGATCCAGCGGCTCATTTTAAGTAAACCAGTATTATTAAATTCCCTTCCTAAATCTGAATGAGCGAAATTATGCGTTTATAAATCAGTGAAATTTTAATAACATTCTAATAAATTTTCATTAATTTACAGTTTATGCATGCGCTATTTGGAATTTTCAAAATGCTTAAATTTTGTTTACATTTAAAGACAAATAAAAAATACTTGAATTAAATACATGAGTATGTTTTTAATCATTTGATTTAAAAAGAAACAAAATTGTTTTCTAAGTTTGAGTTTTTCTTTTTTTCGTATTCCTTGTATATATTTAAAAAACTTATTATTTATGAATTATTTATTATTTTTTATGTTTTAATTTTAATTGTTACAAATTAATATTTTTTTATCAATATTAATAATCTACAATAATAATAATAATAATAATAATATTAATTTATATTATTTTTACTATTATTGACTTGATGTTAGCACAACTTCAAAGTGTCAATTGTTTTTGTTGTCAAGGATTGTTTTCATTTCATTTGACATATTGTAAGACTCTTTAAAAAAAGATATCAAATAATATTTGTGATATTCACGTAATTTAATATAAAGGTTTTATAAAAAATCAAGAAAATAATAATTAATAATACTGTTTTCACAAACTGATATGTAACATCATAATTCGCAAGGTAATTTAATTCAAGTTTTGGATCATAAATGTAACTGGTAATTCAGGTAATTAATTTGATTTTTACAATTTGTATAAAATCGTGATTTATATTTTTTATAGATTTAATATTTATTAACATGTGAATTTTTTATTGTTTCATTGATCAAAATTTTATATTTTATTTACGTTGAAATGTCTATTTTGTTGGTTAAAATTAAAAATTGGTATATTTAAGAATCATTTATAAAGAATATATTTTTAATTATAATTATTTTTTTAATTATATTATCAGATATTATTGTTTATTTATTTTTATATTTGTTTATTTTAGATTATTTATATATTGAAATTATATTTTTTTTAATTTTAAACATTTTTAATTGTTTTATTTGCTTTCCTTGTTTTAAAATAAATATTTTTATTTGTTATTATTTTTTTCATTAAATCATACATTTATTTATTAACATTTTATATTGTTTATACTCCCAGTTTCAATTTAAATTACATAATTTACGAACTAACGACTTTTCAATTGCACCTATAAAGCAACCGAATTACTATTTTTTAAATTTAACAGGAGAGCAGTATAGTTTGTATAAATTTGTATAGTTAGCGAATATTTATTGATTATAATTGCTGCTTATATTTCATTACAAATTATTGACTTTAAAATTTAATACAATAAAAATCTGATAATCAATATAATTAGTCCTTTTTTAACTAAATTTAATAATGAAGTTGATTTTAAAAATATGTGAAATTAATAGAGGTTAAAAGTTAATTTTACTAATATTCAATATTTAAAATAAAAGTAAGGTTGCCTCTAAAAATATGTGAAACTAAAATGGAGGTTAAAAGTAACTTTTATAAATATACAATATTTAAAAAAAGGTATAATAATATTTTAAAGAAAATTGGTATGCTTATTTACAATCATTATATATTTCGTAACGTATGTATGATTAAATGCATTATAATTTTTTTTTTGGGAATTTTCCGAAAAAATATATAGACAAAAAATACACTATATTTGTTGTTAATATTCCTTACAAGCTTTAGGAAAAATATTTTCCTGATTAATTGTTGAATATTCCCTAATATATTTTATGAAAAATTTGGGAGAAAATTTTGTAGAAATTACTTGTTGCTCTTTGACACAGTATTGTCACACATAACAATAAGCCTGATTATTACCTCCGTCATAAATAGTTAAATTATAAACTCATATTTTTTGTTTACAATAAGTAATACCACTATTTCACTTAGGAGAATTTAATGTTTTTGAAGATCAAAGCAAGCATAACAAGTAGTAGGATTTTCTAAAGCAGCCTCTTATTTTTAGTTTTCACAATTCGTGTAGTTGTCTTTTAGTTTTAGTGTTTATCAAATGTATGTTGCATTTTCGCCTCTTAATATTTATTTAAAGTTTTTAATGTATTACGTACAACGTATTCATAACTTTTCGGTTGAAAAAATTATAAATTAAATTCTTTATTAAATATATTTATTTACAATTTTTCTTACGTTATTAACATTTTCTTTTCTCTTTTGTTTATCTCAATTACCTCTGCAACATTCTATCATTCGTTAAAATAACAAATAGACGATACTTTTGACTGTCAGATATTGTAATGGAATTCTTTTCAAAGTTCAGCTTATTTACAATGCTTATTTCAATAATTTTTTACTCTCAATCAATTGAACATACAAATTTGACAAAGTACATTTTGGAAAGGTTTTTTCATGCTCTTTCAATTGGAAATAAGCATTCTGAAAAAAAAATTTGACCCAAAAAAATCAAAATTGAAAATAAATTACAATTTTTGGGGGAGAGAGGTACGATTTTTTTTAATGAAAGCTGATGTTTTTTCCTAAAAGGACATATAAATGATAGAGTTGGACTAAAATGTTTAAACATTAAAAAAAAGAATTTTCTCCTAAACGGAGCTAAAAACCGGGTTTTTAGCGCTCCGGCGAGTAAAAAACTCTTTTTTTAATGTTTAAACATTCTAGTCCCACTTTATCATTTATATGTCCTTTCAGGAAAAAACCTCAGCTTTCGTTAAAAAGACGCCTTGATCACTTGACGTGGAATCGCTTATAAATATATATTTTATTCATAGAAAAAATTATTTTAAAACATAATAAAATCAAACAAATAAAATATAGCTTACATATCAATTTCATCAGTTATTAACCTTTTTATTGAAACATGATTTTCTATTTTCAATTTAAAAATCAGGTTATATTAACAATTTGATGTTACGTAAAGACTTAAATTTGAATAAAAACTATAGAGATCCAAAGTGGTTCTTTTAACACAAAGCTCACATGATTTAATTTTATTGAAAATAATTAATTGTAAAAATATTTATTTTTATATACACGTAGACCTTCACATTACAAGGACCCATTTTGTCGGTTTTTTGCAAAAGTATTCTGTTTTTTTCAAAATGGAAGGGGAAATTTTTTAAATTTATTGGTTATTCATTTTAAAGGTTCTCTAGACTGAAAAAAGTTGATTAATAAGAAATCTTCCCTTTTAGAAAAAGGTCCATTTTTCGATTTTATATATTTTCAAATTAAAAGGGGGGGGGGTGGTTTTAAAAATCTAAAACGTGTTTGTTTTTCATTTTTAAGATACCCTGGACAATAAACAATTTTTGTCGGGATAGATTCCCAGAACAATCAGAGAATTTTCATTAAAAAATCAGTTTGGTTGCTTTAAAAGTACAACTAAAAATTTGTTAGTTTAAAGGACCAACTTTAAATTTGGGTTTTTATAGCGGAATAAAACTATTGTTTATTTTATCTTATTATATTATAAATAAATAATTCTAAAACTATTCGAAAATAACATTTTTGATAACAAAATAGTTATTTTCGTATCAAGGGCGCAAAATAGGTGATTGCGACGATGGCGAAATTGTGTCCCGAGGTCCCGAAATTTCGCCAGAGTCGTAATCACCTTTGCATCCATGATGCTAACATAATTTTTTGTCCAAACTGCATGGAAATATGTCATTGAGGGCACGAACGATTAAACGCTCATATTAGTTAAAAATTAAACTCTAAATAAATGTTAACTCTTTGAAGTCTATAATGATACAAGTTTTATATAGAAATAAGACAACAATGTATTCTGGAAATATAATAATTGCCAATTTTTATAACCGAAATGTGAACAAAACCAAATGTGTCATAATTTTTTTTTAGAGAAAATCGAAAAAAATTGCACATTTTTTTAGATAAAATAAAACAAGTTTAAAATGTTTACATTTTTATAGTCGACATAAAAAAACTCGAAAATATCACACTTTAATGAAGAAAATCGAATAATTAACATGTGGGCGCAAAATACTCTTCTGCCTGCTCGAAAGTAGGGGAAGCGGGCGCAAAATATTTTGCGCCTGCTTCCCTTACCCCTGGGTGGTAATGAGTTACTTTGCGCCCGCTCTAAGTGCCCTAAATGACATACTTTCCGTGCAGGTAGGACAAAAATTAATTTTTTGTATAACTGAGACAAATAAAATTTGCCTTTAAATTGTTTAACAGACACCAAAAAAGGTGGTATAAATTTTGTTGTGAGTAATTTTAACCAATTCTAAATCACATAACCAGTGGCGCCCGTACCTAGGAGAAATATTATTACAGCTAATTTTTACCCCAAAATCAGTTTAAAATTTATAATTTTTCTTGTGTATCTTTGAAAGTACAAAAAGAACATAAAATGTAAAAATAAAATAAAACATAAAATAATTCGTTCATGACTTGGATTAAATTTAGAGCGATGTTTATCAAAGCTAAAATGACTAACCATTTTTATTAGTCATTTTTCTAGTTAATTTGAGTTAGAATAACAGACATTTTTTAAAAATTTTACCAAATATTTGGATTCAGTGACTCCGAAGACCCCCTAGTTAACCTTTTTTTTAAAATTCCCATGGGCGCCACTTTGAATTTAAAAAAAAACGGATTTGGATTCAACGCTACCGACATAGCACCGAAACTTTCCTAAAAATTTAATAAATATTTACTTGCAATATTCAGAATATTTAATTGCAATGTTTAGTGAAAATTGTGTAAAGATTTATATGTCCTGATTAAATAAGTGTCTAGCGCGAAACTTTCCTGAACATTTCAATTAAATCTTCGCCTAATTATAATTAGGCGAAAATCTGCAGGAAATGTACACACTAAACACTTATTTAATCGGGACATATAAATCTTTACACAATTTTCACTAAATTTTTCAGTTAAATATGCCGAATATTGCAAGTAAATATTTAATAAACATTTAGAAAAATTTCGGTGCTGTGGGGGGCACTTAGGAATAAAACTATTGTAAGTAGAGATTGAGGGCGGCATAGCTTCTCTCTACATCCACTCGTGTCACAAAAAGTATCGTAAACCAATTTGGATGCCTTTGTATCCCTTTGTCTTAATATACTATTTTTCCATTGCCCATATAGTGAGTCCATGGACATACAAGACACGACATTTTTATGGATGTAAAGAGTTTACACAGAAAAAATTGGACTCTTTGTTGCAACTCATAATGAGTCTATGTTAAAAGACATAGAGTGTGGCGCCATCTACGAGGTTCATTTTTGTTGCAACTAATAATGAGTCACTGTTCTAACTCATTTTGAGTTCAGTTTTTTCTGTGTACACGGAAAAAAAGTACTTGAAATTTTTATTAACTCGGTACCTGACTTTTGGATATGACACAAATTACTAGAAATAATCTTGTATTTTTGCATTAGAGTTTCAAAAGCAATCAATGAAAATTTCTATTACCTTGCTTGAGAATTTCATTGGCTTTTAAAAAAATAGTATATTTCTGTAAAATAAAAAAATAATTTCCACTTGTTCACATAGTTTTTCTGAAATGCACTTATTCATTCACATATTTAGATAATTAATCACACAAACAAAGAACAATTATTATTGTATCACTTTTCGATGTTTATCAACACTTATGAACTAACCTATAACACATACATATATTCGCGTATAATTTGATTATAAACACACATTTAACACTTAAAAGTACGTATCGCATTGTTTTTATATACCTCATGGTGACATTTTTCACGACTTGAGAGACATGCTATTTTATTGAAAATTGAGTCTTACATAACATTCTGTTTTGTGAGAAACACAAAATAAAAAATATTTTTGTGAAAGTCAATTCTTAAAGACAAATATATATTCACACTATTTGTTTTTCATACAATAATAGTATATTCTTATCTTAAATTAACACAAATGGAAACAGACGATTAGGTGTAATTTATCTTGAAAAGAAACGCACAACGCACATTCCGCATGCTCTACAGAATTTTCAAGCGCAGTCAACTAATCTTTCACATACTTTATGAAACTAAAAAATGACTTTTTGATAAAATTTAAAAAACACTGTTGCCCATAATAGTACTACAATAATTCTAGGATTTTCTTATATTTTCTAATAAAAAGTATATGATACAGTCTTGTATTTTGTGTCCTATCCAAAAGTCAAGCACTTTCAAGTAAGGATTCACGTATTTTTTTTCCGTGTAGTAACAGTGAAGGGTAAGAAGATGCAAGTTTATACATTTTGTTTTTCAACAAATATTGACTTTAAAACACACGTTTTCTATTCGTTAGAAGAAAATTTAGAGAAAGAACTCTTAGGAAATTTCAGTAGAAAATTCTTACTGTAAATTTCTGTTAAAAATCTGACAAATTAGCTTTCAATATTATCCCCAGTAGCACGTAATATTACGAATATTACAACAGTATTCTAGAACCAATGGTAACATTGAGACAATATTGGTAATGTTACGGCAGTTCTCTCAATATTGCTGTAATATTACGTGGTACTGGTGATGTAGTAAAAATAAGAGTGTTCATAAAAGTTTTTGGAATTAATAAACTTTTATTACATTTTTTCTAGTAACCTATTACACAGATAGATCGTAAGCTTGCAGCAACCTTACGTTGCAATATTGCCAAGCTTGTTGGGCAAGCTTGCCGCACCTCAAGCTTTAAAAGTCCCACCTGTCACTAGATTGTAGTGTAAGATTGCTGTAAGCTAGCCTCAATGTTGTACAGTAATATTGCCGTAAATTTACATCAATTTTTTTGTAATATTATGGAAACCTTTTAGTTATTTTGTGGTAATCTTGCAGTAACCTTATGACAATCTTACCGAGCAACATTAAGGCAAGCTTACAGGAATCTTACAGTGCAACCTTGGAACAGGTGGGATATTTGAAGCATTTGTATAAGGTTGCTGCAAGCTTACGTGCTATCTGGGTAATTGTTTATGCTTTTAGATGTATTTAATAAGTATTTTATAAAATAATTTGAAAACTTATCTTCGAAATTTTGTTGATTTTCTAAAGTGTCACTAAGAAATGCATTTTTCGCATATATTTAATAGTTAGAAAAACTTTTTTTAATTTTCAGAATAACTTTTTTTAAAACAAATAAAAAAGAAACCACACTGACAGAACTATTTTTTGACAGTTAATTTTTAATCTAATAATATTAAATGGTTATTTTATTATTTTTAGTTCTACGTAAAAATTATAACTTTTTAGAATGAAAATTTTAATTTTTTAGATTTTTTAAAATTCCGGAGTTTTTTAAGCTTTCTTAAAACATTTTTTAATTTTTCAAAAAATTTCACTTCATAACATTAAAAGTAATAAAATTATTAATGACTATTTGTTAAGTTTTGTTAAAAAATTATAAAAATAATATAATATTAAAGTACAATATTATTTTAAAAATTACAAGCGAAATTTCCTGTTGGAATTTTTTAATAGAATTTTCTAGGAGTGTTTTTTTAGGAACTTTTACGCGTGGGTCGCTCCCCTCTTTACGTCACAATTTTTACATGATTTGGCGCCATTTTTTTGCAGAACGTCACAAAAAATTAATTCCACCCCCCCCCCCCTCTAAAGCGTGACGTTGTTTATGAAAGGTGGTATAAATTTTGTTTTGAGTAATTTTAACCAATGCTAAGTCACATAGACAGTGATGCCTTCACCCAGGAGAAATTTTGTTGCAACTAATTGCAACTAATTTCAAAAAATATCTGTACAAAGCGCAGAAATTTCAACTTTATACAAAATGACCCGTATTAATCACGCTTTGTACAAAAACCCCTGTACACATCGCGCTTTTTTTATTCCTGGCTTGGTACACAACATATATATATATATATATATATAAATATATATATATATATATGTTGTGAAAAATATATATTATAATATATGTTGTGAAAAATATATATTATAATATAATCATTATTAACATATGTAAATATAATATATATATATATATATATATAAATATAAATGACTATTATTTATTATTATGAACGGTAATATTAGGGGCCGTTAAAAAAATACGTAACGCTATTATTCGAAAATTTTGGACCCCTCCTCCTCCAGGTAATGCAATATTATATACATTAGCGACAGTTTTTTTCCTTACAGTAACAAATTGATTGACCCCCTCCCCCTAAAACGCGTTACGTATTTTTGAACGGCCCTTTGTACGTATATATTTTTGCCAGTCTGGCAAATAATAATCTGAATTAACTAAGTATAAAACGAATTTTTGGAAAAGAGACCGACATTTTGTCTGATGTATGTTATTTTTAATTGTTTCAAAATGGAGGAGGGGAAGAATTTAGTTATATTGAAAGTCCCTGAAGTTGTTATCGACACTGAGCATTAAAAAGTATTATTTTTACGAAACTGTAAAAATGACTTAGGGGAGACCGGGGCGTAATGGATCACTTGAATTTATTAAAAAGTGGTAAATCAGAGTAATTTCGATTTTTGATCAAAATAATGTACTTGGCATACTATAAGTTTGTAACAAGTTTCATTGTTATTCATTTATTATTGTTGAAAATATGAAAGAAAAAATTATTTTGACGCTTGAAAGTAAATGTTTGAAATCTTTGTTTTTTGTTATATCCTTTTCAAAATTACTTGTAACAAATTTTTGTATATCAGGTGTTGAGCTTTAAACATTTGTTCACGGAGAAAAAAATGCTGTTGAATCAATGACATATGAGTTTGATTCATTGAATAGTGTCATAACGGGCTACACTGAAAAAAATGATAATGTTAATTTTGACATACAAGTATGGTTAGAATGTATAGCTGAAACAGCAATACCGTACTGCTGTTCTTAAAATACAGTATTCGTGTTCTCCGCATACATATTATTGCCTCTCAAATACATATTGCTGTTCTACACTGCGTATGGCTAAAACAGCAATACTGTATGGCAGTATTATATCTACCAATATAATATGTCAGAATTGGCTATATTTTTTTCAGTGTACCAAACGTATATGTTGTTGTTTTGAAAGCACCGATTCTAATGATTCGATTGTATCACTTTCATTAAAACAAAAGCATATTTCTCAAATTGACAGCATACTATGTTAATTTGAAGGTATTCCTTTTGAATCAACGATCAAAATTTTTAAATTTAGCAGTATATGCTTTTGAGTCAATGACTATAGTTTTTCAATTTAAAAGCATCATTTTTATGATTCAAAAATTTATACTTTTAATTTTTTTAGTTGTTGCTATCGATTAAATAACACCATACTGTTAAGTCAATTCTTTTATGTGGTTAAAGATATACCAACGATAAATTGAAAAAATGAAATTTTTGTTCACATATTTTTTATATACTATAATTAATTCTCACACCTTTAACACAACACTTTTTATATACATCTTTTTCAAATTTTACACACTAACATAGACATCTTTATTATTTTTTTTATTTTTTCCAACAACAAACACACATACATACACATTCAAACACACTTTATATTTTTTGAGTCTGAAAAATACGCTGTTCCCAATCGGTCACCCATCCAGGTAGTAACCGTGACCAAACGTGCTTAACTTTCGTGATAGACGAGAACTGCCGCGCAGCAATGTAATACATTCTCTTCTTACATTGAGCAGTTACTTTGTAGTTAAATACCGTGCGCGAGATTTTTCTCGTGAATAAGGGAATTTATATTTAACTAGTCCTTAATTCTTTAAAACAATTTAAATAATAGTGTTTTATATAAGAATTTCAAAAACGACAGGTTTAATAAACATATAAATATGTGTGGATAAGTATTTCAATAAATTTAGCACCTGTCAATGTCTCAAATACACAGTGTCCTTATTTTTATAGCATATGCTATAGGCAGTCCGCTATAGCACCACTCATTGAAACGAAAGCATATGCTTTCATTTTCAAAAGCGCGCTTCTTTGGAGCAAACAACTTTTCATTTGATTCAAATTTACACGCATTTTCTTCAAATTTATCTATTAGATGCTTCAAATGAATAATGTCAAAGAAGCAATAAATTATTCTGTTGCTATAAATAGATGAACTATAGAAACAATTTGTAAAATATCATTAATTTAACATTACCGTACTTTTAATTTAAAAAGTTTCATTTTTTCGTTTTAAGCAATATGATGTTCGATTAATAAATGTGTTATTGAATCAATAACGGGAAATTCAATAGCATGGAGCTATTTAATTCAACAGCCCTTTTTTCAGTGTTCTTAAAGAACAATTGGCAATTTTTGTTTAATATATACGGTATTGATAAAAAATAACAAAATTTTCAACAAAAACCTTCGGGGCGTAATGGATCACTTTGATAACCACTAAAAATCCTTCATAAAAAAATCTAGAGAATAGATTTTTTAAGTAAATGGATTTTGCATTTCGATACAACTTTTTAAAATTTAAAAATTACATGAAAATGTTTAAAGTTTAAACTAAATATGTTCCATTTTTAATATTCTTTGTTATAAATGTACAGTAGAAACCAAAATTGTTAATATTAAATGATATTTCATGATAAAGATTATAATTTCATTGCTTATTCAATACACCCCACAGTGGTCTGAAAGCCGCTTCTAGCTGGCCAAATGTCAGAAAATTAAAGTATTCAAATATTTTTTGTTGTTGTGATTTTATGATTTATGGTATCTATTTTGTTTGATTTAGAATATTTCATCCATTAAAAATTGTTTTTATTGCTGTATCACAGGTTTAACCTCGTCAGTTTCGTGTATAGTTGAACTTAGCAATGAAGGTAAGTATTTACAGTATTTATATATTACAAAATTTAAGATACTATAACTTAAGCCTGCCGACCCTATAAACCGTTAAATCTTAATTTCTAATAAATATGCTTTTCGTCGACGCCAACTTCAGGAACTTCATATTGCATTAAATGTCTGACGCCAGTTTTTATATAAATTTTTAGTTATTTATACAACATAAATTTATTTTAGTTTGATTAGCTATTACTAATAGCATCTAATTTTTCTCTTCTTTTAAACATTTTATTTATTTATGATGTATTTTTATAGCTTTTTATTTGTTTCATCTTCAAAATATGGGTTTCATATTCTGTGGTGGTTATCGTTATAAAAGAGATTTAAGGTGTACAAGGAGTGTTGTTTACAGGTTAATATTTAACAACTTTTATATGATTTATTTACTACAACGTAATTGAAGATTAATATTTTTAATAGTATTATTTTTCATATCATATTTAATCATTTATTATGTAGATGTTGTTACCGTACAAATAAATATTTTATGTGTAAGGGAACTTTAAAAAAAGTTGGCAGAAGATACAGGGTTACAAAATCACATTCTTGCGTAGCACATTTAAATAATCAAGTAAATGAAGCTGCAAAACATGTTATGAAAAGGAAATGTTTAAATTTAGAACTTACACTTAATCAAATTTATAAAAATGTTTGTCGTGAGTAAGTATATTTAATGGATTTAATTTTTGATATTTTGTTTATTCCAGTATTCTTCTTGTTGCAACTATTTCTTATTTTTTAAGACTTTTTTTAATCAATTAATTAATTAATAATTAATGATTAATAAATTTGATAATTAATTAATTATTCTATTATTATTATTCTTAATTATTCTATTTTGTTTTGGTATCACTTGGGCCCAAAAGTGCTTGTGCAAGTTGTGAAATGTAAACAAATGAAGCATTAAAATCCCAATTTTGAAGAAGCCTTTTTCTCATAAAAATTAATATTTTCACACTTTCTTTACGAAAGTAATTGTAAATTGGAGTGTCAAAGTATATACGAGTGATTAAATTTAAAATGTCATTTTCATGTCCTGCCCCAAAAATCTGGAATACTAGTTCATATATAAAAGTTTTTGAAGTCAATTAATTTTTTTATCACTCCTTTTACTTAAATTAACAATTCTTAGTCGCTAGAAATTCTTTGAAAAAAATTTGACAGAAGAATTAAAAGCAAAATGTCAATGCTGTTCCTTGTCCGCACTTAATAAATCAGAACTTTAACTATTAATAAAAATTGTTGTTTCTCACATTTTTAGTACAAGAAAAATCATTATGCACAACTGAGAGTCTATATTTTAATATTTTAACTGTGCTAACAGAATAATTTTGATCCAGTGCTAGAAAAAAAACAAAACCGCCTGTCCATAATTTTTATATTTTTAAGTAATTATCGCAAAATTTTAATATCATACCTGATATTTAAATAGCATAGTGCAGGTAATTATCTTATTAAGTGTTACTAATATTGGTAATATGTATAGCTTACAAATGAAAAAAATTAGAGTTCCTTGTCAGTGTTGTCCCCTTAAAATTCTGTTTCTTGCAACATATTATTTTATTTTTAATAAATTTGAGTTAAATTTACATCTTATATGTAGTTAATGAAAATCTGATATTGGTTTGTAATTTATAAGTTGATTTTATTCCCATCATTCAAAAAAGATTATCAGTGAAATCTTTCGAAAATATCAATGGTGTCCCTCAAATTTCATATGTTTTTTGGTCTTCAAAAGTATATAATTTATAGCAAAACTCATTACAAAAATTTTTCAAGTCATGTTGAAACATTCATTATTGTAATTTGAAACATTCCAACTGTTTAAAGATGTAAGAATTTATTTCAGAAAATAATAAACGAAATCAGAAAATTTCTTATAATTTCTGCCTATCGTTTTTCACCTGATGAAAATTAAAATTTGCTTCAAAATCCAACATCGAAAAATCAAAGTTAGTAGCATCAAAAATGACATTTTAAATTTAATCTTCCATACAATCATATCATATTTGCCTATGATCATTTTAAACGCATTGAAAAAATTAAACTATTTGAGTATATTAGACGCACGGACCCAGTGAAATACCAAGAGAGCGATTGGATGCGATCAATGATGGAAAGGAAAATTGTTTCCTTTACTTCTTTGTAATAACAAGAGGAAAAGGTAAGAACTTTTTTTATTTACAAAAATAAGACGTGCTAAAAAATTTTCATTATTGTTAATCAAATTAGTTCTAGAAACTATATTTATAGTATATATTTTTAACTCATAGTAAAAGTAAAATTAATTTCCCCTTTCCATGTTTGAATGTCCAATCGCTGACTGAGACGTTTTTATCGTCCGTGCGGTTGTTATAGTCAAACAGTTAATTTTTAGAGACGTGTGACAATTGCTTTTTTATTTCTCATTTTATTTTGTTATTTAAATAATTGCTTTTTAACATTCAGTCAAATATGATTTAATTTTGTACTTGACACTCTAATTTACAATTATTTTAAGAATGTAGAAAATTTAATTTTATTAAGCTTTACATTTGTGAAAACGAATAAATTGATGTATATAAGGTATACATTTCATCAAAATTTTTAAAATATTTGTAAACTCTGTGTACCCAAAGAAGTTTGCGTTTTTTATAATAATTCATTTAAAACTTTCTGAAAACTATATTTTATAAAAGTTGACAACGCATTTGAAAGCTGTCAATTGTCAAAGTATATTGAATTGCTAGGTACAACCCTTTGGGCACAGAAAAGTCTTTGTTCTAAAAACAACGGTTCTTAAACCGTTGTGTATAGTGGACATGAAACATTCTAAAAACGTTTCTAGATCAAAGTCGTTTCTGTGACTAAATTGTTAAAATTTATTTTTGCCATCATATTCGTTTTCGGAGTACTAAAAACTATAATAATACATAATAGCAAGTCAAATTTTAAAAAAATGTAAAAGTTATATTACACAATTTGCAGAAAAAAGTCAGGGAAAAAGTCAGGGAATACTCTTGCGATTCTGGTAGTAATAATTTATTGAATAGTATTATTAACAAATTGCAATCTTGTGGATCATGTCAGATTCAGAAACAAGGGTAAAAGAGTTACTTTGCTATGGAATCCAATGAAGCAAATGATGTTAAGAATAAGAAGGAAAAATGGATTTTATCGACCGAGAAATTTGAGGCATTTAGCAAAATTAATAAAGAAAAAGGAAATTTTTACAAACATGATAGTAGAAACTGTTAAAGTTGAGAATCATTTTGCTATCTTATTCACGAATCGTCAATTATTGGAAACTTTAAACGAGCAAACAGAACTCTATATGGATGGCACCTTTAACGTAACTTTTAATCATGATAACTCATTTATTAGCTTAATTTAAAGGCCTTTAAATATAAACTTGACCATTTATTTTATTATTATCTTAGTTGTCATGTCAAGTAAAAAGATTTGAATACACTGGTTGACATGAAAAAAGATTCAAAGAACGGATAATGATATTCTTATAAGATTTTTATCACTGAACACGAATATGACCTCAAAAAGGGCCCATCACGTCGAGATTTTGAGAAAAATGGACTCAAAGTTTCAAAAACCCCGTTTTTGGCCTTTTTTCATCACGTGTAGAGTATGATGCCGACGTGCTAGAAGTTTCTAATTGGGCTTAAATTAAAGCTTGAACTGTCAACTATAAGAATCAAATCGAGCAAGTTGTGAATTGGTCAAAAATTTTCATAGAACACAACTTTTTCATGTGCGCGCGCGCGCTCTACTTGTACTCATAGAGCGGTACACTATGGCACTCTTACTTATTAATTTTATTTGCACTATTTATTGTTATTTATCATTTTTAGGCTCACTGAATGTTGTTGATTAAATGTAAGGTCGTTATTAAAAAATTCAAAATTTCAGTTTCAAAATGGCGGACATATAAATTTTGAAAATTGGTGTATTTGCCTAAAACTTGGTATTTGGGGGGTTTTCGAGGTCGATGATTACGAATCTTAAGTCAAAATTAAAAAATTTAAAATGAGTACAAGTATAGTACTCTCTATGAGTACAAGTAGAGCGCGCGCGCGCACATGAAAAAGTTGTGTTCTATGAAAATTTTTGACCGATTCACAACTTGCTCGATTTGATTCTTATAGTTGACAGTTCAAGCTTTAATTTAAGCCCAATTAGAAACTTCTAGCACGTCGGCATCATACTCTACACGTGATGAAAAAAGGCCAAAAACGCACATTAAAAATTCAGTTTTTTTAAATTACTTTTATTTTTCAGTGGTTAATAATAAAACAAAACGATTTATTATGGTTCAATTAAGAAAGTAAAACATTTTTTGAGTAATAGCTAACATTCAAGTTTTTGATTTTTTTCAAAAAATGGATTCACTATTTTACAATTATTTCCTAACGCAATTGATCGATTTAACATTTTTAGGCAAATTAAGGGTATATATAATTATATTTACCATACAAAAGTACAACATTTTTTAATTCGATTGTCGATTTATGAGCTACTTATGAATTAGTTTAGAATTATCCATTATTTTAAACAAAATTTTAGAAAATAATTGACTTTTTTCTGTTAACTGCGGTATAAAAAACGTATTCCATGTCCTATATTTGCTAGTCAAAACGTTCACTATGCATGTTGAACACTAGTAAATTTTATTATATATATTTTTATTTATTTTATTTGACCGCACGTAGCTCTTTTGGAACTTTCAAAAGTCCACTTTTTTTTAAGTGTATATATCTTTTATATTTTCAGTTGAATTTTGATCTCCAACGGCTTATTTTCTTCTTAAAAAATTATAGTTTGACGTACAAAAAATAAAACCTAAAGTAAACCCGTTTTTCATTAAAAATTAACTAAAAAGTAAATCGTTTTCTAAAAGTTTTTTAAAAGTAATGTAATAATTTCATAAATAGCTCTTGAACTGTCAAATCAAATAAAAAATGTTGTAGATACATTTTTGGGAAAATTCAATTGCCTTTAATTTGCTTGTTAGAAAAATGAAATCGATTTACTATATATGGCTTGTTTGTACTTTCTTGGTTGTTAAAAATGGTACCAATAAGGAAGTTTTCTTTTCTTCAAATTACAACAATTTAAAGTTTATCATAAACTGAGAGACTTTTTAGATTTGCAGCAATCTGTCGACTTGACAGCTATTGACTGAAGCATTGTTAATTTCTGTAGCCAGTTATGAAATTCTACTTTAATATTTCTATGGTATAATTTTTTAACGCAATTGTCCAAAAGTTAAAGTAATTGCAAATACTTGGTCTACTTCGTATTTCAGTATGTAGTAGGCGGTTGAAGTCGCAGATATGTTGACTGGAAGGTTGTCTTTATAGAATGAAAACTTTTGAAAGCAAAAAAATTCATAACATTTAATGTTATTTGTCCTTTTGATTGACTGAAGCTTCAATATAATAAAGTAGAGATGCGCTACTACTGCAAATGCAACTGTTTGACTAAAATTTACCCAGTGTAGGTCAGAGAGCAAAACATAAAATCAAATCTATATTTATTTAGTTAATATATTTAAATTCTCTGTTTCCAAAAAATAATTTCTGTTATTATAATAGAGGAATTACGTTTTTAGGTTATTTATTCATACAAACGTATCAGTTTATGATAAAATATTACAAAAAATTAGTATGATCCGTACCAATATTTACGATCAATAGTGGAAAAGATCCAGGTGCGAAAAGTTAGTCGGGCCATGGTCGCGCCGACCTAGTGGATAGTCGTGCCGACCTCGGCAGCCAAATGTCAGCCGACCGTTTGCATAAAATTATTAACTTTAGAATTAACAGATATTAGGTGATATCGTATATTAATTATTTATTTATTGCATACATCTTAACACTAAACGCAATTTTACACATAAATACAAATTAAAATTTCTAACGCTCGCAGAGATCGAACTCGCAACCTAACGTACCGAAGTCTAACACGATAACCATTACGCTACGCATACATGAAAGTCTAAGGGGTCGTCCATAAACCACGTAGCCCCATTTTTTTGGGAATTTTGACCCACCCCTCCCCCCATGTAGTACGCTATTACATGTATTAGCGCCATTTTTCCTCTTGTCGTAATCAATTACTTGACCCCCCCTCCCCCTCATGAGGCTACGTGGTTTATGGATGGCCCCTAAGAACAAAAATGATTTTATAAGCTGCAACTTAAACAAAAAGAAATTTGTAATTCATAACGATCAATAAATAAGATAGTGTTTATAAACTCTGGCTCACATAGTCTTGCCGACCATCGGGCCGAATCAGGCCAGAGTCGGCCCGACCAACTGAAATTAGGTTCTTTACACTCTGGCTGCCATAGTCTTGCCGACCATCGGGCCAACTCAGGCCAGAGTCGGACCGATCAACTGAAATTAGGTTCTTTACAGTCTGGCTGCCATAGTCTTGCCCACCATCGGGCCAACTCAGGCCAGAGTCGGACTGACCAACTGAAAATAGGTTTTGTACACTCTGGCAGCCATAGTCGGGCTAACTTTGGGTGGAAACAGTAATCAAAGTCGGCCCTACTTTGGCTGCCGACCTATTGGCAGCCATAGAGGGCCGATCTGGGACCGACCTCTCGACTCTGTCTACCGACCAAAATTCGCACCTGGGGAGTTTGTAAGTTTGTTATTATATAAGAGGCAGTTGTTCTATCTTGTCAAGGATGATATTAGGTCAGAAATAATAATTGCGTGTGACAGTTCATTTCTACGAAAAGGGGTGAAATCGTGGTAATGTGTTAGCAATATATTACACTCAGATGCATTAATGCTGTCCTTCCGGTTTAAAGGAATTTTGAAAAGTCGTGTCATTTCTATCAAATATTCTTAGTTCGTGACATACGAATGTTCTCATATGGCATGAACTAAAAAGATTTTGATAGAAATCATACGACTTTGCAAAATACCGTCAAACCGGAAGGACAGCATTAATGCTTCTGAGTGTACATAGAATTATTTCGGAGTTTCGATTATTTTTTAGAAGAAGACTGGAGGTGATAGTGCTCTTCGGGTATCTAATTAGAGAAGGACATCTTCAGTAAAAGCAGATAATTTTCTGAAATATATAACGTGTACTTTACCTTTTCATTAAAAAGAATTTATAAAAATTAAATTTTTGAAATATAACGAGATTTTTCAAATCTTTTTTACTTTTAAGGTAATATAATTTTTAAATTTGGATATCATATATATATATATATATATATATATATATATATACGATATAGATATTTTATGATATATACAATACATATAATATTGTGTTTTATCGAAAGGTTACACCAAGGATTGCTAACGTTATGCAGTTGTACATAATTGTCATGCGAATAATGAACAAGGTATTTTAAAAAATATTAAATGTAGATTTTTTCCTAAATAACATTAGAAACGTTATAAATATTGCAGAGTGTTGGAGCTGTCTTCATTTTGATGACAAAGCGTACTACTAAATTGTACAATGCAATTTTTCGTAGACTCCAACGACTCTGTAGTTCTTTGAAGTTAGGTTTGAGGATTGTCATGGCTGACTGTGAGACTGCTCTTCATAGTAGTATTAGGAAATCATTTCCTAATGCTTCATCTTTTTTTTGCTGGTTTCATACAAAAAAGGTAATAATTTTCTGCTTGTCAAAATTAAACGAAATTTAAAATTATTTAATAAAAGGACATTACATAAAATATACAGAAACTTATTCTCGTTAATTTGGCTCATACTCAGATATTTAGTAGTTGATGCCATTCTAAAAGAATGTTCCCTCCATTGAAATACAAAAAAATGATCATTTTTTAAGTTATTCTCATTAAAGAATACTTTTTCTTCGCGTTTCTGATTATTTACCCAATTGTCTATCAATCCATCAATTTACCTATATATATATATATATATATATATATATATATACATATACTCATAATAAGAATTAAAATTTCTTATATCTTATATTTTCTTTCTTATTGTATATTTTGGTGTAAATCATATTGTACGAGTTTACATCCTTACATAGATGATAACATTAAGGTCATAATTTTTAAAGTTTGATATAGGGAACGATCGTTTAGAATATCAACAACAACATATCAGTATTAGCGCATTTTGACGGAGTCAATCTATGTATATTTTATGTGGTGTATTTTTCATATAAATATTTAGTTTTTATTTACCCTCCCTACTACTGTAGGGTTCAAGTCTCCAAAAATACATTGTTCCTCAACCTAATACAAATAATTCCTTATTACTAACGCACTTATATCTATGTAACTTATTTACTAATCGCCATATTTATTAATTTACTCTCTGCCAATGTACCCGGGCTTCCGTTTCCTGTTCCTTTTGCCTTTATCAAAAATTTTTTTAATTATCATTAAAACAAAATAAAAAAAGAACCCTTATTTCGTTCTACTAAATATTCCCTCCCCATTTTACCTTGCCCCTATCATTTTCTCTTTTCTTGCTTCTTCCAATATCCAACTTACTCTTTTACCTACACTTTTTTCATTCATTCCCCCTCCCACACATCTCTCCAACACATGCGCCCTATCCTCTTTTTCAAATTAACATATTCTACACTTCTTTTCCCCCTCATCCCTCCAATATTTACATTCATTCACTCCTTCTACCATTCTAAATTTAAACACTCTGCTCCACCTCTCTAATTTCCTCATCTTTTGTAAATGTTTTGGCATTCCCTTTCCCCTTACCATCATATACCATTTATTATAACACGACCCCTCCATTCTTTCTTACCTTTCCTCCGAATTCTTTCTTTTGCATCCCTTCATTAACTCTTGCCCTCCACCCCATTTGGTTTCTTCTTCCAATACTGCCCTTCTGTCCCTTTCCCACTTCGATCCCCCTTTTCTTTTGACTTCATCCTCAGCTTTTATAAATTTGTAACATTTTCTCGACAGACAACTCTCTCTTCCTTGTTTGAATTTTTCTTCCATTCCCTTTTCCTTTGCCTCAACACCAATTTCTCCCTACCTAGTTCTTCCCTCAACATATACCCCGGGCAATTCCAGCTTACCCCCATCGTCCATCTTAAAAACTTTTCATGCATTCTTTCCATTTTTCCAATTTCATTCCACGCTCATATCTCCACCCCATAACTCATTACCGACCATACCAAAACATCAAACAATCATATTCTCCTCTTTCAGTCATCTTTAAATTTTCTTTTTCCGATTCCCCACACTTGACCCACTACACTTCCTGCTCTTTCTACTCTCATTCTTACATTCATATCCGCTTTTTCATTATAACTAAACCAATATTCCAAATAACAAAATTCATCCACCTCTTCCACTGTCTTTCCATTCATCTTCCATACCTCATACTCCTTTCTTTTTCTCTTTTTAAATCTTTATTCTTTTGTTTTATCTATATTCACCCTTAAATCCTTTTCCCTTACATACTTGTGAAACTCATTCAATAATAATTTCATTCCATTCACTTTCTCCGCAATCAAAAATACATTATCTGCGTATGCAGATGATGTAGATTTTTTTATTAGCGTAAGCTAACGAAAAAATCCGCTTACTCCTTAAAATAACCATGTCTTTATCCCATTTAAACATTTTCTCCTCTAAATCAGACATAAATAGATTAAATAATAATGGACTCAGAGGGCAGCCTTGTCTTAACCCTCTTCCCAGCCAAAATACTTTTCCTAGTTTTTTCGAATTTTTACATTTCCCTTCGTATCTTCATAAAATTCCTTTATCCTTTCCACTAACCCTTGTTCCACCCCCCTTTCCTTCAGCACCTTCCATAAAAGACCCCTGTTCACCGATGGAAACGCTGCCTTTATATCCACAAAAGTTACCATTAATTTCCCTCTATTCCTTCGCAAATTCCAACTCATTAAATAATTTAAAACGTAAATATTCTCTAAAGTCCCCATGCCTTTTCTAAAACCCGTCTGATTCTCCGATATACAACCTAACGCTTCCACCTTATCATTTAATCTTTTTCTCACTACCTCCGCATATACCTTGTAACCCTCCTTCTATAAGATCCCACAATATTCCTTCTCATTTTTTCTCATTTCCTCCCATCGACCCATGTCTCACTTAACATTAATACATCCCACCTCCCCAAACCTGCCTAGAAACCCTCTTCTTCATTTTTCCAAATAGAGATGTTCCAAAAAACTACCTTAATCCCCTTCCTTTTTTCTCCACTACTTTCACCCCTTCTATTTAACCTTCATCTTGGTTCTGTCTACTGAAACGACCCCCTATTGCTTCCTCCAACCTCTCTTGTTCATCCATTTTCTCCTCTCCTTCACTGCGCTTTTCTTCCTGTTGCCACCCCTGTTCTCTCACAATCACTTCCCATTCTTACCATATTCCCCTTAAAACTTTCTTTCCACGCCTTCCCCTCCAAAAGCCATCCCCTTCTTCTTTTTTACCATGTTTTGTCCTTTTCTATTCTTACCTTTCTGCCTCTTAATTTATTTTTATTACTCAAGACTTTCTTTCTCTGCTCCTCATTTCCCAATTGTATCACTTAACCCCTTTGAATTCTTTTACTTCCACCACGACCCCAATATATGTAAAAATTCCTCTATTCCTTGCCTTGCGTCTATTTTGATTCCTTTTATTACTACTTTACTTTTCCGTTATTTCTTTTCCATTCCAATCTTCAACTTAATTCTCTTAGCTTTTGCTCCAAATCCAATACTTTTTCATTTCCTCTCCCTCTTCCTTTTTCCATCTTTTTCACCCTCTCCCTACATTGACCCACTTTCTCTCTTCCTTTTTTTACCTCCTCCTGAAACTATTTTTCCATCACTTCCAATTTTTCACACATCATTCCCTTTTCTTGTCTCCAGTGCTCTTCCCATTTCCTTCCACATACCTTTAATTTCCTCTTTTATTTACCCTTTTACTCATTCTAACCCTACATTTAATTTTTTCCCTAACTTCTCTATTCTCCTATTCGAATCCTCCTGTATTATGTTTAGCATTTCAACTATTCCCCCTTCCTACATTTTTCTTTTTTTACTTTCCCCCTCATTGCTATTCGGACTTGAATTTTTCTCCCCCTCACTTCCTATCTCCTCTCCTTTCTCTTTCCTCTTCAAAGACAATTTTCCTCCTGAAAGCCTTCGGCGTATTTAAAGCTACTTTCTTTTCCCTTTTCCCCACTCTCCTGCACTCACTATACTAGAAAAATCACTTTTAATCTGATCTTTCTCAAACGCCGGCTCTTGTCTCTCTCTGTTTTTTCCTACTCTAATTTTTTCCCCAAAAGACATACCTAACTTACCGACCCACTTAACATCAAAAACCCTCTTTTAAAGTTAAAACCTTTTACACAATTACCCGAAAAATACTTTTTCTTCTTACCCTATCCGCTTCTATCATTATTTACTCCCCTTACCCCTTTACACCCGTAAATCAAAAACACTTACACTCCTTTAGGCTTACCTTGCACTCCTAACCTCACTATACACATTCAGATTTTACTCTTGTTTAATTCCTTTCACACTACTTTTCTTTTTTTCTAATCACGGTTTTAACTCTCAGTCATTTAATTTCGAGCGTCGAATAAGAAGCAAATATTGTTCTCTAACTTTATTTAAATGTTGAGATAAAATCATGCAGCATCTATGCTAGAAGTTCAGCACTCTGAGAAACTGTTGGACGAGTTGCTCTTTTTATCTTGACTATACCAATGGCGTTCAATGAGTTTTATCTCATTGAACTCATTGAATCTTGGCTGTTTGACAAATAGTTTGGCAGCTCCATTTTACGTTAAGCAAACAGTTCTACCAAAAGTTTTTAAATGTATCTGTACCCCAGAGAAAAAGGCTTTATTATAGTTAGGCTGTTCTTGTACATAATATAAGGATAGGTTATATATTTAGAGTTCAAATTCATTTCTTGAATTCAATATATTAATTATTAAACTTTAAAGATTTTATTAATTAATGTCATTTTTAAGGCCAAACACAGAAATTGGAATAGATTTGGTTTGAAACGCGTGAGCAGTGAGATTATTGACTTTGCTTGCTGTTTAGCATTAGCGTCGCCAGATCGATTCAACGAGGGAATCGAAATTTTGAAAGAGAAAGTAGCAAATCATGATGCTCATTTAGAAAGAAAATTGTTGAAATTTATAAAGTATGTGGAAAGATTTTGGGGGAGAAAAAAAGAAAAATTATGTGTTGGCCAACTTGAACATAGGACAAATAACTTGTGTGAATCTCTAAATAGCAGATTGACCCTTAGACTGGGTGGTTGTCATCCTCCTGTTTGGAAATTTATTGGCAGGTATATTTAAATATTTATAATATTATATAAATGCATGATATTTGCCAAATAAAATTTATAAATACAATAACAATTTCTATTTATCCTTTTACTAATATACAATGCACGTTGTACATGATTGATCTTTCTATTTCATCAATTTTTTAATTTTCAACATTTTCGTATTAAAAATAAATAATAATAGAATATGCCAGATTCTTTCTAGTTTTCTCAGAAAGCAAATATCAAAGAACATCTAAAAAATAATTTCAATTGACATGGTTATTACCGAATTTTTTACTGCACTGTTCTTTGCGTAAGAAGCAATTAAAAATCATTTTATTTAAAGGAACACTTCTTAAAATACGCAGCCGACTTATCTCTGATAGTTCTCGAGACATCGCATTAGTAATATCTTGTTACCGTTACTGTTTTTTTAAATTTAGCATTATATAACGTCCACATTTATACTCCCAAATTTTTCAGTCTATCTGCAATTTCTTAAACGTTAATTTAATCTTTTCAACTGTCTTTCCCGTTAGAAGCTTTTACTCTGATTTTTCTTCCTAATATAAACTACGATCTCTTAGAACTGATAGAATTTCTTCTTTTTTCATACGTTAGAAATAATTTAGCGTTGCCAAATGATAATTTTAAGTGGATTACCTCCCAAGTAAATATAGAAACACTTTAGATCGTACATAATATCAAAAATTCCTAGATAACAATTAAAATTGTGACATTTGTTACTTCTTTAATGCATCGATAATTTCTCTTTTTAATATCTCAAATAGTTTTCACTGTCATCACATCATCTTAGAATGCGACCTTAACAATGTTATTTGTCACATAGAAGTATGTGACACCAAAGCATTGGTGAAGTTCGTATAGGTAAAATCGATAGTTCTTCAATAAATGTATCTCAAAATCTTACTACAATCACGGTTGTTACACGGTATTTACCTAAATCTTAATTTACACATTAAAGAATGATCACATATAGCTTATATGACACGATGCTTATTATTACAATGTTGGACACTTAGTAAGTTATATTAAACTTAATTACTATTTGTTTTGACTAATCTGTTCAATAATGAGTTTTAAACATATATATTTTCAAAAAGTGGCAAAATTAAAATTCTTGTCTTTCTTTAGTTGTCACAATTTTATTATGAATTTGATTGTAGTTTTTAAAAAATATATATAGTCAACTTTTTTTAATAATTATGAAATTATCCCATGACTATACTCTACACAGAAAAAACCCGACTCACTTTTGTTGCATCTCATTTGGAAGTCGGTCTCAAAATGAGCTAATCACGAATCTGATATCAGAATTTGCAAAATTTAAAAATGCGAATTCAATGTAGCGAGTGAAATAATAAAAATAAACTGCACTTGCTTGATTTTTTACATTCAAAATTTTTTAATTTAACTGATGAGAAATGTGTTTTTTTGGGATTCGATTCAAATTAACTAATATATATGTAAGTTTTTAAAAATTCCGCTGATATATTGGATCCGCCATTTTGAATGCTTTATATTTCAGCATGGGATTCATGTTCAACACGTTAAAATACCCTTGAGTTATAAATTTTAAAATAATCCACTAACTTTTTTATTAAATCGGCCGCCACATTGCATTTGACATTTTTAATTTTTTAATTCTGACATTAAATCCGTAATCAGCGAAGCCAAATAACATTAATTTTTGCTGTGACTGAAAATTTTAAAGTATTTTGCACTGTTAACCACTTCACTGGCAGGGCGTTCCCAATGGCGTTCCACGCGCCGAGGCCCAGACTGGCAAAAACATATACGTATAATATTACCATTGATAATAATAAATAATAGTTATTTATATATGTTATATTTATATATATTATTAATAATTATATTATTATATTATAATATTGTAATATAAATATCTTTTTTTAATAAAAATACAAGTTTTATAGTGTAAAAATTGAAAAAAAGTGGAACGCCATTTCTTGAAAATTATTAAAAATAGCCGATTTGAACGTTCGGAAAAACGTTGAAAATCACAAACACTAAAATTTTTGTTGTGATAATCTTGTTCCCTAATGTTTAAATTATAGAAATATTGCTTTACAATAGTTAAATGTGGTGTACACTCTTTAAAAAAAAGAGTTTTTTAGGAACGCCATTTCGGTGTTTTTGCCAGTCTGGGCCTCGGCGCGTGGAACGCCATTTGGAACGCCCTGCCAGTGAAGTGGTTAAAATAATATTATACTTACATTTATACAGAAATAAGTGTTTTTAATCATTACTGAAAACATAAAAAACTTTATTTTGACTCTTTTTTGAAAATATATATGTACGTACGAATATTTTGATATGTTTTTTATTGCATATATTTGAGGGCGTAGAGACAATATGTACCGCTATACGCGCGTTTAGAAAGGTAATGGCTATCAAAATAGTAGTAAGCGCCTCTGAGCCGTTCACTACTACTTGATTGGTATTATCTCTTCTAACCATGTATAGCTGCAGATATTTTATCCATGCCTTTAATTTTGGACTCAGATTTTCATCACTTGGTGTGGAACAACATATCTTTAAAATGGTTTTTGGTTTATAGTGCTATTACAGAAATTAATTGTGGACGAGGAAATTAGATTAGAAAATCTCAATGATGGTATCATTATGGCAGATCCAAGAAACGCTAGAGATGTTGAAAGAAATTTAATTATATCATTGGCAAGAAGAGATTTAGATTATGGCGGGTTAGTATATGGGACGTTTCACATCAAACAAAGCAGTGTTGTTGTAATAATTGTATTTGAAGAAAACTAACGTTAAGGAATATGTCAACATAGATTCAAAGTTTTAGCTTCTCTAGTAGTTGAAACTGAAAAGGCGTCAAAATCTGACGTCAGATTTGTATTAAGCTCATTGAAAATTGTCTATAGTTCTGCTTTATTTAATGTGGAATTTAATTAATTTAATTTTCCCTTATTTTTTTACTATGAAGGTAATTTTTCTTGTAATATTAAGGGGATATTCCAGTTCAAAATGTCAAAAACAACTTTTTTTTTGTTTTTATTTTCGGATTTCTTATAGTGTCAAGAAAACTTTCCTAAAATAATATTGCAAAATTCAATGTAACACAAAAGTTATACATTCTTATTCTTCGCCATGTCAAAGATGTTTTTGTATGCGGATAAGTAATCGAATTTGAATGTTTTCTCATTTGCATTTTTCAAAAAAGACAAACAAAATTTTATTTGGTGTTGCTGATCACAAATTAGATATAAAATTTTTAAAATTCAAAATGGTGGATCCAATATGGCTGAAGAGAAAATTTTTTTATATTAATTTTTTTGTCCATCAAATTGGATCCGCCATTTTTAATTTTGAAAATGTGATTTCATATTCGTAATAAACCCACGAGTAACGATTTTTAAACAAATCCGATGACTTTTTTAATAAAATGTCAAAACTTATGAACAAAAACTTTAAATGCGTTTTTCTCAATGTCTTTTTTTGATCTGGTAAGACTGATATCTCGAGTTCTTCTGAAGCGATTTTAAAAAATCAAACGGCTTTTGATTCAGAGTCATCATGCCTATAAGTGAAACCTCAAAAACTGGAAAATTTCCAACTCTCCTTTATTTTATAAGAGAAATTCTGAATTAAAACACCTTTTTGCATATTTTTGGGGAAACAGTACTCTAAAAAAAGTGGGGAAAGAAAATTCCACTTTTTTGAGGTTCCATACCTGAAGAAATATCAAACGAAGAGAATGTCACTTTGTTTTTGGTTTTATCTGTTTTAAAAAGTTTGGAATCCATCTTACCACTGAAAATGGGTATTTTCGAAAATGTCGTATATCGCCGCCATTTTGAAATTAAAATGAAAAAAAATTGTTTTTAAATTTTTAAATAAACTATTTATTATATGTAAAAGAAATTTTTTAAATAAATGTCATAGTTATTTTAATAATATATACTAAAAAATACTTCTTTCTGCCTGTTTTGAAATTAAATGTCCCCTTAATATTTTTATAAAATTATTCTGATTGAGTAATTTTCTATTATCAAAATCGTACGACGAAGAACACCATTCTCTTCTACCATGGTATATGATTTGGTCTGTAATAGTTATTGTATGACTATTTTAATTATCACTTCATTATGAAAAATATGAACATGAATAAATAATTATTTATAGAACTCTATTAACAAGTCAAGCTTGTAATTTTGAAGCATTTTTTTGTTTTATAATTCTTTAATCTTTAATTTCCTAATCTTAATCTCTTGTAATAACCAGAAAATTGATTTATTTGTTTGTAGAGTGCATAACATGTAAAATACCTGAAATTTTAAATTATCTCTAATTTATTCTATTTGCGCATTTGTAAATTATAAGTGAACTTCTAATTTTTTACTTATACAATCCTTTGTACAGAAAGATATTAAAATTTATCTATCTTGTTTTTTATAGATTATATTCTATAAATAATATTAAAACTTTGTATCTAATAATAGTTTATTAAGCTACGGTTACACCTCTGCAGGGTGCTTCCCTGCACAGGCAGGAGCAAAAATAATGAGAGAAAAATTACATCATATTTGAATTCACTTACTCTCTTACTTATGTATGTTTCCATAATAACCTGCAGGCTGACTGCAAATGTATAACCGTAGCTTTAGCTTTAATACTCAAAATTTTTGAGAATTCAGAAATACTCGAGTATTACACTTTACCAGAGTTAGAATTCTTCCGAGCACTCTAAATATTTGAGCGCATAAATTTACTCCAGTATTCGATACAGAAATGTATCTCTTTACATAGCTCTTTACACCCCTTGAATAATTTGTTTTATGTTTGTCTTCATTGAATTTTCATTGGTTCATTTAAATACAAAAATCTTATTTATTTAAATCATTTTTAGACATCTTGAAACATTTCTACGAACCTGTTCTCAAGCTTAAATTAAGAAGTCAAGGGTCTTGAATGATATATTCCATTTCGTTACAATTTGTAAGTTGAGAATCTTATAAATTATTATTTCTTTATATAACAATAGTATCATATAGCGTGTATAGCCGCCGCAGTCAGGATTTATAAGGCCCCCTATAGTAAGGGCCGTCAAAACTTATGTTAAAATTGACCTATTTTTTTACATATAGGTCACAAAGAGGATAAATAATGGCTTCATATTACGTCAAAACCTATGTCTAATTTGACCTATTTTTTGATCTATAGGTCAAAAAGAGGATAAATAGCAGCCTTACATTACGTTAAAATCTATGTCTAATTTGACCTATTTTATTACCTGGAGGTCAAAAACAAGATAAAACTTATGTTAAAAATCACCTATTTTTGACCCATAGGTCAAAAAGAGGATAAATGACGGATAAAAATACATGTTTAATTTAACCTATTTTTTGAGCTATGGGTTTTATAAGGGGCCTTAATGTAGGCCATCATATTACGTCAAAATTTGATCTATGTTTTACCAACAGGTCAGAGCTTGCCCCCTTAAACACAGCAAAAAGAAAGTCTTATTTTTAACTATGAAAGGTACCTTATTTTAAGGTGCAACATTTTTGAGACAGCTTTTGTTTAATTTCAAATCTTATTTTTTTTGCTGAATATCAACAAAAAATGTGCTGAATGTAATGCAATTAAGCATGTTGAAAATGAGCAGTTCTATAGAGGAGACCAGGGCGTATTGGATCACTTTTCACTTATTGTTGATTAACTTAGTTATTCTTGCTTTAATAAACATTTCATCATATGGAAAACTTTACTAAACATCTCAGCTTTCAATAAAAAAAGTACGCCCTAATATTATTTTAATTTTTTTTCTAGACAATGTTTTTGGGGAAATGCAAGGTGAGCAATTACGCCTCGGGCTGGGGCGTAGCAGATTACTATCCGGGGCGTATTAAATCAGCAATAAAATTTTAATTTTTATCACGAAATATTATTTAATATTGACAATTTTGGTTTCTATTGTATATTTATTTCAAAGAATATTGAAAATGGAACATATTTAATTTAAACTTTGAACATTTTCATGCAATTTTCAAATTTTAAAAAGTTGTAGCGAAATGTAAAATCTATTTACTTAATAAATCTATTCTCCAATTTTTTTTTATAAAGGGTCATCATTGGTACTTAATATATAAATTACAAGAAATTAAACTTGACAGGATTATTTTATTAATGGGATAAAGGGTTATCGTTGGTACTTATTAATATATAAATTACAAGAAATTAAACTTGACAGGATTATTTTATTAATGGGAATTTCCATGAAAGAAGTCCGTGCGTCACTATTTTAAAATTGGCTGTATCTTTTTTCCAATTATTATTAGAGTAAAATTCTTATTTATTATGATATACATTAAGAAATATAAGAAAATGTCTAAATTCAATTTCAATTTTACAGCTTGATGTATCAAAGATATATTATTTTTATGTCGTGACACACGAACCAAAAATGTCCGCTTTTTGTGGAAATGCCCTAATATTTTAAATATAATATATTTTTCTTAATAAATACGCCAAAGTGATCCATTACGCCCTGGAGGTTTTTGTTGAAAATTTTGTTATTTTTATCAATACCGTAAGTATTAAAAAAAATTGACAATTGTTCTTTAAGAACAAATGTTTAAAGCTCAAAACCTGATATACAAAAAATTTTTACAAGTAATTTTGAAAAAGACATAACAAAAAATAAAAAAATTCAAAAATTTACTTTTAAGCGTCAAAATTACTTTTTCTAACATATTTTTAACAATAATAAATGAATAACAATGAAACTTGGTACAAACTTACAGTATTTAAAAGTAGATATACTTTTAACTGTGTAGAGATGTGTATTTAATTGAGTCGAACACGGAGAAAACTGAATATTTAAAAGTAGATATTGAAAAAATGTATGAATCCTAAAACATCTAAAATATTGAATTGTAATATCATAATTTTTTTGACAGAAAATCTAATCTAGAAATAAAAATTTGGCTTATTTTACTACACACAAGAAAAAAGAATATATTTTGACAATTTTATGTTCATTTCTTAAGCCCATTTTTCATATATACATCTGTACTAAATCTAACAATAATTTAAACGTATGCTGCAAACCTAAGAAAACTATTTTTAACACGTTTCAACCTTATTAAATGGTAGGAATAATAAAACATCCAAATAACACCCTCACAGAGGTTGTTTTTGGTACGCGACCCGGGTTAATATATATTTACACTCTTATTAAAAATAAGTAATGTTTAAATTAACTCTTCTTTGGAGTTGTTTTGTAACTTAAAAATGTTTATTCTTAAATCTGGTGATCGTCAAATTCTTAAATTTTCATCAGTGAAATGAAATGAAATAGTAAACAAAATTAATTAAATATCTATTGATTTGTAGATTTTATTCAACATAATCAGAATGAGCACCAAAAAAGGGAATCAGAATATAAATTCTCCATTCGAATTCTATCGAGAGTTAGAATCACTACAATGCTTTTCCAAAGCCATCAAAACTGGATTTACAGTATTAAAATTGGAAGCATTTGACAAAATTGATTCCTTACATATTGATATGTCAATGAAGGTTTACATTATACTTGTTAATTATATGCTTTATTACTTGTATATGCTTTATAACTTATATTGATGAATCCATAGGAGACATCTCAAATTATTTACGGGAGAAACCATATTTTTATGTGTTTACTCTCATGACCTTAATATTTATTAGCCCAGAATAAATCCTATACCCTTTAATTGTAATAATACTTGAAGAAAATTTGTTACTCATTATTTAATTGTTACTTTACTATCGACAAAATTATTATTTAGATGAATTTTTGTGACTTTTCGACATACATTACATTCATCGTCGCAGAAAGTGAAGGAACGGTATGTATTTTAAATATATAATTACATAAATCTATTCCTTTTTTATTTAGAAAATAAAATTAATCAATATCAACTTAATAATCATACTATATAGCAAAATTAAACTTTTAAATTTAAATAGATTTAATATACTATTTTATTACTCATATAATTACTAATCTGAGCATCCGGAAAAATAATGGTTTCGTGATCAATATCTCATTTAAAAATTCGTGAATTTTTTACAAATGGAGAAAAACGTTTTCTATTTTGAGAAATAGTTATTGAAAATTTTTTTTTAAATACATGGGAAAAAGGAGTTTTGATTGATTTGGTATTGACGTCTCATTTTTATAAAATACAATATTTCTGTTTCATAATTGGAGAGGTGATAGAGGAGGTTCTACAAGGCGCGTTTCTCTCTGTTTTTACATTAATTTTGCAAGGAAATTATTTCACTAACGATTGATAGTGGAGTAATTTGAAGTTGAGACATTTTGTTAATTCAAGCTGTGTCCAATACCGAAAATTGGCTCCACCTCCTTAACCCTCTATCCGTCGCATCTTTTTAGGGTTTCGTGGCCAAGGGCCAAAACCCTTATAGCGAGACTTCGGTGTCCGTCCGTAGTTTTAAAGTCTTATGTATTATATATTAAGTTTTAAGTATTATAGCGAGACTTTGGTATAAGAAAGCCCTAAGTCTTATGTCTTAACAACCGGTGTAATGTTAATGTTTGTCATGATAGCCGCTACCATGGCAATCGTTGTTATGTTAATGTTTGTCATAACAACCGCTGCTATGTTAATGTTTTCCATAACAACCGTTACTATGGTAATGGTTGTTTTTTATTCATTCATTATCATCATTTTTATTCATCATTTTTGTCATTTTAGGCCACGAAACCCTATGATGTAGGAGAATTGCGCCTGCTTCTCTGCCTGATTTTTTAACGCGATCACATAAAAAAACCCGACTCATTTTTGTTGCAACTCATTTGGAAGTCGGTCTTGAAATGAGTAATCAACAACTTAAAGTGACTCAAAATGAGTAAAATAACAATATTCTAGTTACTTTCTTTTGTGTTTCACATGTTTTGTGTTCCATGGTTGCCCATCCCTATCTGTCAATTGACAAATCTCTAACCTAAAAAATGTTTTCCCTTTCTCATAATAACAATAAATCGACTGCAAGTATTTATGTTTTGACAAGTGCAACGTGTTTATTAGTTATAAACAATTATTTTAATTCATATTTTTATAAATTATTCTTAGCTTTTCCAATGTGATTGTAATTTTGTCGTAAAGAATAAATGATACCCCTTAAGACTCATTTTGAGTCTTTTCTCTAGAAACTCAGAATGAGTCGAAGGGGTATAATTTTTGTTGCAGTTTAAAATGAGTCTCATATGCGACTCATTTTGAGTCCGATTTTTTTCTGTGATCCGTCGCAGGTGCGAAGTTTTTTAACTTTGCGTAAAGAATTCAATTACAATAAACTGAAAATAAATAAATACTCAAAAATTGTTTTAAAATAAAGACTAAGAGTGTTGTGAAAGGTACTGAGAATATAAAATTATAATTTATTGTATTTTAATAGTTATAAATAAAAAAAGAAACTGGGTGAGGAAACTTTTCACTATGCGACGGATGGAGGGTTAAATACTGACGAACGAATAGATTCACTCGTCTCTGTGCTTGCTGCCACATATTACCATTCACTTTCGACATAAAGTCAACTTTTATAATTAAATTTTTCAATATTTATTTCAAAAATTACTTTCAAATTTCGAAAATATTCTTTATCCGCATGAATTTCCCTAATTATCCTGATAAATTCAAACTAGGTATTTTTAGTTATTTAGGAGTGAGACGTCCCGGTAAAAAAGGTTGCTTTAGAAAATATGCAAATAAATAATACAAAAAATCTTAAAGCTCATTCTAATAGGTTTTTATAAAGAATATGATACAAAATGAGAAATTACATTTTTAGTAAAGTTTGAGTAACTTTAGCAATAAAATAGTGGTTCTTTAAAACTTCTACACGGAAAAACTTTCTTCATGAGTTATTACGAAATTTATTCACGAATTTAGCATATGGAAAAAATTTAAAACTTTTTAAAGAAAAACTTTAATTTTAAAAAATTTCATTAAATTTTTTTTAATTCATAAAAAAATACAGCACTGCGATAGTTGTCAATTTTTTTTGTAGTATAAGTTACTAGGATTTAGTGTTTTATTGATAAGGATAAAATCAACTTTATAACCCTATTTCTCTTAGAACCTATATTAATCTTATCTGCTTTTGTCAGCCTGTGTAATCTAATTTACATAATATAAATTTTTATTTAGGCCAAAATTGCTTTCTGTGTCGTTGGAAAATCGAAAATTGATAAAGACGTATTGTCTTTCTTAAAAACACAAAAAGAAATGAAGAGAATCAAATATATAATGGGGCCGTTAGATGAAAATCTATTTGTATTATGTAAAGAACTGTTTAAGTGCAGTTATTCAACATCTTGGTTCAATATCAGACAGGTATATATGTATGTCACTGATTCTCAGTGTCATACTTATAGTTTGTAGCGATTATCCGTTGAGAATCAATGAGTTTTGCCTGATTCAGATTTAGAAAGTTTATGATAAACCGTTTAATTCGATAATAAATCTTTTTTTTCATTTAAAAATACATCCCTCATAGCACCGTGATATTTCAAAATACCCCTAGCACGCCCTGCAGATATCAATTTGTTTTAGCGAATTGAATATCTCTATGATTTCCTCATGATATTGCAGGAATATTTAAATCGCCATAAACAAATTGATATCTCCAGGATGTTCTACGGACATTCTGAAAATCCCTGTATTTTAAGGGTTGGTTATATTTTTAATTTATATTAAATAAAAGGATATAATAAATTATTTAGTTGATAAAGGGATGTTGGCTACGCAACAAATTGCCAGTACAACAAAGTCACGCTGCTCTTGAACTACTAAAAATGGCACTTGCATTGCCACTTATGAGTAAGAACAAAATTATTGAAGGTGCAGGACTAGTACTTAATATGGCTAAAGACAAGAACCAGAAATTATTTTGCAATGAAATTATGGGAATAGTGGCAACATTGTCCAAGCAGATGAGTGTTTTCAATCTCAAAGACAACCACATTTTAAATATTCTTTTTAATGCTGAACAGCAATATGCGTATTTAAAAAAATGTAAAACAGCATCTGATTTATTGGGTAATATATAGAACTATTAATTAATATCCCTATAAACAAATTGATATCGAGCATCGAGAGAATGTATTAAAGCTGGTATGTTAAATCCTTTATTTGAATTTTAGCGTATTGAAGTGCTAGGTCGAATCCATTATCTTACAATGCTTTCAATTGAAAATAGAGTTAAAATTAATTTAAAACGATTGATTTAACATACTGAGTTTTAATAAATTCTAGTGATTCTCGCTATCCAATTCACTTTTCCAAAGATTTGCTTATTAATATAAGAACTAGCTCGTCCTTGTAAATCATTCATTAACTTCTATTCTTATCTATTCTCATTTAATATCATATAACCTCAACATATTTATCTCGATTTTTTTCACACCCTTCATTTCTTCTATAAAACCATCTACTACATTCTGCTCATCTTCTGATTTACATCACATAATCTCTAAAAATTCACTTTACTTTTCGATTAATACCATTCATTTAAAATGAATGAAATCAATAAAGACATTTATTTAAAATGTCTTTATTGATAAATTATATTACTCAAAACCATTTTTCATTATTTTCCTTTCACTATTTTTAAAAACTTTGGAAACAATCCACTAGTGTAGCATGTCTACTTTTACAATTCAGTAACATTTATTTAATTCACTTTTTCCCTTTTAAGTACCTCTTTTTTTTTTCTTCCATCATATAACTCCCTTTAACAATTTTCTTAGAATGTCTGAAACATCGACCATCACTAACTCTAATTCAACTTATTTTATCTAACTATACTCAATTTGAATCAATCAAAATTCCACTAATTTCAACTCAATGAATGATATTTCATTAATTAATCAATAGAATTACACTGATTTTAACTCAGTAAACAAGCTTTTTTTACTTTATCAGTAAAATTACCACTGTCAGTGGTATTCCACTGACTTATCAAAGAAAACTCATTGATAAAATTAAAATCAATAAAATTCTTACTTATTTAGATTTAAAGTGTACTTTATTTTATCAAACATAATTTTTAGGGTTCTATGTATAGGTCAGGAAGAAACAGATTTGTTTGAAAATGTTCAAAAAAATTTCGCTATCACCAAATAAAAATCTCTTCACAGGATGCTTAAGAGATAGTTTAATATGCCTTTACAGGAACCTTGACGAACACAATACAATGCATTTTTAAGTACTTCTATTAATAATTTCACCACTCAAATCTTCAACTCTACGTAACTTAAATGTCAACATTCCAGAGTCCAAATTTTTTTTAATCAATTGATTCTTAATTAGTTTCGTTTTACTTCTCTTGGTTCTTCATTGATTCTTTTTTAATTGTTTTGGTTGTATATTAATTCTTCTTTGCCTTCTTTGCTTCTTGTAGATCTCTGGTGAATTTTTTCATTATTTTGATCCCCTTTGGATAATCTTTTGTTCTAATCGAATCTAATCATTTGCCGAAATTAAGCTGTATATTTAAAAAAGAGAAAGTTGGACCCTACATTAGAGAATCCATTGTACCAAGCTCCAGCTCGTACGTTTACAACAACCCATTGAGTCCTGTTCTTCTCTAGAAGTCCAGTATTTCTCTCAAAGGAGCTGACAATCAAATCTCGCAGATATTCCGCTGCGAGTTCTAACTTTTCCTGCGTCTTGTAAGAGGTGGGGAAGTGACCAAAGGAGGCCTCGAGGTCCTCAGTAAATGAGTCACAGTTAGTACTCCTAGGATCACGTCTCCACTTTTGTTCCCGATCCTTCTATTCCAGTCTGAATGTGACAAGTCTATGGTCCGAGAGTGAATCTTCATCAGACACTGTCCAGTCCCTTACACCACCCCACACAGACCTGAAGCAGATCGTAATATCCAACACTTCTCTCCTGTTAATAGTAACGAAGGTTGGCTGATTACCCTGAATTAAAAATTCTAAATCTGTATCTATCAGAAAATCTAGTAGATTTCTTCCTCTGTCGTTAATGTCAGTGCTACTTCAAACTACGTAGTGGGCATTGGCATCGCAACCTATTATCAAAGGGAGACTCTGCTGTTGACAATACTCCTACAACTTTTCCACCTCTCTTGGTGGCGTAGGTTCTCCCTCCGAACCCGGAAAATAAGCGGAAGCTACTACAACCTTCCTTTTATTTCCGTTCTTCTCTGAGTCTTAGCCTTTATGACAGCTAAATCTCCAGTTATCAATTCCAACAAAGGGAAAGCGTCTAGACCTTTATAGATCAGACACGCCCGTGGAGCTAATTCATGTGGTGAGCAAACTAGCTCTCCGCATCCATTTAGACCTCTGATTCTCCCCTTGAAAACCCAAGGTTCTTGAACAAAGGCTAAAGCTGTCTGCATCTTTGTCAAGCTCTTCGCTAAAATCGCCGAAGCACCTTTACAATGATGCGAATTGATCTGAATACATTGAATCCCGGAAAGAGTCATTTTAAAGGCTGATTCACGGTCTCCTCAGACCTGGCTCGAGCTCACCTATCCACTTGTTGCAAGGTTGAGTCCCCTACGGTCCTCTCACCAGCAAGAAGCGTATCACGCACTCTAGTGTTGCAATCCTCCAAAGGAAGCTCTGCAATACTTTCGTGCTTAGAATTTAATTCTTCATTCACAGTGTCTATGTTTGGTCCCACGAGTTAAAAGGAAATAAAGGTCTATCCTTGGAGAGCCTCGATATAAGGATAAGGCTAATTATATCCAAGAGGTCGTCTTGTATCTTGGAGTCTCGTTTAAGATACCTCCGTTCGGAGCACCACCATGGGGACAAAGCGTCCAGAAGATGGGCCCCTCCTGTAACACAACCGTTCCCGAGCTTTACGAGAGCTAAGTTATGCCCATCGCTGGTCGTCCACTATCCACCCCACCCCCCGGTGGAACCCGAAGGATTTGGTGACCCTGGTATCATTCATCCATGGACACGAGTTCATTACAGATTGGGTGGAAGAGTTTCTTCTTGGTCAGACTCTCTCCAACTGGAAATCTTCAGAATGAACCCGCGGGTAAGCCTCTGTTCATGCCGTCTCTCCCGATGACCTCTCGAAATTCTTGAGTGGCCGACCCATTATGAAGGGTTTGCCCTCTCAATCGCCACGAGAGACATCGAAATATAGTTTTCCTGATGGGAAAAGAGACCTTCAAGACAACCCACCATCAACAAGATCTTGAAACCCCTAGGGAGAGTAATCTTTTGTTTGTTTATAGTTCTCTTTTTCTTAAAAATAATTTTTCTTTGAACTTTGCAATTATTTGCATAAAATAGATTTAAAACATATGAGTTCTTTTTTCTCTCTAAGTCTTTTATATCATACACTTAAAAATCTTCCAAAGAAAGGTGAATCTGCGTAATGATTGGATTAAAAATTATTCAAATATTTTTTTCACAAAATACTGAACAAACTTGGTTTTAGAGAAGTCTTAAATCTGATAACAATGAAGAGATATTAAAAATGTTGATATCCTCTGAGATTATTAAAAAAATGTTACTTAAAGAAATTTCCGAAAATGTTAAAGAATTAATGAAGAATAATTAAACAGAATAATTTCGAATGGAAAAACAGAATCTAAATTTCGACTTGTTAAGTATTGTCTATAAATGACTTTTACAATCTCTCACATTAGGGTTTTTCGTACTTCCCTGTATCATTTTCAATCATCCTCTGATACATGCAAAATTATTTTTGTAATTCCACTAATATACTAAATATATGTTTTATTAAAGTCATAGATAATTTATTTGTGCAATTATTTATAGAGTCACTTAAAGACATAGAAAAGAAAATGAAACCAATTAAGTGCAGGTCCGAGATTGTGAAGAAACTTCGTGACGATATGAAAAATAATTCATCAACAATGTAATTAAAGTTATTGTTATAAAACTTATAGAAATATATTTCCATTTATAATTTGTTTAACGTAAAATATTTGTAAAAATTGCATGCATCCTTACAGCAGCGGGTGCGTTATAGCCTACGGTATTTTTTAAAGGCCTCAGCTATGTATTTAATTTAAAATTTTTATTTTCGCCTATCGAATCCGCCATATAAAATTTCAAAAATTTGACTACAAAAACCCCATGTAAAAAATGTCCATTTTTCTTACATCAAATTTAAACGTTTTTTGTCAAATATTCATTTATGATGATCTAATCATTCCTTTAAAATTTGAAGGTGATCATATATATGCCCTGTTTAGAAAATATAGGGGTCAAAGGCAGATTTAATATAGTAAACAAATTTGCAACAATTCTATCAATTCACTAAAACTTGTTACTCGAGGATTTTTAGGATCGCTAATTACGAATTTGATAATAGATTTCAGAAATTCACAATAGCGAACACAATATAAAGGGATCATTAATTACAAATTGAACATCAGATTTTATTAATTATTACAAATTCTTACTCTCTTTTTGTTTACAAATTTTTAGGAAATATGTATGCAGATACCTTAGATTTCGTACACCTAGGTTATGTGGGGTTTTCTATTCAAAATTATAAAACTTGTTCAATGCCCTTGATCATCTATTTTTTAAACGTAGTGGTTAACTTTTACTTCCTATATTTTCTAAACGGGGAGTATACTCACATTGAAATTTTATAGAGATTATTGTAAGTATTATTATGTGAATATTTAGCATAAGAAAAATTGAAACTTCCAGATACGAAAAACGGTCATTTTTTGGCAATGCTCTTTGTAATAAGTTTTCCTAAAAAGCATTAAATAATATTTTTCAAAAAAGTAAGGTCATGATAAATAAACTAAATAATTATATTCGGCATTTAAAATAGGGTATTCTAATAGCATTTCAATAATATTTTTATTTCATACAAGATATTTAATATTAAAGTATTTGAAATTCTGTAATTTAATTTAATTCATTGTATTAAATCTTACATCTAAAAATCCAATAAATTTAAATTTAAATTTTTTCTTAGGAAAACTTTGAAGGCACATTCGAATTATGTTACTAAATATGGAATATTCTATAAATGTAAGTTTCTTATAATTTTACAGTTAAAAATATAACTAAATAATTTACTTATAACAGCTACTCATGTTATAAAAGCGTATCCGGAGTGAAATCGAGACTAGTGTGAAGTTTATTATAATTAAATTACACAAATGTCGATTTCTCTGCAGATGCACCCATAACACATATTATTTTCTATAATCACTTACAATTAGAGTCAAAAATGACAAACTTTTATAAACTAATATACCGATTTACAGTCGGTAATTTGTCAATGTTTGGTCGTCTTTAGTAAAAAAGAATGTTGGGTTAGGAATGGGTAATTGTTTAATTTATTTTCTTTTCTAAAACTAGTGCGGTAAAAAGAATACTGAGTTTTTGGTAGAATGTGTTATAGACAATTTTATTATCTACTAAGTATACAATTACAAGCTGCATTTCAACGAACGCAACTTACACGAAATTGAAAAATATTCTTTTATATGTGGTGCAAACAGTACTTTGTTTAATGCACTGTAAAAACTGGTATCACACTCGTGTCTTAAAATGAGTTGCTTTAAGTGTTTAAAGTCTTTAAAACATTAAAGTTGACTTAATACACGTAAGTTACATAATGTGTCTCGAAATGAAGTGATAAATGTATGGGACAGTTTGTAACATATTAAAATGAAACATATATCTGTTGCAAATATGTGGACACAAGATATCTCATGTGTTTCATTCAAATATGGGAACAAAACGTCTCAAAATGAGACAGTTGTTTTGAAGTGCATCTATTTAAGCAAACTGCTAATTATTTGAATAGTATGTTTAGCAGAGTTAGGAACATATATTTATTTATGTAATATACGTAATTTCATACAAATGTTTTGCGCGGCTGTATATGTCATAAAAACCTACTACGCAGACATTTAAATTTTACTTTACCATCAAGTTTTCTTTCATCAGGCGGACATTTTGTTATTTGACTCAAGTTTAATGCATATTTGCAATTGGGCATAGCAAACTTGCTGTAAACATTTTTGCTTTCTGGGTAGTGCATAGCGTACAATATTTCGATTTTACTACAGGCGTTGACAAAGATAAATTCCTACTATGAAAGGTGCATTTATTTCAAATGAAGTAATAAAATATCAAAATCCTATTTCTTATAGATTCTTTTATTTTATTAACTACACTGATTTAAAAGAATTTATGTTTCTCTTTAAAAAATATTACTTTATTAAAAAAGGTGTAAATTATAATTCTCAAAAAGATCTCATATCTTGCGTTAGTAGGCTATCTTACAATTTTATTATTAATATTTAATTATAATAATGTAGGCTTTGGCTTTTTAAGATCATTAAAATAATTCTATTTTTCATGAATCAAAATATTTTCATGAAGTATCCAGTAACTTTGAATATACAATCTGTGAGGCAACTGATGTATTAAAAGACATATATATGTTTGAAACGGAAGAAGGTATTCTACTTCAAATTGATTTTATTATCATTATTCTTTTTGAAAAGTATTCATCTACTGAACATTATATAATAATTTTTTTATCACTTTCTCTAATTAAAAATAATTTCAGAATACATTATTTACTCCCGATAGTAACATTTTTTAATAAATTAAAAAAAATTTAAATCTAATAATTTTTTAATAATACTACCGTAAGACAAGCTTATTTTGATCAATTGTGAACAAATTCTCTAATCGACTTATTTACTTCTATAGCCCTGAAATAAAATTAAATACCTTTAATAAGAAGAATAATTTTTATTTACTAATAGATGCATTAAAATTTATCTTCATGATAGTTTGAAACTAATTAGAAAAAGAATCTGTCATTGAATTTACCTATAGTGAAAAAAATAAGCACATTTTACGGTATATCAGACCAAATACGTGTATTTGTTATTATATATAAAAATTTTCATTAATATATTGTAGAATCGCTAACCCCAATATTAGAGAAGAGACAGGAGAAATTATCAAAAAAAGGTGATAGTAATTATAAATTTAATTTCTTATGTATTTAAATGTTGTTAACGTGAAGAAAAATGGAACGATTAAAGTTAAGTAGAGGAAGGTGGTCTCATACCGACCCCCTAAAGTGCAAAGGCTAAAAATGTGCTAAAAATTTGATCCTTTGTCTTAGTCAAAATTATTTTGAGTAAAGCAAACTATTTTTCTATTTTTTCTGATCGTTGCCAAGGTTTTTGATACTGGCGAATTTTTTAGTAATACCATCTTTAGGAAACATAAGAAGATCGGTATGGTACGACAGCTCGGTGTGGGACAGCCATTCCCTATAAATTTAATGAAAAAATTCAAATGTGATGCGAGACGAGAAAAAGTACCAACCGACAAATATAATAGGTGCTGAATTTTTATGTTTTTTAATAGTTTTTAGTTACTTTTTGAATGAACATAAATAATAATATAAAGAATTTAAATAATTTTCATAGTAAAGAACTACAAAATTAGCATGTCTTATTAACTACACGGAAAAACATTTAAGCAGCCTGCTCACCCGAAACTTATGCGTCAACGCCACCACTAAACTTGTTTATTTGCACTCCCAAACTAGGAGATCCACGTATTCAGTTATTACTTTCTAAACTTTTTGGGAAGTTTGTCTATCGAAAACGGTAACGCTACGCACCTGCAGTGGCGGGCGATCAGACTTTCCATGTAGTCAGAAGCGAAATATTGTGACAGTGGGGAGACAGACTTCTCAAAGCTTTTCCGTGTACACGTGCTATTAACGTTCCTGAAGTTGTCATCGATGCTCAACATCGAACAGTATTTTTTTAATTTTAAGTGAAAAATATTTAACTAATTTTACTCCTTTTATTCACCTAAGAAATAAAAGACTGTTTGATATAATTTTTTTACCTTAAAACTTTGGAAAAAATTGAGTGATTTTTTGGTTTTATGCAAAAAATATTATTCGATGTTGCGAGCATCGACGGCAATCTAACCCTCTCGGCACAGAACATCAGAAACGTTTTTAAAACGTTTCTAAAACGTTTCATGTCTGGTTGGGGACATGAAACGTTCTAAAAACGTTTTAGGAACGTTCTTAAATTAAGGCGATTTTTGTGTCCACTGGGAAGGGACTTTGCTCTTAAGATATTCCTGTCATTTTAAACGAACAACTTAGAAAAATCACCGTGATAATGTTGCTATGGATATTTTTTCAGTTTCGCAACACGTGCTTGTTACATAAAGTAAAGTAAAAAGATAAATTCCTCTGAATACATTTTTTCCAATTTTTGAAATAAAGGCTACTTTATGTATGTGTTGAAAGTGTATTAAACTGTCAATTCTTTCACTTGCGTTATTATTTTACGCAAAAAGAGTGAAATAATGAGAAGATCAACGGTAATAATGGATGAGTGAAATAATTATTATTTCACGCAAAAGTGTGTAATAATGAGAAGATCAGTAATAATAATGGTATAACCTTACTTTTTACTGATCAAATATCAAAATAATTATTAATATTTTGACATAGCATTTTTTGAACGGAAATTTTGCCTCCCAAAAGCATTGTTTCCCTTGTAGGCCCCACTAAAGTCGTGAATTAATCGATATTTTTATCTTTTTATTTGTTTTTTGTGGTCGATCGACTTCGCCCTCCCTAACTCACCAACAGGGGCTCTGCCCTTTTACCCCTTTGAGAGGTATTTGTGATTTCTTTGAACACTTATATAAAGCCTCAATTATTTTAAAATTTGAAAAAAATATCGTTCGACACACGTGTGGAGCAATTATTTGATTCGTGTGATTTACTGATTCGCTCGTGCAGCAACTTTTACACTCATCAAACAATGACAAACAATGATTCAGGTATTTAATAAAATATTAACTTGTAAATATAAAATTAATTTTGCGTTTCATTTTTCTTCTTTCATAATGATTAAATATCATGTATAAGTTTTATTATTTAGAATTAAAGTAATGTGCTAATATAATATATACATTGAAAGAAGTTCAAGACTTAGTTCTTTTGCTGAACTTTGGTGTAATCTCACGTCCCTAATATGATATACCAAAAAGTAGCCTGCCTGTACTATTGTTAAATGGACGTGCTTATTGTATAAAACGGGGCATCAAACATCTTTCAAGTAAGCTAAGAGTTTCCAGACCTTGAGTTAACATTAGAACTGCAATTCATATTTTTACATAGAGTCTAAAGTCCAGAACTTCTTTCAATGTATAATTATAAATTTATATATTTTTTTTAATTAATTAGAACCTAAAGCAATAATAAACTTAAATAGATTTACCATTTAAGGGTACAAATCTGTATACATTAACAAATATAAAACGTCCTGGGTAACTCTAAAGTCAGTTTTGCCCTTTAAATTATTCTTACTTTAATTATCAATAATTAGGAAAATACAATTCTTTCAAATACGAAAATATATTAAATTTATCGTATATATGAAGAGTGCGCTGTAAGAAAGCTACATCCTCCAAAAATTTTAAATGTTAGACTGTCATGATAGTTACCTTCATAAACGCCTTTTGTTTAATATGTCATAAATTAGTAAGAATATTTTACTTGGACAATGTTTTTATATAAACATCTAATCTAATCTAATCAACTGCCGAGATCAAGCTGGATATTTCCAAAAAGGAAAAGTTGGCACCTAGATTAGAGAATCCATTGTACCAAGCTCCAGCTCGCTTGTCTACAACATAGGGTCTATAATTGCTTGACCCCAGCTGAAAAGTCTGATCCCAACTAACGCCGGACATTCAGATAATATGTGAGTCGACGTCTCGTCACTCGTCTCACACAATCCACACATAGGTGATACTTTATTTCCTATTTTATGCTGATAATAATTCAAAGGCCATGTCCTGTAAATGGGCGAACAACGGTTTTAACTCTGATCTTATCGAGTTTTAGAAGATCGCTGGCTCGCCTCTTGCTGGGCACTAAACCCAACAGAGCCTTCGATTGCCTTCCCACCCCAATGCCCACCCAATACTTCTCATACCTGTAATACCTCTTAAAACCATTGCTTGGAGTTGATCTAGTTTCTCTTTAACCGTGATCAGTTGAATCCTAGACCACCAAACTATCACCGCGTGAAGAAACCTGGGTTTTAAAATCATCTAATAGAGCCAGTTGACCATATTGGGTCTTAGTCCCCAAGATGACCGTATTGCCCTTCTACACGCCCAGAACACAGTACATAATTTCCTATACTGATACTTAAAATATGCCTTTCAACTCATCTTTTTATCCAGGATCACTCCTAAGTATTTACCCGATTCGGAAAAAGAAATCTCTTGTTCATAAAATACCGGCTTCTTTAAGCTCGGTATCTTTTATTTCCTAGTGAAAACTACTATATTCGTTTTCCCTGGGTTCACAGAAAGTCCAGTCTGACTGCAACAATTCTGGACAATTTTGAGTGCACTTTCCGTAAGCTCTAAAAGGGTCTGAATTGAGTGCCTCCTTATAATTATAAGAAAATCATCTGCATACCTTTGCGTAGAATATCGCTGATTATTAAGTTTCCTAATCAACTCGTCTGCCACTAAGCACCACAATAGAGGAGAAAGAAATTTGAGACTCCTTTTGACACTTCTGTCTGATAAAATTATCCACCAGTTTCTCTAACGCCTTTAATATAAAGAAGGTTAGACTGATTGGTCTTAAGTCCTTTACAGCAGTAAACCCTGTGCAATCAGGTCCTTTTTCAGGACTCTGGTGTATAACCAAGACCAATACACGCTCTCATAATTTTACACAGGGGTAATCTAATACAATTCAATCCTCTTTGTAAAAGGACCGGATATATACCGTCCCCTCCTGAGGCCTGAAACGGTTTAAAAGAGCCTATTGCCCAATCAATACCCTCCGGAGTCACAACTCTGGCTGCTAGTTTCTAGTGTTCCCGGTTTCTTCGGGCCCTACCTGGACACACGCTAAATTTATGATTCTGTCTTTCTTTTAAGTCCAGGAAATTAGTCTCCATCAGATACTTTAAGCAGTCCTTTTTATCCTGAGCACATTTCCCATTAGACAACCTAATGGTAGATAGTTTTGCCAAAGGGTCTTTAGCCAGAACCTTATGGAGTTTTGATGCTTCAGGTACTCTTTTGATTCCTTCGCAAAAACTTCTCCAGATAACACCCCGTGCTTTCTCTAATCGAATCTCGCAGATATTCCGCTGCGAGTTCTATCTCTCCGTGCGTCCCGTAAGAGGTGGGGAAGTGACCCATGGAGGCCTTAAGGTCCTCAGTAACAAGATATTTATATATAATGTTTTATAATTATAATAATATTAACTAATAAATGTGTCTGTGTTCAGTTATATTATTTTTAATAAACTTTAGGTCATTCATCTCGGAGTCAAGAGAATCATACAAGTGACAGTAATTCCGATAATGCTTCTTATGCAAGTGATGAAATAAATTTCATTTCTACTAAACGTGGTACATTGCAAAATAATTACAATATCTCTTTACACTCTAAATCTGATTTAGTAAAGAGTTACTAATAAAAGGACGAAATGTCCTTAGTAGAAATATTACCAGCCTTGCCTGAGTTCTACTAATTTAGATTTAGAGAGTAAATTTCTACAATATTTTATTTCCGTTTTTTTATGCTTATGGATTCATATTTCTATCGAAAAATCATTTACAATTTGTTTGTTTTTAAATTTACAATATTTACATTAAAATATACCTGGATATCCCTAATTATGCCGCGAAATTGATAAAGCTTTATAGTCTTAATTAACAAATAAATCGAAATTAAATTATATTTTTTAAAATAAATTTTAGGCCGCTCATCTCAAATTCATCATAGACGTGATACTACCAGTTATTCTGGCGCATCTGAGACTCAAGACGATATTAATGAAATTTCATCTGAAGATGGTATAATATTAAAAGATTATAATATTGCTTTATATTTATAAGTTCATAAAGTAAAAATTTACAAAGCCCTCACACATAATCTTACAGAAAGATTTCAATATCACATCTTCATACTATTAACTTATAAATGAATTCAAATTTCATTAAGTTATTTTTTAAATAAATTTTAGGCCGCTTATCTAAAATCCATAGAGGGCATAATAGTATGTCTGCCGCATCTGGGACTGCAGATGAAATTTCGTCTGAAGATGGTACAATATTAAAACATTATAATATCACTTTAAATCTGTCAGATCGTCAAGTTAAAATTTACATACAGTACTGTCTGAAATTGTCAGTCCACTAATTTTTAAAGGAAAGAAAAAAAAATTTTAACATACAATTCATAAAAACTAAAAATTCTTTTGGTTTATATTTTGAAAGACGATAAAATGTTGAACAATAAACGCTTTTTAATAGTCTTGGGCTTATTTTAAAGGCCATGTTCTAAAGAATAAGAATTACTTATAGGCATTAACCTGTAATTTTTTTACTTGGAATTAGCATGACGTCAAAGTTGGACCAACAAATTCAAAAAATTTGAAATAAGTAATTCTTATTCTGTAGAACATGGCCTTTAAAATAAGCCCAAGACTATTAAAAAGCGTTTATTGTCTTTGAAATTATTCAAATTTTTGTAAAACATTTAAAATTACAATTTTTAAGAATATCTTCTACAAATTTTGACCAAATGACTTCTTTAAGATATTATCCTTTTCAACATTTTATCGCCTTTCAAAATATAAACCAAAAGAATTTTTTGTTTTTATGAATTTTATGTTAAAATTTTTTTTTCTTTCCTTTAAAAATGGGTGGACTGACAATTTTGTCCGGTACTGTAGATCACACGTAATCTTACAACAAGCTTTAAATGTCACATGCTAATACTATTAATTAACAATTAAATCTAAATTTCATTAAGTTATTTTTTAAATAAATTTTAGGCCGCTCATCTCAAATTCATCATGGACATAATTCTAATAGTATGACTGGCGAATCTGGGACTGCAGATGAAATTTCGTCTGAAGATGGTACAATATTAAAAAATTATAATATCACTTTAAATCTATCAGATCGTCAAGTTAAAATTTACATAGCTCACACGCAATCTCACAGCAAGCTTCAAATGTTACATCTTCCTACTATTAATTAACAAATGAATCTAAATTTCATTAAGTTATTCTTTAAATAAATTTTAGACTGCTTATCTCAAATTCATCGTGGACATAATAGTAATAGTTTATCTGGTGCATCTGGGACTGTAGATGAAATTTCGTCTGAAGATGGTACAACATTAAAAAATTATAATATCACTTTATATCTATCAGATCGTCAAGTTAAAATTTACATAGCTCACACGCAATCTCACAGCAAGCTTCTAATGTTACATCTTTATACTATTAATTAACAAATGAATCTAAATTTTATTATGTCATTTTTAAATAAATTTTAGACAGCTCATCTCAAATTCATCATGGACATAATACTAATAGTAAGTCTGGCGCATCTGGGATTGCAAAAAAAATTTCGTCTGACGATGGTACAATATTAATAAATTATAATATCACTTTATAGTTAAAACTCACATAGCTCGCAAGAAATCTTACGCCTAGCTTCAAATGTCACATCTTTATGCTATTTGAAATTAATATAAATTTCATTGTTATTTTTTTAATAATTTTTAGGTCCCTTATCTCAAATTTTGCCGCCAGTTTTCATTATATTTAGGTACTTATAAATACATATAAATACCTCTCAAACCATCAACAGAAAATTTTCATGACTTGATAGAGGTTTTCTTAAGAAACTTACAATACGTCCTTGGTTTAGATAAAAAACATTCTATGGACAATTTAACATTGTTTTTAAATGTACTAAAATCATTTTTATCGATTTTTTAATTTCTAGTTTGACTTCCTTACGGAAAATCCTAATGATACTAATTCAAGTCTTCCAATTCCTAAACGAATAAGCACAGCTAATATTTCCGTAAACTCCTTTTAGTCTCATTTTGTGCTTCTGACACATTGATAAATAAATTTCTTAGAGGTACTTTCTCTAATCAATTCATTTCTTTCCTTCAGAATCAGTCAATTTCTCTTCTTATATTATCGATGCTTATTTTCAATTTGGATAGTTTTGGAGATATTCAATGCTTCTTTGCAATGTATTTTTCTAAGAAGGACCAATTTCTTAAAACTGTTGCCCGACGTTTTATTGCCATTGTTATCTGAAATGGAATTGAGGCTTCCTCTGTTTGCATATATAATACAACATATGTGATATGTGTTTTATTACCCTTCTTATTTAAAAGTTTTCTTGTAAAGAAACCCATAACTATTTTAAAATCTACAAGCTATGATCATAATATTACATAAAAAACTAAATTATATTCAGAAAAATTGGTTATTAATAAATTTTAGAACAATCACTTCCTGAAATTAAGAAGCGGAGGAAGCGTTATATTAAACATCGAAAATCGTCATCAAATAATCGAAAACAAGGTAATAAAAAAATATTTAATCTAATGTTGGAATTAGAAAATTCTCTCATATTTTAAAAATGGTGAAGAAAAATAGGTTTATTAAAATTTATCGTTTATTTATTTTAGAAAAATTGCCTCCGATTATTCTAAAACATGTCGATGTCCCGAAATTGAAATTGTCCTCTAATATACAAGTTCGAAAAAACCGAAGTGAAGCCGATACTGTATCGCACAGCAAAATTGTTAATGTCGGTTCCAAACATGCTAAAAGTGGTATTTATTAATTTAAATCTTTTAATTCTTAAACTACTCATGAAATTATTTTCAATCAATTAAACTAACTAACATTCTATTTTTGTATTTAAAATTAAATTCCCGATTGGTAGAAACACTGTTTAAACATCCTCCCCCCTGAAAAAGATGACACATCCTTTTATAAGAAAAATCTTTTAAATTAAAAAGTCACGCAATTTCATACAATTTATTTTCTTTTTACCTTTTTCAGTGGAAGTTATATAATGCTACTTTGGATATATATATATATATATATAATTTTCTTTTTTTTAACTTAAAATAATCTGGTTTTTTTCACCACTCGTCCTCGTTTAGTTACAACATTGTTATTTCGCGTATTGTCAATTCTCTCACTCATTATTTTAGTGTTTTTTCTCGGACTTACAAATTTCGCTACTTTATCGCACTTATCTTTATTATTTTCTTGTCGAACTACATTTTCTACATCACTCGCATTCACAGTCTTGTTCTGAAAATTCAAAATTGATTCCTTCTGTGCTATCTCCAGCGGGTAAATTCTCTTAGCTCAAATATTCGTTTCGAAATCTCGCGCGTATGTCGTCTCGAATTTTCTGTCGAAATTGTGCCTTTTTATTTAATTTGTTACGATCCAGCATATCACAGTCTGGAATTCCAATTTCTGGAATCGAATCAAAGATATGTCAGCGGTCTAGAGTTCATGATAGCTTCTGCGTCACACAAGGTAGTGACTACGCTTCCCTTCCCAAAACCTTCTTCAAAATTGACTTAAGAATGCCTATCAGTCTCTCCCACCAACCGCCCCACCACGGAGAAGAGGGAGGATTGAAGCACTACTCAATTTGCGCTACCAAACTGTACTTACTTATACTTTTTCAATTTAGTTCTTTGAATGCATTATTCGTTCCTGTAAAATTTCTACCATTATCGCTGTAAATTGTTTTAGGTCTACCTCGTCTAGCCACAAATCTACGTAAACATTCCAGGAATTCCTCAGTCGACAAGGCTGATGCCAACTCCAAATGCACTGCTCGATAAACCGCGCAATAAAAATCACGATCCACACTTTTTCTCCTCCTTTTATGTAAAGCGGGCCTGCGAGATCCACTCCCACTACTTCAAATATCGCCGCGTCTCTAACCCTACTAATCGGTAAAGGAGGGGTTTCACTCTAAGTGTTTGGCTTTCTGTTTCTTACAAATCACGCACTCTGTTACAATTGATCTAGTCAATCTACGAAGAAAGGTGATCCAAAAGCGTTCTCGCAAATTGCGATTTACTTTTATATTTTCGAAAATGATTTTTCTATTTTTCAGAAATCTACGCACCCATGCCAAGAATCTAACCAATGAGGTAAATGACGAAAAATATTGACCGAACGAGAATTCACTTCCACCTACATTAACCATTTGTGTGAACGTTTCTTTTCGTGCTTCATCGCGTACTTCACTTTCGTTTATTACGTTAGATCCCACTGGCTACTCTGCTTCAGGTTTTCTTAACCACGCCGGACCTAACCACCATTGAGAGTCTGCTAATGCACTCGGAGTGCACCCTCGGAAAGGTAAATCCGCAGGATTAAACTCTCCGGGAACATGTTTCCAATGTTCTTTTTTACTAATCTATCTTATCTTTTTAACGCGATTCCATACGAAATTACCCTATTGCGTATCACGTTTAATCCACGCCAAAACGATTGTCGAATCCGTCCAGTAAAATACTTTCTTCACCTCTTGCGTTAATCACTCCCTAACTGACACTGCTAGTCTTGCTGTTATTGTTGATGTCATCAATTCTAGCCTTTGCATAGTCGTGTTTTTGGGAGCTATACGTGATTTCGCGTTTAATAACTGTACAGAGATATTTCCCTTCTCTTCGACCCGAGCGTAAATCACAGCCGCATAAGCATTCTTACTCGCAACTCCAAACGCATGAAGGGTTAATTTTCCTTGTCTAATTTTTCTGGGAATTTCTATTTCACTAAGTGTTGGCAATTCTTTAAACCAAAGGGAAAAACTTTCATTCATTTCTCCTTCAATTTTCAAATCCCAATCCATCTTGTCTTTCCATAATGTGCGCAACATTAATTGTGGTTGCAATAAAACCGGACATGTGACCCCGATTGGATGAAAACATCTATGCGTCACCGATAATACTTCCCTTTTTGTTACAACACCTATTTTTAAATTCTCTAAAATGGACGGATTAATTGAAATTGTGTTTCTAACCCTGTTCCACGATACCTCCAACACCCACGAGGACTCCTATTCCCCTTTGTCGCCTGAAAATTCCCAACCGCGCAAGTAAAACCCCCCTTTCATCATACACTCAGTCGAATCTTGTATGAATGTCTGTAAATCTTCTATAGAGTTTACACTACTCACGCAATTATCCACATAAAACGAATTTTTCAATTTCTCTATAGATTTTCGGGACCATTCTACACCGCTGTCGTTTTCTGCCTTATTCAATGCGTTTGTTAAAAATATCGCGAGTACTGCTGCAAGTAAAAAGGGACTGCATGACAGACCAAAGACTACTCCACAATGTCTATATACTATAAATTCTCTTTTTCTTTTCCATAGGAATCGAAGATAGTTTCTATCTGTTTCGTGTACTAAAATTTATAAAAAAGCTTTTCTTATATCTGAAACAACTCCGATATCTCCTTCGCGAAATCTATTTAACGATGCAGATATAAGTTCGATTAAATTAGGTCCTTTCTCGAGGCATTGATTCAGAGAAGGAAACTCCTTATTTTTCGTCGACGCTTCAAAAACTGATCTAATTTTCGTCGTGCCAACAGATTTTATCACCGGCCTATGTGGCAGATAATGCGTTTCCCCCCCATCGTCTTCACTACTCTGTACTCTCTCGATGATGCCTTCCGCCTCCCATTCTCGAAATACTTCGTCATATGCTTTTATCAAATTTTGCTTTTTCAATTTAATCAAACATTTTTCTAAACGACCCCGCGAAATTTCGAAATTACTAAGTAATGGTGCATGATCATCCACCCACAGCAGGTTCACTTCATATTTTCCCGCGTCAGTTAACTTTGCAAATGAATTTTTTAAATCTCTCATACGAACTAAATAAATTTTATGTTTTTCGCTTTTAGATTTTAAACCTCCGAACAATGAATGAACAATTTCTTTTTTTTCAATAGGCCAATATTCAAGCTCTTTATCAATTTCTGATCTAATATACGATCTTTAGGATGCGGTATCAATTACTGCGCGTACGATCTTCTCTTTTCTATACGAATAGACATTGACTTTAAGCGTTTGCAAACAAATTGCTAAAGCTTTTTTCACGTGAACTTTATTACTGACATTACTAATGCATGTCGTTTCGAACACCAGTCGCAATTAACTCTAACTCTACACTTTTTGGCTACATGCCCGCGTCTTAAACAATAAAAACAACAATTTTCTTTTTTCACGATTTCTCTACATTCGTCTAAGCTAAGTTTCCGCGCCTTTTTACAATTTACGCTCTTGTGTTTCAATTTGCAAATTATACATTCTACATACCGTTCCTCTTTTGATACAAGCAAGACGCTAGCACTTGCTACCTGATTTGCCATTTCACTCCTACTCTTGAATTTTCCACTCTTCTCCGTCCCTGCTGATATTTCGAAGCCAGTTAGCGCCATGTCTATGCGCTCCTCATTTTCCACTTTCCACTGCAAGAACTCGAGAAGTTTCGTGAGCCGATATTTTCCGACGTCTGCTACCACTGGTTGGTTCTCGGCTCGCTGCCATGCTCTCAAAATTTCCTCCGGGAGACAAGACTCAACGAGAGGATATAGCATCGCAGCACACCTGTCCGTCGCAACTCCTAGGGAATCCAATGCTCTGATGCTCGATTGAATCTTGTCATAAAGAAGCGCCAACGAAGGTTTCTGATTTGCCTTTACGGCGTTCTGCAGCACCAAACCGTGAATATCTCGATTGTAGAATTCCACCACGAGGTCGTCTCTGCCAAAACGATTTTTAAGGCATTGTATAGCCTTCTCATAATTTGCTCTAATCGGCGGGAAAGTACTGATCAAATCGTACGCCCTGGAGCCGGGAACTGTGGTCTGCAGGAGATATTGAAATTTATCCTTCTGACGTATGCCTTCATTGTCGTTAATCTTCTGAAACTGGCTCCAAAACGGAAGCCACTCTTTTATGTTTCCGGTGAATTTAGGAAGTTCGATGACTGGCAATTTGATGGTCGCTTTTTCTCGAATTTTGATTTTTTGTCGTTTGCTCATTATTTTGTATCTCTGGGACGATCACCTTGGCTTTTGCTGTGAGGAAAGTTTGTAGATATATAGCATCAGTCTCCATTTCCATCTCTATCTCTTCGTCGTCTATTGCAGAAGATAACAGCTTCTTATTATACGCGCCATGTACTTCGTTTAAGTCGGCCATCTTAACTTTTACACCGAAAAAACACGCGTACTTTTTGAGAGTCCTGTCACGGTCACCAGATGTTAAATTTTTAGGTCTCTCAAATAAATTCACCACCCAATTATAATGATTCAGTACAACAGTTTATTTCATTTCATATAAAATATTTACATTTATTTTCGCGCGCGTGTTTTCCGGTCTATGGTGAGTTCCCGACTGCCTAAACCTCTTGTCTTATCATCTATCCCCACCTACCTAATCACACTATGAAAAATTCCTTCAATAATATGCATCATAGAATAATAAATAAAATTATATGTAATTACTATAATTATTAATAGACCACCCATTTTCGATACAACGATTTTTAAAAACAACGAGTGAACCGTATCAGAAAAAATATAGTGTAGATTTAAATTTAAATGGATCGTCTGAAGAATTAATTAATGATGAATCACTCAACAGTAGAATAATTTCAGAATTAGTTGAAGGTAGTATATTTTTAATAATCAATGAACGAAAGTAAATGATATTTATGTATTTAAAACAAGCGTCTGTCTAAAAAAATAGCAACAGTATTACTTTCAAAAGATTAAGTAATTTAAAACATAATCACGTTTACTAAATTTAATAATTAATATTGTTCAGAACGGTCACCTTCAATTACTGAGCAGAGTAATAGTTGCATTCTCCAAAAATTTTATTTATTTTCAAAAGAGCAAGAACGAAAAAAATGTTTAAAGGAGAAACTTGCATCCCACTTAAGTGATTTTGGTATATCTATTTTCATTTTAATTAAGCCATGCTAGCCTTGTATTTTAAAGAGGGTCTACCGTGAATTAAAAATAATCTGTTTTTTATCAAATTTTAAAAATCAATAGAGCATGTCAATATAAATAACCTCCCAAAGTTTCAATATGCTTTATAAGACTGTGTTTATAAATATAAAAATGTTTAAAGTTTAAACGTACTCTTATGAGAATATGAGCGATTCCATGTCAAGTGATCAAGGTGGAGAAAAATTTTTCTCCAATCGTAGCAAAACTTGGGGCTTTTGTAGTACTCATAGATAGTAATTTTTCGTGAAAATATTTTTTTACCCAGTCCATTATTTTCCGAGGGGGAGGGGGTTAAATTTTTGTGTTTTTCAGTGCAATGCTTATTTCAATAATTTTTTACTCTTAAACAAATAAACATACAAATTTGACAAAGTACATTTTGGAAAGGTTTTTTCATGCTCTTTCGATTGGAAATAAGCATTTTGAAAAAAAAAAATTTTTTGACCCAAAAAAATCAAAATTAAAAATAAATTTCAATTTTTGGGGGAGAAAGGTACGATTTTTTTTTTTTTTTTTTTTTTAAACGAAAGCTGAGGTTTTTTCCTAAAAGGACATATAAATGATAAAGTGGGACTAGAATGTTTAAATATTGAAAAAAAGAATTTTCTCCAAAACGGAGCTAAAAACCGGGTTTTGAGCGCTCCGGCGAGTAGAAAACTCTTTTTTTCAATGTTTAAACATTCTAGTCCCACTTTACCATTTATATGTCCTTTTAGGAAAAAACCTCAGCTTTCGTTTAAAAAAAAAAAAAAAAAAAATCGTACCTTTCTCCCCCAAAAATTGAAATTTATTTTTAATTTTGATTTTTTTGGTTCAAAAAAATTTTTTTTTTCAAAATGCTTATTTCCAATCGAAAGAGCATGAAAAAACCTTTCCAAAATGTACTTTGTCAAATTTGTATGTTTATTTGTTTAAGAGTAAAAAATTATTGAAATAAACATTACACCAAAAGACCCCTTGATCACTTGACGTGGAATCGCTCATATATATTTCCTTTCTTTATACGAATAATGATAAAAAATTATGCATTTTTTAGTATTTGTATTTAAGTATTTCAAAAAGATATTTATAAAATTTAATTTGATGCATTTTCGTAAATCTTTCAATATCACTAACTTTTAAATCAGACTTTTACGGTCAACATTCCTTAACTAATATATTTTATTGAATTCAAATCTTATATAATTCACATTTCAATTAATAGTTTATTTAAAATTATAAAATGTATTACTACTTAAACTATGATATGTATCTTTTATTATTGATTAACTTTAGACTGCATTTTTTATTAATAAAAGTTAAAAAAAACCAAAAGAGTTAATGGGTAACACTACTCTAGAGTCAGAAAAAACATACATCTTTGATGATTTGTTTTGAGGAAATGAAAAGCAGAATAGGATTTCTTTTTCCGTAAACTTTGAAAGTACATAGACAAAATATTGTTTATTTTACTAAAAAAAGAGCATCATTTAAAAAATTGATATTCTGATCCAGGACTTAAACTTTTTTAGAAACCTTTCCGGATATTTGGTAAAGAAAAAAAAGTCGATTTCTATTATGAAATTTTTTCGCCGCTATTTTTTTATAATTTTAAATACTAAAATTTTGATATCATAATATGTATTTAATAAACCCTCAAAAAAGAAATTCTATTTTACTTTTCATTTTCTTAAAACAAATCATCAAAGATATAGATCTTTTTTCTGACTCTAGAGTATTATTACCCCTTAAATCAAATAATGAAGGATTTTTACCATGATTATATGGATTACCTTTTACTAATCGATTGTTTAATAAATAAATCTCTTTATATTTATATTTTATATTTATATTTTACTAAATAATCATAATAATCTAATAAATAATAATGTCTACTAATTTATTAGTACCATCTACTAATTTAAAGTCAAAATTTTAGTCACTAATTTAAATTAAAATAGATTTTTACTAATTGAAAGTTAAAGAATAAATAATATTAAATTTAATATTTAATAAATACTATAGATAACCAACAAACAAACCTTGAGAAAACTCCTGTCCAATCTCTTCACCTAATGGAAATTGATAACCAATCGAGTGAGTTAATAGACATTGCGTGTTTAAATTCGGTTCTAAACCAGGATGTGGCTTATACTGGTAATTTATAGAAATGTTGAAAACTATTTTTTAAAGATATTTTTTCCCTAAAACCTAAGTATCTTACAATTTCCACAACCTCGGATCATGGCAAACTGTCTTTCTACTTGATTAATTTCACATTCAATTTCAATGCAAGACAAATCTTTAATTGAATTAATTATTAATTAAGGTATGCTGCGTATCATTAATTGTTAATTGACTTTAGATTATGCACCTTTAAATAATGAAAATAAAGCAGACAAAAGAGTCAAATCAGATGGTAGAAACTCATTCGAAATAAAAAATCTACGTACGGCAATATAAACGTAGTATATTCCCTTTAAATACTTGATTGTTTAATTTCAAAATCTCTTTAGATTTATAATATTTAACTAAATATGTAATCATAATTTTATTTAGACTCGAACATTGTTAACTTCTATAGAATGTAGCTTCAAGTAAAAGATTATTTTCATATATTTCAAAATTTCAAATTCAACCGTAGCATATAATAACATTTTAAACTTCGGTATTTTATACATTATTTATAATAATGTAATATAATAAATACTATATTATTAATATTGTCGATGAAGTTATTTAACTCTGAAGCATATAACAATTGTATATTTAATGTATTATTAATAACAAACATATCTTATGTTATATATAAAAGATATATTGAATTAATATCGAATAATTTCCTATAATCTGATTAATATCTTTTGACTTCTTAATTTTCATTATTAAAATGTGCAGAGTCTAAAGTCAATCAACAATTAATTAAAGATAGCATAGCTCATTTAATAACAAATTTTGTGCTTCTGACACATTAAAAAATATATTTATTAGTGGTATCTTATTGCTTCATTTCCTTCCTGCAGAATCATTTCGCTCTCAACTGCTTGAGCTCATTCTTCACTTTCTATTTTTTATGATTAGGCTCTTAATTCGCCCTTTATAGATACACCCTCATTTCTAATTATATCCAAACATTGTACACTATCTATATAAAATTTTTGTAACCCATCAGTCGTTCTGCCTACAGAAGTTTTGTTGTGCTTGTAATCTAAAGTCTACTCTTCCATTTCTCTTATTACATTATCGATTATTTACAAGCTATGTTTATAATAATACTTAACAACCTAAATTATATTCAGAAAAGTTAGTTATTAAAAAAAGTTTTAGATCGATCACTTCCTGATATTAAGAACCAGAGAAAGCATTATATTAATAAACGAAAATCGTCTTCAAATAATCAAAAATTTAAGGTTTCCTCTAATATACAAATTCGAGAAAAAGAAAATGAAGCCGATGCTATATCGCACAACAAAAGTGTGAATGTTGGCTCCTGGCAAGCTAAAGGTGGTATTTATTAATTTAAATTGGTTAATACCTAAACTCATCAAATTATTTACAATCAATTGAACTAACTAATAATCTGTTTTTGTATTTAAAATTAAATTCCCGGTTGGTAGACACCCTTCTTAACTATCTCGGCATTTAAAAATATTTCTTTTTAAGTAAATTTTAAGCTTATAACTTCTTCGTATTCGCTATATTACTCGTTGACACAAAAAGGATATTTTTAGTATATTATTTTAAAATAAATTCTTTTTTATGTATAATTACTGAAAACCATAAAACTTGTTTGCAGTAATAAAAAATAATTAAAATAATATTTAATTACGATAATTATTAATATACTACCCATTTTCATTACAACGATTTTAGAAACAACAAATGAACCGTATGAGAGAAAAGATTATGTAGATACACAAATCCGAGAAAACCGAAACGAAGCCATTGCTGTATCGCACAGAAGTTGTGAGAATGTTGGCTCCAGACAAGCTAAAAGTGGTATTTATTAAAATATTTTTTATACTTTTAAAGAATTTGCCTAAAAATTAATAATAAAAATAGTCTGTAAAAATTTAATACTCCTGCGCCATGTCCACTTTTCATCGATCGGATGAACAATGCATGTTCAAAAAAAGTCATAAACAGCGATGTGGCTTCTGCAGGTATTTTCTGTTAATGTTCAAAATTCCTTTTAGAAAATAATTATTCTCTGAAATCGTAATAACTTATAATTCACAAAATTAAAATATAATCCTTTTTTTGACGTACTAAAAAAGTTGTATAAAAAATTAGAATTTATATTTCATATGTAGACACTTCAAGCAAGGCCCATTTTTAATATATTCTGTACGCGGAATTATTGAACTAAAAACAGCCAGTATATTCTTTATCACTCAGTCTCAAGTGCCTTAATTGAATCGCTTATAATTAAATTAAACGTGTAGTTTAGAGAACTTGTTTGACATCATGACGTAGATTCCAAGTTGTATTTTTACTTTATATACACGAATCAGTCAAATTGCATTTCACTTTATGTTGTAGTGTATTCATAAAGTTGTAAAAAACTTTTTTGATAAGAAATATTTAAAATCAAGCCTGTACCAATAAGTTGTTTAAAACGCTTTACAAAATCAATTATTTTATTTAGATGATTACAACTTCTTCCACTTTGTCTACACTTAGAATTAGGATAGGGATATAAAGTCAATTTCGTTTTCAAAGGTAGTTCAGATGAAAATATCTGAATAAGTTTCAAGACTATCTCGAAATATTCTGAACTATGCAGTTATATTATATTCCCGTCTTAAATATGATTTGTTATTGATATAATATTAGTTCTATTAACAATAAATATTGGTTTAATACAAAATGAATAATTATATATGTTTTATGGATCACAGCCAGGGATAGATATGAGTACTAAAAAAAATAAAAATTGTGTCGTGACATGATACGACACAATTAACGATTAAATTTGTGCCGTGACTAGGCACGACACAAAGTACGCTTTATAATTCATGCTTCGTCAAGGCACGTTTTAAGGGCACTCATTAAATACAGTGTAGAACCTCGCAAGCGTTATTTGAATTTTTTAGCACGACCTAAACGAAAGTTCGTAAAAATAAGTTGAATATTAAGCACTATTTCTAGTACCAATATCTTCATCTTAAGTTCAATTCATGATTCCAAAACGCTAATGAGTGGGTTTATCTTGTGAGTGAATTTACCCCAGTCTGCTCTAATAAATAAATTACATACAAAAATATTTTTTGTATTAGAAAGCTTTTAAGTGTATAAAATCAAGAAAAAATTATAAACTGATACTGACAAGATAAAATTTAAAGAATAAAATTCATTTTAGACAAACCTTGCCGATTCATCAATCTTTTCGAAAGTGATAATGATTCGATAGAGAAGAACAATGATCCAGAAAAAGTAAGGGATTCTGGTAACTTTCAATAAATAATTACTTTCGAATTTTGAATACATATTTCACTAGGGTAAAGTTCGAATAGATGCCCCACAATTCAAAAATTACATTTAAATTCCATAAATATTGATAGTTTTAAATGACTATTCGATTTTTCCTCACTATTACTATTTATCATTAACATATGTAAGAACAAAATACCTAGAATAATAACAATAAAAAATGAATCAGAACGAAAATATGAAAAGTCTGTATTTGGAAGGTCATCTATCCGCACTTTACCCTATAGATGTTTCTATATCCTTTAAAAATTCAATTATTAACATATTACTTTTATTTAAAAAATAACATTTTCATAAACTTACTAAAAATCATTATTAAAATATAAAATAAAAATCTACACACTTCAGAGGACTCGTTTTGAGATTTTTCAAAAATGTTAAAATTAACTTTTAGATGCAGAAATCTTAAGATCTTCCTCTGGAACAAATCTTATTTTTCTACTCAAAATTATTTGAAGCATTTTGTGTAGAAAAAGCATAAGTTTCTTATTCAAAATTATTTACAAATGACTGAAAACTATTTTATTGTAAATAATGAGATTTTTTCTAATTTTGCTTTTTGCAATGTATTGTATTAACCTATAAGTTTAAAAGTCCAATCTGATTGGTTTATTTTTCAATTATTATAAAGAATAAGAAAATTATTTAACTTTTAACTTGTGTCAAAGCATTTTATTTATAATATGAACTACTTAATATTAATTAAAAAAGATATCAAGAATATCACAAGTAAATTAAATATATTAAAGAATATCAGAAACTTCTTAAGAAAATGATAGAGCTTCATGTAAAGATAAATTTTAAATACAAAAGGGATTTATCAAAAAATAGACTTACCCGACTTCTACAGTAAATGCTTTAGGTAATGGTAATACAAAAACGATTCTAAACTAAATTATGGCAAGACAACTCGCAACAGAGGGCCTAAATATCAGTTAATCACTCCCTCAACTTTTCACTTTTGGCGTATTTTCATTATTCTGACTTAAAATGAAATCTTATTGCAGCGTTTTTCGACGCTTTCTGTAACAAGGGCAGTAGTTTGTGTAAGATAGAGATATTTACGCAATATTTACAATAATGGCCTAGTTGCAGAACGCAACGCAAAATTGTTTCATATCTGCATCTGAAGTTCAGTTTATAGCGTTAAATCGCTAGTGAGTGAATTTGTCACAGTCTCCTCTAATAAATAAATTTGAAAAAAATATTTTTTTCTTATAACAAACTTTTAAATGTACAAAATAAACAAAAAATTATAATTACTGTTACCGACAAAAGGAAATGTAAAGTAAAAAATTAATTTTAGACAAACCTTACGGATTCATCAATCCATTCGAGAGTGATTATGAGATGTTAGACGAGAACGATGAGCATGAGAAAATAACGGATTCTGGTAACTTTTAATAAATAATTCCTTTAAAACTATTAATATATATTTCACTATATATGTCTCTATATCCTTTAAAAATTCATTTATCAACATATTACTTTTATTTAAAAAATAACATTTTCATAAACTTACTAAAAATCATTAAAAAAATATAAAATAAAAATCTACACATTTCAGACGACTCGTTTTAAGATTTTACAAAAATGTTAAAATTACCTTTTAGATGCAGAAATCTTAAGATCTTCCTCTGGAACAAATCTTATTTTTCTACTCAAAATTATTTGAAGCATTTTGTGTAGAAAAAGCATAAGTTTCTAAATCAAAATTATTTAGAAATGACTGAAAACTGTTTTATTGTAAATATTGAGATTTTTTCTAATTTTGCTTTTTGCAATGTATTCTATTAACGTACAAGTTTAAAAGTTCAATCTGATTGATTTATTTCTTAATTATTATAAAGAATAAGAAAATTATTTAACTTTTAACTTGTGTCAAAGCATTTTATTTATAATATGAACTACTTAATATTAATTAAAAAAGATATCATGAATATAACAAGTAAATTAAATATATTAAAGAATATCAGAAACTTCTTTAGAAAATGATATTTCAATTTTTTAAAGGGGTTTAGAATTTTTTCACTTATGTAATATTTAACCAGATTATAGAGCTTCATGTAAAGATAAATTTTAAATACAAAAGGGATTTATCAAAAAAAATGGACTTACCCGATTTCTACAGAAAATGCTTTAGATAAAGGTAATACAAAAGCGATTACAAACTAAACTATGACAAGACAACTTGCAACAGAGGGCCTAAATCTCAGTTAATCACTCCCTTAACTTTTCACTCTTGGCGTCTTTTCATTATTCTGACTTAAAATGGAGTCTTATTGCAGCGTTTTTTGAAGCCTTTTGTAACAAGGGCAGTAGTTTGTGTGAGATAGAGAGATATGTACACAATATTTACAATAATAGCCTAGTTACAGAACGCAACGCAAAATAGTTTCATATCTGCATCTGAAGTTCAGTTCATAGCGTTAAATCGCTAGTGAATAAATTTACCCTATGAGTGAATTTGTCACAGTCTTTTCTAATAAATAAATTTGATAAAAATATTTTTTTCTTATAACAAACTTTTAAATGTACAAATTAAACAAAAAATTATAATTACTGATACTGACAAGGTCATATGTAAAGTAAAAAATTCATTTTAGACAAACCTTGCCGATTCATCAATCCATTTGAGAGTGACAATGAGTTGTTAAAGGAGAACGATGATCCAGAGAAAATAATGGATTCTGGTAACTTTTAATAAATAATTACTCTCTAATTTTTAATACATATTTTACTATAGATGTTTCTATATCCTTTAAAAAATTCAATTATCAACATATTACTTTTATTTAAAAAATAATATTTTCATGAGCTTACTTAAAATCATTATTAAAATATAAAATAAATATCTTCACACTTCAGACGACTTGTTTTGAAATTTTCAAGAATGATTAATATAACTAAATTTAGTTTTATTATTCCTGAGATCTTTCTCTAGTCTTTTTTTCTTACCGAAATTAAAAGTTTAAAAATTAGGCTATGAGTGCAAATAGAGCAAACATATATCTATATCTTTCACACTCATGGCCTAGTTACAAAACACAACATAAAAAGCTACCATGGGACTCTAGCCTAAGGGTGCAATCCAATGGCAATGCTTTGCGTTTTGTAACTAAGCCATATGTGTGCAGAGCCATAGGACTCAACACTAATCCTTCACTCTGCCTTTTTTATTACGTAGTCTTATGAACTTGTGTACTAAAACTTATTTTACGTTGCATTGAAATGAAAATAAAATTAAAGGTGCTTGTATACTATGCTGGCTCTTATTTGAGCGATGTTTTTAAATTTTTTGTCCCAATCCAAAAAATTATCAAGATATAAAAATAATTTTTCCTCAAAGTTTGAAGGAAATTGAACAATTAACACGTGTCTAGATGACTAAAATTTTTAATGGAAAATACAAATATTAACTTCATTCTTCTATCGGCTATGTTGTTTACTACTTTTAAGTGTCTTGCTTTAACAAATTAAGTTGGTATGAAAGAATCAATATCTATATTAATTATATCGGCCATACCCTTTTCAGCAATATACGGTAGTTGATAATCAATATCTTCAATTTGTATTTCACAAATTTTATCATTGTTTTTATTACATTATTTAACCTCTTAAAAATTAAAATTAATATAGTAGCCCTATTTACTGTAACAGCGGCCTATTCACAAAGCTTGTAAATGAAGCAAATCGTTTTTAAAAAATTGTAGAATTTGAAAGTTTCACCTCTTTTTATGTACTAAAAGAACTCCAAGTTTTAATTTATTAAATAAACTTGAAAAAACTTTGATTTATTTTCAGAAAAAATTAAATGTATTAAATGCAAAAACAGATATCTTAAAAAAAGGACAAAAGTGTCTTCAGCGAGCAAAAAGTCTTACAATAAGACGTTTTTTGCGTCTTAGACACTCAGAGTGTGTCAGTTTAAGATACTTTAGTGCTGGTATTCTTTACAGTGTTTTCCATTTATAATTTCAGTCAACTAGAGGCACGTGTTAATATTGTTCGAATTGCTTAAAACTTTTAGTCCGGGAGCTAGCGTCCAAATAACTATATCATTTCATACCGGCTGAAAATTTGAGTATAGATTACTGAAGACATGTAAATAACAGAAACCCACGTCTGGCAGGCCGGTCCTGGGACATGGGGCGGCGGCAGAGGGGAGAATAGGTGAAAAATAATGTAAAAATTTCTCATTTCATACCGATTAAAGCCTTTAGAAATCAAAAGTTGACATCTACTCGAGTATAAAATTGTGCGTCTGGCAGTTCTGGGCTAGGGCAAAGTACGTCTGGCAGCCCTTCGAAAATGCTCTCTCAGAAAGACAATGAAAAAGAATAAGTTATTTTTATTAATTTTTAACATTTCTAAAAATCGGATATGTGAATTTATATAATTGTTATGATTAGATCACGTTAAAACACGAGCTCTGTCATATGTTGCCCCACCCCAGAACTGCCAGACGCGCATTTTTACACTCGTGTAGATGTCAACTTTCGATTTCTAAAGGTTTTAATCGGTATGAAATGAGAAATTTTTACATTATTTTTCACTTATATTTGCCTCCCTGCCGCCGCCCCCTGTCCCAGCACCGGTCTGTCAGACGTGGGTTTCTGTTATTTACATGTCTTCAGTAATCTATACTCAAATTTTCAGCCGGTTAATTTTGTTTAGTTATGTTCATAGAAAATATACTAAAAATTGGAATTTGTGGAACTTCTCTATGGGAATAATCAATCAAAATTAAAAAAAACTTTTGCACGTTTCTGAATATGTATGCTCAAAATGTGAAGGTATACAAACGCCTTTATAACATTCCCTATAATAAAAAATTTTAACAAATAAATTTATTATATTAGGATGCAGTACAACCCCAACTCCAAAACTATCAAAAAAGAAGGCTCATGATATGGCGTGGAAACAATTTCAAAATCAAAAAAGAAAATTTAAAAGAGCTAATAAGAAAAGACAAACTGTCAGAAAAATTGAAGATTATTTACTTGCCAGTCAAAAGTAAAAGAAAAATGTTGCGTTCTACAATTTAATTCTTTAATCATTTTCAAAAAAAGAAATATTTTTCAATTTTTATTTTTATTTACAATTAAATAGTGATTTAAAATCAAAATAATATTTAAATATTTTTACATTCTTTGGGGGTTAAATAACCAACATTTTATTTATTTTATTTTAGGGGAGAGTTGTCAGGGTTAGGCAGTGATCAGGATTAAGAACCGTGTTTAGATTTTCTTATAGCACTAGTGCCACCCAAAATTTTCCATTTTTGACGTTCTACGGTGAAAGTAACCTTAGCTATAAAAAAATTAATTTTGAGTTATGTATATCATTCAATAGTTTATAAGTTGTTCTTTCATATATAAAAGTAAAAATTAATTTTTACTTACACGTTTTTTTATATTAATGCTTAAAAATCAGATTGTTGAATGTTTAAACGTGTTTACTCAGAAACTAAGCCCCTCTACTTTCCAAGCCTACTACACTGGTCATGCACGTAAAATTCGTGCGCTTCTTATAAAACATAAAACTATGCGCAACCCTGACAACATTCTCTTACAAAAAATATAAAAAATATTTTTGCTGTTTTAATAATTATAAATAATTCTTATAAAACAATAGGACATAATTTTAGAAAAATCTTTAAATATTGAACATCATTTAAATAAGTCGTTTCTCTAGAAAAATTTAGCTAGTCAAAATTTTTAGGTGCCAAAGTAGATAGGTAATCGAGTCAAACAAAAATTTTCCCTTTTCTGAACAGTTTATACCTAATCAAAAAAATTTGTAGTTGAAAATTTCGTAGATAATGAACGCGTTCCGATTAAAGCCTAGACAATTGTAAATATATGTCAGTTTAGATGCGTATGATGTGACAAATGATATTGAACACCATTTAAATCAGTCGTTTCTCATTAAGAACTTGGCTAGTCAATATTTATAAATGAAAAAGCAGATAGCTAATCGAATCAAACTAAAGTTTTCCCTTTTCTAAACAATCTATACATAATCAAAAAAAATTTTTAATGAAAATTTCAGAGATAATGAACATGTTTATTTAAACCGTTGACATTTGTAAATATTTGGCAGTTTAGATGCGTGTGATGTCTCAAAGGACATTGAACACCATTTAAATCAGTCGTTTCTCATGAATAACTTGGCTAGTCAATATTTATAAATGCCAAAGCAGATAGCTAATCGAATCAAACAAAAATTTTCACTTTTCTGAACAATTTATACCTAATCAAAAAAAAATTTAGTTGGAAATTTCATAGATAATGAACGCGTTCCGATTAAAGCCTAGACAATTCTAAATATATTTCAGTTTAGATGCGTGTGATGTCTCAAAGGACATTAAACACCATTTAAATCAGTCGTTTCTCATGAAGAACTTGGCTAGTCAATATTTATAAATGAAAAAGCAGATAGCTAATCGAATCAAACTAAAGTTTTCCCTTTTCTGAACAATTTATACCCAATCAAAAAAAAATTTAGTTGAAAACTTCATAGATAATGAACATGTTCTTTTAAAGCGTTGACATTTGTAAATATATGGCAGTTTAGATGCGTGTGATGTCTCAAAGAACATTGAACACCATTTAAATCAGTCGTTTTTCAGAAAAAACTTGGCTAGTCAATATTCATAAATGCCAAAGCATATAGCTAATCCAGTCAAACAAAAATTTTTTCTTTTCTAAACAATCTATACCTAATCAAAAAAAATTTTAAATGAAAATTTCAGAGATAATGAACATGTTTATTTAAACCGTTGACATTTGTAAATATTTGGCAGTTTAGATGCGTGTGATGTCTCAAAGGACATTGAACACCATTTAAATCAGTCGTTTTTCAGGAAAAACTTGGCTAGTCAATATTCATAAATGCCAAAGCAGATAGCTAATCGAATCAAACTAAAATTTTCCCTTTTCTAAACAATCTATACCTAATCAAAAAAAATTTTTAATGAAAATTTCAGAGATAATGAACATGTTTATTTAAACCGTTGACATTTGTAAATATTTGGCAGTTTAGATGCGTGTGATGTCTCAAAGTACATTAAACACCATTTAAATCAGTCGTTTCTCATAAAGAACTTGGCTAGTCAATATTTATAAATGTCAAAGCAGATAGCTAATCGAATCAAACAAAAATTTTCACTTTTCTGAACAATTTATACCTAATCAAAAAAAAAAAATTTAGTTGGAAATTTCATAGATAATAAACATGTTCTTTTAAAGCGTTGACATTTGTAAATATATGGCAGTTTAGATGCGTGTTATGTCTCAAAGGACATTGAACAACATTTAAATCAGTCGTTTCTCATGAAGAACTTGGCTAGTCAATATTCATAAATGCCAAAGCAGATAGCTAATCGAATCAAACTAAAATTTTCCCTTTTCTAAACAATCTATACCTAATCAAAAAAAATTTTTAATGAAAATTTCAGAGATAATGAACATGTTTATTTAAACCGTTGACATTTGTAAATATTTGGCAGTTTAGATGCGTGTGATGTCTCAAAGGACATTGAACACCATTTAAATCAGTCGTTTCTCATGAAGAACTTGGCTAGTCAATATTTATAAATGCCAAAGCAGATAGCTAATCGAATCAAACAAAAATTTTCACTTTTCTGAACAATTTATACCTAATCAAAAAAATTTGTAGTTGAAAATTTCATAGATAATGAACGCGTTTCGATTAAAGCCTAGACAATTGTAATTATATATCAGTTTAGATGCGTATGATGTGACAAATGATATTGAACATCATTTAAATCAGTCGTTTCTCTAGAGGAACTTGGCTAGTCAATTTTTATAAATGCCAAAGCAGATAGCTAATCGACTCAAACCAAAATTTTTTCTTTTCTGAACAATCTATATCTAATCAAAAAAATTTTTAATTGAAAATTTCAGAGATAATGAACTTGTTTATTTAAACCGTTGACATTTGTAAATACATAGTAGTTTAGATTCGTGTGATATCTCAAAGAACATTGAACACCATTTAAATCAGTCGTTTTTCAGGAAGAACTTGGCTAGTCAATATTCATAAATGCCAAAGCAGATAGCTAATCGAATCAAACTAAAGTTTTCCCTTTTCTGAACAATTTATACCTAATCAAAAAAAACTTTAGTTGGAAATTTCATAGATAATGAACATGTTCTTTTAAAGCGTTGACATTTGTAAATATATGGCAGTTTGGATGCGTGTTATGTCTCAAAGGACATTAAACACCATTTAAATCAGTCGTTTCTCATGGAGAACTTGGCTAGTCAATATTTTTAAATGCTAAAGCAGATAGCTAATCGAATCAAAATAAAATTTTCTCTTTTCTGAACACTCTATACCTAATCAAAAACATTTGTAGTTGAAAATTTCATAGATAATGAACGCGTTTCGATTAAAGCCTAGACAATTGTATATATATGTCAGTTTAGATGCGTATGATGTAAAAAATGATATTGAACATCAATTAAATCAGTCGTTTCTCTAGAGGAACTTGGCTAGTCAATTTTTATAAATGCCAAAGCAGATAGCTAATCGACTCAAACCAAAATTTTCTCTTTTCTAAACAATCTATTCCTACTGTAAAATTTGTAGCTTAAAATTTCATAGATAATGAACATGTTTATTTAAAGCGTTGACATTTGTAAATATATGGTAGTTTAGATGCGTGTGATGTCTGAAATGACATTGAACACTATTTAAAGCAGTCGTTTCTCTAGAAGAACTTAACAAGTCAATAATTTTAAGTGCCAAAACAAGTAGGTAATCAAGTGAAACCTAAGGCAGCTTAGCTTTAACAGAGTACCTTTAGCTTAAACTTGTGAGCTTGTCTTCTCCATGTTTTTTACATTATCCAGTCATTAATAATTAATTTGACAACGTTGATATTAAAATAATTATTTCATTATTCTCTTAATGATGGAGGTCAGAAGAAGATGTAATTTTAATAAAGTTTTTTATAATTTTGTAGTAAAAGTTATGAGGGATTATTTTATTGATATGTAATTTTAACGATACAAGTGTTTTACTTACTTTTCTTTGCTTTCAGTTCTTTATATAAAGCTATATGTAATTTCCTATTAAATTCTTAGTAAATTCTGTTATGATAATATAACATTTATATTTTGTGATAAGTGAAATTGAGATGCTGGATGCTATAAAGAGAAATGCCCTTTTTACTTAACAAAATTATTCTTCTATGTATAACAACCAGAACGTTAATTAATAAAAATATTGTTACAAGTGTGTTGCATGTATGTTATTATATAAATTAAATGTTTTAATTTTGTTTATATGCAATTCATGTAACTATTGTAAATAAAATAAATAAAATTATATTTTAACTGATATTTGTAATATTTTTTTTATAAATTAATAAATAAAAACTAATAAATAAATTATATATACAGGAGTTAATTAATTTTAACCATAATTTTACGATTTAGAACATTTTGAGGACTAAAGATCTTTTAACATATACTATAACAGACTATACAAATTTTTAATGTTTCAACTTGCCTCACTCTATGTGTAGCTGCTGTTGATTTATAAAATATCTTATCACTTTTTTGAAAATATATTTTATCTGTAATGTATTTGTTCCTAATGGTATATTTCTTTTATAAGGTCATAGTTCAAGTTTCACTTATAAAACTATACTAAAGTGTCAACGATTAAATAATGATATATTTATCAAAGTCTGTTCAATGTTACATAGTACAGTAAAACCTCGTTAACACGAATTGTTAGGGGGACAGAGAGTTGTTCGTGTTAACCGGAATTTCGAGTTAACGAGGGAACGAGCCCCCCACTTAAGACATACTTTTTGGGTTAACTGATTCAAAATAAAATAAGAAAAAGTGTCGTCTGTTAAAAGTCGTCAATTATTTTTTTTATAGAAAGATGTTATGCTTGTTTGAGTTTTAGGATTGCGCGAATACATTGCACATTCAAATGATATAGAATCTAAACAGTATATAAATTTCGTGGATATTAGCTGCTCGCATGTCGCTGAACCACTCCAAAACCTCACATTCTACTTCATCGAACTTTAAAGTTCTCAATCTCTTAACTTTTTTTGTACTGCACCGGAAGCACATGCATCCAATAACTTATTTTTATAGCGATTAATTGTTGACAGTGTTGATGGAGGAATATTAAATTGCAACGCAATATCTTTTTTGTATCTACCACTAACAACTTCATTGAGAATTTTTAATTTTGTTTCTAAATCGATTAATGTTTGTTTTCTTTTAGACATTTTGATGTTAACGAATTCGAAACTGAACTGTGTTAAGCGGGTGCGTGTTAACAGGGTTTTACTGTAACCAGAAAAAAATACAACTGAAACTTTGAATTGGTTTCTTACAACAGTTAAATGTTTCTTAAAATGTGAACGAGTAATAGTGAATAAAGCACTACAATCATAATATTGAACTTTACTTAAAAAATAACGTGTATCATATAGATAAAAAGACAGGAAGAGATAGAATTATGGTGATAGAAAGATATAAAATCTTTTCTATCTATTTGAAGTATCCATTTTGAACCGAACTGGTATTGTTTACAAATTTAACTGTAATAATTGTTCCGCTACTTACATCGGTGAATCTAAACGCAGTTTGGAAAAAAGAATCAAAGAACATAAAAACAAAAAAATTGAATCTATAGTTAATGAACATCAAACTGCACTTAATCATTCATTCAATTTTGATGAAGTAAAAATTGTAGATTTGGAATCAAATTATAAAAAACGATTAATTTCTGAAATGTTATATATTAAGTTTAACGATAATACGATCAATAAGAAAGAAGATATACAATTTCTAAGCAATACTTATTTTAATCTATTAAGAAAACTAAAAGAGTGAACTTATCTCGATTATTTTGGTTTGAGTTCATTGACTCCACACGTGCTGTTTATATGACGTGCAAAATTGTCTCCTTCAGATTTTAGTCTTGTTTTGTCACTCGAACGAGATGTCCGTGTTCTGTCTTAACTTATTCATTTTTAATTTTCGGACGTATTTTATGTTTTTAAGACGTGTTACAAATGTAACTAATGTAACAAATTATTTATTTAAATAATTTATTAAAATATCTTGTGATACGACTAGGTAGATATGAATTTTGTGTTAATTTAATTTATTTTACTTTTTTGAAAAAATTTTAAGTTTATTTTACTTGTAAAAATTTTATATTAAAAAATAATTTTCATTGTTTAATAAAGTGGCCTGATGATGGTGTCAAACCAAGACACCGAAACGTTGGAAAAATAATGTAACATTGTTTCATTTATCACTCTTCCAATAATCGATTTAAAAAGGATTAATACTTCAACAACGGAAGGAAAAAAGTTAACTACATATCAAAATATTATACTTTTTTACTTATAAATTTCTATTGAAGCAGATTTCTATCCGTATGTTCACTAATATCTATATTTTGATCTCTTTTTATTTCTTGTTCCTACTAATTTTTATCTTTTGTATGTATTATAAAGAATTAATTAAACAATTGAAAAGAATATTTTATTAATACAATTTTAATTATAATTCATTATTTTAAATAATAATTTTTCTAGTTTTTGTACTTCTATTTGTTTCACACAGCCGCCCCAAAATGTATGATATTTTTATTAAACTATCTTTTAAAGTTCAGCACTGTATTTAGGATATCTGAGAAATGTCCTTCGAAGACAGTTATTTTTTAACGTGTCGTCGCACTGCTAATTTAGTTTTTATTTTCCTTTCAGATGTCTTAAAATAATTAGACCTAAATTGTTGTCAAAATGAGGATAAATCACCTGCATATTAGACTCTTCTCTATCATTGTGAATAAATTTTACCTCCACATATCATATTTCAGGCAACAAATATAGTTATGTTACACCGTACAATTAAAATGTTATTCCGCACAATGTTAATGGTAACCGTTACTTGGTTACCGAGACGCATGAATATTTCCCAAATGACAAGTAACCGAACTGTCATTTAACTAAAATACATGAAACAGAATTTTCATTTAACAGAACTGACATACAACAGAATTGTTATTTGACCGACCTATTATGTAACAGAATTGTTATCTGACCAAACTGTCAAGTAACAGAACTGTTTCCTAACAACCCTTTTAATAGAAAATTGTATCTGTTACATGACAGGTCGGATAAATGTCAATTTTGTTAAATGTCGGTTCTATAAGGTGACAATTCTGTTACAAAACGAGTGGGTCTAATAACAATTTTGTAACATGACAAGTCTATCAAGAGACTATTTTGTTACATAACAGTTCTGTCATGTGACAATTCTGTTAAATGGCGGGTCGGTCAAATCACAACTCTGTTAAATGGCAAGTCGGTTAAATGACAATTTTGTTACATGTCAACTCTGTCAAATGTCAATTCTGTTACATAACAGGTCGTTAAATGACAATTCTGTTAAATATCAGGTCGGTTAAATGACAATTCTATTGCATGTCGGGTGTGTTAAGTGACAAGTCTGTTACTTGTCAGTTCTGTCAGATGACAATTTCATTACATGACAGGTCGTTCAAACGACAATCTGTTACATGACAGGTCGGTTAAATGGCAATTTTGTCAAATGTCGGTTCTGTTAAGTGACAATTCTGTTACAAAACGGGTGGGTCAAATAACAATTTTGTAACATGACAAGTCTATTAAGAGATAATTCTGTTACATGACAGTTCTGTCATATGACAATTGTATTACATAACAGGTCGGTCAAATGTCACTTCTTTTACATGACGGGTCTGTCACATAACAATTCTGATGTTTGTAGATTCTTTCGCATTGCAATTTTGTCAGGTGACAATTCTGTTCCTTGACATTTCGGTTAAAAGACCATTGTGTTACATAACAGGTCTGTAAAATAACAATTCTGTTACATAACAAGTATGTTACATGTATTTCGGTTACTTGTCATTATTATGTTACACATAGAGGAAAGTACAAATAGAATGAGATAAATGTAGATAGGAAAAATATTAAGAGATAAAATAAAGGTTATTAAAAAAGATTGAAAAAGAAGAAGAGATAAAAAAGTGATGGTAGTGCTGAAAATAGGACAGACCAAAGAAGAGAAACTTTTTCTCGTTCATTTCAAAACCGTTATGGGTTACAGTATAAGTAAACAAATAATTCTCGGTTAACGGCATCCGGTAAAAATTGTCCCAAAAAAGTGTTTTCCCGCCTGTCGTCCAACTCCTAAGTAGTCAGAGATATGTCGATCTGATTTATTAGGATAATTAGGGGAATTCGTGCTGATACAGAATATCACCACTTTCAATCGTAAATAAAATAATTTCCTCGCAAAATTATTGCAAAAACGGAGAGGACCGCTCCTCGGTGAGTCTTCTTCTATCATCTCTCCAAATATGAACAAAAAATATTTTATCCTCTCAAAATGAGACGTCAATACAAAACCGTTAAAAATCCCATTTTCCGTATGTTTCAACAATTTTTTCAATAATTATTTATCAACGTTTTTCCAAATGACGAGAAGACCGCTAGTGCTTGAACGTTCATCTATATTTAATAAAAATCCCCAAATCAAAATATTATTTTCTTTTTAAATGAAACGTCCATCACGAAACCATTATTTTTGACGGATGCCCTTAATGGCAGAATGGTGCCATTTAAATTAAGATGTAAAAAACATGCCATTTTAAATGTCAATATCTTAATTGAAAAAAGTTGAGCATTAAATTGCTACCAGAAAAATAAATTATTTATTATTACTGGTTGTACAATAAGTCTTTGTTGTATATCCAAAGTACATAAATTATTATTGTTATTATTATTCTTATTAATATTATTAATTACTTTTAAATTTTGAATCTATAAATTAATTTTTTTATTATTTACAAATATTAGTATCGTTAAATATCTATTGTTAAAGAAGTACAACTTTTCATTACTCTTTTTTCATCTTTTATAATAGCTTGACATATAACTATATACATGTTTATAGAGATTTTACTATATATTTTTATTTTTCTTATTTTTCTCTTTTAGTTTGACAGTTTCACAATCTTCTTCCAGTTTTGTTGAATGTACTATAGGAATTAAAGTAAAATTATTAATATTATTATTATTATTATTAATAATATTATTATTATTATTATTAATAATATTATTAATATTATTATTAATATTAATATTATGTTGATCTTCATATGCACACATTCGCTTTTCAATTTATTATTTGGATAATATGTACTTTATGAATATTCTCCTGATGAGGAACTAATAAAAATTTGAAACTAAAATAAAATGAAAAGTTCTTTTTAAAAGAAATTAAGACCTACAAACCGTAATTAAGCCTTTTACATCATCAACATTTAGTTAACAGTTATAATCTACAAATTTAAGTTTATGTTGAACATGTCTTTCCCAGTCTCTGTGGATATTAAATTTAAACATATAAGATGTTTATGTATTTGACTGTCACATATATTAACTGGTAATATCTAGATATTAAAGCTCGATATCCATTTTTCTCAGTGTAAAGGAAAAATAAAAAAAATTTAATTGTGTGTAATAATGATGTGTGTAAATGATATAGTTATATACATGTAAAGCCCAGTAAAAAAAGAAGTATTGAGTGGAGCTTTTAGGAATTAAGTGAAGCTCTGAGCCAATACGAATTCGAGTAAAAACCGTATTGGGACGTTTGAATCAATCTTTTTTCATCCGCCGAATACGGTCTCATTTTAGCATTAAAATTAAAATCACATGAGCCGAGTACACATTATAAATTGAAAGCACAATTGTCCTGGAATGTAAAAATGCCGATTTCGATAAGAAACAGTGAATATTTGTTAAAAATTGGTACTGAATTTACCATGTGAATAAATAAAGTGGTGATAAATTCAACAAAACAATGAAATTTCATTGTTTTATTTTCTCCATTTGAATTTACCACAATTCTCTAGGAACTTTTTATCGGTAACAGTAGATTTCTTTTAGCCATTTAAACTTACCACTTCATTTATTCACATGGTAAATTCAGTCGCGCTTATCAAACTTTGTTTTTACCAATTTTTAACAAAAAATGATAAATATTCACTGTTTCTTATCCAAATCGGCATTTTTACATTCCAGGACAATTGTGCTTTTAATTTATAATGTGTACTCGGCTCATGTGATTTTAATTTTATTGCTAAAATGAGACCGTATTCGGCGGATGAAAAGAATTGATTCAAACGTCCCAATACGGTTTTTACTCGAATCCGTATTGGCTCAGAGCAGAAATATAATATATCTACATATGAGCAGCAGTGTATTTTGGACGTTTATGTTTTTATTGTTTTTAAAATGATTTTGAAGAATTAATTAAAAGAAAATATTTCTTATTATCGTGTAGTATTGGTACTTTCACTCCAAAAAAAATTTTAATCAAGTTAAAATGGATAATTAAGTTATAATTTTGGCAAAATGTCTATGATATATGTTACTTTAAATCTTCTACTGACATGAAATTTTTTTTTAAAATTACATAAGATATTGAGTTGGCAAAAAGTGTGTCCTACAATACCCCAATATATCTCCTTTATGTATATATTAGTCATAGTTTCAAAAAGATAACTTTTAATTATAAATCGAAATCAATGTATAGATAAAAATTTTTACTACTCAATAAGGTTCCATAAGCGGTAAAGTCTTTGCGCGAAATTGTTAATACACAATCCTTGACTGGTCATCTCTCAGACATATGATTGACGTACATTTTTTATAATGATGTAGAAAAGTGCAAAGGTTTCTCTAATTTTTATAGGCTATTCCCATAGAAAAATTCCATAAGTTCAAATTACATATAATAATCTTCGCATTTTTTAAATATTCTCTATAGGAGCATAGCCAACCCACACAGCACAAAAACTTCAAGGAAACTTCCAGGAAGTTTCCCGTGGCAACCTGCGGAAGTTACCACAATTTCCAGGAAATACAATAATGTCCGCAGGTTAGAAGCTTCCCATGGAAACTTCCTGGAAGCTTACCATAGAAACTTCCTGTAAACTTCCTGCAAGTTACCAGAAAGTTTCTAAAAATTATTTGAAATTTTTTTTAGTGAAATTATTATTTAAAAAGGTTTAAAAAATTTTAATTATTCAAATTTTGCAGTCTTTTAAAATAAAAATGTGGGTTTAATTTAAAAAAATGATCTTCACAACTACAGCACACATGAGGGTGAGACGGACTCGAACACACAGGAAGCTTCTAACCTGCGGACATTATTGTATGTCATGGAAATTTCCAGGAAGTTACCAAGGGTAACTTCCGAAGGTTGCCACGAGAAACTTCCTGCAAGTTTTTGTGCTATGCGGGAATCAAAATTAAAAAACATTTTCGACGTTTCTGAATATACTTAAAAACATGAAAATATACAAGCAACTTTACACGAAGTTCGATATTAAATGTGGCTGCGTCAAACTGTAGCTCAGTAGTGTCATTTTAATACCAAACATAAGGAAAATTTTCTATTATAGAATTTTTCTACTCGCTAAGATTACCCAACCAAAATTTATCCGCATCAAAAACAACACTCAGTTTTCTATGTATAAGTAAAAATTAATGTAAATAAATTAATTTTTTTAATTTATATATACTAAATTTCAAAATCACAATTTCCTAGCATAAATCCGCTCTCTTGTTTCTTTCACGACTGAACAATTTTATTTTTTAAATATAAAAATTCGTCACATACCTGTCTTAAGTATAATTTATTATTGTTAAAATATAATACAGAAAATTATTTTATACGAAATTTTAAATTGCCCCGACTTTACATGAGCAACTTTACTCCGAATGTATTCCTTACGTTTCAGAATAAATTTAATTTAATATTTTCAAAAACAAAGAAAACTCTATATGTACTTCGAAAGAGGACATCCAACTACTACAAAAAATATGCAGACGCATGAATATTTCTGAAATGACAAGTAACCGAACTGTCATTTATCCGAAATGCATGTAACCGACTTGTCATATAACAGAATTGTCATTTAACCGATCCGTCATTAAACCGACCTGTCATGTAACCGAATTGTCATTTAACCGACCTGTCTTTTGACCAGCCCGTCATATAACCGGATTGTCATTTAACCAATCTGTCATTTGACAGACCTGTAATGTAACCGACTCGTCATGTAACAGAATTGTCATTTGACCGACCTGTCATGTAACAATTGACATTCGTCTGACCCGACATGTAACAGAATTGTCACTAGACCGACTTGCCATTTAACAGAACTGTCTTCTAACAACCACTTTCATAGAAATTTGTATAAATTTCTTTAAATTGCTGTAAATCTCCAAGAAATAAGTTGTTACAAAACAGTCCTGCTACATGACGGGTCGGTCAAATGACAATTCAGTTACATGGCGGGTCGGTTTAATGACAGGTCTGTTAAATAACGGGTTGGATAAATGACCATTTTGTTATATGACAGGTCGGTTACATGACAAGTCGGTCAAATGACTAGTCGATTAAATGACATTTCTGTTACATGACAGGTCGGTTAAATGACAGGTTGGTTAAATGACAATTATGTTACATGGCAAATCGGTTAAATAACAATTTGATTACATGGCGCGACGGTTAAATAACAATTTGGTTACATGACGAGCAGGTCAAATGACAAATCTGGTACATGACAGGTCGATTACATGCATTTCGGATAAATAACAGTTCGGTTAATTGTCATTTGGAAATATTCATCCGTCTCAAAAATATAAAAAACAAGAGGATTTAAAAATCTAGAAAACTTTTTTTTTCTGACACCTCTAAAAACATTTGATCGCCTCTAATTCTATGTTGAATTCATAAAACTAAACGAAAGTTCATAAACATATGTTGAATGTTAAATGAAGACCTCCACGAAATATATAGTCTATGACACATTTTGACATAAATGCAATGGTGATGAAAATATGTGCACTTATTATAGAATTTATTAGCTATTATTAGTTATTAGTTTTTATTAGATATTGTGGTTGCAATAACGATTAATGGCAATTCAAAGTTGAAAATTGTAAGCATTTTTAAATGTTCCATAGATCGTTATTCCGTAGAGGTCTTCAAATACTGTTCACAATACCAATACCCGTATAGAAATTTACCGTGGAAGTGTATGAGAAATTGTCTAGTTGTGCTAGATTTAATCTAGAAACTATATGGGAAAAATGTACAGTCTTGAACGAGGGATGTAACGCTAGCAACGTCAAGACTTTGTACAGTTATTTTGTCTAGTCCTTGTCTAGTAAAATAAATCATTCCTAGCCAGTCAGCGTCCTAGACAGTGCCTAGCTAATTCTTAGACAACCTGCTATACGAACTTGTACTCTCTAAATCTGAATTAGTGCGGATTCGTTTACCAATTTGAATTAGTAACATTTTTTACTAATTTATAGTATTTTTTACTAATTGCTAGTAGAAAATTACTAATTCAATTAGTAGAGCGTATTTTTTACTATTTCAAATTAGTAAATTTTCTACTAATAATTAATAAAAAAAACCATTAAAAATTACAGTAGAACCTCGATTATCCGAGGTAATGTGGGGAAGAGGTACCTCGGATAATCAAAAACTCGGATAACACGGAACCAATGAAAATTTCAAAATTTTTAATTATTTTTCATGTGTTTAAAGTGTTAGAATAATATTAAATGACAAAAATGGACGAAATTTTAAATGGAATGATCACAAACAGTGGTTTTGTAAAATTTATTTTCCAAATTTAGTCGCTCGATCCGTTTTATCCGAGTTATTCCGCATTATCCGAGAATGTTTAGTGCCTCGGATAATCCGGAATCTCGGATAACCGAGGTTCTACTGTAGTCAAAACAGTTACTAATTCAATTGGTAAACAAATTCGCAATATTTCATTAGTAGAAAACTACTAATTCAGATTTAGAGAGTACTTAATTTTTAATTCAGTATCCTAGACAAATTTTACCCAGATTCTAGACTCCCTTCATAGCGAAGCAAATAAAGGGGAAAACTGTACATTTGGGGACCAGGACAGTTTTTTCAGAATAATTTTCCACGACAAATGCTATCTAGCTGTAGTCTATTTCCAGGAAGGCCACGACAAATTTCTACACGAGTAGTGAGCGTGTTTACCCCAATCTCCCATAAGCTTGTTATGTAAGCTTACTGTGACTTTATCATGCAATAATGTTTAGAAATAATTAATCTCAGTAAATTTCTGTAGCAATTGCAGCAACAAAAGGATATCCTTTCTTAAAGTACTTCTAAGAAATTTCAAATTTAATTATAAGCAAATATCAACATTTTGTTCATAAATAATGAAAATTTCTGAAATCTTTTAGCTCCATTAAATAGAACATACCAAAATTAATTAATATCGATTGTAATAATTTAATAAGTCTTAATTAAAAAGCTGCTCTTATAACTCAAGAACTCGAAAATATACGAATACTCGAATGAACAAAAGTACTTAAAATTATTCAAGTTTATTAATCGGCTAAGCTCGACTCAAAAGACATAAAGCTAAAAAATATTTGATCGAGCTTCTTGCACACCTCTACCAAAATTGCAGGTATAACTTATTTACTCGTTTACCCTGATATACGTCAGAATTCATAAATCAAAATGTAGCAAGTACCATAATAATTAATTCACCAGTTTTAAATGTTCAATCAACATCAAAATCGTTATCAGCGATCTCAATTACACCTTATGAAGCTTACACATGAAAAAAAAAAATTTCGTTAAATTTTTTTTTTTTGACAAAAATTTTTTTTTATTTTTTTTTTTTTACAAAATTTTTTTTTAATTTTCAATATTAAAAAAAAATTCTATAATAGAAAAAAAAGTTTTGTTTCTCTTTTTTTATTGTTTTATTTTTTTTGTGTCTAAATGATACTTTCTCAATTTTTTTTCTTAAATTTTGTATAAAAACAAACATTTTTTCCTTTAGTCACTTTTTTGTACAACAAAAAACAAAAAAGTTATGAATTTTTTTGTCAAAAAAGTGCAAAAAATTGAGATTTATAGTGAGGGAAGCATTAGCCGAAACATGAAGAAACATTAAAAATATATCAAAACTTTCTGTTTTTTTTAGATGACAAATTTAGGTAAATATAAGAAATTATGAACAAAAAAGAACTCAAAATATGCAAAAATTTTGCTCTTTTTTAATTTTTTCCGTGAAATTGGTTTTTTACATTCTCATCAAAAATGAGAAAGTCTTGGATTTGTGCGATTTAGAGAAATTTCTAATTTTCATAAATCTTTACGTTTCATGACCCCCTGATTCCAAAAAAATGGTTTTTAGAGAAGTGTCTGTCTGTCAGTCTGTCTGTCTGTCTGTCTGTCTGTCTGTAGAAATTTTTGTCTCGACGATAACTCGAGTAAATTTTTATGAATCGACTTGCAATTTGGGGGATTTTTTTAGTCCATAAAAACGAAGCTCGAGTTCGTTGGGCAGCCCATTTCGACAAAAAACAACAAAAATACAAAATTTTTTAATTTTCAAAATTTTGTTTTTTTACAATTTTCAAAAAAAAATTTTTTTAATTTTTTTTTCCAAAATTTGGCACAAAAGCAAATATTTTTTCCTTTAGTCACTTTTTTGTACAACAAAAAACAAAAAAGTTCTGAATTTTTGAAAAAATTTTAAATTTTCAAAATTTTGGTTTTTTTGACAATTTTCAAAAAAAAAATTTTAATTTTTTTTCTTAAATTTTGTAGAAAAACAAACATTGTTTCCTTTAGTCACTTTTTTGTACAACAAAAAACAAAAAAGTTATGAATTTTTTTGTCAAAAAAGTGCAAAAAATTGAGATTTATAGTGAGTGAAGCATTAGCCGAAACATGAAGAAACATTAAAAATATATTAAAACTTTCTGTTTTTTTTTAGATGACAAATTAAGGTAAATATAAGAAATTATGAACAAAAAAGAACTCAAAATATGCAAAAATTTTGCTCTTTTTTAATTTTTTTCGTGAAATTGGTTTTTTACATTCTCATCAAAAATGAGAAAGTCTTGGATTTGTGCGATTTTGAGAAATTTCTAATTTTCATAAATCTTTACGTTTCATGACAACCTGATTCCAAAAAAATGGTTTTTAGAGAAGTGTCTGTCTGTCAGTCTGTCTGTCTGTCTGTCTGTAGAAATTTTTGTCTCGACGATAACTCGAGTAAATTTTTATGAATCGACTTGCAATTTGGGGGATTCTTTTAGTCCATAAAAATGAAGCTCGAGTTCGTTGGGCAGCCCATTTCGACAAAAAACAACAAAAATACAAAATTTTTTATTTTCAAAATTTTGTTTTTTTTACAATTTTCAAAAAAAAAAAATTTTAATTTTTTTTCCAAAATTTGGTACAAAAGCAAATATTTTTTCCTGTAGTCACTTTTATGTACAACAAAAAACAAAAAAGTTATGAATTTTTGAAAAATTTTTTAATTTTCAAAATTTTGGTTTTTTTTGACAATTTTCGAAAAAAAAAAATTTTCAATTTTTTTTCTTAAATTTTGTATAAAAACAAACATTTTTTCCTTTAGTCACTTTTTTGTACAACAAAAAACAAAAAAGTTATGAATTTTTTTGTCAAAAAAGTGCAAAAAATTGAGATTTATAGTGAGGGAAGCATTAGCCGAAACATGAAGAAACATTAAAAATATATCAAAACTTTCTGTTTTTTTTAGATGTCAAATTTAGGTAAATATAAGAAATTATGAACAAAAAAGAACTCAAAATATGCAAAAATTTTGCTTTTTTTAAATTTTTTCCGTGAAATTGGTTTTTTACATTCTCATCAAAAATGAGAATGTCTTGGATTTGTGCGATTTTGAGAAATTTCTAATTTTCATAAATCTTTACGTTTCATGACCCCCTGATTCCAAAAAAATGGTTTTTAGAGAAGTGTCTGTCTGTCAGTCGTCTGTCTGTCTGTCTGTAGAAATTTTTGTCTCGACGATAACTCGAGTAAATTTTTATGAATCGACTTGCAATTTGGGGGATTTTTTTAGTCCATAAAAATGAAGCTCGAGTTCGTTGGGCAGCCCATTTCGACAAAAAACAACAAAAATACAAAATTTTTTAATTTTCAAAATTTTGTTTTTTTTACAATTTTCAAAAAAAAAAATTTTTAATTTTTTTTCCAAAATTTGGCACAAAAGCAAATATTTTTTCCTTCAGTCACTTTTTTGTACAACAAAAAACAAAAAAGTTATGATTTTTTGAAAAATTTTTAAATTTTCAAAATTTTGGTTTTTTGACAATTTTCAAAAAAAAAAATTTTCAATTTTTTTTCTTAAATTTTGTATAAAAACAAACATTGTTTCCTTTAGTCACTTTTTTGTACAACAAAAAAGAAAAAAGTTATGAATTTTTTTGTCAAAAAAGTGCAAAAAATTAAGATTTATAGTGAGTGAAGCATTAGCCGAAACATGAAGAAACATTAAAAATATATCAAAACTTTCTGTTTTTTTAGATGACAAATTTAGGTAAATATAAGAAATTATGAACAAAAAAAAACTCAAAATATGCAAAAATTTTGCTCTTTTTTAATTTTTTCCGTGAAATTGGTTTTTTACATTCTTATCAAAAATGAGAAAGTCTTGGATTTGTGCGATTTTGAGAAATTTCTAATTTTCATAAATCTTTACGTTTCATGACCCCCTGATTCCAAAAAAATGGTTTTTAGAGAAGTGTCTGTCTGTCAGTCTGTCTGTCTGTCTGTCTGTAGAAATTTTTGTCTCGACGATAACTCGAGTAAATTTTTATGAATCGACTTGCAATTTGGGGGATTTTTTTAGTCCATAAAAATGAAGCTCGAGTTCGTTGGGCAGCCCATTTCGACAAAAAACAACAAAAATACAAAATTTTTTAATTTTCAAAATTTTGTTTTTTTTACAATTTTCAAAAAAAAAAATTTAATTTTTTTTCCAAAATTTGGCACAAAAGCAAATATTTTTTCCTGTAGTCACTTTTATGTACAACAAAAAACAAAAAAGTTATGAATTTTTGAAAAATTTTTAAATTTTGGTTTTGTTGACAATTTTCAAAAAAAAAAAAATTTCAATTTTTTTTTTAAATTTTGTATAAAAACAAACATTTTTTCCTTTGTTATATATGAATTATAACATGGCAACCCTGCTTAATAATTTCAACGGCTTGCAAGGCATCGCCGCAAGACATCCGACACCCAGATAAAGAAGTGTCGACGTTTAAATGCTCTTAGCTAGGAATTTTGATTGCCATTAAAATAAAAATTAATTAACTATAAAATAATAAATACCACATAATAAATATGGGATTGATGACGCAAATGTTGCAGCAATGTTACGAAGCAAAAGAGCAATAACTAACATTGTAGCAACACCAAAAAAAAGGGAAACCTGAACGGTTGAATACAATACAATTTGAGCAATGTAAAATTAGGTATGCTAAACGGGAATTTTGACTAAAGTTAGGAAGTTGTAACAAGGTCACAAATCCGAAATATTGTAATCAAGGCGCAACACTGCAGCCAATATATATACGTATATATTTTATTAATTGCCCGAAACTATGTGAACACGCTGTGAGGTTGCGCGTGTGTGGGGATGGTCGGCGGCAACACACACAGCTGTGCACCCGCTGGTTATAGGCACCAGCACACTCACTGGCTTTCCCGGCTACAGAACTAATACCTTAACGACTTCCATGCTACGGACACCAACACAAGCGCGCTATGCTTGCCTCTAATCGCTACCTTGATGTGCGTAGAACCTTTCTTTCCCTTCAGGGCCCATAAGTTGTGAAGTGCAGCATCAAAACAAACGCACGTGCGTTACAGCTGACTCAAAGCCACGAGGCTTTTATGCCTTACGCTATTTGAACTTATGCTATTTAAAACTATGCATCAAACTAAATGCACATACAACAATTTGACAATAGTTAAACATTTTGTTGTAAACATTTTCGTTACAACAAAATGCCGGAGGACATTAGGTTGTATGTATATATATATATGAGGGATTCCGCGTCAAGTGATCAAGGGGTCTTTTGGTGTAATGTTTATTTCAATAATTTTTTACTCTTAAACAATTAAACATACAAATTTGACAAAGTACATTTTGGAAAGGTTTTTTTATGCTCTTTCGATTGGAAATAAGCATTTTGAAAAAAAAAATTTTTTTGACCCAAAAAAATCAAAATTAAATTTCAATTTTTGGGGGAGAAAGACCCAATTTTTTTTATTTATTTTTTTTTTAAACGAAAGCTGAGGTTTTTTCCTAAAAGGACATATAAATGCTAAAGTGGGACTAGAATGTTTAAACATTAAAAAAAAGAGTTTTCTACTCGCCGGAGCGCTCAAAACCCGGTTTTTAGCTCCGTTTAGGAGAAAATTTTTTTTTTCAATGTTTAAACATTCTAGTCCCACTTTACCATTTATATGTCCTTTTAGGAAAAAACCTCAGCTTTCGTTTAAAAAAAAAATAAATAAAAAAAATTGGGTCTTTCTCCCCCAAAAATTGAAATTTATTTTTAATTTTGATTTTTTTGGGTCAAAAATTTTTTTTTTTCAAAATGCTTATTTCCAATCGAAAGAGCATGAAAAAACCTTTCCAAAATGTACTTTGTCAAATTTGTATGTTTAATTGTTTAAGAGTAAAAAATTATTGATATAAACATTATACTGAAAAACACAAAAATTTAACCCCTTCCCCCTCGGAAAATATTGGACTTGGTAAAAAAATATTTTTACGAAAAATTACTATCTATGAGTACTACAAAAGCCCCAAGTTTTGCTACGATTAGTGAAAAATTTTTCTCCACCTTGATCACTTGACATGAAATGCCCCATATATATATATTACTCAATATATAAAATGTATATACAAGCAACCTATAAAAAGTAGGAACAATATAATTATAATAAATAAATTATATAATATAATTGTAACTAAGATAAATAATAATTTTATTAATTAAACAATATAATTATTATTTAAATTCTAAGTTATTTTAAAATAATGTCTCAAAAAGTATCATGTTAACAGACCGTTTCCGTTCTCACGGACCTACCGTGAGATCCAAAACGTTAGCAAAAATGCATAGACCAATGGGCCCACGATTCTCTCCTACTCCTTACTCCTACTACCTAAAATTTTCCGTCTTCCCCACTTTTTGCACTAAAGGTAAGGGTTAGAGGCTTGTCGCGAACAATTAATCATTGCAGTACGAATTCTCGCTTCTTCTCGAAGACACCTCTCCTGGGTCTAACCTGGCAAGTGTTTTGGGACAGAGAAATTTCGCGAACAAAAAGCCCGTCCGCGACCCGGAACCCGAATCGCATGATTCAGGGCAGACGTTAAAATTTTTAAATTCTCTGAGCCGGTGGAGTCCAGTGCGGACTGATTTTGGAGAGATTCCAGAATTATTAATATAAATCATAATTCTGAAATCTTGTTGTTTATAACCGGCCGGTTGCATAGATATTGCCCGCGTCCGTTCAAACTTCAGTGGCCCACAAGTGAGATCAAATTCTCTATCTATCTATCGGTTGCATAGATATTGCCCGCATCAGATTGATAGAGAAGAGATCCACAAGTGTGATCGAATTTCTTATAAAACTGTCGGTTGCATAGATATTGCCCGCACCAGTTTTCCTAGGAATAGATTCACAAGTGAGTTTACACAAGGAGGAACGGCCGGTTGCATAGATATTGCCCGCGACCGTTCAACCACAAGTGCAATCTCGCGAATAAAGAAAGCCAATCCTTTGCTCGTAATTCTACGTCAATAATTTTCTAATAATTAAAAGAATCTTAAAGACTGTGAGACAACGTAAATCTTGCCCGACGGTGGTTCAATTTTGTGAAACCAAAAGGAGCAACCCCCGCCGGTAGCTGTAAGTAAATTGTATCGTTTCAATTATATGTAATCTACATTAACACTAAACTACACTTTTCCACACTTTCTATTTCTGTATGGGTATTAAATTGGGGAAATAAACATAAAATTTAATTAAACTACATCCAAATTTTCTTACTTACCTGTCTAAATTACATCCTTGTTTTCTGAAATTAAATAATAAACAAAGCAGAACGGTAACTTTTAAAACAGTAGGATAACGATCCCGCAGTAATAAACAGAGTTCAACTCTGGCAGCTTGGAGCCACCCCAAATCGACTAATTAAGGGCCATCTCAAAAGCCCGATTCAAAATTAATTTACCGGTTTGTAACACTTTAGTCACTTTTTTGTACAACAAAAAACAAAAAAGTTATGAATTTTTTTGTCAAAAAAGTGCAAAAAATTGAGATTTATAGTGAGTGAAGCATTAGCCGAAACATGAAGAAACATTAAAAATATATTAAAACTTTCTGTTTTTTTTTAGATGACAAATTAAGGTAAATATAAGAAATTATGAACAAAAAAGAACTCAAAATATGCAAAAATTTTGCTCTTTTTTAATTTTTTCCGTGAAATTGGTTTTTTACATTCTCATCAAAAATGAGAAAGTCTTAGATTTGTGCGATTTAGAGAAATTTCTAATTTTCATAAATCTTTACGTTTCATGACCCCCTGATTCCAAAAAAATGGTTTTTAGAGAAGTGTCTGTCTGTCTGTCTGTCTGTAGAAATTTTTGTCTCGACGATAACTCGAGTAAATTTTTATGAATCGACTTGCAATTTGGGGGATTTTTTTAGTCCATAAAAATGAAGCTCGAGTTCGTTGGGCAGCCCATTTCGACAAAAAACAACAAAAATACAAAATTTTTTAATTTTCAAAATTTTGTTTTTTTTACAATTTTCAAAAAAAAAAATTTAATTTTTTTTCCAAAATTTGGCACAAAAGCAAATATTTTTTCCTGTAGTCACTTTTATGTACAACAAAAAACAAAAAAGTTATGAATTTTTGAAAAATTTTTAAATTTTGGTTTTGTTGACAATTTTCAAAAAAAAAAAATTTCAATTTTTTTTTTAAATTTTGTATAAAAACAAACATTTTTTCCTTTGTTATATATGAATTATAACATGGCAACCCTGCTTAATAATTTCAACGGCTTGCAAGGCATCGCCGCAAGACATCCGACACCCAGATAAAGAAGTGTCGACGTTTAAATGCTCTTAGCTAGGAATTTTGATTGCCATTAAAATAAAAATTAATTAACTATAAAATAATAAATACCACATAATAAATATGGGATTGATGACGCAAATGTTGCAGCAATGTTACGAAGCAAAAGAGCAATAACTAACATTGTAGCAACACCAAAAAAAAGGGAAACCTGAACGGTTGAATACAATACAATTTGAGCAATGTAAAATTAGGTATGCTAAACGGGAATTTTGACTAAAGTTAGGAAGTTGTAACAAGGTCACAAATCCGAAATATTGTAATCAAGGCGCAACACTGCAGCCAATATATATACGTATATATTTTATTAATTGCCCGAAACTATGTGAACACGCTGTGAGGTTGCGCGTGTGTGGGGATGGTCGGCGGCAACACACACAGCTGTGCACCCGCTGGTTATAGGCACCAGCACACTCACTGGCTTTCCCGGCTACAGAACTAATACCTTAACGACTTCCATGCTACGGACACCAACACAAGCGCGCTATGCTTGCCTCTAATCGCTACCTTGATGTGCGTAGAACCTTTCTTTCCCTTCAGGGCCCATAAGTTGTGAAGTGCAGCATCAAAACAAACGCACGTGCGTTACAGCTGACTCAAAGCCACGAGGCTTTTATGCCTTACGCTATTTGAACTTATGCTATTTAAAACTATGCATCAAACTAAATGCACATACAACAATTTGACAATAGTTAAACATTTTGTTGTAAACATTTTCGTTACAACAAAATGCCGGAGGACATTAGGTTGTATGTATATATATATATATATTACTCAATATATAAAATGTATATACAAGCAACCTATAAAAAGTAGGAACAATATAATTATAATAAATAAATTATATAATATAATTGTAACTAAGATAAATAATAATTTTATTAATTAAACAATATAATTATTATTTAAATTCTAAGTTATTTTAAAATAATGTCTCAAAAAGTATCATGTTAACAGACCGTTTCCGTTCTCACGGACCTACCGTGAGATCCAAAACGTTAGCAAAAATGCATAGACCAATGGGCCCACGATTCTCTCCTACTCCTTACTCCTACTACCTAAAATTTTCCGTCTTCCCCACTTTTTGCACTAAAGGTAAGGGTTAGAGGCTTGTCGCGAACAATTAATCATTGCAGTACGAATTCTCGCTTCTTCTCGAAGACACCTCTCTTGGGTCTAACCTGGCAAGTGTTTTGGGACAGAGAAATTTCGCGAACAAAAAGCCCGTCCGCGACCCGGAACCCGAATCGCATGATTCAGGGCAGACGTTAAAATTTTTAAATTCTCTGAGCCGGTGGAGTCCAGTGCGGACTGATTTTGGAGAGATTCCAGAATTATTAATATAAATCATAATTCTGAAATCTTGTTGTTTATAACCGGCCGGTTGCATAGATATTGCCCGCGTCCGTTCAAACTTCAGTGGCCCACAAGTGAGATCAAATTCTCTATCTATCTATCGGTTGCATAGATATTGCCCGCATCAGATTGATAGAGAAGAGATCCACAAGTGTGATCGAATTTCTTATAAAACTGTCGGTTGCATAGATATTGCCCGCACCAGTTTTCCTAGGAATAGATTCACAAGTGAGTTTACACAAGGAGGAACGGCCGGTTGCATAGATATTGCCCGCGACCGTTCAACCACAAGTGCAATCTCGCGAATAAAGAAAGCAAATCCTTTGCTCGTAATTCTACGTCAATAATTTTCTAATAATTAAAAGAATCTTAAAGACTGTGAGACAACGTAAATCTTGCCCGACGGTGGTTCAATTTTGTGAAACCAAAAGGAGCAACCCCCGCCGGTAGCTGTAAGTAAATTGTATCGTTTCAATTATATGTAATCTACATTAACACTAAACTACACTTTTCCACACTTTCTATTTCTGTATGGGTATTAAATTGGGGAAATAAACATAAAATTTAATTAAACTACATCCAAATTTTCTTACTTACCTGTCTAAATTACATCCTTGTTTTCTGAAATTAAATAATAAACAAAGCAGAACGGTAACTTTTAAAACAGTAGGATAACGATCCCGCAGTAATAAACAGAGTTCAACTCTGGCAGCTTGGAGCCACCCCAAATCGACTAATTAAGGGCCATCTCAAAAGCCCGATTCAAAATTAATTTACCGGTTTGTAACACTTTAGTCACTTTTTTGTACAACAAAAAACAAAAAAGTTATGAATTTTTTTGTCAAAAAAGTGCAAAAAATTGAGATTTATAGTGAGTGAAGCAGTAGCCGAAACATGAAGAAACATTAAAAATATATTAAAACTTTCTGTTTTTTTTTAGATGACAAATTAAGGTAAATATAAGAAATTATGAACAAAAAAGAACTCAAAATATGCAAAAATTTTGCTCTTTTTTAATTTTTTCCGTGAAATTGGTTTTTTACATTCTCATCAAAAATGAGAAAGTCTTGGATTTGTGCGATTTTGAGAAATTTCTAATTTTCATAAATCTTTACGTTTCATGACTCCCTGATTCCAAAAAAATGGTTTTTAGAGAAGTGTCTGTCTGTCAGTCTGTCTGTCTGTCTGTCTGTCTGTAGAAATTTTTGTCTCGACGATAACTCGAGTAAATTTTTATGAATCGACTTGCAATTTGGGAGATTTTTTTAGTCCATAAAAATGAAGCTCGAGTTCGTTGGGCAGCCCATTTCGACAAAAAACAACAAAAATACAAAATTTTTTAATTTTCAAAATTTTGTTTTTTTTACAATTTTCAAAAAAAAAATTTTTTTATTTTTTTTCCAAAATTTGGCACAAAAGCAAATATTTTTTCCTTTAGTCACTTTCTTGTACAACAAAAAACAAAAAAGTTATGAATTTTTGAAAAATTTTTAAATTTTCAAAATTTTGGTTTTTTTGACAATTTTCAAAAAAAAAAATTTTCAATTTTTTTTCTTAAATTTTGTATAAAAACAAACATTTTTTCCTTTAGTCACTTTTTTGTACAACAAAAAACAAAAAGGTTATGAATTTTTTTGTCAAAAAAGTGCAAAAAATTGAGATTTATAGTGAGTGAAGCATTAGCCGAAACATGAAGAAACATTAAAAATATATCAAAACTTTCTGTTTTTTTAGATGACAAATTTAGGTAAATATAAGAAATTATGAACAAAAAAGAACTCAAAATATGCAAAAATTTTGCTCTTTTTTAATTTTTTCCGTGAAATTGGTTTTTTACATTCTCATCAAAAATGAGAAAGTCTTGGATTTGTGCGATTTAGAGAAATTTCTAATTTTCATAAATCTTTACGTTTCATGACCCCCTGATTCCAAAAAAATGGTTTTTAGAGAAGTGTCTGTCTGTCAGTCTGTCTGTCTGTAGAAATTTTTGTCTCGACGATAACTCGAGTAAATTTTTATGAATCGACTTGCAATTTGGGCGATTCTTTTAGTCCATAAAAATGAAGCTCGAGTTCGTTGGGCAGCCCATTTCGACAAAAAACAACAAAAATACAAAGTTTTTTAATTTTCAAAATTTTGTTTTTTTTACAATTTTCAAAAAAAAAAAATTTTTAATTTTTTTTCCAAAATTTGGCACAAAAGCAAATATTTTTTCCTTTAGTCACTTTTTTGTACAACAAAAAACAAAAAAGTTATGAATTTTTTTGTCAAAAAAGTGCAAAAAATTGAGATTTATAGTGAGTTAAGCATTAGCCGAAACATGAAGAAACATTAAAAATATATCAAAACTTTCTGTTTTTTTTAGATGACAAATTTAGGTAAATATAAGAAATTATGAACAAAAAAGAACTCAAAATATGCAAAAATTTTGCTCTCTTTTAATTTTTTCCGTGAAATTGGTTTTTTACATTCTCATCAAAAATGAGAAAGTCTTGGATTTGTGCGATTTAGAGAAATTTCTAATTTTCATAAATCTTTACGTTTCATGACCCCCTGATTCCAAAAAAATGGTTTTTAGAGAAGTGTCTGTCTGTCTGTCTGTCTGTCTGTAGAAATTTTTGTCTCGACGATAACTCGAGTAAATTTTTATGAATCGACTTGCAATTTGGGGGATTCTTTTAGTCCATAAAAATGAAGCTCGAGTTCGTTGGGCAGCCCATTTCGACAAAAAACAACAAAAATACAAAGTTTTTTAATTTTCAAAATTTTGTTTTTTTTACAATTTTCAAAAAAAAAAATTTTTTAATTTTTTTTCCAAAATTTGGCACAAAAGCAAATATTTTTTCCTTTAGTCACTTTTTTGTACAACAAAAAACAAAAAAGTTATGAATTTTTGAAAAATTTTTTAATTTTCAAAATTTTGGTTTTTTTTGACAATTTTCAAAAAAAAAAAAATTTCAATTTTTTTTCTTAAATTTTGTATAAAAACAAACATTTTTTCCTTTAGTCACTTTTTTGTACAACAAAAAACAAAAAGGTTATGAATTTTTTTGTCAAAAAAGTGCAAAAAATTGAGATTTATAGTGAGTGAAGCATTAGCCGAAACATGAAGAAACATTAAAAATATATCAAAACTTTCTGTTTTTTTTTAGATGACAAATTTAGGTAAATATAAGAAATTATGAACAAAAAAGAACTCAAAATATGCAAAAATTTTGCTCTCTTTTAATTTTTTCCGTGAAATTGGTTTTTTACATTCTCATCAAAAATGAGAAAGTCTTGGATTTGTGCGATTTAGAGAAATTTCTAATTTTCATAAATCTTTACGTTTCATGACCCCCTGATTCCAAAAAAATGGTTTTTAGAGAAGTGTCTGTCTGTCTGTCTGTCTGTCTGTCTGTAGAAATTTTTGTCTCGACGATAACTCGAGTAAATTTTTATGAATCGACTTGCAATTTGGGGGATTCTTTTAGTCCATAAAAATGAAGCTCGAGTTCGTTGGGCAGCCCATTTCGACAAAAAACAACAAAAATACAAAGTTTTTTAATTTTCAAAATTTTGTTTTTTTTACAATTTTCAAAAAAAAAAATTTTTTAATTTTTTTTCCAAAATTTGGCACAAAAGCAAATATTTTTTCCTTTAGTCACTTTTTTGTACAACAAAAAACAAAAAAGTTATGAATTTTTGAAAAATTTTTTAATTTTCAAAATTTTGGTTTTTTTTGACAATTTTCAAAAAAAAAAATTTTCAATTTTTTTTCTTAAATTTTGTATAAAAACAAACATTTTTTCCTTTAGTCACTTTTTTGTACAACAAAAAACAAAAAGGTTATGAATTTTTTTGTCAAAAAAGTGCAAAAAATTGAGATTTATAGTGAGTGAAGCATTAGCCGAAACATGAAGAAACATTAAAAATATATCAAAACTTTCTGTTTTTTTTAGATGACAAATTTAGGTAAATATAAGAAATTATAAACAAAAAAGAAATCAAAATATGCAAAAATTTTGCTCTTTTTTAATTTTTTCCGTGAAATTGGTTTTTTACATTCTCATCAAAAATGAGAAAGTCTTGGATTTGTGCGATTTAGAGAAATTTCTAATTTTCATAAATCTTTACGTTTCATGACCCCCTGATTCCAAAAAAATGGTTTTTAGAGAAGTGTCTGTCTGTCAGTCTGTCTGTCTGTAGAAATTTTTGTCTCGACGATAACTCGAGTAAATTTTTATGAATCGACTTGCAATTTGGGCGATTCTTTTAGTCCATAAAAATGAAGCTCGAGTTCGTTGGGCAGCCCATTTCGACAAAAAACAACAAAAATACAAAGTTTTTTAATTTTCAAAATTTTGTTTTTTTTACAATTTTCAAAAAAAAAAAATTTTTAATTTTTTTTCCAAAATTTGGCACAAAAGCAAATATTTTTTCCTTTAGTCACTTTTTTGTACAACAAAAAACAAAAAAGTTATGAATTTTTTTGTCAAAAAAGTGCAAAAAATTGAGATTTATAGTGAGTTAAGCATTAGCCGAAACATGAAGAAACATTAAAAATATATCAAAACTTTCTGTTTTTTTTTAGATGACAAATTTAGGTAAATATAAGAAATTATGAACAAAAAAGAACTCAAAATATGCAAAAATTTTGCTCTCTTTTAATTTTTTCCGTGAAATTGGTTTTTTACATTCTCATCAAAAATGAGAAAGTCTTGGATTTGTGCGATTTAGAGAAATTTCTAATTTTCATAAATCTTTACGTTTCATGACCCCCTGATTCCAAAAAAATGGTTTTTAGAGAAGTGTCTGTCTGTCTGTCTGTCTGTCTGTCTGTAGAAATTTTTGTCTCGACGATAACTCGAGTAAATTTTTATGAATCGACTTGCAATTTGGGGGATTCTTTTAGTCCATAAAAATGAAGCTCGAGTTCGTTGGGCAGCCCATTTCGACAAAAAACAACAAAAATACAAAGTTTTTTAATTTTCAAAATTTTGTTTTTTTTACAATTTTCAAAAAAAAAAATTTTTTATTTTTTTTCCAAAATTTGGCACAAAAGCAAATATTTTTTCCTTTAGTCACTTTTTTGTACAACAAAAAACAAAAAAGTTATGAATTTTTTTGTCAAAAAAGTGCAAAAAATTGAGATTTATAGTGAGTGAAGCATTAGCCGAAACATGAAGAAACATTAAAAATATATCAAAACTTTCTGTTTTTTTAGATGACAAATTTAGGTAAATATAAGAAATTATGAACAAAAGAGAACTCAAAATATGCAAAAATTTTGCTCTTTTTTAATTTTTTCCGTGAAATTGGTTTTTTACATTCTCATCAAAAATGAGAAAGTCTTGGATTTGTGCGATTTAGAGAAATTTCTAATTTTCATAAATCTTTACGTTTCATGACCCCCTGATTCCAAAAAAATGGTTTTTAGAGAAGTGTCTGTCTGTCAGTCTGTCTGTCTGTCTGTCTGTCTGTAGAAATTTTTGTCTCGACGATAACTCGAGTAAATTTTTATGAATCGACTTGCAATTTGGGGGATTCTTTTAGTCCATAAAAATGAAGCTCGAGGTCGTTGGGCAGCCCATTTCGACAAAAAACAACAAAAATACAAAGTTTTTTAATTTTCAAAATTTTGTTTTTTTTACAATTTTCAAAAAAAAAAATTTTTTATTTTTTTTCCAAAATTTGGCACAAAAGCAAATATTTTTTCCTTTAGTCACTTTTTTGTACAACAAAAAACAAAAAAGTTATGAATTTTTGAAAAATTTTTTAATTTTCAAAATTTTGGTTTTTTTGACAATTTTCAAAAAAAAAAATTTTCAATTTTTTTTCTTAAATTTTGTATAAAAACAAACATTTTTTCCTTTAGTCACTTTTTTGTACAACAAAAAACAAAAAGGTTATGAATTTTTTTGTCAAAAAAGTGCAAAAAATTGAGATTTATAGTGAGTGAAGCATTAGCCGAAACATGAAGAAACATTAAAAATATATCAAAACTTTCTGTTTTTTTTAGATGACAAATTTAGGTAAATATAAGAAATTATGAACAAAAAAGAACTCAAAATATGCAAAAATTTTGCTCTTTTTTAATTTTTTCCGTGAAATTGGTTTTTTACATTCTCATCAAAAATGAGAAAGTCTTGGATTTGTGCGATTTAGAGAAATTTCTAATTTTCATAAATCTTTACGTTTCATGACCCCCTGATTCCAAAAAAATGGTTTTTAGAGAAGTGTCTGTCTGTCAGTCTGTCTGTCTGTCTGTCTGTCTGTCTGTCTGTAGAAATTTTTGTCTCGACGATAACTCGAGTAAATTTTTATGAATCGACTTGCAATTTGGGGGATTCTTTTAGTCCATAAAAATTAAGCTCGAGTTCGTTGGGCAGCCCATTTCGACAAAAAACAACAAAAATACAAAATTTTTTAATTTTCAAAATTTTGTTTTTTTTACAATTTTCAAAAAAAAAAATTTTTTAATTTTTTTTCCAAAATTTGGCACAAAAGCAAATATTTTTTCCTTTAGTCACTTTTTTGTACAACAAAAAACAAAAAAGTTATGAATTTTTGAAAAATTTTTAAATTTTCAAAATTTTGGTTTTTTTGACAATTTTCAAAAAAAAAAAATTTTCAATTTTTTTTCTTAAATTTTGTATAAAAACAAACATTTTTTCCTTTAGTCACTTTTTTGTACAACAAAAAACAAAAAGGTTATGAATTTTTTTGTCAAAAAAGTGCAAAAAATTGAGATTTATAGTGAGTGAAGCATTAGCCGAAACATGAAGAAACATTAAAAATATATCAAAACTTTCTGTTTTTTTTAGATGACAAATTTAGGTAAATATAAGAAATTATAAACAAAAAAGAAATCAAAATATGCAAAAATTTTGCTCTCTTTTAATTTTTTCCGTGAAATTGGTTTTTTACATTCTCATCAAAAATGAGAAAGTCTTGGATTTGTGCGATTTTGAGAAATTCCTAATTTTCATAAATCTTTACGTTTCATGACAACCTGATTCCAAAAAAATGGTTTTTAGAGAAGTGTCTGTCTGTCAGTCTGTCTGTCTGTCTGTCTGTCTGTAGAAATTTTTGTCTCGACGATAACTCGAGTAAATTTTTATGAATCGACTTGCAATTTGGGGGATTTTTTTAGTCCATAAAAACGAAGCTCGAGTTCGTTGGGCAGCCCATTTCGACAAAAAACAACAAAAATACAAAATTTTTTAATTTTCAAAATTTTGTTTTTTTACAATTTTCAAAAAAAAAATTTTTTTAATTTTTTTTTCCAAAATTTGGCACAAAAGCAAATATTTTTTCCTTTAGTCACTTTTTTGTACAACAAAAAACAAAAAAGTTCTGAATTTTTGAAAAAATTTTAAATTTTCAAAATTTTGGTTTTTTTGACAATTTTCAAAAAAAAAAATTTTAATTTTTTTTCTTAAATTTTGTAGAAAAACAAACATTGTTTCCTTTAGTCACTTTTTTGTACAACAAAAAACAAAAAAGTTAGGAATTTTTTTTTTTAAAGTTTTTGGGCCAGGCTTAATTTTTGTAGTTTTATGAGTTTTTGGGCTAGTTTTAGACAAACCGTTAACCATCGACGAAAAATTTTTATTTTTAAATTAAAATATTTTTTGAACTCTCAACATGGTTAAAATGTATTTCTGTAAATGTTAAGGGCATGTTATTCGGAGATCACGTGATTATTTGAAAAAATTATACAGATTTTTTATGCAAAACAGCTTCTAATAGGAATGGAATTTTGTAAAACTGTTGTATTATATGAAAGAGGGCATGATTGTCAATAACTGTTTCATGTTTATTTTACATTTAGTTAAAAATAATTTTTTTTAATAATTATTGAAGTTACCATTGAAAAAATTTTTCAAAATTTTGTATGCAATAGAACTTTTAACAGGAAAGGAATTTTGTAAAAATATTTTATTATATAAAAGAGGGAATAATTTTCGATAATTGTCTCGTATTTATTTTACATTTGGTTAAAAAAATTTGATTTAATAATTATTTATTTATTACGCGTTGCAAAGTTTCTGTTGGTAATTGATTGATCCATATTGAATTTCAGTACGTGTATTAGAAAGTGAGAGTTATCGGTCGGTAATTAAAAATATTTTGATTTATGCAATATAACTTATAAAAGAGATAGAATTTTGTAATAATATTTTATTTTCTATGAAAGAGGGCATGATTATCGATCATTTTTTGGTATTTATTTAATATTTTTATAACAATTTTGTTTATAATTCTAATTAAATATATGCGTTGTAAACATTCTGTTGGTAATAGATTGATCTACTAGATTTGACCATGCAATATATATTTCTTCAAAACAATAGGAATATAAAAGAAAGATATTTAAAAAAAAGTAAAAATGTATCTTCTTGTCATATTAATTTAGATTGATATTATTTAATTAAAAATATTTATTTTAATTACAAATGAGATTATCATGAATTGAGGATTAGATCAGCGCCAAATTTTGACGGTGAGTATTTTACCTACTAAGAAAGCAAACATGGTTGGTAATGTAGATAATCAAGTATAAGTTGATTTCTTTTAGATATGTTTTGTCTTTGAGGTTAGGAATCTTATTATTCTGACAGTTGTTTTATAAACGCAATTTAGAAAATTGTTTTCAGATTTGTGACTCTTCAGGCTACTTTTTTTGTTTAGGATTGACACAAAAATTTAATTTTACAAATAAATTTCTTTTTAAATAAATATTAAATCATTATTATTATTATTACATATGAATCTCCTAACATAATAAAATTATTCACAAGATTTCCATTATTTTTTAAACATTTTTATTAAAATTATTTAAAAGAATTTAACTTTTATTTATTTTTAAAATTTGTTTGAAAAAATTGTTTAAAAATCCATTTATAATTAAATTTTACAAAATTTCGATTATTTAAAAGTTCTTCAATTAAATATTAAAAGCATTTACTAAAGCTTTTAATATTCCATTATTCTCTAAACTTTAATCAAAAATTCATTTTTTAATCAATTTTTATTATAAAATCCTACGAGAATTAAATTATTTAAATAGGTACACAAATAAATAATTTATAAAATAAATTAATGGTATTAAAATTGAATTCTAATAAAAGAAAATTAAAAATTTAATAATACATTTTTTTATCAAAATTTGAAGATTGTTGAACTTCTGGGAAATTTTGATTAATAAATAAAATAATTTAATTTTTGTTTGCAATTTTATTTTTTTAAAAATTCGATTCTTTTAGAAAACTTTATTAAAAGTAGTCGATTTTAAAATTCATTGAATTATTGAAATTTTTTAAAAATAATTAATTGACATTTTGCGAAGAATATTATTATAATTATTATTAAATTTTGTTTAAAATTTTTTATTACTTTTAAAACTAATTGAATTTTAGCATACATTTGTAACTTCTCTGCAATTCATTTTTTAATACTTTAATAAAAACCCTTGACTTTTCCCTGAATTTCTTGACCTTCAACAACCCTCCTATTATTGTTAATTTATTATTGTTTATATTTGCAACAATTTTTATATGATTCATTGACAAAATTTATATATTTTCTACAATCTTAATAAATCCTGAGAAATAATTCAATTATACATATAAACAGTAAAATTATCAATATAAAAATAGTAATAAAATTTTAATAGAATTTCATAAAGTAATTCAACTTTTTATTTTCAATATTTTTTAAAAAATTTAATTGATTTCTAAATGTTTAACAAAATCTTAGTAACATTCTTGAAAGAATTTAATTATTTGCCAAACGTTTGAATAAAATTCAATAATAATTAAATGTTTGATTTCAATTATTTGTAAGAATTCAGTGATTTTCAATACATAAATTTTAAATTGAAAAATATAGCAAAATTCTAAAAGTTTGGAAACAAAGGAGCAAACATTTGGGAATTAATTAATAGGATGAAAAAATTTTTTTGACAACAACATTGATAGATTTGATCTATATTTAGATTTTTTTACAAAAAAGAATGGTGTTAAATTGCGGTAAAAAACGAAAAAACAAAACTTTTGGCATTACTACAGTAATGTTTTGATAGTTTAATAGAAATTAAAAAGTAGAAAAAACATTTTTATTTACAACTTTATTAAAAAAAAAGTTATACTATAAATAAAGTACAAAAAACAGTCGATTGTAAATAAAAATTATTCTTTTTACTTTTTAATATCTATTTAACCAACTATCTCTTATATAATAAATTCTATTTTTTATTTTTTTCAAGACAAATTATGAATAATAATAATAATAATAAGTATTCAATAATATTCTGCTGCCTAAAGTAAAAACCTAGTAAGTCGCATTTGCCGTAATGTTCGAAGTCGCTTACCGTTTAAGCCACTTTCGCCTTAACGGCAATTGTGACTTACTAGGTTTTTACTTTGGGCAGTAGAATTTTGGATTTTTATCTCCTTATTTTTAACACAAAAAATTTTAAATTAAGAAAGAATCAGAAAAAAGTTGAATATCGTAATTGCGTATTTAAAAAAAAGGTTAAATTGAATTTTAAATTCTTTTTTAAATTGTTATACTCACTCTCTTCCCCTTGGGATGTTTGTGTTTGCAAACAATACCTGCAAAGGTACCAGCAATAAACATAAACACCCTAAGTTGAAGAGTGAAAACATTTAGAGAGTGTTCAAACTCCTATTGTCCCGAATGGCGACAACGCCGCGGGGAAAACCCAAATTCGTCTGGCGCGGGTAGAGGAAAAACCCGTGACGTCATCGGCCATCTGCTTTAACGTCCAAATGTCGAATTTCTAATAACTTAAACTTTTCTTTTTTTAAATTAACTTTATCCATATATTTCGTTTTTATTATTACCAATGTTGCTCTCAACATTGCCGTTCTTAACATCGTTAATGTTATTATTCGTAATGTCAATATTATCATTCTTAGTATTATTAGCATCACTATTGACATTTTCGTTCCTAATCTGCTTACTCTTAGTATTGTTATTCTTAATATTATTATAATTGTTAGTATATTCCTTTTTTTTATGTATAACCTTTCCTATGAATATCAAGAACAGGTATTCTGATTTTGATTATTATTGCATTATCTAACGTTCCGATTTCATGTTAATACTTCGTATTCTAATTATTCTAAACAAATGTATCGGGGAAAGGTCATGGCATTGGTTTGGGGCATCGAGGCCGCCATAGAGAGCATCAGAGACACGTCTGTCCCACCGCCTAGTCCCCGCTCGACTGGCTCTCGCTCCAGTTCTCCCCAACGCACCGCGCAGGCGCCAGCCCGTGATAGCCATGATTGGCCGCGCGCTCTCGCCGTTATTTTTGGCCAATGGCGCGCTTTCCCTGTTTCTCCTTCTCCGCTCCGCACAGAGCAGGGTGGGGGAGATCGTGACAGAGGCGCATAAGTATGCCGCGTTTTCCCTGACTCGACAGAAGATCTCTCCTGGACTCAACAGCGACAAGACGTCTCTGCTCTCGTCTCTCTCCAGCCGACTCCGCCACCTAACCAGTGCCTTGTCGTTCCCCTTAGGGAAATATTTGGAAATAAAAAGGACTAAGAGTATACGGCTTCGTTTTTCTGACTCTTCCTTGAGAGATTCTCGCTACAATCTGCCCTTCTCAGGGCAAAGAATTACGTAAGGGTACTTTGCTATCTGAGGTACTGAGTCATTACACACGTGTGTTCGGGTATCTTAAGGCCTTGTGACCTTCTGTGCCACCTTGGGGGTTTGTCATCCGGAGGTAACCTAAGGCCCATACCCGGGACCTTCTGTGCCAAAAGGTAGACCGCCTTCTTGAGTAAACCGAGCTCCCATGTCGTATGGCCAAGAATTGGCGCCATCGTCAACGCCGTGAGGGAGATCATCGCTAGACCGCCGCCCGTGGACAACACCTCTAGGAACCGATCGTTGCTAGCCAGGAGGCCGACGACGCTCGACAGCTGCCAGATCCGGACGCTCCTCCGGGTCGTTACGTGCCGCCGACGCCAGGGTCCGCACCTCCACACCAGTTCGCGCCGTTAGCACGTTCGTTCGGGCACCTTAAGGCTTCGTGTCCTTCTGGGCCACTTCGGAGTTCGTCGTTCGGAGGTAACTTAAGGCCCATACCCGGGACCTTCTGTACCAAAGTAGACCACTCCCGAGTAAAACGAACTCTCGTGCCGCATGGCCAAGAACTCCCGCCAACGTCATCGCCATCGTCAACGCCGTGAGGGGACCACTGCGGGATCGCCACCGGTGGACGACGCCTCCCGGATACCGACCGTCGCTGGCCAGGAGGCCGACGACGCCCGACTTTTGCAGTGTCTTGACACTCCTCCAGGTCGTCACGCCCCGCTGCCCCACGGATCCGTGCCCTGGCACAAGGTGTGCAGGCTACGCCGCCGCACCCGAGCAAAGTTCAGTAGCGCCCGTCGTAATCTGTTCCCAGTGACTCGTTCACAGAACCGAGCTACCATCCTCACCTTGGACCTGGATCTCGCCGTGGTGACGGCCAACCCGGAACCAGATAACGCACTCAGCTCTACTCGTCAGCCTCTAAAGGAAGTGAGGCTACACCGAATCCATCCCCTGGTGCGACAACACCACAGTTGGGTCGAGACCTGTCGGGCCCTAGTTGCGAAGACGGTTACAACCGCAAGAACAACCGCCACCGTGCCTACCGAGAACGTGTGCCCAAACATCTACTTCTACGCCTGCGTTTGATCTCCTAGCCCTTGCGTGGATCGAGTAGCGTAAGGACTAGCTAATCAAACCTCGCGTTTAGCTTCTGCAACTCGTGCAATCCTTGCCTTCTAGGCACCGGCCCTTCTCAGGGCCACCATACAGTTTACGCTAAGAGCGCAATTGGTCTCTCCACATTATTCACTTGCCTTTGAGCCAGTCACTACCCCCCCACGCAGTAACCGGTATCAAAATTATGAATGATTATTGGTTTAAATATTTTTGTCCATCGGATTCTTCTTTAATTTCGCCGCCACTGCCGTCGTTGCCATCCATCCTTGCGCCTTTCTCTCCTATCCTTCTCATACTCCCAATCCCTATCTCTTCTTTCTTCTTCTTCTTCTTCTTCTCTTAGCCTCCCGCTATATTTAATTTTCCTCAAATCCGCTTCTATATTCTCTAATCTGGTTTCAATTCTCCACCTTCCTTTCTGCATTTCTTCTTTCAACTTTCTTACTTCTCCAGACAACTTCTAAAAAAAAAGATTTTTATTATTATTTAATAAATTTTATTACAATTTTTTTAATTAATTCATTATTTTAAAATAATAGCAAATAGCCATATTTTTATAGCTCATAATACAAATTTTATAACTATTACATGATATATCAAATTTCAATTAAATATTGAAAAATGTCCTTTTTACACCACGTTGAAAACCGCGTGGAAAACGAACTATGGGCAAAAGAAAGAGAAATCTGCCAAAACATGTGGAAAATATGGGATCAAAAAATTTGAATTTTTCTTTTTTTTAGAGTAAAAAGATTTGCAATTATCAACTTTGGCAAAAACATGGAGAACATATGGAAGCAAAAAAATTCAATTTTTCTTCTTTGAGAGTACAAAACGTTCTCCATGTTTTCACTAAACTTCAAAAATGCAATTTTTTTACCCCAGGGTTCGAAGCAGTGAAAGTATTTAAAAATATAACTTTACGGACAAAAAATGAAAAATTACGGACCCTTTACAGACCAACTGACAAAAATAGAATCAGACCGAATCAAATATAAGAGTCTTCGACTCGGTAGTCATCGATTTCATGTTTTATGATAATTAATATTAATTATTAATAAAAATAATTTCTAATAATAAAAATCATTATCAATTCAATTATTATTTGTCAGAATTTTTAACTAAAATTCTTTTTTGCATTGATTATTTTTAATAATTTTCGAAAAAGTTCGTTGAAAATTTTTAAATTCACTTCTTTATAATATTTAATTTTACGAAATTTCAATTATTAGTTAAATTCTTTTATTAAATGAATATTAAAAAATAGAAACTGAAAATAGTATTAAAGAAACTCAATTAAACTTTTTAAAAAAAATTTATTACAAAATTCAATTATTTTTTCAAATTCATGCTATATTGCTTTTAATATTCAATGATTATCTACAATTTTAAATGAAATTCATTTTTATGAAATAAAATTTAATTTTTATTAGAATATTCTACTTGAATTCAATTATTTAAATAAAAATAAAACGAAATTAACTAATTTATTGAAGAATTAAACGTTTTTTAAAATTCAATTCCCATAAAAATTTGTTATCAACAAATTATCAAATACTTGAATTCTATTCACGAATTTTAATAAAAATTTTAAGAATAATTACATTTTCAGAGAAATTCGATTAAAATTGTATTAAAAATAATTAAAATATTGCGAAGAATTTTATTAAAGTTTTCAAAAATAATTATTCAATTAGTTAAAAATTTTTTTTTAACTTTTCGGCATAAATTAAAAATAACAAAATTCTTAGCAGATCTTTAATTACTTTCAGCAATTTTAATATAATTTTTCGCAATAATTTAAATATTTTCGTAAAATAATAAAAATCTTTGCAGGAAATCAATTATTTTCAATAGTCTTAATAAAATTCTTCGCAAGAATACAATTATTTTAAAAAATATTTGAATTTTAGCAGAAATTCAGACATTTTAAAAAGTTTATATACAACTTTTTTGGTAGAAATTCAGTTATTTTTAAAACAATTTTTAAAAAATTTACCAAATTCAATTTTTTTCTTATAATCTAAGATTTTTACTGAAATCTATTTTTAATTCAATGTTTATGAGAAAATTCTACAAGATTTCAATTATTAAAATACAAAAATAAATAATTTATTGAATTATTGAATGGATGCTTCTTGGAATTCAATTCCTATTAAAAATATTATTAACAAATGTTAAAACAATTAAATTCTTTGGACGAATTTTAATAAAATTTTTAAGAATTTTTTCGAGGAATTCGATTAAAATTCTATTTACAATAATTGAATTCCTAAAAAGAATCTCGGTACAATTTTATTAATTATGAAAATAGTTGAATGATTGCGAAGAAATTTATAAAAAAAAGTTATTAGTGAAATTCTTGTGAAATTTTTATTATTTTTTGAAAATAATTATAAGTTTTTGTAGAATTTTATTAAATTTTTATTAATAATTACATTCTTTCGGTAAATTTTATAAAAATAGTAGATATTAAATAATATTTAATTTTTGCGAAGAATATTATTAGTTTTGAAAACAATTCAAATTTTGCAATGGATTTGATTAAAATTTTTGAAAATAATTCAATTTTTGAGAAGAATTTTATTACTTTTAAAAATAATTGAATTTCTTCATTCATTTGTAATTTCTTTGAAATTCTCCAAATTATATCGTACAATTTACGAACTTTTCAACCTTTTTGAATAAAATTACGGACTTTACGGACCTTTTTTAAAAAAACGGACTTTTTCAGGATTTACGGACCTATTTCGAGCCCTGTTACCTCAAAAAATAAAACTTAATTTTTTGTTCCCAGATTTTCCTCATGATTTCGCTAATGTTCCAAATTGCAAATTTTTGTTCTCTAAAAGAATAAAAATTCTGATTTTTTGATCCCATATTTTAAGCCGACTAAAGCTAGCAGTCCTACACTGAGAAAACATTATACTTAATTGAAATAGAAAAATAATTTTAAGTGATTTTGTTCAATTGAAATTAGTTTGTAAGTTTAATCTCAATATATAGAAAATATTTACTGAATTGATTCAAAAGTATTATTTGTTTGAATAATTATATTTAATTCAAACATATTTTCTGTTACGGTTTAAACAAAAATTAAGTTTAATAATTTTATGTTTGAATCAAACTTAAAAGTTAAAGACAGATAATTTAAAATCAATCACAACTTATGTTTAAATTAAGTATATTACTTCTTTTAATGAACCAAAAAATATGATTCAATTAAACTTAAATATGTTTGACTGTATAGCAAAGATATTTTAAGTTTGATTTAAACAAAATTTGTTTGAATCAAATAATTTTTTTTCTCAGTGTACTAATATATATCTTCATCAAATTTAATAATACTTAATGATTAAAAAAACATCGAATATTGTTATTTAAGAATCAATAATCACTAAATAGCAAATTTGGTTAGTTTTTAGTCATTAATTTCATTAATTGGTGGTTGACGCTTAAAGATAGGTGTTGAGTACGACTGCTAGCTTCAGTCGGCTCATGTTTTGTCTATGTTTTGGGCACAATTCTGAATTGCACATTTTTTCATTCTAAAAAAGAAAAATTCGAAGTTTCATTAATTTAGAGTAAAAATATATAAAATTTTGAACTTTAGCGAAACGATGGGAAAAATATGGGGACAAAAAATTTGAATTATTTTTTTTTAGAGTAAAAAAATCTGCAATTCTGAATTTAGTGAAAACATGGGGAACATATTAGTGCAAAAAATTTGAATTTTTCTTTTTGTAGAGTTACAAAATTTTCGATATTCCCTATGTTTTCGTTAAAGTTTAAAATTGCAAATTTTTTTATTATGAGAAAAGATAAATTCGAAATTTTAGTTCCCATATTTTCCTCATATTTTCGTTAAAGTTTAAAATTGCAAATCTTTTTACTCTACAAGAAGAAAAGTTCTAATTTTTTGCTCTCATATTTTCCCCATGTTTTCGCTAATGTTCCAAATTGGAAATTTTTTTTTCTCTAAAAGAAGAAGAATTCTCATTTTTTGCAGACATATTTTCATTATGTTTTTGTCAAAGTTCAAAAACAGGAAAATTCTTCCATAATTTAATTATTTAAAACTTACATGCAATTCCTCATTTAAGGCCTCTATTGTTAACAGAGGCTGCTTCTTATCCACATTGGTTTCCCGCTTGAAGGGCTGCCGTTGTGGTCCTAGTAGACTCTGCTGCGACTGAACCTAAAATTTCAGTTACACCATTAATTTCATTTAATTCTTTGAATAAATTATTTGTGGTTGGAAAAGTTTTTTTTGAGAATTTTTAAATCCATTTGTTTACAATCCAATTGTACGAAATTTTGATTATTCGGAATTTTTTAATTTAAATAGATTTTAGAAATAAAAGAGCTTAATAATTTAAAAAGCATTAGGGGAGACCGGGGCGTTATGGATCACTTGAATTTATTCAAAAGTAGTAAATCAGAGTAATTTCGTTTTTTTATCAAAATAATGTGTTTGGCATACTGCAAGTTTGTACCAAGTTTCATTGTTATTTGTTTATTCTTGTTAAAAATATGGTGGAAAATGTGATTTTGACGCTCGAAGGTAAATTTTTTAAATCTTTGTTTTTTTATTATATCTTTTTCAAAATTACTTGTAAAACATTTTTGTTTATCAGGTTTTGAGCTTTAAACATTTGTTCTAAAAAAAAATTGACCACCATTTTCCTTTAATGCTTACGGTATTGATAAAAAATAACAAAATTTTCAAAAAACACCGCGGGGCGTTATGGATCACTTTGTTTATTTTATTAAGAAAAACCTATTATATTTAAAATATTAATAACATAATCCTGTCAAGTTTAATTTTTTGTAATTTATATATTAATAAGTACCAATGATAACCCGTTATTAAAAAATAACTGGAGAATAGATTTTTTAAGTAAATGGATCTTGCATTTCACTACAACTTTTTAAAATTTGAAAATTGAATATAAATGTTTAAAGTTTAAATTAACTATGTTTCATTTTCAATATTCTTTGTTGTAAATGTGCAATATAAACCAAAATTGCTAATATTAAATAATATTTCATGATCAAAATAATAATTTTTTTGCTGGCATCATACGCCCCGACCCGAAATTGCTTACCTTGCATTTCTCCAAAAACATTGTTCTAGAAAAAAAGTATAAGTTATATCAGGGCGTACATTTTTTTAATTTAAAGCTGAGATGTTAGGCTAAGTTTTCCACATGATGAAATTTTTATTACATCAAGAATGACAAAGTTAAGCAACAAACAGTGAAAAGTGATCCATTACGCCTCGGTCTCCCCTAAACTAATATTTTTCAAAAAACTTACTTTTAAATTATTTCGGATTTTTCGATTCTAATTTGTAATGCTTTTAATATTCAATTATCATCTAAAATTTCAACAGAAATTTATTGTAATAAAAACTTTTAATAGAACGTTCAAAAATAATTTGATTACTGTGACGAACAAATTTTTACTTACGTTACTTTTTACGTTGGTATTTGGGAGTACCGGTGCCGACTGATAAATATGCGGAGAGAAGTGTTGCGGAACTTGATTGTCGGAAAATTGTTGATTCATCAGTGGATGCTGTTGCACCTGTAACAGTTGTTGCTGTTGTACCAGTGGAAGCTGCTGATGTTGTAATGGTGGCGGCGGCTGTTGTTGTTGCACCAGTGGAAGCTGTTGTTGTTGCATAGGCGACGGCGTCTGCTGTTGTCGTTGTTGCACCAGTGGAAGCTGCTGTTGCATAGGTGGCGGCGGCTGTTGCTGTTGTTGCACCAGTGGAAGCTGCTGCTGTTGCATAGGTGGCTGCTGTTGCTGTTGTTGCACCAGTGGAAGCTGTTGGTGTTGTTGCACCATTGGATGCTGCTGCTGCTGGTGTTGTTGCACCAGTGGAAGCTGCTGCTGTTGTTGTTGCACCAGTGGAAGCTGCTGCTGTTGTTGTAATGGTGGCGGCGGCTGCTGTTGTTGCTGCACCAGTGGAAGCTGCTGTACAGCTGGCGGCGGCTGATGTTGTTGTCGCACCAGTGGAAGCTGCTGCTGCTGTTGCATCGTTTGGTGATATGCTTGCTGCATCTGCGTCGGTTGAATTTGCTGCAGCTGCAGCGGCTGCTGCACTTGCTGTATCTGCGGCGGTTGCAACTGCACCGCTTGCTGTTGAGTAGATCGAATATTCATCTAAAATTTAAAAATTAATTTGTTATGTTTTCATTTATTTGTAATTTGTTTTAATTGTTAATCTTGTGAAGAATTTTATTATTTATATAAATAATTACCGAAGATATGCCTGCTGCTTTTGCTATTGGAGCCTTATGCTCTTCTTTGTTGATCTCTTTAGAAGATCCTACCGCCTTCCTTTTTCCTCCCCTTCCTTTATTGGCCATAAACAAATCTACAAAAACATTGAGGAGAGTGGTCAGTGTTGGGTAGGTGGTCATAGCTGGATTATCGTGTTAATTTCGTTTTATTCCACTTTTGATTCAACTTTTTTACAATGTTCAGCAAAACCATTCCTTTTTTTAGTGAACATTGAAAAAAAGTTATATCACAAGTGTAATAAAACAAAATAAACGCGATTATCCAACTTTGATCACCTATCAGACACTGATCACTCTCCGCTAAATACAAATTTTTAATAATTTTTCTTCTTTCAATTATTCACGATATAAAAAACATTTTAAAGTTATGTTATTCGGTGGTGACGTGCCCCATTTACTTTACTATGGAAAAACTTCCCACTGAATAACATGACCTTAAGAATATTTTTTTAATCTTAAGCATTGGAAAAATTTGCGTCATTATTTTCAGTTTAAAAAGAATATTTGGTAAATTTTTGATAAACATACCATGTTGAAGTCTTTAAAATTTGTCAACAAAAAAAATTATTCTACTTAGTAAATTAATTAATAACGACGGTGCAATATGGACAAAAAATATTAGGAAAAAAAATATTTATGTTTATGAAACAAATTTATCAAGAAAAAAAATTATTTCTCTTAGTAAATTAATTAATAACGACCCTAGAATATTGATAAAAATATTTTTAAAAAAATATTTGTTAATATTTTGATAATGAATATTTTACAATTAAATATTGAAATATAAATAATATTTGGTTTAATTAAAAAAAAGTTCCTTTGATAATGGTTGTTGACTTCAAATTCGTGATAATTTTTTGAGTATTTATTTATTCAACATTTTAAGGTAAATATACCATGTTCAAGTACTAAAAATTTATCAACAAAAAAAAATATTCAACTAAGTAAATAAATTTATAACGACGCTGCAATTATTGACAAAAAATATGAAGAAAAAATTATGTACATTTATCAACAAAACAGGGTTTTTCAAACAACATTTTTGAATCAACAAAACAATGTTTTTTTTACAATTATCACGAATTTGAAGTCCACAACCATTATCAACGAAACTTTTTTAAAATTAAACTCAATATTATTTTTTTGATTTCAATAATTAATTGTGATATAATTATTATCAAAATATAAACATAAATTTTTTTCTTAATATTTTTTGTCATTATTAATTAATTTACTAAGTGGAATAATTTTTTTGTACAAAAAGAAATTTTTTGCCCAGTTACAAAAACTTTTTGAAAGAATAATTGATAAATTTTTCGTAAATAGACCAATTTAAAGTTCTCAAAATTTATCGACTGAAAAATTTTTTTTACTTAGTTAATTAATTAATAAACGACGCTGCAATATTGACAAAAAATACTTAGAAAAAAAATATTTATGTTTATGAAACAAATTTATCAAGAACAAAAATTATTCCTCTTAGTAAATTAATTAATAACGATCCTGGAATATTGACAAAAATATTTAGAAAAAATATATATATTATTTTATAAACATAACATGGTTTATGAAACAAATTTATCAAGAACAAAAAATTATTCCACTTAATAAATTAATTAATAACGATGCTGCAATATTGACAAAAAATATTAGGAAAAAAATATTTATGTTTATCAAACAAATTTATCAAGATCAAAAATTATTTCTCTTAGTAAATTAATTAATAACGACCCTGGAATATTGACAAAAATATTTTGAAAAAAAACATTTGTTAATATTTTGATAATGAATATTTTACAATTAAATATTTAAATATAAACAATATTTGGTTTAATTAAAAAAAAAGTTTCTTTGAAAATGGTTGTAGACTTCAAATTCGTGATAATAAATAAAATTGTATTTATTTACTCAACATTTTTGATCAACAAAAAAAATTATGCTACTTAGTAAATTAAATAATAACGACGCTGCAATATTGACAAAAAATATTTAGAAAAAATTATGTACATTTATCAACAAAACAGGGTTTTTCAAACAACATTTTTGAATCAACAAAACAATGTTTTTTTTACAATTATCACGAATTTGAAGTCCACAACCATTATCAACGGAACTTTTTTAAAATGAAACTCAATATTATTTTTTTGATTTCAATAATTAATTGTGATATAATTATTATCAAAATATAAACATAAATTTTTTTCTTAATATTTTTTGTCATTATTAATTAATTTACTAAGTGGAATAATTTTTTTGTACAAAAAGAAATTCTTTGCCCAGTTACAAAAACTTTTTGAAAGAATATTTGATAAATTTTTCGTAAATATACCAATTTAAAGTTCTCAAAATTTATCGACTGAAAAATTTTTTTTACTTAGTAAATTAATTAATAAACGACGCTGCAATATTGACAAAAAATATTAGATACAAATATATTTATGTTTATGAAACAAATTTATCAATAACAAAAATTATTCCTCTTAGTACATTAATTAATAACGATGCTGCAATATTGACATAAAATATTAGATAAAAATATATTTATGTTTATTAAACAAATTTATCAAGAACAAAAATTATTCTACTTAGTAAATTAATTAATAACGACGCTGGAATATTGACAAAAAATATTAGATACAAATATATTTATGTTTATTAAACAAATTTTTCAAGAACAAAAATTATTCCACTTAGTAAATTAATTAATAATGACGCTGCAATATTTTGATAATAATTGTTTAACAATTAAATATTGAAATAAAAATTCTTTCTTGTCATAAATAGAAGGAATGTTGAATTTGCGTATTGGAAATTGTGGGGGTTTTGGAATGATTGTTCATTTTTTAAATTGAAAAATGTGAAAAAGAAGTTAAAATGTCAAAAAGAGAGAAAACGATATGTTATTGTTAAAAGGGGAAAAGGTTAACAACTGAGATTAATTAAAAAATTATGCATATAAATTTTACTCACCGTTTGCAAACAAGCAGGGCACCCCACGAGGCAACAGCAGCAATGCACTGAACACGACCTAGCACTAAACGCAACTGAACTGAAATTTTGAAAATTTGCTAAAAGACGCCGAGAAATAAAAATCGCAAGTGTGAGTGGAAGGGGTAATTATTCCAACGACCAATAGTTGCGAGTCTTTAGGGACCGCGAATAATCGACGCGCATGTGTGTTGAGAAAATTAAAACTATTCACACAAAATTTTCTAGTCACTTGGTATGAGAATTTTGTGTTTATTTGTAACCGACCGTTATATTGACCTTGCTCTAGTGTTTTGATACGATGAAGGTAAAAATGTCGTATTCAAAACAAACATCAGGGCTGTATATAGTGATACTTGTTTTAATTTAAGTAACACTATATTTACTATGATTTATGACAATTTTCTGTTTAATTTGTAAAATAGTACATGAGTATTATAAATATTAATAAAATATTTTTAAAGATTAATAATAAAATATTAATTACATTTATCATTAACAATAAAAAAAGAAAATTAAATAAAGAAAATAGTAAAATTATAAAGGTAAAAAATAACGATAGTGCAAGATAAACTATTATTTAATAAAAAAAGATGTTTATGTATATACAAAAAGAAATTATTTTTTTTACTTTTTAATGGTATTCTTTAAACATAATATTTTAAAGTTAATAATTTATTATTAAATTATTATTATTTTTTGTAATTTACATCTTTTTCAGTTATACTTTTTTAATTTTCTTCATTTCTTTTCCTGTTACATTCTCATTTAAAATTAATTGACAACATTGAATAGTAATCATATTGAAGTAAGCTTTAAAAAACAATTGTTTTATTCTGATAATTGAAACAAGTTCGTATGAACGAGAGGCATCAGACTAAATTATTTTAAAAAAACTGTATTAAAAAATTTTTAATTTACATTTTTTAGTATTATAAGGAAACTTTGAAAAGAAAAGTTCAAATTTGGGCAAAGCTATTGTTTAATTTAAAAAACATAAATTGTTATCAGAATCCATTTGGAATCTATGTTGATTCCCCGCAAAGCATTCATAGTAGTATGCGTGATATACGTTGACAGCAGTACAGTCGCACCAGTGTACGTTACTTGTGTGCGTGTGTAAACTTGCAAAACTCACACTACCTTACACGTATATGTGTACGGTTGACGAAGCGCGTGCCATTGGAAGAAGGAAGTAAGGTGATATGTGTAGATCGATTCAGTGAACAGGTTGATGGCCCTTGAACGCGTAAAGCGATGATCGCTCATTTGTTTTTAACGTAAAGTTCCAAGTTCACACCTGTACAATTTTGAATATCAATTCCGGTTAGGAGTTTAATATTTTGTCTAATATAGACAATTTGTTAAATCTAAATTGAATTGGTTTCTAAAAAACTATTTTTTTAAGTGAAAACGTTTAAGAGGACAGGAGATATTATTAGATATTTTGTCTAATATTGTTTTTTTATTATACTTAAAAGTAATTTTTTATTTATATAAACTATCATTACACAAACGCAAAATTGTGTAAAAATAACTATTTTTGTGAATTGTGAAAGTGCAAGTGGACAGGAGATTTTTTAAAGTGGTTTAGTGATTTAAGTGTGCAAGACGATGGAGGATAACAACAAAAAGGATAACGAACGCCAGGAGGAAGAGGACAACTGCAAGGACAAAAAAAACAACGGACAAAAGCAGGCTGAAATTTTAAACAAGTGCTACAAGCGGAAAAGTGGAAATTATCGGACCAGCGGCAGGAGACTCTCAAAATCAAAAGCTGCTAGAGCAAGGTAAGATCTTTGTCTAATTTTTTCATTACATTGTTAGACAATTCTTTTAACTTTTCGAAATTTATTTAATTTGTAGCATATCTTTGAATTTTTAAACATTCAAATCAAATAATTTTTTTTCAAACACAACTTTTACTACAATAATATTGCGTCAAAAATAAAATTTGAAAAAATAGTACCCAACAGACCGGAGGACTCGATCAAAAGCCCTAAGTAATACATTGTAAATTTTTCAATAATTAAAGTAATTTTTTTAAAGAAAAATTCAGTTCTTAGGGCCCAACGATCGAATTCCGCGATTTGTTGGGTTTTATAACACTCAAACTATTTATGTAAATTAATTTCCAGAAAAATCGACAATTTAATTTACTCAAGAAAGACATTGTGAATTTTTCTGGAATTATAGTAATTTTTTCGACGAAAAATTCATTTTTTAGGGCATTTCTACCGAGTCCCGCGATTTTAATTTTTTTTAAAGAAGAAATGCATTTTTTAAGGCCCAACGATCGAGTCACGCGATTTTTTGGGTATTATCATTATTATTCAAATATTTTAGGCAATTAATTGCCAGAAAAATCGAAAATTAAAATTATGCAAGGAAGGAGTTGTGAATTTTTGCAGAATTAAAATTATTTCTTTTGGGCGCATGGTTATTCCCCAAATCTTAATTTCCTAATTTTTGAAACATCGAAATTCTTATCATCAAAACTTCATATCGGATAATTTTCAGATTTCGAAATTTCATTCAATATAATTTTTAATTTATCGAATTAATCTTTGCTCTAATATTTAAATAATCAAATTGATTTTTTTATATAGTTTTTAATATGTCGAAAAACTCTTTGACATAAATTTTGTTTTTCCGAATGACTATTTTTTATAATTATTAATGCTCAGAATTGTCATTCGGTATAATTTTCAAACCTTAGAAATATTATGTTACAAAAATTTTATTTATCTAAATTCCATTTGTCATATAATGTACATTTACACGATTTATCAAATTATATAAAACGCAATTACTCGAATTCTCATGTGACATAACCTTCAAATATTCAAAATGTAATTTTAAAAATTCCATTTATCGAAATTTTATTTGTCACAATGTTATTTACTTGAATTATCAAGTGACATAAAACGTATTTATTTAAATTCTCATGAGACATAACCTTTAAATTTACGAAATGACATTTTTTACAATTTCTAATTTATAGAAATTTTATTTGTCATAATTTTCATTTATTCGAATAACCATTTAACATAAAATCTATTGGTCGGAAATTCCATTTCATTTTATTTTCAAACATGCTAATTATTTTTATCCCGTAATGCAAGTCACAGAAATTTCATTTGTGCTAAAATAACAATGAAATTTTCAATTATATTCATCTGTATTGTAATTTTAGCACAACTAGAATTTTGACTATTTAAATATTGGGGTAAAGATTAATTTGATAAATTAAAAATTATATTGAATGAAATTCTTGAAAAATTCACAATGTAAATTTAGCTCATTGATCGAGTCCTTAGGTCAGTTAGGTACTATTTTTTTCAAATATTTATGTGATTTAATTGCTAGAAAAATCGACAATTTACTTTATTTAATAAAGGAATTGTGAATCTTTTCCGGAATTAAAATAATTTTTTTAAAAGAAAAATTAATTTCTTAGGGCCTATTCGGTCGAGTTCCGCGAATTTTTGGGTATTATTATTATTATTCAAATATTTTAATAAATTTGTTGACAGAAAAGTCGACAATAAAATGTAGTTAAAAAAGAATTTGTAAATTTTTCCGGAATCAAAATCATTTCTTAACAGAAAAATTCATTTCTTAGGATCTTACGATCAAGTCCGGTATTGTCTTGGGTATTATTACGTTACAAATATTTATCTGAATTAAATTCCAGAAAAATCGACAATTTATTTTATTGAAGGAAGAAATTGTGAATTTTTCGAAAATTAAATTTTTTTTTGTGGACAAATTTATTTTTTAGGTCCTGTCGATTGAATTCCACTATTTTTTTGGGTATTATTATTATTCAAATATTTTAAGGAATTTATTGACCGAAAAGTCGACAAAAAAATGTAGTTAAAAAAGAATTTGTAACTTTTTCCGGAATCAAAATCATTTCTTAACAGAAAAATTCATTTCTTAGGATCTTACGATCAAGTCCGGTATTGTCTTGGGTATTATTACGTTACAAATATTTATCTGAATTAAATGCCAGAAAAATCGACAATTTATTTTATTGAAGGAAGAAATTGTGAATTTTTCGAAAATTAAAATTTTTTTTGTGGACAAATTTATTTTTTAGGTCCTGTCGATTGAATTCCACTATTTTTTGGGTATTATTATTATTCAAATATTTTAAGGAATTTATTGACCGAAAAGTCGACAATAAAATGTAGTTAAAAAAGAATTTGTAACTTTTTCCGGAATCAAAATCATTTCTTAACAGAAAAATTCATTTCTTAGGATCTTGCGATCAAGTCCGGTATTGTCTTGGGTATTATTACGTTACAAATATTTATCTGAATTAATTGCCAGAAAAATCGACAATTTATTTCATTCAAGAAAGAAATTGTGAATTTTTCGAAAATTAAATTTTTTTATTTAGACAAATTTTTTTTAGGCCCTGTCGATTGAATTGCACTATTTTTTGGGTACTATTATTATTATTCAAATATTTTAAAAAATTTATTGACCGAAAAGTCGACAATAAAATGTAGTTTAAAAAGAATTTGTAAATTTTCCTGGAATAAAAATCATTTCTTAGGGTCTTACGAACGAGTCCGGTATTTTTTTTGGGTATGATTACGTTTCAAATATTTGTCTGAATTAATTGCCAGAAAAATCGACAATTTATTTTATTTAATAAAGGAATTGTGAATCTTTTCCGGAATTAAAATAATTTTTTAAAAAGAAAACTTTATTTCTTAGGCCCCGTCCATCAATTTCCGCGATTTTTTGGGTATTATTATTCAAATATTTATGTGATTTAATTGTCAGAAAAATCGACACAAATTTTATTTAACTAAGAAATTGTGAATTTTTTCCTGCATTAAAATAATTTTTTAAAAAGAAAAATTCATTTCTTAGGCCCCGTCGATCGAGTTCCGCTATTTTTTGGGCATTATTGTAATTCAAATATTTTAAGGAATTTATGGACCGAAAAGTCGACAATAAAATGTAGTTTAAAAAGAATTTGTAAATTTTTCTGGAAGGAAAATCATTTCTTAATAGAAAAATTCATTTCTTAGGATCTTACGATCAAGTCCAGTATTGTCTTGGGTATTATTACGTTTCAAATATTTATCTGAATTAATAGGGATCTGAAATCGTGACGTGTCGTGACGTCACTTACAAAAATAGCGGACGCAACGGGGTCAAATTTTAACAAACACACATGTGCTAGACTTTTTTAAAAGTATTTTTCCATTCAAAAGTTGAATAAAGCTAATTGTGGAGCTGAAAGATGTTTCAGTTTGTTTACACGCAAATTTTAAAAACTTAAAATGCATTTCCCAGGTGCGAATTTTCGGTCGGCCCCTAGTCGGGCCAACCATGTTCATGGTCGGCCCAACTTGGTCAGCCAAAGGTCGGGCCACCATGCGCATTGATCACGCCGGCCTTCCAGTGGTTGACACAGTTGGACCAACCTTTGGCACCAAAGTTGGGCCGTCTATGGATGCCAAAGTTGTGTCAACCGTGGGATCGAATGGTTGGGCACACGGAGAAAAAGGGATTGTTACAACTACTAACCGGATTGTTAATATAGAACTAGCAAATCGGATTTGTTGTTGCAACAATTCTTTTTGTTCTCTTAACAAATTAATTGTTGTTGCAAAAATTATTTTGTTAAGAGAACAAAAAGAATTGTTGCGACAACAAATCCGATTTTCTAGTTCTATATTAACAATCCGGTTAGTAGATGTAACAATCCCTTTTTCTCCGTGCATCCACTGTGGGGGCACTTCCACTAAATAAAGGGAGACTATAACTACAGTTCTAGGTAAAAGGTGCAGATGTCGCTGTCATAGAAGCAAAACAAATTTGCGGTTAAGCGCATGCGTTTACTTTGAATTTTAAAACATGATTTTTTATTCTCATGAATTAATAATAATTGATTCTGCTTCTTTTACCTTTATAAAGTATAACAATGTTTTTGTGTCCAAATAATCTTTTTATTTTTGCTTAATTCGAAAAAACAGAAAATTGCACAGTCATTTAAATTGTGTTAATATACAAATGAATAATGTAAGTTACCCATATTAAATTGATACAGTTTTTTAAACATAGTGGTGTCTGGATAACAAATGTATATTACATATATACAAAATATTTAAAAAAGAAAACATTAATGTACAATAATAGGTTTAAAATTATTTTAAAGATCAAAAATTGAATAATTTTACTTTTTTAATATCCACAAAGGCAATGTATATATTTATAGAAATTGTTGTAAATATGTAGCTTTTAATAAAAAGCTTGTATTTTATAAAAATTAATAAGTTGTGAAAAATGTCACAGCCAAATCTTTAAATTTTTCTTAAATTAAATATGTAGCTTTTAATTAAAAAAGCTTGTACTTTATAAAAAGCAATAAGTTATTAAAAATATCACAGGTAAATCTTTGGTATCGTTAATTAAATATGTAGCTTTTAATAAAAAGCTTGTATTTTATAAAAATTAATATTTTGTAAAAAATATCACAGCCAAATCTTTAAATTTCTCTTAAATTAAATATGTAGCTTTTAATTAAAAAAGCTTGTACTTTATAAAAATATCACAGGCAAATCTTTGGTATTGTTAATATTTGCGATTAAACCTGATAGCCCCTTCTGAAAAGTTAAAAATTTATCATTATTATACCATCAGTAACATCTCACTGATTCAAATTTAGAGCCCTGGCGGATCAGATGGACCAAAAGTGGACTTAACTTTTTTCATTATTTTGTGAGAAAAATTTGTTTTAAGACTTATTAATTATATATCATTAAATTCGTTTTTTTACAATTAATCATAAACAACTATTTCTATATTTTAGAATGTTAAATTAATATTAATAATATTAATATTGATTGAATTTTAAAAACTTTCAAATTAAAGTTTTTAAAAAATTTGATTTGTAAAAACATATTAATAAAAAATTCTGAATAAGTTATTTTTTTTGAAAATTTTTGTTTACATTTTTTTCAAATTAGTTATATTTCTAAATATATAATATTTAATTAAAAAACTTGCAAATTATTGAAAATTTAATTAAATTGTATTGTGAACAAATACAATAATTTATGACCTGAAATGGACCGGGAAATGACCGTGAATTTTTTTATGAAAAAAGTGGCTACCCTGAAAAAGAACTTATGAAATTAACAGAATTTTATGAAAAAACTGTTGGGATAGAAAAATGAATATTTCATTCAATAAAATATTGAAAATGGTGAAAATATGATAATAATTATTTAATAAATAATTATTGATAATGTTTTTCAATATTGCACAAATTGCTTGTTGAAATGTTTATTTATCCATCCCAAAAGTTTTTTCATGAAATTCAGTCAATTTTATAAGTTCTTTTTACAGGAATCGAAAATATACACAGTTAAGTCAACTTTTAGTCGATCAAATTCGCAAAGGAGTGTAAATAATATACACTTACTGCTTATTTGTACCGGCAATTCTCGACGAATACTAATACTAATACTAATCACTGTAATGGTAAAGCACTTGCAAAACTTTAAGTTTCACAAAATAAATAAACAATAACACAGAGACAAGTGTCTAATATTTATAATTGTGCAAGAAGGCACATTTACTTAAATTATAATGCTCTCCTCATATTAGGTTTATAAATTTTAATTAAATATTTTCTTAATTTTGATTTCAAGATAAATTTTAAATATACTTCATGCTTTTTATTTTAAAAAAATTAAAAAATATAATATATTACTTCATAAATACCATTTTCATATTTAAATAAAAACAAAAATTATCATTTTATTTTAGAAAATATTTTAATATACAAAATAGGAATAATTATTATACATTGTATATAATAAATAATATATATATATATATATATATATATATATATATATATATATATTATTAAAATTCAATTCTACAAATAGTTTTATTAATTCATGAGAATAAAAAATCATGTTTTAAAATTCAAAGTAAACGCATGCGCTTAACCGCAAATTTGTTTAGCTTCTATGACGGCGACATCTGCACCTTTTACCTAGAACTATAGTTATAGTCTCCCTCTCATATAATTGTACATCCTCCACTGTGCGTGCATCCTTCGGTAACCACGGTCGGCCCAACTTTGGTAAAGGTAGTCTTGCCAACCAATGACAAATGTTAATAAAAAAAATGTTTATTGAAGTTGACAATTACCATACATTGATCACACATTTATCGCACATACATTACATTAGTTATAAATATATTAAAATATTTAACGCTTCGGGGGATCGAACTCGCAACTTAACGCACTACAGTCACACACGCTACCACTATGCTACGCTCACATGTCTGAAGAAGGAGCGTAATAACTTTATAAACTACAACCGTACCCGATCGTTGGCCAAACTGTGGCTGATGGTTGGGCCAACCATCAGTTCTCCCGGTCGGCATTCATAGTTGGCCCGACTTTGGGAGAAACATTGAACCAAAGTCGGGCCACCTTTGGGTGCCGAAACTTCGGCTGCCACAGTTGGTCCGACTTTGGCCCGACGTTCCAACTGTGGCGGCCGACCGAAATTTGCACCTGGGTTCTCTTTAAATATTTAATATATTGAGTAAAACAAATCACATTAGTGTTTCAGGTTATGTGTACATTCGAAATGCTCCTGCAATATAAGAATTGTTTTCAAATGGGAAAACATTTTTTACTTCATTAAATTATTTAAAAAAATATCTAATCTAAATATTTAATTAAAATTTGAAGTCGAAAAACATTTTCTTTTCACAAAAGTAAGGGGTTAATGGGTGAATAGTTTATAGGTTATGTTGTATCTCTTGTTTACAAATCTAAGAATATTAAATAAATATGTTGTAGGAGACACGCTGCAATAAAAAAATAATAATTTGAAACTACTTTTGATATCAAACCTTGATTAATTGAAAATACAATGAATTAAAAATGTTTTTAATAAAATATTTAATGAAATAAAATAGAGTGAGATGAGTGAGATTATTGCTTTCACACTTTGCTGACAAATATCTCAAAATATTAAGCAATATTATTTATTGTACTGAATGTCACTGGTTCGTAATATTTTCCTTCTTACAAATTAATTTAATTATTAATGGTCAAGCTATATTTTAGGATTTTGAAATATAAAACTTTCAAGTTTAGAAATTATTCCATGTAAAATGTCAAATTCGACCCCGTTGCGTTAGTTAAATATTTTGCCACCAGATGGCGTATCGCAGTTCTGCGGTTCCCTATTGCCAGAAAAATCGACAATTTATTTTATTCAAGGAAGAAATTGTGAATTTTTCGAAAATTAAAATTTTTTTTGTAGACAAATTCATTTTTTAGGCCCTGCTTAGGTGCGAATTTTGGTCGGCTGCCAGAGTCGGGAGGTCGGGCCATCTATGGCTGCCAATAGGTCGGCAGCCAAAGTCGGGTCTACTTTGGTTACTGTTTTCACACAAAGTTGGCCCGACTATGGCAGCCAGAGTGCAAAAAACCTAATTTCAGTTGGTCGGGCCGACTCTGGCCTGAGTCGGCCCGATGGTCGCTAAAACTATGGCAACCAGAGTGTAAAAAACCAAAAATTAGTTGGTCAGGCTGACTCTGGCCAGAGTCGGCATGACCGTCTTATGAAAAATTTCTATACTGACCCCAGGTGCGAATTTAGGTTGGCCGCCAGAGTTTGAAGGTTGGCCCACGGTTGGCCTAACTTTGGCAAGCGAAGTTTTGGTTGCCAGAGTTTGCCCAACTTTGGCAAGTACTAGTGCCCACAGTTGGCCCGACTTTGCAAGCCAACCATTACATGCAGAGTATAACCAACCGTCGGGCCAACTTTGGCGGCAAAGGTCGGCACAACTATGGGGAACGTATCTCATATGACTTACAAATTTAGGTTGGCCAAACTCTGGGCCACAGTTGGCCCGACGGTTGGCAAAACTCTGTAAAACGCAGTTTAAATAACTCAAACTTTATGGTTGGCCAAACTCTGGGCCACGGTTGGCCCGACGGTTGGCAAAACTGTGTAAAACGCAGTTTAAATAACTCAAACTTTATGGTTGGCCAAACTCTGGGCCACGGTTGGCCCGACGGTTGGCAAAACTTTGTGAAAAACAGTTTAAATGACTTAAACTTTCTCGGTTGGCCAAACTCAGGGCCACGGTTGACCCGACGGTTGGCAAAACTTTGTGATTAACAGTTTAAATGACTTAAACTTTCTCGGTTGGCCGAACTCTGGGCCCGACTGTTGCAGCTTTAATATACATTTAACGGTATGGACTCCCATGTAAGCGTAGCGTAGTGGTCAGTGTATAAGTCTTCGGCGCGTTAGGTTAGGGGTTCGATCCCAGCGAGCGTTAGATATTTTCAAAAATGTATGTATGAGATTGTGTTTAATAATTATAGGGAAAGGTTATATTTGATGTTCCCGCTAATAATAAATTGTTAATTGTTTAAATAATTTAGTTTTTTAATAATTATTTACCTCTGGCTGTTAAAGTTGGCCAAACTTACGCATTTAAAGTTGTGCCAACTTTGGCGTCAGTCTTTGGACCAACCATTGAAATGTATAGTTGGCACAACATATGCATTTTAAGTTGGGCCAACTTCCTTATGACTTGTCGGGCCAACCATCGTCGCCATTAGACGGCCAACCGTTATCATCTGTATGGTTGGCCCAACCTCTGGCACGAGAAGTTGGACCGACCTTGTAAAAGTTGGCCCAACTATGGGCCAACCGAAAAGTCGCACCTGGGAGATTGCGTTTAGTGTTAAGATGTATGCAATAAATATATAAATAATTAATTTACGATATCACCTAATATCTGTTAATTGTAAAGTTAATAATTTTTTGTAAACGGTCGGCCGACCTTTGGCTGCCAAGGTCGGTACGACCATGGTTGCCAAAGTGAAGTCGACCTTCTTTCACATGGTCGGTAAAACTTTGGCATCCCCTGGTCGGCCCGACCATGTTAGCCACTGGACGGCCGATGTTACAATTCGCTAGTTCGGCCGACCTTTGGCTGCCAAGGTTGGCACGACTATCTACTAGGTCGGCGCGACCATGGCCTGACCAACTTGTCGCACCTGGGTGTCGATTGGGTCCCACTATTTTTGGGGTATTATTATCATTCAAATATTTTAAGGAATTATTTGCCAGAAAAGTCGACAATAAAATGTTGTTAAAAAAGAATTTGTAAATTTTTCCGGAATGAAAATCATTTCTTAGAGTCTTACAATCGAGTCCGGTAATGTCTTGGTTATTATTACGTTTCAAATAGTTATCTTAATTAATTGCCAGAAAAATCGACAATTTATTTTATTCAAGGAAGAAATTGTGAATTTTTCGAAAATTAAAATTTTTTTTATAGACAAATTCATTTGTTAGGCCCCGTCGATCGTTTTCCGCGATTTTTTTATTATAGAATGAACAATGAAATCAGCACAAATTCTAATGCAAAACCTTCAACTTTTTCTATTTATGACAATAATTTATAACTTATTAAATAAAAATTTTACTACAATATTTTTTAATTAAATCAATATTAAAAAAATTATGTTTACAATTTTTATAAATATAGATGAACTTTAAAACTTCTTAATTTGAAAAAATTAGATTTTTGTAAAATGTTACTAATCTCAATTCTTCTTCAAATTAAATGCATTTGTCAATATATATTAAAATAATTTTATTAAAAGTAATGGAAATATAGAAAATTTAAGTTAAAAACATTTTTAAAAAATTGAATTCTGGAGAAGATACCATTTTTTCAAAAGTAAGAGAAAAGTAATGAAAAATAATTAATTTAAAATAATGAAAATAAGTTAAAAGAAGTTATAGATACAATATTTTTAATCTAAAATAATGATAATACTTTTGTAAGCTTTTAAATTCCAAACAGGTTTGAATTTGAAATTTTTGAAGAACTTAATTTTTGTGAAAAATAGTAATAATTTCAAATTTATTTTTAAAAAAGTTATATTTTCGAATAATTTTTAAATTAAAGAAATTTTTAACGAACATATAACAGAACACTTTTTTAGAAAAAATTTTCTTTATTTTCTGAAAAATTTTAGTTTTATTTAAATTAAGATTTGTAATTGACAAATCGAATTTATAAAGATTTTTTTTTTATTTATTGAAATAACCTTGAATTGTATTAAGACAATTATAATTAAGAAATACTAATTATGTACATTATTTGGTTATAAAAATAAAGAATTTTGTACAAAAATACACTGCAAAAAAATCAGGGAGTTAACTGACTTGTGAGTGAAATTTTTCGAGTTAAAAATCAACTCCAAGAGATAGTTAATTAATTAAATCCCTTTACACGCGAGTTATTTTTTGCATGGGGAGTTAGTATGAGGGTGTAAAGTTAAATTATAATTATTAAATTTTTACTAAATAAAAAGAAAACTTTTTTGCACAATTTACATCATTCAAACGGAATTTGATATAAAAAAGTACAAAAAACAAGATTTATTTGTTAATTACAAATTTAGTATATCTTCAAGTTTTCAAAATGTAATTATTTCATTTTAAATAATAAAATAATGTATATTTTCAATATATCAAACAATATTTTATATCTAACGAAAAAAACAAAACTATTTAACTATGTTAATTAATTAATTACGTTTATTAATTATTAATTTCTTATAAAAGTTTTGAAAGTAATACTTCTCTGAGAAGTATTATTTTCAAATTCCGCGCGTCATTTTTCGAGCAAGCCGAGAAAAACGAAAAAGAGTCTCACCGACGAAAGCAGAAACCGGGCGTATAAATGTGTGTGTCCTCATATGGAACTGCGAGAGTGGGGATCGTGTGTGTGTGTGTGCCGCCTGGCATGGCTGTTACTCGGAAAGTCCTTTCTCTTTTCGTTCGTTCTCAAGGTAAACCGAGCTTTGTCGAACGTACCCGAGCTCGGACCCAATAGACACACACACACATGTTCGCAGAGAGAACGGGCGACGATGAGTGAATTGGGTAGGAAATCTACTTCGTGTACGTTTGGCGGAGCTGGGCTCACCGAGAAAATCACGCTTGCATTGCGTATCGCCTGAGTGATACTCGCTAAATAATTATTCTGTTTATTTACTCCTCTGAATGTAAAATAATTTTCTTAATGTTTATTTTGTAATTTCTAATTATTTAAAAATTATTCCATACATACACGTTTTTTAAAACTTGATCCTAAAAAATTGTAATAAAATAGTTCCAAATGCATGAATTATTGTCAATCGAAATTTTAAAAAAACTTTATATTTTTATTAAAAAACTTTATTATATCAAAAAATTTAAATCAAATAAATAAAACAAATGTTATAACGGAGAAAAAAGAACTAACTAACGATAAATAATGAAGGCATAATTCACTAACATTTACAAAAATTTTTTAATTTAACCCAAAAACAAACAGAGACGAAATGGTTAGGAATGTGTTCCTTTATATGCATAGAATAAAAATTATTATTGAATTATTAATATTATTTATAATTATCGTCATGACTCCGGATCTCTGTCCACACTTGAAGTTAGTTATAGTTATTCTTTTGTTTTCTATACGTTTTGATAGAAAATAGAAATATACATATGTGCCCTGACGCGGTGAAAGGGACCTTACACTGAAAAAATTAAATTTTAATTTTAAGAAAAACTTCTTATATATGCGCTAAGAATATTCTCCACTTAAATTAAGTGGGAAATATTCTTACAATAAGAAGAACATTATTATTGTAAGAATATTTCCCACTTAATTTGAGTGGGGAATATTCTTAGCGCATATTTAAGAAGTTTTTCTTAAAATTAGAATTTAATTTTTTCAGTGTATGTTCCAAAAAATTAATTTTGAGTTCTTGATACCATTCTATTCAGATTTTTTCAATCGACATAATAGCATTAAAAATTAATTTTTTATAAAAAAAAGTAGATATTAAAAATCATTGTATTCTTATCAAAAACTTTATTTATAAAAGTAACTGAATATTTTGAAAATTTAATTATAATCAGTTTTTCAGTTATGTGTCATAATAAGTTTTTCTTTAAAAATTACTTAAATTAAAATGACTTTAAATTGAATACAATAAACAGCAGCACAACATTCCCGCGCGCTTGCGCGCGGATAATTTGGCTCGTGTGTAAATGTTTTTCAACAATTTTTGAATTCCCTCTTGTACAAAATTTTAGTCGGTTTTTAAAAGAAGGCACATAACTTTTTTTATTTACCGACTAAGATGCTTTTTTGCAAAATACTCATAATAAGAAGTACTTATATAAAAAAAATATAAAAAAATTTTTTTTATCGAAAATAATTTTTAAAAAATTTCTCAATACAAGTTTTGAAAAAAATTTACCTTTCACATCAAAAATTTTTTTTTGGTAGATATTTTCAATAATGTCGAGAATACTTCCTGTAAATTTAATTAAAATATAATATCCAGCGCGGCGTTCCGAGACATGTACAATATTCGCTTATGACGGCGCAAATTCTGTTTCAAATTATTGTTATCTAAAAACAATTCACAAATTGTGAAATTTTTTATGTGTAACAGTTGTACTGATGATATAAAATTATTTATTGAATTATTGTTTAACCCCTTGACAGTCCATGGCCCATATGTGGCCACAAAAAGTCGTGCCACCTTTACGTCTGTGGCCATATATGTCGATCTCAAAAATAAAATACTAAACATAATTCGATTTCAATGACCAAGTGCATACTAAGGTTTTTGGGGTCGCTGAATCCGAATTTCAAATCAGATTTTCAAAATTCAAAATAGTGGACCTAAAATGGTGACTATGAAGATTTAAAAATTTATCAAATACGCTTTAAACTCGTTACTTGGGGGTATTCGGGGTCGCTGATTACGAATACGATGTCAGATTTACAAAATTAAAATGGTGAATCCAATATGGCGGATAATTTTAAGATTTATGCAATTTCATCGAATTTTAGGTCCGCCATTTTGGATTTCAAAATCTGGCATCGGATTCGTAATCAGCGACCCCGAGAACCCCCGAGTAATAAGTTTTAAACAAATCCAAATCCGTTGGATTTTTTATTTTCTCGACCGCCATATTGGATCCGCCATTTTGAATTTTGAAAATTTGACATTAGATTCGTAATCAGAGACCCCGAAAACCCCTGAGTAGCAAGTTTCAAGCAAATCTGATAAAATTTAAAATTTTCAAATTCGCCATTTTGGATCCGCCAGTTTAAATTTTGAAAAACTGACTTCAAATTCGAATTTTGCGACTCCAAAAACCTTAATTACAATAAAATCACAGTTTTTAGAAACTTTTTTTTCTTGGACCGTTTTTGGACCACAAGCGATTTTTAGCTGGACTGCGAAGGGGTTAAGCAATTAATTGATGCTATTTTTTCATAAATTGTGTTTAGGGTTTGAAATTTATATTTTTTCTGAATTATCAAATTTTTTATAAATAAATCATCTATTGACAACAAAAAAACCCGAAAAGTGTACCCTCGATTTGGGGCACTTATATATATAAAAAAAATCTTAATTTCATTAAGGTCATGTTATTCAGTGGGAAGTTTTTCCATAGTAAAGTAAATGGGGCACGTGACCACTGAATAACATAACCTTAAGGGTGGTTTTTAGGGGTGCGAGCGCCGGTTCTAACCCGGGGGAATTAGTTGCTTATATTTTTAGAAAATTTTCTGCGTTTTTAGTTTTTCAATATCTGAACAAGTTCCCTCGATTTGGGGCACTTATATATATATATATATATCCCTATTAATATAAAATCATATCGCCGCCGCCGCTGTTTCAGAAAGTTCTAAGGCCGCCCTCTTCCAAGAGGTCGTCAAAACTTACGTCAAATTTGACCTATTTTTTGACCTATAGGTCAAAAAGAGGTGTAATAATCGCAATCCATAGACGGCCCAACTTTGGTGCCAACGGTTGGTCCAACTGTGTCAACCACTGGAAGGCCGTCGTGATCAATCCGCATGCCCAATGGGAAATCTACAACTGGCGGAGTACTGCGCCAGCACTGTCAGTACTGGGGGTCGATTCTGTAACTTCACTTTCACTTTCACTCTCACTTTCACTTTCACTTTCACTTTCACTTTCACTTTCACTTTCACTCAAAAAATTCTCACTTTCACTTTTCACATTCACTTTCACTCTCACTTTCACTTTCACTCTCACTTACACTTTCATTAAAAAAATTCTCACTTTCACTTTTCACTTTCACTTTCACTTTCACTTTCACTTTCACTCAAAAAATTCTCTTTCACTTTCACTTTCACTTTCACTTAAACTCCAATTTTCACTTACATTTTCACTTTCACTCTAATTTTCACTTTCACTCTAATTTTCACTTTCACTCTCATTTTCACTTTCACTTTCACTCTAATTTTCACTTTCACTTTCACTTAAACTCCAATTTTCACTTTCACTCCCATTTTCACTTTCACTTTCACTTAAACTACAATTTTCACTTACATTTTCACTTTCACTCCCATTTTCACTTTCACTTTTACCTAACCTCCAATTTTCACTTTCACTCCCATTTTCACTTTTACTTTCATTAACATTTTCACTTTCGCTTTTACTCCCATTGTCACATACACTTTCACTCACATTTTCACTTTCACTTACACTCCCATTTTCACATTCACATTCACTTTCACTTACATTTCCATTTTCACTTTCACTCACATTTTCACTTTCACTCCACTTTCACTTGACTATCACTTAAACTCCTATTTTCTTTTTCACTTTTACTTTCACTTGCCTCTCATTTTCTCAGATTTTCACTTTCACTTAACTCGCACTTACACTTACATTTTCACTTTCACTTGCACTTTCAATTTCTCTTGCACTTTCACTTGACTCTTACTTACACTCACATTTGCAGTTTTACTTTCACTTGACTGTCACTTTACTTAAAATTTCACTTGAACTTGACTATTACTTCACTGGCACTTGACATTCACTCTTAATTGACTTTCACTTTTACTTGACTCTCACTTACGCTCACATTTTCTTTTTCACTTTCACTTGACTCTCACTTACTCACATTTTCACTTTCACTTTAACTCGACTTACTTACACTTACATTTTTACTTTCACTTTTAATTTTCCTTTCACTTGACTCTTTCTTTCCATCACATTTTCACTTTCACTTGACTTTCACTCCACTTTTAATTTCACTTTTTTTACACACACTTTTACTTTCACTTGATTATCACTTCACTTTTACATCACTTGCACTTGACTTTCACTTAACATGCAAGTCACTGTCACTTCACATTCACTTTACTTTCACTTTATTTTTACATTACTTTTACTCTCACGTCACTTTCTCTTCACCTGCATTTCACTTTTAATTTATTTTTACTTTATTTTAATTTTTTTTTCTTGCTTAAATGTGACTACACTTACCTTTGCATTCTCTTTTGATAAAATTAATGTTCAAAAGAAATGTGAAAATTTCTGGTTTCTAATCATTTTAACATTTGTTTTAAGTGATTTAGATGTATGTATACAAAAATATATCCCACAAAAAGGATTGTGATAACACGTTTAAGTAATTAATAATATCATTTAAAGCTTCTTACTGTAAGACATAATCGAATTCTGCGCACCAATAACGGTGTCGTAGGAAACGTGTATTTAAAGGTTACGTTACTTATTGTAATTAAAGTTCATACAAACTTAAAAATGTTTTAATTTACACGAATAAAAAATTTCTTCTAAAATAATTAATTTTTTACAGATATGAAGCAATGAAACCCATGTAAAAGTTTTTGATCTCCGTGGTCCTATGTAGAAGTTCATAGAAGAACATAGAAAAATAAAAGTGAAAAAGAAAAAAAAGCATTATTTAAGTATTGTTATAGTGATAGTCAAGTGAAAGTAGAGTGAAAGTGAAAGTGAAAATGGGAGTGAAAGTGAAAATTGGAGGTTAGGTAAAAGTGAAAGTGAAAATGGGAGTGAAAGTGAAAATGTAAGTGAAAATTGTAGTTTAAGTGAAAGTGAAAGTAAAAATGGAATTGAAAGTGAAAATTGGAGTTTAAATGAAAGTGAATGTGAAAGTGAAAATGGAAATGTAAGTGAAAGTGAAAGTGAAAATTGGAGTTTAAGTGAAAGTAAAAATGGGAGTGAAAGTGAAAATGTAAGTGAAAATTGGAGTTTAAGTGAAAGTGAAAGTGAAAATGGGAGTAAAAGTGAAAGTGAAAATGTAAGTGAAAATTAGAGTTTAAGTGAAAGTGAAAGTGAAAGTGAGAATTTTTTGAGTGAAAGTGTAAGTGAGAGTGAAAGTGAAAGTGAATGTGAAAAGTGAAAGTGAAAGTGAACAGTGAAAGTGAGAATTTTTTGAGTGAAAGTGAAAGTGAGAGTGAAAGTGAATGTGAAAAGTGAAAGTGAGAATTTTTTGAGTGAAAGTGAAAGTGAAAGTGAAAGTGAAAGTGAGAGTGAAAGTGAAAGTGAAGTTACAGAATCGACCCCCTGGCAGCTACGCTGACAGACAGCACTAGCATAACGCTGGGATGATAACGCTGTGCAACTCTGGCGAAGTACTGCCTGCCAGTGCTGCCAGACAGTGCTGGCGCAGCACTGGACCAGTGCTGGCTGAGAATATTGTCACAATAAATGCCGTATTGTTATTAATTAGTCGTAAATTAATAATTATAAATAATTTAATAACAAAATGGCAAATAATATTAATAAATAGTAATTATTCATAAAATATTTCTCTTTAATTTTTAAAGAAATTGTAATTAAGATGGAGACTAACAATGGATATAGTAAATGAAGTAGAAAAAAATTGTTTATAACATTTAAAAATTAAATAATAGACAATTACAGTAAGTGGGCATTAGATTTTCATATTTTAGTACCTAACAATTGGAATCTAGAAATATCGCAAACCTATGAAAATAAACAAAATTGCTCACGAGGGGAATCGAACCTACGACCTACGGATTTACAGACTAACGCTCTAACCACTATGCTAACGACACACGTGTACAGTAAAGTTTTAATATCTCAGTGTCATTCAAACTTACAATTATTGAATCAAAGATGAGAAAAAAATAGGGATACGTTAGAAGTAATAAATTGAATTAAAATAAATTAAACTAAATTTTAAATAATAGAATTAAATAACTTTACTTATTGCATTTAACATTTTACAAGTGGTAATTTTTTAATAATTTGTTATTCATAGTAAGAAGTATAATAGAATTTTAATAACCAAATTATTGTTTAAATAATAATTTAATTTGTTTAAATAATTTATTATTTATTAAAATTAAACAATTATGTTTAATTATTATTAAATTTAATAAAAATAAAAAATGAATAACTGAAATGTAAAATATTAATTTTTTGCAATTAATTTATATTTATAAACATTCATAAACTTTTTTTAATAATTTTTTTCAAGATTATGTCAAAAAAGCAATGTTGGGAACGAACGTTGTGAACAATTTTTCTATACTCAGCCAGCACTTGCCGCCGTGGCTTGTCCAAGCTTTGGCGAAACAAAACTTCTGTACTGCGCCAGCATTAACTGTCGAGGCTCGGCTAGACTACGGCCGAACAATCGTCTGAGTACTAAGCCAGTGGTAAACGTCGGTACTACACTGGCATTTCCCATTGGGATGTATGTTTTAATGTTTGCGTTTAAAATGTACTGTAGGCACACGGAAAGAAATCTGCTGCCAATATTACTTAATTTGCTTATCGTTTCTCTTATTTTTTAACATAGATTCGTATAGCATAAGAGACAGTATCTACTTTTGCATGAAATCTTTATTATATATTATAAAAAGATATATCGCCGCCGCCGCCGCTGTTTCAAGATTCTGTAAGGGCGCCGTACCCCAAAGGGTTCGTTAAAATTTATGTCAAAATTGACCTATTTTTTTACCTATAGGTCAAAAACAGGATAAATAGCGGCCTCACATTACGTCAAAATCTATGTCTAATTTGATCTTTTTTTTGACCTGTAGGTCAAAAAGAGGATAAATAATGGCCTCACGTTACGTTAATATACACTGTAAAAAAAGGAGTTAAATTTTAAATCCCCAGGGGATTCTATAAAATTCGCACCCATTGGGGAGTTAATGCTAGGGCAGTTAAGGTCATGTTATTCAGTTGGAAGTTTTTCCATAGTAAAGTAAATGGGACACGTGACCACTGAATAACATAACCTTAAATAAAGAGATTTAAAATTTAACTCCCAAATGCTAACTCCCCATGGAAAAATAACTCGCACGGGTGTTAAAGGAAGGGAGTTAATAAATTAACTCTCTTTTGGAGTTAATTTTTAAATATCGAAATTTAACTCCCAACTCCCGACTCCGTTAACTCCCTAAATTTTTTACAGTGTAGGTCAATTGTAAGGGCAGTTTTGAGCTAGGCGTCAAAATTTGACAAAGAATTCCCGCTACCCTCAAAATTTAGGTAAATTTTAAGGACAGTTTTTGATGTGTATATACACATTAAAAATTGAAAGGGGGATTGAAACCTATCAATTTATAAATATTTATCTTAAAGCTCTCAAGCAAAAATTGACAACTGGAGCAGTACTGCACCAGTACTGCCCAGTACTGGCGGAAAACTGGCCGCCATGGTTCAACCAGTACTGGTTTTTGACTGAAATAATAACGCTTTTCCGTACTGGTTTGACGTTACTGGCGCAGTACTGGTCCAGTACTGGGGAATTTTAAATTTAATATTGCTTATGAAAGTGCAGTTAAACTCAAAGCAACTAAATTTAAGGATAGAATGATACTTTCTTAATCAAAATTGTTAAAAATTTTAAATAACAATAATTAGTGGCTCATTTTTACTGCGAATTAGTTAAATTTTGCTAAATAATTAATAAAACGATTTGTTGTATCAATTTATATGAAAAATTAAACTAATCTGCAGTAAAAAGTTGTACAATAATAAGTCAACAGTTTTACTAATTCAGATTTGAAATGTTTCGAAATTGAAAATTATTGAAGTTTTATTTAATGTTTTAAATATGAAATAATAGCAAAAATTAATACGAGAAAATCGTTTCTCATTAAAAAACAAAATTTAGTTTGTCAATGTAATTAAATGTGCTAAAACAAAATACCATAGAGTCTTAATAACTTGTAGAGAAACTAATTTTTTAAGGTCATGTTATTCAGTGAGAAGTTTTTCCATAGTAAAGTAAATGGGGCACGTGACCACTGAATAACATAACCTTAATGGAAAAAATATTATTTTAATGTAAAAAAATTAGACTAAAAAATTCTTTCTAATATTTTTTTCTGTTTACTAAAAATTCGTATAAATAATTGCATATCTCCCATATAACTTTGTGAAAACTAAAATTTCTTTTTTTGTAAAAATTCAGGATGAAAAAACAAACAAAAAATGTTCATAATGTTTTTATAAAATTTTGTTAATTATGAAAGTTATTTAAATAATTTTACTTAACTTTTAAGGTCATGTTATTCAGTGGGAATTTTTTACATAGTAAAGTAAATGGGGCACGTGACCACTGAATAACATAACCTTAAGCGGCCGGATCAAATTCTATTGTTTAAAGTGGAAATTAACTTGATTATTAAATATTTCATTTTGCAGAATAAAATTCATACACAACCAAGACATTTTTAAATTTTTTAACATTTCATTTTGCACTCAAATAATATAAGGCTATTCAAGTTGGGTGGGGGAAAATTCAAGATGGCCGTTTACTGGTGCACAAACTTGTATACAAAGTGTATGGGATAGAGTCTAATTTTTTAAATATCTCGCTTAAACGAAATTTTTAACCATAAGTTTATTAGGATTTTATGTTTTATTTTTAATGAACTATTTTTTGCAATAATAAAAATCGATTTTTTAAGTTTTTTGATTTTATTATTGCAAAAAATAGTTCATTAAAAATAAAACATAAAATCCTAATAAACTTATGGTTAAAAATTTCGTTTAAGCGAGATATTTAAAAAATTAGACTCTATCCCATACACTTTGTATACAAGTTTGTGCACCAGTAAACGGCCATCTTGAATTTTCCCCCACCCAACTTGAATAGCCTTATTTCTCACAACAAACAGACGACTTATGCTGCGCGTGCATCTTTCGTTTGATTTAGTGGAAGACTTTTTTTCTAAGACCTGATAAAAGATGCGCGCGCAGCATAAGTTGTATGTTTGTTGTGAGTAATATTGTTTGAATGCAAAATGAAATATTAAATAATTTAAAAATTTATTGGTTGTGTATGAATTTTATTCGAAGTGGCGTGGAATCGCCTATAAGACTTTAAAAAATGCAAAAAGGTTCGCAAAATATATAAAGAATTAGAGATGCAGCAAACGGTTCAGTAATTGAAAAAATATATGTTAAAAAAAGTTCTTTTAAAGTAAATATAACAATCACTGTAATAGCTAAACGTTTTGTGGATTTGGCTAGATTAATAATCCATTTTTAATAATCAAGCGACAATGATATTTTTAGCTTAAACTTTTGAATGCAAAACAACCTCAAAATATCACTTGAAGGAGAATATTTTTAAATTAATATTCAAAATTCAAATTCTGTTCATTTTATAACTTATGAAATTACTAATATAATTTAAAATTAATAAATTGCCGTGTAGAAACATCTTCTTGCGCTGGCCTCAATCAGACCAGACTGTCTATTTTTCAATCTAGTAGCTGGCCTGAAAGTCAGTTCAGCAGCTTGCCAAAAGTGTAACACTAGAAACGGTCAGCTGCTGAATATACAAGCTATACAGGCGGTTGGCCAGTAGTCTGAGACTAGCAGTAGCAACCAGCAGCCTCGTATAGGCGTCCATCGCTAATGTTTTGAACATGTGCCCCACTACTTGCAATTGCTAGAAAAGTACTATAAACTTGCAAAAATATTTTAAAAAACAGAAATTTTTTATCCCAAACACATAAAACAACAAAAAAACAAGTAATATAATTGTGTATTATAATGTACAGCAGCAAACATTATATGTTATAAAAAATGGAATTTTCACAGAAAAGTTTAATTTCAAAAAAATTGTAGGGGGAACAAAATGATAAGGAATAATTTTTTGTTACACAGGATATATTCCTGAGCCAGAAAAAGATATAAGCTATAAAAATTAATGAAAATAAAGCGCAGCATTTGCAATTGTTTGTCTAAAAATTCTTATTTTACAGAAAAGTCTAATTACTAAAAAATTTTGGAGGTTTTGATTTATTATTTAAACTGCTATACATTATTTTCAATTACTTATATTTTTTCCTTACTCAGAAAATATGTCCATCATGAGAAAAAATCATTCCAGTTCTTTTGTATCCCCTTAAATTTTTCAGAAATCAGACTTTTCTGTAGTATTGTAGCCTGAGTTAGACTACAAGTTCATAGGTTGTAGGTTCGATTCTCGCAGTATTAAATGTTATTTAGTTATAGGTTGACGTTTATTCTGTGTCGTAAATATTAATTTAATTACAAGTTGAAAGTTGGAGATCATTACATGTTTGCAAATATAAATTAACTATTTTTCATCATATTAATATTCAATGTAAATAAACTTCTCATTTATTTCAGCAAATAAACGATATTGAAAGGCTCCTTTATTATATTTAGAAAGTATTAAATATCTACTTAGCGTTAAAGTAGTGTCTGACCAACCGCCTGTACAGGAAATAGGCGGTCTAGTTTGACTCAGGACAGCGTCAAAAGCTTTTTCTACACGGAGCTAGTTTACATTAAAAAGATCTAATAAATTAGTAAATTTAAAGTTTGTGGCGTTCTTTTTTAGCAGGTATTTATGACACAAGTGAGTGAAAGTAACAATTACACTGAAAAAATCCTAAGAATATTACTTACATTAAATGTGTCAATTTTACAGACAAGGGGAAAAATGACGTATTAAACATTGTTAATAGCCACATTTAATGTGTGCAATATTCTTAGGAGTTTTCACAGTGTATTTGCAGAGAAGTATTTTAGACACTTTTAAAGAAATTGCCACATTACGCATAGTTTTCTGTGCGTTCATTGTAAAAAGAAAGTATCTTACTTGAAAATAGTATTGCAGTCACTTCTAAATTATTTATTTAAAAGATGTGAAAAGTTACTGCAATTTATTTAAAGATATTTCTGTTTGCAGTCTAAAATTCTAAAGTAGAGGTTAAGGTTATGTTATTCAGTGGTCACGTGCCCCATTTACTTTACTATGGAAAAACTTCCCGCTGAATAACATGACCTTATGCACCCTATAAAGGTTATGTTATTCAGTGGTCACGTGCCCCATTTACTTTACTATGGAAAAACTTCCCACTGAATAACATGACCTTATGCACCCTATAAAAGTAAAATTGATTTGATGTATAGTATCAAAATTAATTATTTTCATTTAAGAATACTTCTTCTTTCACTTTTATTTGTTAAATATGGTTATGAACTGATTAAGAAAAAACTTTTTTGAATGAGTGGTTTAACCCTTTATAATAAATGAATAATAGTTTATTACTTATATTAATTGATACATTTATTACTTTCTGTACTTCATTTCAAATCTATTTTTTCTAACATTTAAGCTTAAAAGAATTGTTTTCTTTTATGATATCCACACATAAATTTTCATATAAAAAAACATCACCCACAGGTCATGTAATTCTATGGTCACGTGGAGGAAAGTGGATATTTAAATGAAGGATAAATACATTAAGTTGTTATATTTTAAATATTAATTATAAATATTCACTTTTTTCTGTGCACGTGGCCAACATGTGTCTTGAAACAAAAAGTAAAAGCTTTACTTTTGTTCCACAGACGTCAACTTAAGAAGCAAAAAAAATTGGAGGAAAATGCAACAACTATTGCAAAGGAGAAAAATGCAATGCTTGAAGTTGAGGTGGACAAATGTGAGGACAAAACACTTGATGAAGACTTGGTTGTTCCGTTCTACAATAGCAGCAACTACAACCACTGTATAGGAAATACGGTTGAGGAGGTAAGTGCTAATGAAATTGTTCTACAGGCAGACTTAGGAAAGGAGAATGAAGCATTTGAAGCAGTGGAGGACGAAAAACTGGAAATTGAAGAGATATTGGAAGAAATAGAAATTTTAGAGGTAGAGGATGAAGAGGATAGAGGGATCGTGTTGCAATTAAATTTAGAAAAAAATGAAGTAAAGAAAGAGTTTTCGGCGAAGAATGAAGGCATTAGAAAAAATGAAGAAGAAGACAAAAAAGAAGAAGGAAAAGAGTGTAATGGATTTGAGATATTTGTAGAAGGGAAAAAGCAACACCAAGTTAAGTTAGAAATAAGCCAAGAAACAGACAGAGAAATTGAAAATGAAGAATTGCAAGAAATGAAATGTTTATATGAGGAAACAAATGAAATAGAAGAAATCTATGAGGAAATATTAATTAATGGAAAAGAAGACATGATAAATGCAGAAGAAGATGATAGCGATGAGGACGTAGAAAAGGATAATGATGAGGACATAGAACAGGATTATGATGATGACGTTGAAAAAGGTAATGATGAGGACGTAGAAGAGGAAGAAATAGATAAAATTGAAGAGTGCATAGAAGAATTAATAGACAATGAAGTAAATGAAGAAATGTGCATGGATGAAAACGAAGATACATATGAAAACAAAAGTAACAAAGTAGATCAAGAAAGGAAGGAAAAAAGTAATGTAACCAAAAAGTTCAAAAATGTTAAAATCTTGGACGAATTTATTACTCAAGAAAGGGAAATTTCAATGATGACTCACGTAATAAATGAAACTTTGAAAAAAGTTGTGGAAGAAAACAATCACAAGAAAGGCTGTGAAGAAAAATCATGGAAAATTGTTTCTCGATACAGAAAAGGATTGAAAACAAAATACGATCTGCAATGTAGAAATTGTGGTGCAATTGTATCAATTTGGTCAGAGCCAGAAAGTAAAGATTATTTAGATATTAATTTAGGTTCTGCTCTTGGCACTGTCACTGCAGGAATAGGTTATTCTACAATGGAGGAAGCACTTGCAGCAATTAATGTACACTACATGAGCCCTGCATTTTATATAAAATGTCGGTTGGAAGTAGGATTACAAGTTCTAGAAATTAGTAGAAATGTTATGAAAGCTTGTGCCGAAAAAGAAGCAAAAGTAGCAATAGCTAAAGGACATGTTATCAACGGTGTACCTTATATAACAGTGATAGTTGACTGTGCATGGTCAAAACGAAGTTATCGCACATCTGCATATGATTCCTTAGGAGGATGTGTTTTAATTATAGGTTATGAAACCAATCAAATAATAGATGTCTTAGTGAGAAATATTCCTTGCGCAATATGTCAACGCGCAATGAAAGAAGAAAGATTGCCTAGAGAACATGAATGCTTTTCAAACTATGATGAAGGAAAAAGCTCTTCAAGAATGGAGGCTGAAATGGTTGTGGAAGGTTTCGTAACAAGTGAGGAAAAGTACGGATTAATTTATAAATACAGAATTGGTGATGGAGACAGCAGTACAGATTCATTGATTGCAAATATCGATCCCTATGAGAAACATAATGTCGTAGTGAAAAAATTAGAGTGCAATAATCATAAATTTAGGAATTTTTGTAACCATATAGATGCTATGACATCAGAAAAAGCACAACATGAAGATAAAAACTCTGGAAATGCAGCTGCACGAAGAATCTTGGGAGGTAAAAAATTGAAGATGCGAATAGAAATTATTACAGCTAGCGACAGGCGCAGAGAAGATGAAACATTAACAATCGGCCAAAAAATAGAATTGCTGTATGAAGATATTCAGAATGTAGCAAGTCATTGTTTAGGTGAACACAAGAACAAGTTGCAGAAGAATTACGCTTTTTAGGAAGATATGCAGAAAGTTTGTTGTATAAAGTCACAACAAATGTGGTTGAATCTGCAAATAATAATATTTGCAAAACTATTTCTGGAAAAAGAATCTGCTTCAATATGAAAGAAAGCTATACAGTACGCTGTCATGCAGCTGCAATGCAATTTACAACAAAAAAAGTTTTAACAACTGTGCACGAAGGAATGGGAAAAAAGATACCCGAAGTCGTAGAATCTATGGAAAATCGACGAAAATTGAAAGTTGAAAACAATAAAAAGTATGCTCAAGAAAAGCGAAGAACAAAAAGGTACTTCAAAAAGAATAAGGATCCAGATTACGGTCCCAATTCAAAAAGACCTGATATTTCTGAGGACTTATATAAAAAAGAAGAAGACGCTCTTATGGATGAATTGCAAAAAAATTGGGAGGAAAGGGATCAAATCACAGAACGAACAAAAGACCAATCTAAAAATGAAGAATGGAAAAGAATACGTCGTAAGATGCTCACGGCTTCAAACTTTGGTGATGTCAGCAAAAGACAGAAGACTACGTTGTGTGCAGGCTTAGTCAAAAAAATATTATTTAACAAAGTTGTAACGGATGCGATGCAATATGGAACAGACTATGAAGAGAATGCTAGAACCCAGTTGGCAAAAAAACTGAAAATAAAAATTGAAATTAGCGGATTTGTCATAGATCCGTTAATCAAATTTTTAGGAGGTTCTCCTGATGGATTAATTGAAGAAGAGTTATATGATTTAGATATTCCTTTTAATGCAATCATGAACATAAAATGTAATAAATTTTGTTATGAAATTGTTGCAGGAGGAATTGTTGAAATAAAGTGTCCATATTCTGCAAGAAACATGAAGATAAAAGAAGCAAAGGAAAAAGCTCCTAGAGTTAAAGAACTGTATGGAAAGAATAAGATGTTTATAAAAAAATCACATTCATATTACTACCAAATTCAAGGATTACTACATTGTACTAGACGCAAATATTGCATTTTCGTCTTGTGGACATTGTCAGATATGGAGTATACAGTAATTCTACGTGATGACCAATTTTGGAATAAAATTGAAAAGAAATTATCAGACTTTTATTTATATTGTCTGGTTCCTGAAATAATAGACAGCAGACATGTAAGATCTTTTCCGGTTCGCGAGCCAGAGTTTATTCTAAAGGCAAGAGAACCCTATTTAGCAGCAAAGCAAAAAATGTCAAAGAAAAAATTAGATGATATTCTTCAAAAGTGTATTGAAAGTGAAAAACACGCACATAGTGGTATTCAAGAAATTCATCAAACACAAGAAAAACTGCAACCGCTATCAAAAAGAAAGCAAGATTTTAAGGACGATGTGCAAACTACTTTTAGGAAAAGCAAACCATTTGAAGATTGGACACTTGGAGACGTGTCTAATGGCGATATCATACTGACATCGACAGAAAATGAATTAGAATCATCAAAAAGAAAGCAAGATTTTAAGGAAAATGAGGAAACAACTGTTAAAAAAAGTAGACTTTGCGATGAATGGATACCTCTTGACTTTTCTAATGTTGATAACATATTGCCGCCAACAGAAGAAGAGTTAGAGTTTTTTCAAATGTTAACTAGCTGTGAACCTTCTCCTCAACAATTAAAGAAAATAATACTCAACAACACGAAAATGTTGGACGATGCATGTATTGACAGCTTTCTTAAAGTAGTGCAAGCATACCACCCAGAATTGGAGTTTTTAAGTACGCACCACCTTTCAAATCCCCAATTTATAACACCATGTTCAAGAAACGTAGATGTACAAATATTAGGAGGATATACATTCGCACATTGGAGGTGCTTTTATTTCTTTGAACAATTTTTATACATATATGATAGTAAATATATGCCAACGTATGCAAGTCTCACTAATGAAGAAAAAATATTTATTAGGCGACGTTACCCAAACCTCGAAACCAACAATATAATAACAATGCAAGTCACTCAGCAATCAGATGGTACAACTTGTGGAGTTTATGCTGGAGCATTTGCCTTGACTTTGTGTTTAAATGAAGATCCAAGTATTAAAGACTATTCAACAGACGTGAATGAAATGCGAAGACATTACTTCAACATGATACAGTCAAAAGAAGTAACACGATTCCCCGAAAAATTAGATAATCTTATTCAAATCTTGGATGATGAGCGAATATTTATTTGAAAGTACAAAGAGAAGAGTATATTTCTATAATTAGCAGAAGATATTTTGTTACAATTTTAATTATTCAGTCAACAGTAATATTATTTTCTCAAAAATATTAATTTTTTATTTTCAGAACATTAAGTCGTAAGAAAGTTACATATAAGATGTTATGTATTAGGAAAATCATTTAAAAATGAAACAAAAAGGGCGGTTGAGGGTGGTATATTCCGCAAATGGTTTTTCTTTGTGTTTCTAAAAATTTTTATTTCAAAATAAAACAAGGTGTAAAATTTTTTTTAAATAACAAAACGATGGAAAAATATTATGATTATAATCCAAAGTATTGTAAAAGATTTTTCTGCTCTAAGGCACCGACAATACAACTTATCAAGGCCATAAGGCGGAAGAAGTAAATGTAATTTCATACATCTGAAATTAGTATGATATATTTGAACATGTACAACCTTTACAAAAAAATTTTCATGGTTTTTTATGTCAACGAGGAATTTAAAATTGTACAATTGAAAGTAATGCCACAGAATTTTTATTAAATTTCTGGTGTTCATCCACAAAAAGTACAACAAAGAGGGTGGTAGAGGGTGGTCTTTGTTGTTAATAATTTTTCTTAAATAATTATGTAAAACTAAAAATTTTAGTGCATAATGTCTCAGACAATATATACTATCATACATTTAACATGAGTTTTAATATATACATTTAAAACCGCATTTAATTATGTTAATTCTTGTCACTAACTTTTTCGAAGTTAAGGTTATGTTATTCAGTGGTCACGTGCCCCATTTACTTTACTATGGAAAAACTTCCCACTGAATAACATGACCTTAATAACCACTTCATTTGCAGAATTCAGCGCCGTAAAGAAGAAACAAACGATTCAATCTATATAAAATAATTGTTTGTAAAAACCAAAGTTTTTATCCAGGTGCAAACACTTTCCTTAGTGCAGAAAAAACTTATCGAAGACGTTGCTTGACGATGAATTTTGTCAACGATTATTTTCTTTGTGTTTTAATACTTTTAATTTCAGAACTTGGCGACCAAAATATACTTATTTAAGACGTTATGTAGCAACGAGGGAACTTCTGCTTACAGAAACAAAAACACCGTGGGAGATTTATCACGTTTTTAATGATTTTGAAAAAAAGTTTAACTGTGGTCATTGTTTTCAATAACGTTTATCGACGTTATTGGACCTTGTATTGACACAATATTACAAAGTGAAAAACTTACTCGGATAATATTGCACAGCATCGAGGGATTAAATTTTCATAAATAAAAACAGCATGGAAGAATCTATATAAAATTTTTTATATAAATGAGAAAGAACCAAGGACATTTATTGACGATAATTTTTGTTATCGCCTATTTAATTTATGTTATTTTAACTTTAATTTCAATGTTTACTCCATAAGAAAGTTACATGTATGACGTTATAAAGCAACAGTCATTTAGGGAAAAATTCTACAAAGAGGGTGGTTGAGGGTGGTCTTTGTAGTTCATAATTTTTCTTAAATAATAATTTAATAGTTCATACTTTATTGTATAACTCCTGAATATGTAAATTATATAACGTCATACATCGGCATGTGTTCCAATTTGCAAGAAGAAGAACAACTTATTTAAAGATGTTCTTTGTTACCATAAACTTTTCTTAAACAATTTATTTTCAGAATTTACCGTCATTAAAAAACGTGAAATTCAAGCTTTACGGATAAAAGTGCAATGAGTATTAGGTCTTAATAAATTTTCTAAAGTAGAGTCGGAGAAAAATAAGACAATGAAACCAGTAGTAAATGATTTATGATTTTAAACATATGTTGTGTTGTTTTTAATATTAATAATTTTAGAGTTCAACACCAAAAAAATAATGGTACAGTGATACAGCAGCGATGGTTTCAATTTTTACATGTAAAAGCTGCGTGGCAGAATCTATATTAAACTTTTGATATATGTCTAATTTAACAAAAACGTTGATTGACAAGCATCTTTGCATTCGTTACGTTTTTTAGTATTTTAATCACCTTAGTTTCAGAGTTTGACACCATAAACGGAATTATATGTGACGTTTTATATCAAAGAAGAAATTGATATTTAAGAAACAATAGCAGAGTGGGAAATTTTTATATCACTTTGTTAGTGATTTTAAAGAAAAACGAACGTCTTAACGAATACGTTGCTTGACGATGAATTTTGTCAACGATTATTTACTTTGTGTTTTAATACTTTTATTTTCAGAACTTGGCGACCAAAACATACTTATTTAAGACGTTATGTAGCAACGAGGGAACTTCTGCTTACAGAAACAAAAACACCGTGGGAGATTTATCACGTTTTTAATGATTTTGGAAAAAAGTTTAACTGTAGTCATTGTTTTCAACAACGTTTATCGACGTTATTGGACCTTGTATTGACACAATATTACAAAGTGAAAAACTCACTCGGATAATATTGCACAGCATCGAGGGATTAAATTTTCATAAATGAAAACAACATGGAAGAATCTATATAAAATTTTTTATATAAATGAGAAAGAACCAAGGACATTTATTGACGATAATTTTTGTTATCGCCTATTTAATTTATGTTATTTTAACTTTAATTTCAATGTTAACTCCATAAGAAAGTTACATGTATGACGTTGTAAAGCAACAGTCATTCAGGGAAAAATCCTACAAAGAGGGTGGTTGAGGGTGGTCTTTGTAGTTCATAATTTTTCTTAAATAATAATTTAATAGTTCATACTTTATTGTATAACTCCTGAATATGTAAATTATATAACGTCATACATCGGCATGTGTTCCAATTTGCAAGAAGAAGAACAACTTATTTAAAGATGTTCTTTGTTACCATAAACTTTTCTTAAACAATTTATTTTCAGAATTTACCGTCATTAAAAAACGTGAAATTCAAGCTTTACGGATAAAAGTGCAATGAGTATTAGGTCTTAATAAATTTTCTAAAGTAGAGTCGGAGAAAAATAAGACAATGAAACCAGTAGTAAATGATTTATGATTTTAAACAAATGTTGTGTTGTTTTTAATATTAATAATTTTAGAGTTCAACACCAAAAAAATAATGGTACAGTGATACAGCAGCGATGGTTTCAATTTTTACATGTAAAAGCAGCGTGGCAGAATCTATATTAAACTTTTGATATATGTCTAATTTAACAAAAACGTTGATTGACAAGCATCTTTGCATTCGTTACGTTTTTTAGTATTTTAATCACCTTAGTTTCAGAGTTTGACACCATAAACGGAATTATATGTGACGTTTTATATCAAAGAAGAAATTGATATTTAAGAAACAATAGCAGCGTGGGAAATTTTTATATCACTTTGTTAGTGATTTTAAAGAAAAACGAACGTCTTAACGAATACGTTGCTTGACGATGAATTTTGTCAACGATTATTTACTTTGTGTTTTAATACTTTTAATTTCAGAACTTGGCGACCAAAATATACTTATTTTAGACGTTATGTAGCAACGAGGGAACTTCTGCTTACAGAAACAAAAACACCGTGGGAGATTTATCACGTTTTTAATGATTTTGGAAAAAAGTTTAACTGTGGTCATTGTTTACAACAACGTTTATCGACGTTATTGGACCTTGTATTGTCACAATATTACAAAGTGAAAAACTTACTCGGATAATATTGCACAGCATCGAGGGATTAAATTTTCATAAATGAAAACAACATGGAAGAATCTATATAAAATTTTTTATATAAATGAGAAAGAACCAAGGACATTTATTGACGATAATTTTTGTTATCGCCTATTTAATTTATGTTATTTTAACTTTAATTTCAATGTTAACTCCATAAGAAAGTTACATGTATGACGTTGTAAAGCAACAGTCATTCAGGGAAAAATCCTACAAAGAGGGTGGTTGAGGGTGGTCTTTGTAGTTCATAATTTTTCTTAAATAATAATTTAATAGTTCATACTTTATTGTATAACTCCTGAATATGTAAACTATATAACGTCATACATCGGCATGTGTTCCAATATGCAAGAAGAAGAACAACTTATTTAAAGATGTTCTTTGTTACCATAAACTTTTCTTAAACAATTTATTTTCAGAATTTACCGTCATTAAAAAACGTGAAATTCAAGCTTTACGGATAAAAGTGCAATGAGTATTAGTTCTTAATAAAGTTTCTAAAGTAGAGTCGGAGAAAAATAAGACAATGAAACCAGTAGTAAATGATTTATGATTTTAAACAAATGTCGTGTTGTTTTTAATATTAATAATTTTAGAGTACATCACCTAAGGAATGAAGATTGTTTCTATGAAACAAAAAATTTTATTCTTCGGTATGTTGCCCAGGGGCTGTTCTAATAGTGTATCAACAAATTTTTGTTTGTCCAACAAAACGGATTTGTTTTAAATATATAAAAAATACTTTTTTGACGCAACCAAACTTTTTTGACAGTAGCAAACACTTTTCTAAGTGCAGAAAAACATAACGAATTCATTGTTTGACGATGATATTTTTCATCGAATATTTTCTATGTGTTTTAATACTTTTAATTTTAGAACCTGACGACAAAAATGTTCTTAATTATGACTTTATAGCAACGAGGGAATTGATATATATAACAACAACAGCAGCAGCGTGGGAGATTTCCAAACTTTTTTAGTGCTTTAAAAAAATACCATAATAACAGAATTCAACTGTATGTTATTTCTTTGTAATTAGGCAATATTACAATGTCAAAAACTTACATAAGATTGATGAAGATCAAAAGATCAAAGCTATATTAATCCAATCAACGTGAAAGCATCTATATAAGATTTTTTATATAGATTTAGAAAAACTTAAGAAAAATGTTCCTTGACAATGATGTTTTGATTAATAATTTTTATGTGTAATAATACTATAATTTTCAGGGCTTATTCACTTTTATAACTCGCATATGATCTTAACAAATTAAAAAAACTGCAGTTTTCTAGATGCAATTTGGAAAAAATTGATAATAAACAATATTTATTTGTTTAAAAAAAAGAATAAAATAATAATTTGTATTCAACAATTTTAATTATTCAGTTTCGTCTCGTCAAATTGCAAAATTGGAAAAAAAACTGCAGTTTTCTAGATGCAATTTGGAAAAAGTTGATAATAAACAATATTTATTTGTTTAAAAAAAGAATAAAATAATAATTTTTATTCAACAATTTTTATTATTCAGTTTCGTCTCGTCAAATTGCAAAATTGGAAAAAAACTGCAGTTTTCTAGATGCAATTTAGAAAAAGTTGATAATAAACAATATTTATTTGTTTAATAAAAGAATAAAATAATAATTTTTATTCAACAATTTTTATTATTCAGTTTCGTCTCGTCAAATTGCAAAATTGGAAAAAAACTGCAGTTTTCTAGGTGCAATTTGGAAAAAGTTGATAATAAACAATATTTATTTGTTTAATGAAAAATTATATAAATTTTTTGTGTTCATTATTTTTGTGATTAATTATCTGAAAAAATTAAAAATGTAGAAAAATTTCATATTTTTAGGAGCTGTTTGAAAAAAATTGGAAACTTTGTATTTTTAAATCTGCCGCCACAATTTTACATGAGAAAACTACTTCTAAAAAGAGTCGCACGGACCCACTTGGCGGCGCTCGAAGCAGGATAATTTCGTTGTGAACTTTACCGACATGGCTGACTGTTGTTCACGTTCATTACTGGAGTCTCGGAAGATAATCAACGAAAGAAGATTTTTTTATAAATTTATGGTTTTTCATTGTTTTTATTCATTTTTTTTGTATAAAGTTGATTAAAATAACTTATTTAATAATTTAGTTATAAGTTTTATTTCATTTTCGAAAAAAAAAATCAAACCCGGATCACGTGACCACTGAATAACTTGTCCTTAAGTAGACAATTTTTTTGATCTTCAACATTGTTAAATTATAAAGTTTTTTACAGATTTCCTGTTGTCTGTTTGATATGTCAACTTATCAGTTTTCTTCGTCTTGAGTGAACAAATACGTTCTACTCATTCTAACGAAAAACTTAAAAGTTTTTATATTAATTAAACGTCCAAATATTAATTCCGTTTATAAAAAATGGCCTTTTATTACAAAAATATTGTTTTATATAAACTGCAACTATGCAGACATTTGTATGAAATTATGGGGAAGACACCACCGCCATCTTTGACCCCTTTAAATTTGAATTAATAAATTTTAGGTTATATTTTTTTTCTTGTACCCTTTTAACTCTAAAATATATAGGATAGTCAAAAATTTAAAATTTTATTTTTCGAAAAGGTTAGAATTTTTATCTTTTAACTAATTGCATATTTTTAAAAATCCATACGAGAGGTTGTTTGAAACTATAAAATAAACTTAAAAAAAAATTTGCGTTAAAAAATATTGAAAATTGTAAGAGAAGATTAATTTTAAATGTTCAAATTTTACAACTTTTAACATATTTCCAAAGTCCTAGACCAATAATCTTTTTGAGAATACCAGTGTTTAAAAAAATTTATACCCTAAATGCAAAAACCATGTCGAATAACTTAGTTACTAGTTTAAAATTTTAACGTCTGTCAAATTTTTAACCTAGAAAATAAAATTAATTTTAACAGTTGTTAAAATTTTAACCTAGTAAATAAGTTATTCGACATAGTTCACCTGCGACGGATCGCGTTACAAAAAAAGATGCGACGGATGGAGGGTTAAAAAAAATTTTCTTTACGTTTAAGAAGAACAATCTTCAAGCTTTTTTGAATGAAAGAAATTATTTCTTTAAATCATATTTTTGACGCAAAGAAAATTTTCTTTAAGACGAATAAAAAGCTGAGAACGTTCAAAGAAATTATTTCTTTAAATCATTTATTTATTCGCCTTAAAGAAAGATTTATTAAATCCAAAAAAACATTTCTTTGAGCCAACAAAAAACGTTTAAAAAATATTTTCTTTAAATCAAAGAAACTGTTTTTTAACGCTATAACAATACACAAATTTCTTTGATTTGAAAAAACATTCTTCGAAACAAAGAAGCTTTTCTCTGGGTGTAACTAGTAAAAAGTGGATAATTTCACTATAAAAATTCTGTAAATAACTATTTTAAACAATACTTTTAACTACTGCACTATTGTTGAATCATTTAAAATAATATGTTGGTTATAATTCAACTGAAATCTTAAAATGAAAAAATTAGTTACTGTAACTAAATGAAGTATAGTTACTATAACCGAGTATAGGAAGAATGTCCTCAAATTCGATACAAGTCATCATAGTGAGCGAGCATAGGTATATGATTAGATAATCGATTTGCGAATTTTAGGGTCATACGTTAGGGGATTTTTTTTCTGTTAAAACATAAGAATTAAATAACATTCTTCGCAATGTATATTGTAATTAAAAGTATAGTAGGTTTAATGTTGAAAAAACGTCAATACATGAGTTATCGGCAATCCAAAAATCTTATTGAACTCGTAATTAGCACATGAATGTTCCAGTAATCGACACTATAGTATCTATAGAAAAAATAAATTTTTTGCAACACTAACCTGTAAAATTGAATTTTACATACTAAAAACAGTGTGTAAAGTACTTCTTTTTATAGCGGTGTGTAAAGTAAAATTTTACACACCGTTAGCAGTGCGTAAAGTGAATTCCAGTGTGTAAAGTGATTGTCAGTGCATAAAATGATTACTTTACACATTCTTGTGCCTGTTTGATGAGAAACGATGAAATAAAGCTTTTAAACAACAATTTACAATCACATTGTTTTATTTTAGCCTCAAGAAAATTTCATTTAACAGTTACCTTACTACACCTAAACTTACAGTAATATTGGCAATAGTGCTGCAAGTTTAGTTGTTCTAGTGTTGCAAAAAATGTTGTATGACACTCGTGCTTAAAGTTGATTATACTCACTTGTATCATAAATAACTATTTTGGATAAACTATTTATTTATTTTGTAAGTTTTACGCAATTGTTTTAAAATAGTTGCTTAAAGTGACTTCATCTCGTAATAAAAGACATGGATTACAAAATTATCTTTTCTATTTATTAATATTATAATAATTCGTCGTTAAATTTATAAATAAATTTACATTTTTATATAAATAATTGACGAAAATATAATTTTTTAAACATTTTCTACTTCATTATTAGAATCATTATTTTTTTTCGATAAAAGTTTCTTTTTTTAAATTCATTTTTTTGTTTTTTATTTAATTCGAAAAAAAATGTTGCTGCATTTTTTAAAGTTCTCACTTCTTCCATTTCCTTCCTTTTTTTATTTTGGAAAAACTTTCTTCTCTTCACTGCCTGACCAGCTCTTTCTGAATGACCTAAAAATTACATATATACTTTTTAAAATTAATATGTGAAACGCGTCATCTCAGTACGAGTGCATTTCGCACTTATCCAAATTTTCTTTAATGCTTTAATTTATTTAAATAATAAATTTTATTACATGTTCTAATAATATTTAAAAATATTTAAAAAATAATATAACCATAGAATGTTCAATGAGCCATAAATTTATTTATTTTACTATAATATTCGAACTATCTATTTGAAAAAATTTTATCCAATTCTTGACCATAACAGGCCATACACAAACTACGTAAGGCTTTAAAGAGGTAGGGGGAATCAAATTAAATCTTACGGACAACACAAGAATGTAGCTAATTTATAGAAAATATCTTACGATAGGGGATGGTGGTTAAAAATTTCTCAAAATATGCCTTACGTAGTTTGTGTACGGCTTTCAAAATCCTTTTGTTATAATTAAAACATACCACGATCTCGAGCGTTTCCGGAAAAATTGGAAGTCGATGCTCCTGGGTCATTCTAATAAAACATATAGAATAATAAGATATAAATAAAAAAATTATTTGTCTTCAATTTAAAAATGTAGATAATTCTTGATATTGTCACAACCAACATTCATTTTAAATAATAGATATAAAGCTAAATCAGTTATATCCTTTTAAAATTGGATAATATACCTTTAATTTAATTATATGGCCAAACAAATTGGAAATAAACTCTACTCACTGTAACTAATTTTATCTAAATTATAACCACTTCACCTACTCTTCCCTAGTTTAATAAATATTAATTTCAACTTTTAAAAACAAAAAGAATTCTTTAAATACTGTTTAATAGACTAAAAATGAAATATAAATTACAATAAAATAGTTCTTTGGTTACAATAATTTACCAAACTTTCAATTCAATCTGATAATGTTTAATCTGAGTTTCCTACTTCATTAAAAAAATACCTCATATGAAATAATGAAAACAATTAATATAAATTAAAATCAACATTTTACCTGAATAGCTGGTGCTTGCACGAATTGTGGCCCGCCAAATACTGGAACATTCTTAAAACAATATAATGCAAATTAAAAACTAGAATTTATGAAATATACTTTTTCGTTAATGCGCAAAGAAAATGTATTCCTTATATTTTACCAAATTTTTCAATAAAACTGGACTCTAGTGGCATAATAGTAATTTTTAAATAATTTTTTCGATAATAATATTTAAAACTTAATGTCATATCTCAATTCCTTATAACCTAGTGCTATAGAAATTCGAACAAAAAACTCCAAAAAATATTAGTTGAAAGATCATTTCCTCAGCTTTAACACTACATAAAATAGAAATAGAAAAAATAATTTTATTAATGTATAAATAAAGTGTTATTTCAAAACAGAATTTTTTGTTTTTTTGAAAGTGTTACATTTTCATTAGAAATCATCACAAATTAAATGCCAGATATATTCTTTAAAAACTAGTTTTAGTACCTTCAAAAAGAATTTAAAATAATTTTTAAGAGAAAAATATGATCTTTTGTTTAAAAAATTAGCCATTTTCTTCAATTGTTAAGAACTCAAAAAACAGTTACTTTTAGAAAATTTTTTAAGAACATGAAGTGTTCTTTTTGATATATAGAATTTTAAAAAATGTTTATTTTTTTACCAAAAGATCATATTTTTCTTAAAAATTATTATATAAAAATCTTAAAAAAATGCTTTTGTACAGTTGATAAGACTAGCTTTCAAATAATATATCTGGCATTAAATTGTGATAATTTCCAATGAAACTGTATTACTTAAAAAAACAAAACAAAGCGAAAAATGTTATCTTGAAATAATATTATTTACTCATTAACAAAATTATTTTTTCAATTTCGATTTTATGTAGTATTAAAAATTGAGAAAATAAACTTTCAAATCGCTATAGAGTGGGTAAAAGTTATAAGACGGCACTGTATTAATTGTCAAATATATGTAATAAATATTTTTAAATCTTACAAACAAAAATAGAAATTAGCAATAATATATTTATTTTTAAGATTTCGTAAACAGTAAGAACCCTATTAAAAAAAAGGTTCGAAAATTTGTCCCCTAGCGCTCACAGTTTTACATATAGAGAGTTAAAAATTAGTTACATAAAACACAACGAATGTGATTGGAATTGATCTTCATAACGTTTCCCACAACAAAGTTCAACTTTTTGTCATTTTCCACAAAAAGCATGTATCATTTGATAAAAATAAATAATTGACAGAGACACGTCTCGTCATTGGTAGTGTTAATTTAACGTTATAAAATCTAGAATAATAATTAAGGATCGATGCCAATATTGACCAGTAATCTGACGAGACACGTCACATCATTGCCATTACTGGTTCATTACTTAGGTCATTATTGACCTAGTAATGTTTGACACATTTCGATAGACATCACAACACAAATGACATGGAAAAATGAAAAATTATTAATATAAATAAAAAATAATATTTTACCTGAATGACTGGTGCTGGCATTAATTGTGGTCCCCCAATAGGTATGAAAGGAATAAAAGGAGCTGGATGCTAAAATAAAACAATAAATAATACTTTATAATTAAAAATAATTATTCAATCAATTTTAACTAATTTAAATTTTTCTAATAATACTTTTTTTTAAATATTAAAAATCATATATTACCTGAAAAACTGTAGGTCTTATTATATTGTTATTACCCTTGACAGTAGTTGGAGCAGTTGGAGTTTTAGTTAAAGGCAATTGTTGATTCTAAATCATAATACATACACATTAATCATAACAAATAAAAAATTTGAAGTGAAAAAAGTATTATTGAGTATTATTCAATTAAAATTAATTTTTCTCAAAATCTTTATTTTTAAATCATTAATACCTTAGCATTCCCAATCACATATAAATTACCTTAACAGAATCAGTGCCATTCTTGTCAAAATCAATTTTATTGTTGGCAGAATCAACCTTCTCCTTCATAACAGAATCAATCTGATCATTCTAAAATAAATTAGAAAAGTATTTAATATAATTCTATTGAGAATGCAATTTCTTTTAATAGAAAAAAAACCTATCAAATATTTGTAAAATTTTTTGAAAAAATAGTTATTTTAACTGTAATTTGTAAAAATCTTAATAATTCTTATACAACAATAAAACTACTTTCTAGACTTAAAATTTTTTTAAAATACCATGAAATACCAATTTTGCAAAAATTACTCATATAAGAAATACACATTAATCATAACAAATTAAGCACTATCTTTATTTATTATCTCATTTCATAACTTTTAATAAACTAAAAATATCAATACTAATACATTACTACCCAATAATATAGATGTTACGAGTTACTAAGAATACAAACACAAATTAAATACTCCACAGAATAAACTAAAAGTCTATTTATAAAAAACCTAAATTAACACTCATTTTACTTTTATTAAAATTCCATCATTTTAGATTGTAAGTAATAATAACGTAATAGTTATTTAAATGATTAGCCCAAAACTTCAAAATTTATAAACAAAAAAATAAAAAAGATATAAAAATGAACAACAAAGTTAAAAACTAAAATAACTTATTTCCCTACTAAAAGTAGTCACTAATAATGATAAAACGTCACACTGAAAAAAAATTTGACAGAATGTGCCTTTTACTCAGTCAACTTTTGCCTCAGAACAAAAGCAATGCGCGTAAAACAATTGTTTCTTCTTAAAAAAGCAATTTTTGCCTTCTTTAAACGCAAAAATTTTAACTAAGTTCAATTTATACCTTTTTTAAAAACAAAAATTGTTTTTTCTAAAGATACAATTGCTTCACAAAAACAGGTATTTCAATTAGTCTATATATAAATATATAATATATATAGAATATATAATATATATATATAAAATATAAATAAAATTGTTCATACGTTTTCATTTAACAGTAACTTTTCGATTCCCTCTATCACAGAAAAATCAAAATCTCCAAACGTAAGACTCTATAAACAAATAATACATTCAGTAAAAAACCAAATAAGTTATTTATTTCAATACAAAGTAATCATCATATAATTAACTAAATTTATATAAATAAAATTTTCATTTCCTGAAATTAATTTCAATCATCAACATTCAAAATGATTCTTAAAACATTCATGACTTGACCCTCAAAAACCTCTTATTTTATAAAATTAATAATAGATTTAAAATTAAAAACAACTGACGAGGAGGTTGCCATCAAAATCAATAAAAATATTGAAATTTTTAATATAATTTTATCTTTATGTTATCAAGAATACGTAGTACAATATAAAAAATTTGAAGGCTTTTTTAAAATTATAAATATTTTTGTTTTATTAATGTTAAAGTGAAAAAAGCATAAAAAATAAATTATTTTTTAAATGGATACTATTTGGCTTTAAAAGATTTCTAAAAAAATCGGAAACATCAAAGCCTCACAAATGTCACATATTCTAAAAATTTTGTTTCCTCATAATGAAAGGATTGTATTATCAACATTTTCGATTGTCATTTACTAACATTACATTTGCTTAAATATCATTGAACCGGAAAAAGCTAAAGGCTTCAATTTTTTTAAATTGTTGGTTTCCTTAAAAGACATAAAATGAGAATACTTTTAACCCAATTTATAAAGTTTAACTATATATTTTGCATTTATAATTTACACTGAAAAAAATTTAATTGATTCAAATACCCGATTAATTGATTATTATCAATTAAATCTTTACTTGAATCAAATAACAGTCAATGAAGTTAATTAAATGGTATTTGTTTCAAATACTAAAGTTATACTGATTCCAATATCATTTAATTGACTTAATTTAATATTATTTGATTCAATTAAATATGTAATTGATAATAATCAATTAATCGGTTATTCGAATCAATTAAATTTTTCATTCAGTGTAAAACACTTATAAATGTTTTAAAAAAATTTTTTTGTACATATTATCCAGAGATTGACATATTTTTAAACCTAATTCGACCAGAAATTACGAAATTTTTGATTTTTTAAAAATTAAAAATTGTAGAGAATATCATTTTATTTATTTATCTAATATATTTCTATTATTATTAACATCTCTATGTGGAAGCAAAATGTTCAGGAACTAATCACAACGAGATTTTCGAAAACGTACAACTGGACATAAATAAATTTTTAATCCTTATCTGATTGTGGGAAACCGATGAGATCTATTTAGTTTGTAATTGTTAATTTGTATAAAACAATAAATATCCAAATGTTTTACTTATAATTTGATCAAATCAAAAATTTAAACAATAAGAAGATAAAATTCGGAGACTCAGTCTGAAAACAGTTATGGTGTGAAAAATTTGTGTAATTTAAACAAATTGAAAATGAAGTATTTGGTAACCTACCGTTTTATAAACATTAAAAATTTAAAAATAAATAGATCCCATCGTTTGCTCACAATCAAACAAGGATCAAAAATTGTTAATTTAGTGCTGCTTTATTACAAAAAATTTTGAAGAAAATTGATCAATGCATACATCGTAAAAAATAAAATTTTATTTAAACAATTTTATCGTAAATCAATGTTTATTCAAATTATGAGCATTTGAAAAAACATTTACTTAAAAAACGTGATATTTCAAAAAATTTTCTTTTAATTACCTTACTGAAAAAAATTGAAAAAAATAATGGTAGCTCATTTCAACGAGCACTAAAAGAAAAAAAAAGTATTTAAAAATAATTTCATATGGAAAAATAAAATGATTCCTGATTCGGTATACAATTCCTCAAATATACTCTCTAAATTTGTATACACGAAAATTCGCTGGTTCAAATTATGAAAGTAAATATGACAAAATATAAATTTTATCACACATATGTTTTATGTGACAATATGACTTCCCTTTCTCATAGAAATATGATATAATATTTGTTACGCCCTTCCGAGAAAGATACCTAAAAAGCAAACAAATTACATCATATTTATATTAAATTTATCTGGATTAAAAATTCCTTTTTAATTGTGTTAATTTAAAATCAGTTTTTATTAAATATTCTATGTGTAATGAAAATTTAAAATAAAAAATTTGCATTAATAATTGACTTTTATTCTTTACTTCTACTTCAAAAATAATAAACAAAACCTACAATTTTTTACTTAGGTACCTTTCTTCCCCACACATACACTTTTTAAACGTATTGACAGTTCTCCGGTTTTTAAACTTTGTTTTTTACATATATTGAACTTGTTTTATTTCAATGTCAAAAATGAATTTAAAAAACTATATAAAAAATGAAACTACTGAAAAATTATGAACTTACCTATGAAGTCAATAAAAATTACATAATAATTGTAAAAAATTATAATAAATTTAATTTAATATAAAGAAAAAACTTAAACTAAACAACAACTAAAAATAGATATTCTTTGTTTATCAACAAATAAAATTTTTAATTAACTCTCACTAAAACCAACACTTTAAATAATTAATATTTCCACACCTAAAATAATTTATTTTTTCCGAAATTATCAATAGCTCACATTAAAAATATAAATGCACAATAAAATTATTTTTTGGAGAAGTAATTTTTTAAAAATTATCAATAGCTCAGAATAAGAAATTCAAAACGAAACAAAAACATTTTTTGTAAAAGTAATTAAAATAACTAAATTTTATAATAAAAAACGTAGTTTTCAAATTCCTTTGAAAAAATTTAAATAACCTATAAATATTCATCTAATTAAATACATTAAATATTTATCTTGTGTAATACAATCAGAATCAAAACAAAAAACAATATCAAAAAATAATAAATAATAAAAATAATTTCTTTTTATTTCCAAAATAAATTATAACTTAAGTTACCTTTTCATCCTATTCCTTATTACTAAAATAAATATAGTTAAACTGTTAAGAAAACATACTTACACTTTTTTTAAAATACAATTAAACTATTGATAAAAAGATACTTACACTATTCCCAGTATTCGCAGTATCTACTCCCGACATTTTTTCTTTTTACTTTTTTCTTCGAATTAAAATAAACATTTAACTTAAAAGATGCCTTTCTTGAATCCTCTCCTCCTATTATATTATATTATTTATACTAGACACTAGGACAAATGCATGAAGTCTGAAGAGTATCGAACATTAAAATAATCGATAAAACTTGAATCGAGAAACATTGAACTAATGGCACGGTTACAGCTCGGCTACCTGTCTACTTACGCAGGCGACCGCCACAGGAATAAGAGAAAGAAAACAAATATTTTGAATTGTCTGATTCTCTCACTCTTATGCGTTGCCATGACGTCCTGCAGACAGTCAAGCTGTGAATGTGCTGAAATATAAAAACGACCTGCTAGCAAGAAAAAAGTCACATAGTAGATGATACTGCGCTCGGACAATTATTTGACGCCAACTTTCAATTTATACTATCTCTTTCTTTTATATAATGTCGTACTCACACCATTGCTGATTACCTACTATAGCACAAGCAGCCGCAACTAGAATAAGGTATAATTACAACTGTTTTACTCTCTTCTATTTCTGCTGTTAAACAGCCAACCACCAAGTTGTAAGTGGACCATAAAGGTGCAGTCCCATGGCAGAGTTTTGCATCACGTTTTATCACGTGCGTAAAGGTTTTTTTTGCGTAAAGGTACTGTCCCATGACGGCGTAAAAGCGTCGGCGTAAAGCAGAAACCATGTAAGTGAATGAGAACGTGATATCTGTTCATCCCTTTCTATCGCATGGTTTCTGCTTTAGGCTGCGGTTACACCTCTGCAGGCAGCCTGCCTGCCTGTAGGTTGTCATGGTAACGTACAAGAGTAAGAGAGTCAGTGACTTCAAACTTCTTTCTTACTCCCGTTGCTCCAGCCTGCGCAGACAGGCAGCCTGCAGAGGTGTAACCGCAGCTTAACGCCGACGCTTTTACGCCGTCATGGGACGGTACCTTAGGGTCGTTCCAGAATGAGCCAAAACGCAACGAAGACGCGACGCGTCCCCATTTGATTAGCATTGGGACGCGTTTCGTCTTCGTTGCGTTTTGGCTCATTCTGGAACGACCCTTAAGGGTGCAGTCCCATGCTGAGCAGAAAACAGAATGCAAAGCAGAATTTCGTGAGTGCAAGAGAGACAATTAGATATTATTATCCTTTCCACTCTCACGAAATTCTGCTTTGCATTCTGTTTTCTGCTCAGCATGGGACCGTACCCTAAGTCTTCTAGTATCGACCCACCTCTAGTAGTTCTCTTTTCATTTCGAAGAAGATGGGTGTTTCCGACATTTGCTCTCTAAGCGCTCTGAAACTACGAAACATGATTGGTTGGATTAGGGGAATTGTGAATAATGTTAGGGGAATTGTGGATTTTGATTGGCAACAACTCTAACTCGACAGTTTCGTGCTCTGCTTTTTCACTCCATGGAGATATACGGAGCGTGAGAGCAAAGTACGAAACTGTCAAGTTAGAGTTGTAGTCAATCAAAATCCACAATTCCCCTAATCCAACCAATCATGTTTCGAATTTTCAGAGCGTTCAAAGAGCGAATGTCGGAAACACCCGATATCGAAAGCAAGTGGGTACAGGGATGAGGCAATGTCACATAATTTGTTATCTCAATAGTTTCGACTTTTTTTACGATCCTTTGGTTTATGTCCACAATAGATTCTTTTTATATCCTTACGTTAAACATAAAATAAACATACATAAACACATTTCTTGCATTTTTGAATGAATGTACAACCCTATACCAAAACAGTAAATATGTCCGCATAGCATTAAATTAAAGCTTAAACACTGCTCTTAAATATCCAAAAACAAAAAGATTAATTTATGTACATTTTAACCTATAAAGTCCAAAGAGACATGTGCTGTTCCATAAACATATTAAAAATAACATTATTTTAGACCATGTAAGGCAATTCAAGTAAAAATTAATCTCTCTAGGGTTTTTTATTATTTTATTTATTATTACAAGTTACAAACCAATTTTTAAAAATAATTTACACCTTTTATGATAAAAATGTACAATTAAAAAAAATTGTGCCATATTGGATCCGCCATTTTAAATATTACAATATGAGGTAATCCTTGAGGCACCTTAAGTATGGCTTTTTTGGCTACACGGTGGAGGGGGGTCGGGTCTGCATTCGGTACCTTCAAGTACCAACTAGAATGTCAATTTGACTCTCTTTCTGCATTAGATAAGGAAAAGTAGCGAGTTGCGGCGGGCTCCGCCCGCCTCTGTTGTTGTCTCTCCTTGAGGTACCTTATTCTTTCATACATCATTATTACAGATTTATAAATTTTTGAATTTTCTCAAAAAATACTTAATTTAGGAAAAAAAATGAATGACACAAAAAAGATGTATTTTGACATGATCTACAACTCTTATACAGGAAATTTTTTCATATTATTAGTTTTGAGAAAGTTATATGCAAAAAACAAAAATTTTAATTTTGTTTCCCATCCCTAAAGTGATCATATGAAAATAGTGTCAATGCGGGACGTTCGCTGATTTATATATGATTAAGCAAAAAAAAAGGTCATTTTCCTAAAAAAAAAAGGAACAGGGAATTTGTAGGAGTAAACTGGAGTGGAATTGAAACAGCGCGCGTTTTATGGCATTTACATGTTTATATTATGCTTTATTTATGACACTGATGTATTAAAGTCTATCTCTCTCACACCTATAAGCTACTGTGCTAACCTGTAGATGTAGGATATTCTTAACTATTTTCCGGGATATGCAGGACATTTTATGTCAAATGCGGGATGTTTTGCGGGACGCTAGCCTCTGCGGGACAAAAGGCTAAAATCCGGGACAGTCCCGCACAATCCGGGACGTATGGTCACTTTACCCATCCCTGGCTTCCCGTAATAAACTTTTTCGTCCTCCTCCAACAAATTTTTCATTTTTTAGCTGATTGAAAGCTGTTCCACAAAGAATTATCAAAGAATATGCAAAATTGTGAAAAGCCGCATAAGTAAACAATTACCAAAACGTCAAACCAACAGCATGAAAACGTAAAAGCGTTAAAGTGAAAGAAGCAACCTTTTATAGATATCTCGTTTACTCTCATACTTTAGTTGCGACGCTTTGATGTTTTTCGCCGATATAGGACATTACAGAAAGTTTAGTTATAGTTGCGTTATTAAGTCTGGAGTTCCATTTCAGCATTTTGTAACTAGGCCATGAGTGCAAATAGAGTAAACATATATCTCCATCTCTCTCATACTCATGGTCTAGTTACAAAATGCAACGCAAAACGCTGCCATGTGACTGCAGTCTTATGCGATGTCACAATGCTTTAGGATGGAGTCCTATAGCAGCGTTTTGCATTGCGTTTTATAACTAGACTATGGGTGTGAGAGAGATGGAGATATATGTTTGCTCTATTTGCACTCATGTTCTAGTTACAAAACGCAACGCAAAACGCTGCCATGAGACTCCACCCTTAAGGCGCTTGCACACTTCCAAATTTTTCGGCGAGCAGCGAATTTTCACGGTTGTGAAAACTCACGTCACTAAATATGATTGGTTCTGCAAAAAGCTGTGTAAAAATGAACCTTTGTCAGAGCCAATCATATTTAGTGACGTGAGTTTTCACAACCGTGAAAATTCGCTGCTCGCCGAAAAATTTGGAAGTGTGCAAGCGCCTTTAGTAATTGTAGTGTTAACATTTTTCATGAAATAAAATCTTTTGCAACACATCATAACCTATACAAATTTGGATTGAAATCTTGTAAAAAAATTTTATTATAATATATTTATTTAAAAATGCTTTCATTCTTTACAATTACTTAAGATTTTAAATTAATATTAATATCATTTTGTTATTATGTTTAATTACTATTATTTATTATTATTTTAATATTAAAAAAAACGCTATTAGTATTGTACTCGATTCCTCGATACTTTTTAAAAAGAATCGATTCTTTTTTGAGGTATCGTCCATCCCTACAATGCTTGCAATTTTATTAAAGAAAAGCCTTAATAAGAGAATACTCATGTTCACACATTATTTACTACGTAATAAATTTGACCAATTAAAATAACTGTTCAAAAAATCCAGTCATCTGATTGGTCCAAACTGTTTCACTATTCTACTAAGGCTGCGGTTACACCTCTGCAGGCAGCCTGCCTGCCTGTAGGTTGTCATGGTAACGTACAAGAGTAAGAGAGTCAGTGACTTTAAACTTCTCCCTTACTCTCGTTGCTCCTGCCTGCGCAGGCAAGCAGCCTACAGAGGTGTAACCGCAGCTTAATCTACCACCATAGGAAAATGGGACTGCACTCTGAATGCTCATTTATTGTAGTAAAGAACGTACTGGCTATTTGTATAACAAGAGGCCATTTAAAACAAAACAAACAAACAAACAAACAAAATTGTAGTAAAGAAGAAGAAGAAGGTTGTGTTAGAAGACAAACGTAACCGACGAACACATCCATAAACTTATTCTGATACATTTTCGTATTAAAATGTGATTTAAAAGAATAAAAAAGTAAAACCTTAAAGGATATAAATAGAAGTAAGTATTTTTCTTCTAATTCTATATATTTTAACATATGGTAAATATACTAATTACAGGCATCGCAGTTGATCCCCTTTCTCAATTTTTTCACCTTTTTTGTAATTTGTCACTTTTTTCACTTTCTTCTAATCAAAAGTAAAGAAATTTTTCATTTTTTGAAAACTTCTTTAAAGTGTGTTCATAGAATTTAAACTTAATCTTACAATTACTGTCAAAATAACCATTTGTTATTAATCTCTCTCTTTTTTTTAATTTAATTCCTGCTATTATAATATTATAGAATTTTATTTAAATTACATGTAAATATAATTTTTAAAACAATTATTTTATATTATATGTTGATAATAAATAATAAATTGAGAAATGATTTAAAATCATATAAAATTTCTATTTTCTCTAAACATTGGATAAAAATTAAAAAAATTGCTGACATTAGAAACAAATTAAACAGCCTAATTATCTTTACGCTTTATTAATATCTGACAGTTCGATTTCAGTTACTTAACCTATAAAATATATCTTTTCTATCTTTATAATTAATAATAATTTGAACTTTAGACTGTTTAAACATTAAAAATAAAACTGTTTATTTTTTGCTAAAGAAATTTTTTAATAGTCGCTTCAAAAATTAATTACTATGAAATATATTATTATCATAAAGATGAACGGATTAACTATTTACTTACTTAGGGTCATTTGAAGTAAATGCAAACGGAATATCTATTTTTCACCAAAAACATTAGTTTTTTTGTTAAAACATAAAACGGACGGATTTCTTTTGCATGAACTTGTTACTTTACTTCCCTAGAAAAATTTTATGAAGTCAAAAAAAAAATCTTGTCCATCTGAATCGCCTAAAACTGACTGTTTACATTTACCCCGAGATTTTGAAAATTTCCTAAAATTCAGGGTAAATGAAAACACCACTGCAGTTAAGCGAGGTTTAAGAAACAAGTTATTTCAAGTATTCTACTGTTTTAAGGAATGGAAAAACTGAAAATAATTTTTCGTAAATGTATAGTATATCAACCAGTTGTCTGATAATGTATCACAAAATAAACAATAAACCATTACATAATTATTAATGTAAAAACTAGGATAACTTCAAAAAAAATTTAATAGATTTCCATTCAACTTGGTAAAAAGAAATTTTTAAGGTTGCTGAACAAAAATCTAAAGTCGAATTTTAAAATTTCAAAATGACGCATCAAAAAAGTGAAAAGCTCGAAAATACTCGATCGAACTTCAAGCTTCTTGCACACCTCTATTATTTATAAAAAAAAATTAAAAACCAAAATTCTACAAAGTTTAATTATTTTTTGAATTTTTAAATAAAAAAATTTTCTAAAATAATTGATAAAAATCTGTAAAGATCAATTAAAAATAGGAAAAGTTTGATATAAATAAAATATTTTCAATAACGAATATAACATTCAGAATTTTCTTATGAATTTTCGAAATTGAATATTCTTTCAGTACTTTTAATAAATTTTTTTTGACTTTTTCCCAACTTTCCTGAATACATTTAAAAAATAGTGATTTTGAGTAGAATTCTTCTGAATAATAGAATTTCTCAATGTTCATAAAAAAAGAAATTTCACGCGCGCGTTATTTATATATATGGGGCATTTCATGTCAAGTGATCAAGGTGGAGAAAAATTTTTCACTAATCGTAGCAAAACATGGGGCTTTTGTAGTACTCATAGATAGTAATTTTTCGTGAAAATATTTTTTTACCAAGTCCAATATTTTCCGAGGGGGAGGGGGTTAAATTTTTGTGTTTTTCAGTATAATGTTTATTTCAATAATTTTTTACTCTTAAACAATTAAACATACAAATTTGACAAAGTACATTTTGGGAAGGATTTTTCATGCTCTTTCGATTGGAAATAAGCATTTAAAAAAAAAATTTTTGACCCAAAAAATCAAAATTAAAAATAAATTTCAATTTTTGGGGGCGAAAGACCCAATTTTTTTTATTAATTTTTTTTTTAAACGAAAGCTGCGGTTTTTTCCTAAAAGGACATATAAATAGTAAAGTGGGACTAGAATGTTTAAACATTGAAAAAAAGAATTTTCTCCTAAACGGAGCTAAAAACCGGGTTTTGAGCGCTCCGGCGAGTAGAACACTCTTTTTTTCAATGTTTAAACATTCTAGTCCCACTTTACCATTTATATGTCCTTTTAGGAAAAAACCTCAGCTTTCGTTTAAAAAAAAATTAATAAAAAAAATTGGGTCTTTCTCCCCCAAAAATTGAAATTCATTTTTAATTTTGATTTTTTGGGACAAACATTTTTTTTTTCAAAATACTTATTTCCATTCAAAAGAGCATGAAAAAACCTTTCCAAAATGTACTTTGTCAAATTTGTATGTTTAATTGTTTAAGAGTAAAAAATTATTGAAATAAACATTACACCAAAAGACCCCTTGATCACTTGACGCGGAATCCCTCATATGTATAGGGTCAGTTGGGGTAAATCGGAACAGATTTGCTATGTTTCACTAAAAACATAAGTTTTTTCTTTTAAATCGGAATACTTTCGGTTTTTTGTGTTTTGGGTTGTTATTTTACTTCCGTGGAACAATTTTATGGAGTAGTACAAAATATGGTTATCATTGAATCGTAATAATCAACTGTTCCTATTTACCCCTAAGTTTTTCAACTTTGCTAAAATTTAGGGGTAAATAGGAACAGTTGATTATTTCTTACGAAATTTGAGAAAAAATCAATTTCACATCTGGAAATGTTAAGAGATATAAAGAATTATATAAAAAATGGGGTTAATCATAAGATAATTCAAAATAAGAAATAATAATGCATTATATAAGTTTAAAAGTATTCCATACCAAAAATTCTAACACATCACACAGTTATAAAGGTTTCAACAGTTTAAAAAATTTTAACAGATTGGTTTAATATAACTCTCTGTCTCTCTTAAACTCTCTCATACTCTCTTGTTTGATTACACTTACCGGGTTTATGGTCACAAATCCTAATGAAATCTGAAATGTTACACGTACACTTTGTGCTATGTAACCAACTAGCGTCTATTTGCTATAAAGTACCTATATAACAATTCTGTACTTGTTTAATACTATGTACCGATGCGATTATACATGAATACTATTTTCAATGCATTTTTATAATGCTGAAAATAGTATGTTGAAGTTGATAGAACCAATCTTCTCTTTTTCTATTATAAGAAATACTGTTGAAATTTCTGTTCCGATCTACCCCGAATTTTCAGTTTTAAGGGGTAAATAAAAACAGTCTCCTATTTTTAAGAAAAATTTTCAAAATGAAAAAATCAAAGTTGCTTTTTGTTGTAGTATTAATAAGAGATAATTATAAATTTTTATATCAATTTTTAGCTTATAATTTTCAAATGCGAATAAAAAAAGTGAAAGGGTGTCTTCTTTGATTTTCAATTTGTTATGCAATAAGGAATATTTTTGTATATACTGCTGCTAATTAACAAACTGAAAATGGGAAAATATTTAGAACCTGTTGGAGGTGATATATGGTACAAGGTTTAAGGCCGTATTTATTTTTAAAAAATTTTATTTATCTAAAATAACTACAGTTCCGATTTACCCCAACTAACCATACATATATACACAATACTGTTATAAAAAATAAATATACAAAAATAAATAAAAATAATATTATAATTATAATAATATATATTATATATTGTATATAATAATATAATATATTATATATATATTATAATAAATTTACAAATATATAAAATAAATATATAATAATAAAATACTGTTATAAAATTATAATAAATTTATAATTTTATTTTTCATTTATGTGTTTCAGATTATTTAAATAATTATTTGCAATTCAAAATAATTATTACTTAGGAATATCTTTCATTTTGCAATTGGTAAGCCTTTGTATATTATAATTATTAAAGATAATATTTTGTTAATAAAATAATTTATATTAATAAATATTTCTTAAACTTTAAAAAGTATAAAATGCCGATATTAAAAAAAAATCAATTAATCAAATAAACTTACCATCAAAACTAGTAAAAAAATTGAAGCGGAAAAATATTAAACCATTAAAAACGGAGGAAGAAATCAAACAAAGCAAATTATTATATATACAAGAAAAACGTAAAGAAGAAACATTCAAAGAAGCAGAAAAAGAAAAGCAACGTATTTTACTATCTGTTAAGAGACAAAATGAAGATTTTAAACTGAAAGAAAGAAAACAACAAGCGTCTTCAAAACAGATTAAAAGAAAGAATGAAGAATTCCTATCGAAAGAACGTGTACAACAACGATCATCGAAACGAATAAAACGAGAAAATGAAGATTTTAAACTAGAAGAAAAAAAACAACAAATGTCTTCAAAACAGATTAAAAGGAAGAATGTGGAATTTAAATCAAAAGAACGTACACAACAACGATCATCGAAACGAATAAAAAGAGAAAATGAAGATTTTAAACTAGAAGAAAGAAAACAACAAGTGTCTTCAAAACAAATTAAAAGAAACAATGCGGAATTTAAGTTAAACGAACGTGCACAACAACGATCATCAAAACGAATAAAAAATAAAAAAATTAAATTAGAAGAAAGAAAGCAACAACTGCTTTCAAAGCAAATTAAACGAACAAGTAAGGATTTCAAAAAAGAAGAACGTTCACAGCATCGAATTTCAAAGCGAATAAAAAGAACTGATGATAATTTTCGAAATAAAGAAAATGTAAATAATAAAGGATATAAACGTAGTTTAAGATTAATGGAAATATATAAATTTAGGGAAAACTATATTAAAATGTTAAGAAATAAAAAAGACCCTTTTTCTAAATCTAAATTAAACTTTATAAAAAAACGAAAAGATACACCTAGCAACATATGCGCATGCTGCGAAACTTTATGGTTTAGTCATTCAGTAATAAATTTATCAACAACCAAAAAACATTCTAAATTATCAAATATTATCTTTGAAGAAAAAATAGTTAACGATAAAACTACTTCAAAAATTTGTAGAACTTGCGATAAAAGTATTAGAAAAGGAAAAATTCCCCAATTAGCAACTAGTAACGGTTTAAAATTCCCTTCTATACCGCCTTGTGTAGCAAACTTATCAGATGTAGAAGCTCTTATGGTTTCACCTCTAATTGCATTTAATCAAATTAGGCCATTAAAACCACAATCCCTTAACCCACAATTATCTTTAAAAGGAAGCGTTATACATGTTCCAGTTGAAATAAATGAAATGATTAAGGTTTTACCTATACCATTTAATTCATTAGACATTACTCATATAGTGTTAAAAAGAAATATTTCACATAAGTCAGAATATATGAACGAATTTGTTAGACCAAGTTTAATTTGCAAAGCTTTAAAACATCTCGTGGAAACACCTTTATATAAAAAATTTAATATAAAAATAAATAAAGCTTTATTTGAACAATATGAAAAATGTAATGATTTTCAGTTTATAACAGATAAAACAGAATTTGAATGTTTAAACGATGCAGATACTAAACAAATAGTAATTAATGATGGTGATGATAAGATTAGTTATGCATTAGACTCCGACAGTGATAGCGATAATGAAGAAGAAATCAGTAATGAAGTTTTACTTTTAGATAGAAATGCTGAATGCGCAAAAATATCACAAGTAATAGCTCCTGGACAAACAAATAAACCAATGTCATGGAAAACTCCTCATTTAAGTGCCCTGTGTCATCCTAAAATTTTTGGAGGATACGATTTTACAAGTAATATTTCAGATAACGCTCGAATTAAATCTGAAATTCGTCGAAGCGATAGAAGAGCATGTACACCTAGTTATCTTCTATATTTAGCTAATAAAAAAATGCATAGTAACCTATCCTCTCAAGTAAATGTATATTTACGAAAAATCAAAAAAACCGAAAATCTTACAGCAGAAAATGTTCTTAAAAAAGAACTCATAGACGATCTTATTAGGCACGATGTTGGGTACAAAATTTAGAAAATGAAAAAAAATTTTTAGCTATGATTAGGCAACTAGGGAAACCAAGTTTATTCCTTACTTTATCTGCTGCGGAAAGATTATGGCCAGAATTAATACAAATTTTAGCATATTCAATTGATAAAAAATCTTTATCTTTAGAAGAAGCTTTAAATCTCAGTGACCATATAAAAACAGATTATATAAGACGTGATCCAGTAACTTGCGCTTTATATTTTGACAATAAGTTTAGAGCAATCTTAAATTATTTACAAAGTAAAAGCGGACCCTTTTCAAATCACATTGTCATCGATTATTACTATAGGATCGAATTTCAATTACGCGGTTCACCCCATGCACACTGCTTTTTTTGGCTTGCAGATGCTCCTGAATATGAAGTTAACAATTTAGAAAAACGAAACAAATGTATTAATTTTATTGACAAATTTATAACTTGTCAGTACATCGATAATAATCCTTTCATTGGGGTTCAACGACATAAACACACTCATACTTGTCATAAAGGAAAAAAAAATAAATTAAAATGTCGTTTCGATTTTCCGCTCCCTGTAATGCCTCGAACAATGATATTAGAACCATTAGAAGACGTTGATGATAAAATAATTAAAACCACATCACAAAATTTAGAAAAAATAAGAAAGCTAATGTACTATTTTACAAAAAGTCTAACGAAGTTGTAGAATTTAATGATATTTTAAACAGACTTGATTTAACGGAAGACGATTATATATTAGCAATCCGTAGCTCAATTAAAAGGACACGAATTTTTTTAAAAAGAAAAAGCAATGAAGTAAATATAAATTGTTACAATTTAGATATATTAAATTTGTTTGAAGCAAATATGGATATTCAATTTATTACTAATGCATATAGTTGTGCATCATATGTAGTAAATTATATAAGCAAAGTTGACAACGGTTTGTCAAAGTTTTTACGTCAATGTATAGACGATATAAATAACGGTAATACTACTATTTCTGATAGATTAAGAAAATACGCAAATGCCTTTTTAAATGGTAATCTCATGTCTGCTCAAGAAGCAGCCTATCAAGTTATTCCTCTAATTGTTGCCAAAGGAAGTAGAAAAGTAACATATATAAATACAAGTCCAAAAAACGAAAGAGTTCGAATGTTAAAATCTGAAAAAGAATTACAATTATTAGATCCTACATCTAAAGACATAGTAAAAGAAGACTGCATATCTAAGTATGAAAAACGCCCTAATATACAAAACGATACATGTTTAGCAGATTTCGAGCTTTATCAATGAATAATAATAAAAATGAAAACGAAACAGATAATAAAAATGAAGAATATGACAAACATGAAAAAGTTACAAAAGCTCGAAGTAAGCCAATGGTAATTAGATTCAGAAGATTCAACCAATTACAAGATCCATTTAATTTCTACAGAGAGCAAGTTATGTTATTTTTTCCATGGCGATGTGAAACAAGTGACCTTATTACTCAAGACTGCGAATTAATCTATAACAAAAATATTAACCGCTTGAGCGGCAGGGCGTCAGAATTGGCGTCAGCGTGCAAGTGACAGAAGCGGCAAAAATGCGAAAAAGGCGTCGAAATTTGACTACTATTTTCTCATTCTGTAAGGAGATTTATAACATCACAAGAAAGTATTTTTGTTTTTTAAAGTGAAAGAACAGACCTGTAAACAAAAAATGTTTTTTCAATATTTAAACAATTTTTTAATTTTTTAAGTTAATAATAATTAATAGATTTATATTAGTGGCGTTTCAGTTTCTACCACAAGAAGTCAATTTTTTTTTCATGAAATCTTGCCAGAATTTTTGGGGGTTTTCGGTTGACAGGTCTGTTCTTTCACTTTAAAAAACAAAAATACTTTGTTGTGATATTATAAATCTCCTTACAGAATGAGAAAATAGTAGTCAAATTTCGACGCCTTTTTCGCATTTTTGCCGCTTCTGTCACTTGCACGCTGACGCCAATTCTGACGCCCTGCCGCTCAAGTGGTTAATTTAATTCAAAATAATAGAAATAAATATTGTGCTCTAAATGAAGAAGTAATAAGCGAAGCTATCGAGAATGTTCATCTCGAATTTCAAGACATAGAAGAAGAAGAAATAAATAATTTTGATAAAAGCAAATTAAAAATAGATGAAGAAGTAAACATCTCTGAATATGCTCCAAATAAAGAAAAAGTTAAAGATACTATTTGTAATAGATATACTGCTCCAGAAAAATTACCCGAAAAAGAAATATTTGAAATCATGGAAAATTTGAATACAAAACAACGTGAAATTGTTATGCACACGTTACATTGCGTAAAAACAAATCAATTATCGTTCCATATTTTCTTAAGCGGTTCAGCTGGTGTTGGTAAAAGCACAGTAATTAATGCCATATATCAAATATTAAACTACTATTTTTCACGAATACCCGACAAAGAAAACAAAAATGAATATGAAAAACGAGAAAAATTACATGTTTTACTATGTGCCCCATCAGGAAAGGCAGCATTTTTAATTAGCGGAGTAACCCTTCATACAGCTTTTAAATTACCAATTTCCCAAAATAGTCGCCCATTAGTCAAACTAGACAGTGACACAGCTAACTCAATACGAACTCAATTATTTGACTTAAAACTTTTAATTATTGATGAAATATCAATGGTTGGAGCAAGAATGTTAAGTCAAGTAGATTCTCGACTTCAAGATATTAAAGGTATTAACAAACCATTCGGTGGAATATCAGTTTTAGTTGTAGGTGATTTACATCAACTGCCACCAGTTATGGACGTATCTGTTTTTAAACCTCCCAAATGCTCAAGTACAAGTATAATAGCAGGTGCTTGTTTATGGGACTTATTTCAATATTATGAACTCACCGAAGTTATGAGACAAATAAATGAAAAAATATTTATTACAGCTTTAAATAATTTAGCCAACACAAGTATGACTACAGATGATGTTAACTTAATAAAGTCCAGATGTGTTCCTGAAAATAAAATTCCAAATGATGCAATACGATTATATGCTAAAAATAATCTGGTTGACATGTACAATTTCAGAAAAATTAAAAACCATCCGGGAGAAGAATTTATATCTGAAGCTCAAGATTTTATATTAAGTACTATTTCAGAAGAAGAAAAAAATAAAAGATTAAAATCACTTAAAGATAAAAAAACATCAGAATCCGCAGGGTTACCGTGGATAATAATCTTTAAAATTGGAATAAAATAAATGCTTACAAATAACATCGATGTTCAAGATGGTTTAGTTAATGGTGCATGTGGTGTTCTAAAAGAAATTACTGTAGATAAAACATCCAAAGAAATATTAAAAGTATGGTTAGATTTTAATAATGATAGAGTTGGAAAAAAAGTTCGTAATACATATGTAAAATATGCTTTAGAAAATAAAATAAACGAAAAACTAACTCCTATATTACAACAAAAAAAACCATTACCCATATCTGAATTATTAGGATATCAAGTTATTGCAAAACAATTTCCTATTGTTGCTGCAGAAGCAATAACAATTCATAAAAGTCAGGGTCAAACATACAACCATATTTGTTTAGATTTACAAGAACGACAAAAAATAAATAAATCCATGTTATATGTAGCTTTAAGTCGTACAAAAAGCTTAAATGGACTTCATATCATCGGTGAATTCCATCCTCCAAAGGAATTAAAAACTGAAGATCTTATTTCAAAGGAAATAAAACGCTTAAAAACCCATAAATTGTTAAAGTTATCGTATGACAATTTAATAGATGTAAATGGAAAAACATTAATCTATTTAAATACTAATTCATTTAAGAAACACACAACAAAAATTATTAATGATCCTTGGTACCAAAGAGGTGACATTTTAATATTTGCTGAAACTCGATTAAAAATAAATGACATCATACAAATACCAAACTTCAAAGAAGTTTTTAGATCAACTAATGATACAATGAAACAGTTACGAGGTGTAATTATTTTTGTGAAAATAAATCAAACAATCGACATACTTAATCATTTTGCAAACATTGAAAAGAATAAAAACGAATATCACGGTCAAATTGACCTTATAACTTTTAAATATCAAAATGTAACTATTATTACAGGATACAAATCTCCAACATTTAACAATAACACTTTTAGCAAAACACTAATAAACATATTTGAACCAATTTATAAAAATAATTCACCAATCATTTTTCTTGGAGATTTTAATATTGATTTAAACAATGTTCATAAATCATTACAATTCAAAAAATTGTTGTCTCAATATCAATTAAAATCACAATTATCAAACAAAATTTCCACAACAAACTTTGAAACTCAAATTGATATAATTTTTACAAATCTGGAAAATAGTAATTGTGGAACATATGAAACTTATTTTTCAGATCACAAACCTATATTTATTCAAATTCCCCAAAATGTAATTAAAATGTCAAATAAAAATTCGAATAATATTCACTTTTACAATTCTTTTGATGAAAAACAACTTTCTAATGATTTTCACAATTTAATTATCAATGATAATATTGAAATAATTGATATAGAAAACCAATTATCTCAAGACTTTCAAGAAATTCAAATTTCTTATACATCTACCGAGAATGAAAATTCTGATGATAATCTTATTGACATCTCTTCACCTATAGGTTTAGAAAAAACATATGTTAATTCTTTTTCAAACACTTTAAATACAAATTTACAATTCGAATCTGATATTTCAAATCCCGAAATATATCTAGCTGATGAACATATTAATCTGTTTGGAGATATACTCAATTCTCAATTTAATTATAATCATCAAGATGTTCTATTTGTACAATTTCCTTCACACATACAAGTAAATCCAAAAGATAATCCTAATATACAGATTTTATATAGTGGTGGTTATGGAGAAAAACAAATTGGCCATTGGATTTGTACATATTATGATGGTCATATAATTAATGTATACGACAGCCTCAATTCTAAACGATTACAATCTCAGCAGAAAATATTTCTAAACAAATTATATCCTTGGCAACCACCAATGATATTTCATATTGTTCAACAACAAACCAATACTAGAGATTGTGGATATTTTGCAATTGCATTTGCTGTTTCAATTTGTTATGGTAACAAACCTGAAAACATGCAATATAACAATTCAAATCTTAGAAAGAATATTGCAAACATATTGGATAATTATAAAATTCAACAATTTGACTAAAAGACTATAATATTTATACAAATATTATAGTTCGTATTTTACAATTGGCTTTTTAGCCTCATAACTTAAACATTGAGAAAACCGGGCTGTTATTAATAAATTTAAAATTAAAAAAATATAAACTAAAGCATAAAATAAAAATAGTATGAAATGTAAATGTACTTACACTGAAAAAACCTAGTCTCAGAATGAGTAGCGTACGCTACTCATTTTGAGTTGCAACAAAAATGAGACTCTTAGGTGGCGCCACGTTCTATGGAGTTTAACATAGTCTCATATTGAGATGCAACAAAAATGAGACTGGGTTTTTTGTGTGTATCTGAAGATTAAATGTTTTCTCAAAGTTTATGTAATTATTAAAAAGTTGGCTTTTTAGCCGCGTGATTTATAACATTGAAGAAGATAGAGGTTATTATTATAATAAACTAAAAATTATTGTATTAAATACAATATTAAACTATAAAACAAATTTCTTTAAAAAATATATTTTGCTCAAAATTAATAAAAAAATGTTCAACTGTAATTACAAATAGTAAAAAAAAGTAATAATAAATATAATATTATTCTTCAAAAATACATAACATATTAAAAAACTCCATCTTTTCCAAAGTTAATAACACCAATATACAAATTGGTTTTTTAGCCGTGTGAATTTGAACATTTAGAAAACCGAAATATAAACAGTATTTAAAAACAGAAATTATACACATAAATTGAAATGGAAAATAATCAATGTTCATACGTATGAGAAAATTAAACCTACGTTAGTCTTCGAGAAATTTTCACGAAATGCACAAAACTTTAAAAAATAAATGAAAACAATTTAAGAATTGTTTATAAATAATGTAATAAATCCCAATTATTAAAGAAAATGTTTTTTCAACATTTGAATTAAAATAGTTCTTATTTTCCATAAAATTTTCACAAATTCTGTTTTTTTTCTTAATTCCGATTTTCTTAAAGTTTATAACACAACTGAAATGTTGGCTATTTAGCCGTGTAAATATAACTCTAAAAAAGAGTATTAAAGTTGCACCATTATAGAAGTTGGCTGATTAGCCTGTGAAATTTTTAGAAGAAAATAATGATAAGAAAATAAACTAATAATACAATTTTTTTCAGGAAACATTCACATGTTGGATAAATATCAGGTTGTATGCTGAATTCGAAAAGTCAAATATATACCTAGCCTTCTTTCCTGCAGAACCATTATTATTTAGATTGTTGTAAAGAATAAATGTATTGCTAAGTAAAAATTGTGTTAAAGAGTGACATTAATTAAACGGTTTTGTGAAGAAACCGTAAAAGTACATTTTTTTAAATCACTTTTTTATTGAAAATTTATTTTGAAGTGAACCTCTACAATCTAGTAAAATATTACTTATATTATTTATAATATTAATATTATTAAGTTACTCAATAAATTATTTTAAAATTAGATAATATAGATATTTAGTTATTTAATAAATCTTGTTAAGTATTTAATAAAACTGGAATACTTTACTTGAATAAATAAATTTTTTATTTTAATTCATTTTGTACAAAAACCATACAAGTCGACAAATGTATTTATTACATTCTCATCAAAAATGAGAAAGTCTTGGATTTGTGCGATTTTAAGAAATTTCTAATTTTCATAAATCTTTACGTTTCATGACCCCCTGATTAAAAAAAAATGGTTTTTAGAGAAGTGTCTGTCTGTCTGTAGAAATTTTTGTCTCGACGATAACTCGAGTAAATTTTTATGAATCGACTTGCAATTTAGGGGATTTTTTTAGTCCATAAAAATGAAGCTCGAGTTTGTTGGGCAGCCCATTTCGACAAAAAACCACAAAAATACAAAATTTTTAAATTTTCAAAATTTTGTTTTTTTTACAATTTAAAAAAAAATTATTATTATTATTTTTAATTTTACCAAAAATATTTGCATTGCAAATATCTGGACATTTGTTAAATAATTTATTTATAGAGTAATATTTATTTGCATTGTTTGATAATAATTTTCTGTTCAGAAATGAGTATAGCCTAAAATTTTATAACCGATTTAATTGTTTTTTGTTTGAAATTAAAGTGGACGTCACTGGAGGCCGATTTTTTTATTCGGTTAATGCACATGATCTAATTGAGTTCAAAGTAATTTAGTTCGACGACCAGACAATTAATAAGACATAAATCATACCAATTTAAAAATTTTTCAATAAAGTGCAGGAAATTAATTATTGCTATTGCCTGAGTTGTTCTTTTTGTTGTTGTACTAAGATTATGAAATGCTGATATTGGATGATATTGGATATGGTGATTTATTAAATATATATAATTTTTTTCTTTCGATGAAAGTAGAATTAATGTCATGATAATCTGCAAATCAACACATATTGATGAGAATGTAAACCTTAAAGTCGTAGTAACTTTAAGACCAATAAATTATGTAGGGGCTCAAAAAAGATGTGGCGTGTCCGATACGTAGTCTCAGTTTTTTGAGTTTGATCCACAGCGAACTATATATTGGCGAGGAGTCAGTCAGTTAAAAGGTTAAAAGGTAATAGAAAAAGATTTATACAGGAGGAGAAATATAAAGGGATTGAAGTGTTAAAGTGGAGATAGACTAAGATAGAAAACTCTATCTCTTTCTATCTCGGAGAAAAAAAATATTCAAAGAGATAGGATTTCTATCCATTTACTTTCAGCAGGGGCGTAATACTTTAAAAGGAAATTATAAAAAGTAATCATATTAATGATATATAAAATATTCAAGTATGAAAACTAGCACAATCAGCCCTACTCTTTCATAAATTCTTCAGAATATTCTCTACTTTTATTTATAATTTTGTTGGTAATTGATTATAATGCTTTATTATATCTTTCCAGACGAAAAAATCAGAAAATAAAGGAAGAACAAGATAGGTTTAATCAACTACCGTCTTCTGCGGTGGTAGAAAATGTATTGGATACGACATCCAATGATTTTGGAACGGTAATGTTTGATTTTCCTGAGTTTAATTGTGATAATAAAAACCTTTAAATTTCAGAAAAACTGAATGTTGAAGAATGTAAAGAGGAAGATGAAATGAAACCTACGATTCCTCTTTTAAATTTAATATCTTTGTGGCAATTGGCGGATGCTCAAGAAATTGATCATTCAGACACAGAAATCATTGAGGAGACAATTGAATATTCTATAGAGAAATCAGAACATGTTTCCTCTTCTGAATGCGAAGCATTTGATTATTTAGGTGAGAAAATTATGGAGGATAATGTTCAATCACCAAAAGCAGACGGTATACCCAATGTCAATTTGAATGACAGGAGAGAAGACATTCTCATGACAAATTCAAATGAAGAAAAACCAGATGTCTTGTCAAACTTTAAGAAGGATGTAAACCTGCCTCAGTTACATGAACATATCAAAGAAATAAAACCAATTAATAATGAAGTTCATAATGGTGAATAAGGTTCTTCTATAATGGATGGCTGTCGTATTGTTCATTATGAACATGTTATTAAAGATTTTCTCGCTAAAGCTACTGATGTAACTTTGCATAAAAATTCTTGTAGTCTTAACAAATTGGAATTATTAAAGACAAGGCAAAGAGGTTTTATTATAGATGTTTATTTGCAATGTGCGAATTGTAAGGTTACAATTAAACACACGTCTCAACCAGATGATTCTAATTTAATTAATATAAATGAAGCTATAGTCCTCGGTTGCCTCACTTCAGGATCTGGATTTTCCAAAATGCAAGAGTTATTAGCTCCTGCGGGCATTCCAACAATGTCATCAACTACTTATTTGGAAATACAAAAAAAACTTGTTATGTCGATAATAGAGACAAGTGAAATGGCTATGCTTGAAAATATACAAGAAGAAAAACGTTTAAGTAAAGAAGATGGCAATGTTATTTACTACGTTGATAAAGATGGAAATATAACTGAAGTTATTTATACTACAATAATTTGTGATGGTGCTTGGATGCAAAGAACATACGCTAATGGCGCATTTGATTCTTTAGCAGGTTTCGTTATAGCAATAGGGAAATACACCAAAAAACCATTGGCTGTTAGAGTTAAGTGCAAAACGTGTGCAAAATGTGATTCTAGAAAAGAATACATAAATTATCACAATTGTTTTAAAAACTTTCCTCGAAATGAAAGTTCTGCTTTAATGGAATCATTGGGCATAAAAGAATGTTTCCAGGAATCCTGGCATAAACACAATGTTGTTTTCAAGTATTTAATTGCTGACGGAGACAGTAGCGTTTATAATACTGTACTCACGGACAACCCTTATAAACAATTTGGAATTGTAGTTGAAAAATATGAGAACATTAACCATAAATATAAAGGTCATTATAAGGCGATAAAAAATTTAAATAAAAAACAAGGACTGACAAAAGCAGGGAAAACAAGTTGTTCATTTCATGACCATTTAGCTTCCTCAATATATATTATTATATATAATTTTAAAAGTTAAATAATTATAATAGTTTATTAAATATAATTAATAAACCGGGTAAACTACCCTGAATAAATATTAATTATTTAATTTTTTATTATAGAATTATTATTTTAAAGTGTTATGATAAAATGTCAAAAAATACAAAATTTTAATTTTTTGTGAAAAATTATAATATTTATTAATTCCATAAATTTTCATGAAATATATACTTTATATACATGAATCGATTCGTTTTCATGCCAGGAATATAATGCTGAGAAAAATTAATAAAAATTTTAATAAATAAAGAAGTTATTTCAAAAAATAAAAAAATTCATTTTTTCGAAAATTAAAAAATTGCTAAAAAATTTTTATTTTTAGATATTTTTGAAAATCCTTCTGTCTGATTCAAGATATTCGTGACCGTAATACACCTACAAAATTTTATCAAAATTCATCAAGATGTGTAAGAGAAAATTTGTCCACAAGAATCGGTGACATACACATACACCCACACACACACACACACATACACACACACATACATACACACATACATCCGGACATTTGTTCCTCTCGACGAATTATATATACTACACTTGAAAATTTGTAAAAATAATTGATTTTAAAAAATTCGGAAATCGACATCACTATAAGGCTTCCTTTATGAGGAAGCAAAATGGTACACTTTTGTTAGTACCTTCGGTTTAGAAATAAATTCCGAAATTGCACAAGTCATTGAAAGAAAAAAAATTCAAGACGAAAATTTTTGTCTCGAGGACAATTTGGAAATACTTATGAAAGAGATTCTAAATGTGCCTTATCATTTCTTTGGTGATCATGACAAATGCGCAAAACTCGGTGGTTGGCCTTGTGCTGGCAATTCAAATAAAGATGAAGTAGACTACGTGCCATACTTGGAAAACTGTGGACTTATGAATGAACTTGTTGAATTGCAAAGAAAACTCACTGTGAGTGCTAAAAGTTTGTTTTTGAAAACATCTACTAATTTAGCGGAGAATTTTAATTCTGTTGTTTGCAAATATAATTGCGCAAAAAGAATAACATATTGCAAATCAGGATCATTTGCAGCTAGATTTCATGCAGCAGCAATAAAATGTGTAACCAAGCGGGTGCAATCGAACGTCATTCAACATGCTGAAAAGTTGGTCCCTGAAACTGTGACTAAGGTTGAAGACGAAAGGATAAAAAAGGTTGAAAGGAATAGGCTATATCATTCCAAAAAAAAGAAGATTTGCAAACACCAGTGTCAATAATGACAAGGACTATGGTAGAAAAGCGAATAAACCTGATATGGATGATGCAACGTATAATATTCAGAAAGAAATCGTCTTAAATACGTTAAAAGACAATCAACAACATAGGTTACAAATTGCTGAAGGCACCGTAAATCAATATAAATGTAATAATTGGCTTCTCACTCGTAAAAAAATTATAACAAGTAGTAAGTACGGACCTATTTGTAGATTGCAGGATAAAACTGAGCGTAGTGGAACAGTTTCTGATATGTTATATAAAAATGTAACAAAACCAAACGCTGACATGATTTATGGCCTTCAACACGAAAAAGATGCTTTAAAGGAATTAGAAAAATGCGTCGGACACAAAGTGTATCCTACAAGGCTTTGGATTGATCCTGTTTATGAATTTTTAGGAGCATCTCCCGATGGTTTGATTGACACAAACTTGGAAGATTTAAAAATTTGCGACTCTCTTGGGATTGAAAAAATGAAAAGGCCTCTTTTAATATACAAAGTTGAAAAAGGGTGCTGCGTGGAAATTAAATGTCCTAGCAGAGGAAAGAATAGGTTTATCAACGATTTACTTGCAGAGTGTCAAAATTTGAGAAGAATTTATAATTCAAAGCAGCCAAATTTAATAAATAAAAACCATTATTTTTATTATCAGTTGCAAGGACAAATGCATCACACTGAAAGAAAAGATGGACTCTTAGTGTTGTGGACAGATAAAGAAATGAAAATTACTCCAGTTTTCAGAGATGACAATTTTTGGAGGACAAAAATGGAGCCAAAATTAAAAAGTTTCTACTTTGATTGTCTACTCCCAGAATTTGTAGACAGCCGTTCCCCAAGGGGTATGAAATTAAGAGAACCTTTATGCGTGACTGAAGGTCAGAAAGACTTTAAAAAATCGTCAAATATTTCTGAAAATACTGAACAAGATGCTATCTCAAATTTTGTAAATAAAAGTGTTGCAAAGAAGAGACAATTAGCAAAAAGAAAAATAAAAATTGAAATGGACATGAAATGCCAAAGCGAAAAGGAAACTGGTAATAAGAAAGCCAAAATTGATGAAGAAAGAGAAATCATAATTTCAAAGGAAAACGAAATGGACATAAAGTGCCAAAGCGAAAATAGAACTGTTTATAAGAAAGCCAAAATTGATGATGAAACAGAAATCATAATTTCAAACGAAAACAAAGAAGCAATCTTTGTATTCGATAGTAGTAATGTAAAAAAAGACGATGACGTCGACGATGATGTAATTTTTGTTTTGGATAGTAACAATATACAAAACGATGTTGACAAAGAACGTGCAACTTTGTTAGCGCAACCTCAAAAAGATTTGACAAAAATTGCAGTATGTGTCTTAACTGTTACTAGTTGGTTAACAGATCATGAAATCGACACATTTCTTTCTTTGGTAGGTGAACAGTTTCCAAACTTTGAAATGTTAAGTGTTTTAAACATGAATTTGCCAGAATTTGTAAAAGAGTGCCAGAATGATGACGTTCAAATTATAGGTGGATCCGTTACTGGTCATTGGGTAACATGCCATTACGAAAAGCAAAGTAATAAGTTGTTCATCTATGACAGCGATAGTTTACGACCTTACAAGAAGTTCTCAGTTCTAGAGAAAAAATATTTATCCAATCGTTATCCAAATATTAAGGAAAATGATGTCATTACAGTTATGCTTACAAAGCAGCCAGATGGTTCCTCTTGCGGCGTTTATAGTTGTGCGGCGCTCCTAAGCGTTGTTTTAGGTATTAACATGAAACAGGAGTACTTTTCAAAAAATGCTCTATTAATGAGACAACACTTTATGGACATTTTGTACTCAAGAGAATTGAAACGCTTTCCCCAAATATAAAAGCATTCTTTTTGGTCTTAATTTCTTTCAAATAAAAAGAAGAATGTTTTTATATCTGCATGTTTTTTTGTAATATATACATTTATGTGTTACTTGTTATTTCAAGTATTAAAGAAAATGGAAGACTGTTATATGACATTCCTTTTACTTTCAATTTTCAAAAGGTTAAATAAATCCATACCTTCTTGGTTATGATAATTATAGATATACTCATATTGAATAAAATATTGAGTGTATGAAAGAAATTTTTGCATGCTTATTTTAAAATTTTTATTGAAATAATTACAGAAAACGACAATGGAATGTTTTTTCTTATTTTAACTGACACGAAGTTAAAGAAATCAATACTTGCATGTGCCTGAATCAGATTCACATGACCGTAAATCACAATTATCAATATAAGCATGAAATTTTTAATATTGTGAATGGTTATAAAGATTCAAAGTATTGAAACAAATTTGCATGTATATAAATGTAGAGCATATCCTGTAGTGAAAACTAACTAAGGTATTTCTAAATAATTAACATCTCATGGCATGATTAAAATAGTTTTGCTTGTTGCATGTATCTAATGAACAAATACATTTTTTTACTTTATTTAGGCAGTTTAATAAATAAAATTAAAAACGGAAGTACAAGATTCAATGTACCTATCTTAAATTAAGTGGTACATTGCATCTATAATTAACAGAAGAAACTTTCAAGTGCTACTTTTCATCAGATGTGCCTTAATCATTAGAGGTGCGTTATTCATCATAGGTGCGTTGTTCAGGTAAGTTATTCACAAAATTTGTAATATGCACTTGTATTTTATAAAGAACATTATTTTAAAACATTACCATTTTTTTATTTTAGATCAAACTCTACTAAGAGAAATTCGAGGCCTTAAAATCGACGCTTAGACAATAATCGGCAATCAAAATACTTTTAAAAAAAAGTTTGACGATGAACAAATTTGCAAAGATTTCGTGAGTGTACTTTCAATGTGTAATAAATAAATACTTAATTTAAAAACATATTTCATATCAACATTTGTTTAAATTTCAGAAAGGGACATTGATAACTTATTTTGACAAGGAAAACATGTTAAAAAAAACTGTTCATAAAATTATTAGGAAATATTTATGCAGGGATTTGGCAATAAAGTTCACTGTCGTAAAAAAAACCAGTGACAAAAAATTATTTAAAGGACATCGCATGTGCTCATACCTCCTCGGTAAAAGAAATTATATTATTTACATAGTAACTGAATAGATCACGGTAATCATATGTCAGAAAAGTTTTGCTCCCATGCTTTTCCCATGGTTTTGCCGTAGTTCAAGATTGCAAATTTTTGTACCAAAATAATCAAAAATCCAACTTTTTTGCTCCAATATTTTGCCCGTGGTTTAGCCACAGTTTAAAATTGCAAATTTATTCATATCAAATAAAGAAAAATTCAATTTTTTTGCTCCCATATTTTCCCCATGTTTTGGCCATACTTCAAAATTGCAAATTTTTATTGTCTAGAAGAATAGAAGATTGCTATTATTTAATCCCAAATATTTTTCCCATATTCTGGCCATACTTCAAAATTGCAAATTTTTTTCTCTAATCGAAAGAAGAAATCCAACTTTTATGCACCCATGCTTTTCCCATGGTTTCGCTAAAGCTTAAAATTGCAAACTTTTTTTTCTTAAAAAACGGAAAATCAAACTTTTTTTCTGCCATGCTTTGCCCATGGTTATGCCATATTTTAAAATTGCAAACTTTTTGCTCCCATACTTTTTCCTTGTTGTACATATTATTGTACATAAATTGTACATATTATTTATCAAAAAAGAAAAACAGAACTTTTTTGCTCCAATGGTTTCGCTATAGCTTAAAATTGCAAACTTTTTTTTCTTAAAAAACGAAAAATCAAACTTTTTTGCTCCCATACTTTGCCCGCGGTTTTGCCATAGTTTAAAAATGCAAATAATTTTTGTCTAGAAGAATGAAAAATTTCAATTTTTTGCTCCCACACTTTCCCCATCTTTTGGCCATACTTCAAATTTGTAAATTTTATTTCTCTAAAAGAAAGAAGGAATCCAATTTTTTGATCCCATATTTCCCTATGTTTTGGCCTAACTTCAAAATTGCAAATTTTTTTTGTCTAGAAGAATGAAAAATTGCAATTATTTGATCCCATATTTTTCCCATGTTTTGGCCATACTTCAAATTTGTAAATTTTATTTCTCTAAAAGAAAGAAGGAATCCCATTTTTTGTTTCCATATTTTCCCCATGTTTTGGCCGTACTTCAAAATTGTAAATTTTTTTCTAAAAGAAACAAGAAATCCTATTTTTTGCTTCCATATTTTCCCCATGTCTTGGCTATACTTAAAATTTGAAAATTTTTTTTCTCTAAAAGAAAGATAAATTACAATTTCTTGATCCCATATTTTCCCATGTTTTGGCCGTACTTCAAAATTGTAAATTTTGACGTCACTGGAGGCCGATTTTTTTATTCGGTTAATGCACATGATCTAATTGAGTTCAAAGTAATTTAGTTCGACGACCAGACAATTAATAAGACATAAATCATACCAATTTAAAAATTTTTCAATAAAGTGCAGGAAATTAATTATTGCTATTGCCTGAGTTGTTCTTTTTGTTGTTGTACTAAGATTATGAAATGCTGATATTGGATGATATTGGATATGGTGATTTATTAAATATATATAATTTTTTTCTTTCGATGAAAGTAGAATTAATGTCATGATAATCTGCAAATCAACACATATTGATGAGAATGTAAACCTTAAAGTCGTAGTAACTTTAAGACCAATAAATTATGTAGGGGCTCAAAAAAGATGTGGCGTGTCCGATACGTAGTCTCAGTTTTTTGAGTTTGATCCACAGCGAACTATATATTGGCGAGGAGTCAGTCAGTTAAAAGGTTAAAAGGTAATAGAAAAAGATTTATACAGGAGGAGAAATATAAAGGGATTGAAGTGTTAAAGTGGAGATAGACTAAGATAGAAAACTCTATCTCTTTCTATCTCGGAGAAAAAAAATATTCAAAGAGATAGGATTTCTATCCATTTACTTTCAGCAGGGGCGTAATACTTTAAAAGGAAATTATAAAAAGTAATCATATTAATGATATATAAAATATTCAAGTATGAAAACTAGCACAATCAGCCCTACTCTTTCATAAATTCTTCAGAATATTCTCTACTTTTATTTATAATTTTGTTGGTAATTGATTATAATGCTTTATTATATCTTTCCAGACGAAAAAATCAGAAAATAAAGGAAGAACAAGATAGGTTTAATCAACTACCGTCTTCTGCGGTGGTAGAAAATGTATTGGATACGACATCCAATGATTTTGGAACGGTAATGTTTGATTTTCCTGAGTTTAATTGTGATAATAAAAACCTTTAAATTTCAGAAAAACTGAATGTTGAAGAATGTAAAGAGGAAGATGAAATGAAACCTACGATTCCTCTTTTAAATTTAATATCTTTGTGGCAATTGGCGGATGCTCAAGAAATTGATCATTCAGACACAGAAATCATTGAGGAGACAATTGAATATTCTATAGAGAAATCAGAACATGTTTCCTCTTCTGAATGCGAAGCATTTGATTATTTAGGTGAGAAAATTATGGAGGATAATGTTCAATCACCAAAAGCAGACGGTATACCCAATGTCAATTTGAATGACAGGAGAGAAGACATTCTCATGACAAATTCAAATGAAGAAAAACCAGATGTCTTGTCAAACTTTAAGAAGGATGTAAACCTGCCTCAGTTACATGAACATATCAAAGAAATAAAACCAATTAATAATGAAGTTCATAATGGTGAATAAGGTTCTTCTATAATGGATGGCTGTCGTATTGTTCATTATGAACATGTTATTAAAGATTTTCTCGCTAAAGCTACTGATGTAACTTTGCATAAAAATTCTTGTAGTCTTAACAAATTGGAATTATTAAAGACAAGGCAAAGAGGTTTTATTATAGATGTTTATTTGCAATGTGCGAATTGTAAGGTTACAATTAAACACACGTCTCAACCAGATGATTCTAATTTAATTAATATAAATGAAGCTATAGTCCTCGGTTGCCTCACTTCAGGATCTGGATTTTCCAAAATGCAAGAGTTATTAGCTCCTGCGGGCATTCCAACAATGTCATCAACTACTTATTTGGAAATACAAAAAAAACTTGTTATGTCGATAATAGAGACAAGTGAAATGGCTATGCTTGAAAATATACAAGAAGAAAAACGTTTAAGTAAAGAAGATGGCAATGTTATTTACTACGTTGATAAAGATGGAAATATAACTGAAGTTATTTATACTACAATAATTTGTGATGGTGCTTGGATGCAAAGAACATACGCTAATGGCGCATTTGATTCTTTAGCAGGTTTCGTTATAGCAATAGGGAAATACACCAAAAAACCATTGGCTGTTAGAGTTAAGTGCAAAACGTGTGCAAAATGTGATTCTAGAAAAGAATACATAAATTATCACAATTGTTTTAAAAACTTTCCTCGAAATGAAAGTTCTGCTTTAATGGAATCATTGGGCATAAAAGAATGTTTCCAGGAATCCTGGCATAAACACAATGTTGTTTTCAAGTATTTAATTGCTGACGGAGACAGTAGCGTTTATAATACTGTACTCACGGACAACCCTTATAAACAATTTGGAATTGTAGTTGAAAAATATGAGAACATTAACCATAAATATAAAGGTCATTATAAGGCGATAAAAAATTTAAATAAAAAACAAGGACTGACAAAAGCAGGGAAAACAAGTTGTTCATTTCATGACCATTTAGCTTCCTCAATATATATTATTATATATAATTTTAAAAGTTAAATAATTATAATAGTTTATTAAATATAATTAATAAACCGGGTAAACTACCCTGAATAAATAATAATTATTTAATTTTTTATTATAGAATTATTATTTTAAAGTGTTATGATAAAATGTCAAAAAATTCAAAATTTTAATTTTTTGTGAAAAATTATAATATTTATTAATTCCATAAATTTTCATGAAATATATACTTTATATACATGAATCGATTCGTTTTCATGCCAGGAATATAATGCTGAGAAAAATTAATAAAAATTTTAATAAATAAAGAAGTTATTTCAAAAAATAAAAAAATTCATTTTTTCGAAAATTAAAAAATTGCTAAAAAATTTTTATTTTTAGATATTTTTGAAAATCCTTCTGTCTGATTCAAGATATTCGTGACCGTAATACACCTACAAAATTTTATCAAAATTCATCAAGATGTGTAAGAGAAAATTTGTCCACAAGAATCGGTGACATACACATACACCCACACACACACACACACATACACACACACATACATACACACATACATCCGGACATTTGTTCCTCTCGACGAATTATATATACTACACTTGAAAATTTGTAAAAATAATTGATTTTAAAAAATTCGGAAATCGACATCACTATAAGGCTTCCTTTATGAGGAAGCAAAATGGTACACTTTTGTTAGTACCTTCGGTTTAGAAATAAATTCCGAAATTGCACAAGTCATTGAAAGAAAAAAAATTCAAGACGAAAATTTTTGTCTCGAGGACAATTTGGAAATACTTATGAAAGAGATTCTAAATGTGCCTTATCATTTCTTTGGTGATCATGACAAATGCGCAAAACTCTGTGGTTGGCCTTGTGCTGGCAATTCAAATAAAGATGAAGTAAACTACGTGCCATACTTGGAAAACCGTGGACTTATGAATGAACTTGTTGAATTGCAAAGAAAACTCACTGTGAGTGCTAAAAGTTTGTTTTTGAAAACATCTACTAATTTAGCGGAGAATTTTAATTCTGTTGTTTGCAAATATAATTGCGCAAAAAGAATAACATATTGCAAATCAGGATCATTTGCAGCTAGATTTCATGCAGCAGCAATAAAATGTGTAACCAAGCGGGTGCAATCGAACGTCATTCAACATGCTGAAAAGTTGGTCCCTGAAACTGTGACTAAGGTTGAAGACGAAAGGATAAAAAAGGTTGAAAGGAATAGGCTATATCATTCCAAAAAAAAGAAGATTTGCAAACACCAGTGTCAATAATGACAAGGACTATGGTAGAAAAGCGAATAAACCTGATATGGATGATGCAACGTATAATATTCAGAAAGAAATCGTCTTAAATACGTTAAAAGACAATCAACAACATAGGTTACAAATTGCTGAAGGCACCGTAAATCAATATAAATGTAATAATTGGCTTCTCACTCGTAAAAAAATTATAACAAGTAGTAAGTACGGACCTATTTGTAGATTGCAGGATAAAACTGAGCGTAGTGGAACAGTTTCTGATATGTTATATAAAAATGTAACAAAACCAAACGCTGACATGATTTATGGCCTTCAACACGAAAAAGATGCTTTAAAGGAATTAGAAAAATGCGTCGGACACAAAGTGTATCCTACAAGGCTTTGGATTGATCCTGTTTATGAATTTTTAGGAGCATCTCCCGATGGTTTGATTGACACAAACTTGGAAGATTTAAAAATTTGCGACTCTCTTGGGATTGAAAAAATGAAAAGGCCTCTTTTAATATACAAAGTTGAAAAAGGGTGCTGCGTGGAAATTAAATGTCCTAGCAGAGGAAAGAATAGGTTTATCAACGATTTACTTGCAGAGTGTCAAAATTTGAGAAGAATTTATAATTCAAAGCAGCCAAATTTAATAAATAAAAACCATTATTTTTATTATCAGTTGCAAGGACAAATGCATCACACTGAAAGAAAAGATGGACTCTTAGTGTTGTGGACAGATAAAGAAATGAAAATTACTCCAGTTTTCAGAGATGACAATTTTTGGAGGACAAAAATGGAGCCAAAATTAAAAAGTTTCTACTTTGATTGTCTACTCCCAGAAATTGTAGACAGCCGTTCCCCAAGGGGTATGAAATTAAGAGAACCTTTATGCGTGACTGAAGGTCAGAAAGACTTTAAAAAATCGTCAAATATTTCTGAAAATACTGAACAAGATGCTATCTCAAATTTTGTAAATAAAAGTGTTGCAAAGAAGAGACAATTAGCAAAAAGAAAAATAAAAATTGAAATGGACATGAAATGCCAAAGCGAAAAGGAAACTGGTAATAAGAAAGCCAAAATTGATGAAGAAAGAGAAATCATAATTTCAAAGGAAAACGAAATGGACATAAAGTGCCAAAGCGAAAATAGAACTGTTTATAAGAAAGCCAAAATTGATGATGAAACAGAAATCATAATTTCAAACGAAAACAAAGAAGCAATCTTTGTATTCGATAGTAGTAATGTAAAAAAAGACGATGACGTCGACGATGATGTAATTTTTGTTTTGGATAGTAACAATATACAAAACGATGTTGACAAAGAACGTGCAACTTTGTTAGCGCAACCTCAAAAAGATTTGACAAAAATTGCAGTATGTGTCTTAACTGTTACTAGTTGGTTAACAGATCATGAAATCGACACATTTCTTTCTTTGGTAGGTGAACAGTTTCCAAACTTTGAAATGTTAAGTGTTTTAAACATGAATTTGCCAGAATTTGTAAAAGAGTGCCAGAATGATGACGTTCAAATTATAGGTGGATCCGTTACTGGTCATTGGGTAACATGCCATTACGAAAAGCAAAGTAATAAGTTGTTCATCTATGACAGCGATAGTTTACGACCTTACAAGAAGTTCTCAGTTCTAGAGAAAAAATATTTATCCAATCGTTATCCAAATATTAAGGAAAATGATGTCATTACAGTTATGCTTACAAAGCAGCCAGATGGTTCCTCTTGCGGCGTTTATAGTTGTGCGGCGCTCCTAAGCGTTGTTTTAGGTATTAACATGAAACAGGAGTACTTTTCAAAAAATGCTCTATTAATGAGACAACACTTTATGGACATTTTGTACTCAAGAGAATTGAAACGCTTTCCCCAAATATAAAAGCATTCTTTTTGGTCTTAATTTCTTTCAAATAAAAAGAAGAATGTTTTTATATCTGCATGTTTTTTTGTAATATATACATTTATGTGTTACTTGTTATTTCAAGTATTAAAGAAAATGGAAGACTGTTATATGACATTCCTTTTACTTTCAATTTTCAAAAGGTTAAATAAATCCATACCTTCTTGGTTATGATAATTATAGATATACTCATATTGAATAAAATATTGAGTGTATGAAAGAAATTTTTGCATGCTTATTTTAAAATTTTTATTGAAATAATTACAGAAAACGACAATGGAATGTTTTTTCTTATTTTAACTGACACGAAGTTAAAGAAATCAATACTTGCATGTGCCTGAATCAGATTCACATGACCGTAAATCACAATTATCAATATAAGCATGAAATTTTTAATATTGTGAATGGTTATAAAGATTCAAAGTATTGAAACAAATTTGCATGTATATAAATGTAGAGCATATCCTGTAGTGAAAACTAACTAAGGTATTTCTAAATAATTAACATCTCATGGCATGATTAAAATAGTTTTGCTTGTTGCATGTATCTAATGAACAAATACATTTTTTTACTTTATTTAGACAGTTTAATAAATAAAATTAAAAACGGAAGTACAAGATTCAATGTACCTATCTTAAATTAAGTGGTACATTGCATCTATAATTAACAGAAGAAACTTTCAAGTGCTACTTTTCATCAGATGTGCCTTAATCATTAGAGGTGCGTTATTCATCATAGGTGCGTTGTTCAGGTAAGTTATTCACAAAATTTGTAATATGCACTTGTATTTTATAAAGAACATTATTTTAAAACATTACCATTTTTTTATTTTAGATCAAACTCTACTAAGAGAAATTCGAGGCCTTAAAATCGACGCTTAGACAATAATCGGCAATCAAAATACTTTTAAAAAAAAGTTTGACGATGAACAAATTTGCAAAGATTTCGTGAGTGTACTTTCAATGTGTAATAAATAAATACTTAATTTAAAAACATATTTCATATCAACATTTGTTTAAATTTCAGAAAGGGACATTGATAACTTATTTTGACAAGGAAAACATGTTAAAAAAAACTGTTCATAAAATTATTAGGAAATATTTATGCAGGGATTTGGCAATAAAGTTCACTGTCGTAAAAAAAACCAGTGACAAAAAATTATTTAAAGGACATCGCATGTGCTCATACCTCCTCGGTAAAAGAAATTATATTATTTACATAGTAACTGAATAGATCACGGTAATCATATGTCAGAAAAGTTTTGCTCCCATGCTTTTCCCATGGTTTTGCCGTAGTTCAAGATTGCAAATTTTTGTACCAAAATAATCAAAAATCCAACTTTTTTGCACCAATATTTTGCCCGTGGTTTAGCCACAGTTTAAAATTGCAAATTTATTCATATCAAATAAAGAAAAATTCAATTTTTTTGCTCCCATATTTTCCCCATGTTTTGGCCATACTTCAAAATTGCAAATTTTTATTGTCTAGAAGAATAGAAGATTGCTATTATTTAATCCCAAATATTTTTCCCATATTCTGGCCATACTTCAAAATTGCAAATTTTTTTCTCTAATCGAAAGAAGAAATCCAACTTTTATGCACCCATGCTTTTCCCATGGTTTCGCTAAAGCTTAAAATTGCAAACTTTTTTTTCTTAAAAAACGGAAAATCAAACTTTTTTTCTGCCATGCTTTGCCCATGGTTATGCCATATTTTAAAATTGCAAACTTTTTGCTCCCATACTTTTTCCTTGTTGTACATATTATTGTACATAAATTGTACATATTATTTATCAAAAAAGAAAAATCGAACTTTTTTGCTCCAATGGTTTCGCTATAGCTTAAAATTGCAAACTTTTTTTTCTTAAAAAACGAAAAATCAAACTTTTTTGCTCCCATACTTTGCCCGCGGTTTTGCCATAGTTTAAAAATGCAAATAATTTTTGTCTAGAAGAATGAAAAATTTCAATTTTTTGCTCCCACACTTTCCCCATCTTTTGGCCATACTTCAAATTTGTAAATTTTATTTCTCTAAAAGAAAGAAGGAATCCAATTTTTTGATCCCATATTTCCCTATGTTTTGGCCTAACTTCAAAATTGCAAATTTTTTTTGTCTAGAAGAATGAAAAATTGCAATTATTTGATCCCATATTTTTCCCATGTTTTGGCCATACTTCAAATTTGTAAATTTTATTTCTCTAAAAGAAAGAAGGAATCCCATTTTTTGTTTCCATATTTTCCCCATGTTTTGGCCGTACTTCAAAATTGTAAATTTTTTTCTAAAAGAAACAAGAAATCCTATTTTTTGCTTCCATATTTTCCCCATGTCTTGGCTATACTTAAAATTTGAAAATTTTTTTTCTCTAAAAGAAAGATAAATTACAATTTCTTGATCCCATATTTTCCCATGTTTTGGCCGTACTTCAAAATTGTAAATTTTGACGTCACTGGAGGCCGATTTTTTTATTCGGTTAATGCACATGATCTAATTGAGTTCAAAGTAATTTAGTTCGACGACCAGACAATTAATAAGACATAAATCATACCAATTTAAAAATTTTTCAATAAAGTGCAGGAAATTAATTATTGCTATTGCCTGAGTTGTTCTTTTTGTTGTTGTACTAAGATTATGAAATGCTGATATTGGATGATATTGGATATGGTGATTTATTAAATATATATAATTTTTTTCTTTCGATGAAAGTAGAATTAATGTCATGATAATCTGCAAATCAACACATATTGATGAGAATGTAAACCTTAAAGTCGTAGTAACTTTAAGACCAATAAATTATGTAGGGGCTCAAAAAAGATGTGGCGTGTCCGATACGTAGTCTCAGTTTTTTGAGTTTGATCCACAGCGAACTATATATTGGCGAGGAGTCAGTCAGTTAAAAGGTTAAAAGGTAATAGAAAAAGATTTATACAGGAGGAGAAATATAAAGGGATTGAAGTGTTAAAGTGGAGATAGACTAAGATAGAAAACTCTATCTCTTTCTATCTCGGAGAAAAAAAATATTCAAAGAGATAGGATTTCTATCCATTTACTTTCAGCAGAGGCGTAATACTTTAAAAGGAAATTATAAAAAGTAATCATATTAATGATATATAAAATATTCAAGTATGAAAACTAGCACAATCAGCCCTACTCTTTCATAAATTCTTCAGAATATTCTCTACTTTTATTTATAATTTTGTTGGTAATTGATTATAATGCTTTATTATATCTTTCCAGACGAAAAAATCAGAAAATAAAGGAAGAACAAGATAGGTTTAATCAACTACCGTCTTCTGCGGTGGTAGAAAATGTATTGGATACGACATCCAATGATTTTGGAACGGTAATGTTTGATTTTCCTGAGTTTAATTGTGATAATAAAAACCTTTAAATTTCAGAAAAACTGAATGTTGAAGAATGTAAAGAGGAAGATGAAATGAAACCTACGATTCCTCTTTTAAATTTAATATCTTTGTGGCAATTGGCGGATGCTCAAGAAATTGATCATTCAGACACAGAAATCATTGAGGAGACAATTGAATATTCTATAGAGAAATCAGAACATGTTTCCTCTTCTGAATGCGAAGCATTTGATTATTTAGGTGAGAAAATTATGGAGGATAATGTTCAATCACCAAAAGCAGACGGTATACCCAATGTCAATTTGAATGACAGGAGAGAAGACATTCTCATGACAAATTCAAATGAAGAAAAACCAGATGTCTTGTCAAACTTTAAGAAGGATGTAAACCTGCCTCAGTTACATGAACATATCAAAGAAATAAAACCAATTAATAATGAAGTTCATAATGGTGAATAAGGTTCTTCTATAATGGATGGCTGTCGTATTGTTCATTATGAACATGTTATTAAAGATTTTCTCGCTAAAGCTACTGATGTAACTTTGCATAAAAATTCTTGTAGTCTTAACAAATTGGAATTATTAAAGACAAGGCAAAGAGGTTTTATTATAGATGTTTATTTGCAATGTGCGAATTGTAAGGTTACAATTAAACACACGTCTCAACCAGATGATTCTAATTTAATTAATATAAATGAAGCTATAGTCCTCGGTTGCCTCACTTCAGGATCTGGATTTTCCAAAATGCAAGAGTTATTAGCTCCTGCGGGCATTCCAACAATGTCATCAACTACTTATTTGGAAATACAAAAAAAACTTGTTATGTCGATAATAGAGACAAGTGAAATGGCTATGCTTGAAAATATACAAGAAGAAAAACGTTTAAGTAAAGAAGATGGCAATGTTATTTACTACGTTGATAAAGATGGAAATATAACTGAAGTTATTTATACTACAATAATTTGTGATGGTGCTTGGATGCAAAGAACATACGCTAATGGCGCATTTGATTCTTTAGCAGGTTTCGTTATAGCAATAGGGAAATACACCAAAAAACCATTGGCTGTTAGAGTTAAGTGCAAAACGTGTGCAAAATGTGATTCTAGAAAAGAATACATAAATTATCACAATTGTTTTAAAAACTTTCCTCGAAATGAAAGTTCTGCTTTAATGGAATCATTGGGCATAAAAGAATGTTTCCAGGAATCCTGGCATAAACACAATGTTGTTTTCAAGTATTTAATTGCTGACGGAGACAGTAGCGTTTATAATACTGTACTCACGGACAACCCTTATAAACAATTTGGAATTGTAGTTGAAAAATATGAGAACATTAACCATAAATATAAAGGTCATTATAAGGCGATAAAAAATTTAAATAAAAAACAAGGACTGACAAAAGCAGGGAAAACAAGTTGTTCATTTCATGACCATTTAGCTTCCTCAATATATATTATTATATATAATTTTAAAAGTTAAATAATTATAATAGTTTATTAAATATAATTAATAAACCGGGTAAACTACCCTGAATAAATATTAATTATTTAATTTTTTATTATAGAATTATTATTTTAAAGTGTTATGATAAAATGTCAAAAAATACAAAATTTTAATTTTTTGTGAAAAATTATAATATTTATTAATTCCATAAATTTTCATGAAATATATACTTTATATACATGAATCGATTCGTTTTCATGCCAGGAATATAATGCTGAGAAAAATTAATAAAAATTTTAATAAATAAAGAAGTTATTTCAAAAAATAAAAAAATTCATTTTTTCGAAAATTAAAAAATTGCTAAAAAATTTTTATTTTTAGATATTTTTGAAAATCCTTCTGTCTGATTCAAGATATTCGTGACCGTAATACACCTACAAAATTTTATCAAAATTCATCAAGATGTGTAAGAGAAAATTTGTCCACAAGAATCGGTGACATACACATACACCCACACACACACACACACATACACACACACATACATACACACATACATCCGGACATTTGTTCCTCTCGACGAATTATATATACTACACTTGAAAATTTGTAAAAATAATTGATTTTAAAAAATTCGGAAATCGACATCACTATAAGGCTTCCTTTATGAGGAAGCAAAATGGTACACTTTTGTTAGTACCTTCGGTTTAGAAATAAATTCCGAAATTGCACAAGTCATTGAAAGAAAAAAAATTCAAGACGAAAATTTTTGTCTCGAGGACAATTTGGAAATACTTATGAAAGAGATTCTAAATGTGCCTTATCATTTCTTTGGTGATCATGACAAATGCGCAAAACTCGGTGGTTGGCCTTGTGCTGGCAATTCAAATAAAGATGAAGTAGACTACGTGCCATACTTGGAAAACTGTGGACTTATGAATGAACTTGTTGAATTGCAAAGAAAACTCACTGTGAGTGCTAAAAGTTTGTTTTTGAAAACATCTACTAATTTAGCGGAGAATTTTAATTCTGTTGTTTGCAAATATAATTGCGCAAAAAGAATAACATATTGCAAATCAGGATCATTTGCAGCTAGATTTCATGCAGCAGCAATAAAATGTGTAACCAAGCGGGTGCAATCGAACGTCATTCAACATGCTGAAAAGTTGGTCCCTGAAACTGTGACTAAGGTTGAAGACGAAAGGATAAAAAAGGTTGAAAGGAATAGGCTATATCATTCCAAAAAAAAGAAGATTTGCAAACACCAGTGTCAATAATGACAAGGACTATGGTAGAAAAGCGAATAAACCTGATATGGATGATGCAACGTATAATATTCAGAAAGAAATCGTCTTAAATACGTTAAAAGACAATCAACAACATAGGTTACAAATTGCTGAAGGCACCGTAAATCAATATAAATGTAATAATTGGCTTCTCACTCGTAAAAAAATTATAACAAGTAGTAAGTACGGACCTATTTGTAGATTGCAGGATAAAACTGAGCGTAGTGGAACAGTTTCTGATATGTTATATAAAAATGTAACAAAACCAAACGCTGACATGATTTATGGCCTTCAACACGAAAAAGATGCTTTAAAGGAATTAGAAAAATGCGTCGGACACAAAGTGTATCCTACAAGGCTTTGGATTGATCCTGTTTATGAATTTTTAGGAGCATCTCCCGATGGTTTGATTGACACAAACTTGGAAGATTTAAAAATTTGCGACTCTCTTGGGATTGAAAAAATGAAAAGGCCTCTTTTAATATACAAAGTTGAAAAAGGGTGCTGCGTGGAAATTAAATGTCCTAGCAGAGGAAAGAATAGGTTTATCAACGATTTACTTGCAGAGTGTCAAAATTTGAGAAGAATTTATAATTCAAAGCAGCCAAATTTAATAAATAAAAACCATTATTTTTATTATCAGTTGCAAGGACAAATGCATCACACTGAAAGAAAAGATGGACTCTTAGTGTTGTGGACAGATAAAGAAATGAAAATTACTCCAGTTTTCAGAGATGACAATTTTTGGAGGACAAAAATGGAGCCAAAATTAAAAAGTTTCTACTTTGATTGTCTACTCCCAGAAATTGTAGACAGCCGTTCCCCAAGGGGTATGAAATTAAGAGAACCTTTATGCGTGACTGAAGGTCAGAAAGACTTTAAAAAATCGTCAAATATTTCTGAAAATACTGAACAAGATGCTATCTCAAATTTTGTAAATAAAAGTGTTGCAAAGAAGAGACAATTAGCAAAAAGAAAAATAAAAATTGAAATGGACATGAAATGCCAAAGCGAAAAGGAAACTGGTAATAAGAAAGCCAAAATTGATGAAGAAAGAGAAATCATAATTTCAAAGGAAAACGAAATGGACATAAAGTGCCAAAGCGAAAATAGAACTGTTTATAAGAAAGCCAAAATTGATGATGAAACAGAAATCATAATTTCAAACGAAAACAAAGAAGCAATCTTTGTATTCGATAGTAGTAATGTAAAAAAAGACGATGACGTCGACGATGATGTAATTTTTGTTTTGGATAGTAACAATATACAAAACGATGTTGACAAAGAACGTGCAACTTTGTTAGCGCAACCTCAAAAAGATTTGACAAAAATTGCAGTATGTGTCTTAACTGTTACTAGTTGGTTAACAGATCATGAAATCGACACATTTCTTTCTTTGGTAGGTGAACAGTTTCCAAACTTTGAAATGTTAAGTGTTTTAAACATGAATTTGCCAGAATTTGTAAAAGAGTGCCAGAATGATGACGTTCAAATTATAGGTGGATCCGTTACTGGTCATTGGGTAACATGCCATTACGAAAAGCAAAGTAATAAGTTGTTCATCTATGACAGCGATAGTTTACGACCTTACAAGAAGTTCTCAGTTCTAGAGAAAAAATATTTATCCAATCGTTATCCAAATATTAAGGAAAATGATGTCATTACAGTTATGCTTACAAAGCAGCCAGATGGTTCCTCTTGCGGCGTTTATAGTTGTGCGGCGCTCCTAAGCGTTGTTTTAGGTATTAACATGAAACAGGAGTACTTTTCAAAAAATGCTCTATTAATGAGACAACACTTTATGGACATTTTGTACTCAAGAGAATTGAAACGCTTTCCCCAAATATAAAAGCATTCTTTTTGGTCTTAATTTCTTTCAAATAAAAAGAAGAATGTTTTTATATCTGCATGTTTTTTTGTAATATATACATTTATGTGTTACTTGTTATTTCAAGTATTAAAGAAAATGGAAGACTGTTATATGACATTCCTTTTACTTTCAATTTTCAAAAGGTTAAATAAATCCATACCTTCTTGGTTATGATAATTATAGATATACTCATATTGAATAAAATATTGAGTGTATGAAAGAAATTTTTGCATGCTTATTTTAAAATTTTTATTGAAATAATTACAGAAAACGACAATGGAATGTTTTTTCTTATTTTAACTGACACGAAGTTAAAGAAATCAATACTTGCATGTGCCTGAATCAGATTCACATGACCGTAAATCACAATTATCAATATAAGCATGAAATTTTTAATATTGTGAATGGTTATAAAGATTCAAAGTATTGAAACAAATTTGCATGTATATAAATGTAGAGCATATCCTGTAGTGAAAACTAACTAAGGTATTTCTAAATAATTAACATCTCATGGCATGATTAAAATAGTTTTGCTTGTTGCATGTATCTAATGAACAAATACATTTTTTTACTTTATTTAGACAGTTTAATAAATAAAATTGAAAACAGAAGTACAAGATTCAATGTACCTATCTTAAATTAAGTGGTACATTGCATCTATAATTAACAGAAGAAACTTTCAAGTGCTACTTTTCATCAGATGTGCCTTAATCATTAGAGGTGCGTTATTCATCATAGGTGCGTTGTTCAGGTAAGTTATTCACAAAATTTGTAATATGCACTTGTATTTTATAAAGAACATTATTTTAAAACATTACCATTTTTTTATTTTAGATCAAACTCTACTAAGAGAAATTCGAGGCCTTAAAATCGACGCTTAGACAATAATCGGCAATCAAAATACTTTTAAAAAAAAGTTTGACGATGAACAAATTTGCAAAGATTTCGTGAGTGTACTTTCAATGTGTAATAAATAAATACTTAATTTAAAAACATATTTCATATCAACATTTGTTTAAATTTCAGAAAGGGACATTGATAACTTATTTTGACAAGGAAAACATGTTAAAAAAAACTGTTCATAAAATTATTAGGAAATATTTATGCAGGGATTTGGCAATAAAGTTCACTGTCGTAAAAAAAACCAGTGACAAAAAATTATTTAAAGGACATCGCATGTGCTCATACCTCCTCGGTAAAAGAAATTATATTATTTACATAGTAACTGAATAGATCACGGTAATCATATGTCAGAAAAGTTTTGCTCCCATGCTTTTCCCATGGTTTTGCCGTAGTTCAAGATTGCAAATTTTTGTACCAAAATAATCAAAAATCCAACTTTTTTGCACCAATATTTTGCCCGTGGTTTAGCCACAGTTTAAAATTGCAAATTTATTCATATCAAATAAAGAAAAATTCAATTTTTTTGCTCCCATATTTTCCCCATGTTTTGGCCATACTTCAAAATTGCAAATTTTTATTGTCTAGAAGAATAGAAGATTGCTATTATTTAATCCCAAATATTTTTCCCATATTCTGGCCATACTTCAAAATTGCAAATTTTTTTCTCTAATCGAAAGAAGAAATCCAACTTTTATGCACCCATGCTTTTCCCATGGTTTCGCTAAAGCTTAAAATTGCAAACTTTTTTTTCTTAAAAAACGGAAAATCAAACTTTTTTTCTGCCATGCTTTGCCCATGGTTATGCCATATTTTAAAATTGCAAACTTTTTGCTCCCATACTTTTTCCTTGTTGTACATATTATTGTACATAAATTGTACATATTATTTATCAAAAAAGAAAAACAGAACTTTTTTGCTCCAATGGTTTCGCTATAGCTTAAAATTGCAAACTTTTTTTTCTTAAAAAACGAAAAATCAAACTTTTTTGCTCCCATACTTTGCCCGCGGTTTTGCCATAGTTTAAAAATGCAAATAATTTTTGTCTAGAAGAATGAAAAATTTCAATTTTTTGCTCCCACACTTTCCCCATCTTTTGGCCATACTTCAAATTTGTAAATTTTATTTCTCTAAAAGAAAGAAGGAATCCAATTTTTTGATCCCATATTTCCCTATGTTTTGGCCTAACTTCAAAATTGCAAATTTTTTTTGTCTAGAAGAATGAAAAATTGCAATTATTTGATCCCATATTTTTCCCATGTTTTGGCCATACTTCAAATTTGTAAATTTTATTTCTCTAAAAGAAAGAAGGAATCCCATTTTTTGTTTCCATATTTTCCCCATGTTTTGGCCGTACTTCAAAATTGTAAATTTTTTTCTAAAAGAAACAAGAAATCCTATTTTTTGCTTCCATATTTTCCCCATGTCTTGGCTATACTTAAAATTTGAAAATTTTTTTTCTCTAAAAGAAAGATAAATTACAATTTCTTGATCCCATATTTCCCCATGTTTTGGCCGTACTTCAAAATTGTAAATTTTTTTCTAAAATAAAGAAGGAATCCCATTTTTTGCTTCCATATTTTCCCCATATCTTGGCTATACTTAAAATTTGTAAATTTTGTTTCTCTAAAAGAAAGATAAATTACAATTTCTTGATCCCATATTTCCCTATGTTTTGGCCAAACTTCAAAATTTTTAATTTTTTTTGTCTAGAAGAATGAAAAATTGCAATTTTTTGCTCCAACACTTTCCCCGTTTTTTGGACATACTTCAAATTACTAAATTTTATTTCTCCAAAAGAAAGAAGGAATCCCATTTTTTGCTTCCATATTTCCCTATGTTTTAGCCATACTTCAAAATTGCAAATTTTTTTTTTGTCTAGAAGAATTAAAAATTGCAATTATTTAATCACAGATTTTTCCCATGTCTTGGCAATACTTCAAAATTATAATTTTTCTCTCTAAAAGAAAGAAAAATTTTAATTTTTTGCTCGCATATTTTCTCCATGTTTTGGCCGTACTTCCAAAATTGTAAATTTTTTCCTAAATGAAAAAAGGAATCCCATTTTTTGCTTCCATATTTTCCCCATATCTTGGCTATACTTAAAATTTGTAAATTTTGTTTCTCTAAAAGAAAGATAAATTACAATTTCTTGATCCCATATTTCCCTATGTTTTGGCCAAACTTCAAAATTTTTAATTTTTTTTTGTCTAGAAGAATGAAAAATTGCAATTTTTTGATTCCAGATTTTCCCTATGCAGGGCTCGAAGCAGTGAAAGTATTTGAAAATACGGACTTTATGGACTAAAAATTAAAAATTACGGACCATTTATGGACCAACTGACAAAAATAGAATCAGGTCGAGTCAAATATAAGAAAACATTTTACTTAAAACAAGAAATTTAATTTTTCATAAATATTAATTATTAATAAAAATAATTTTTAATAATTAAAATCATTATCAATTCAATTATTATTTTTTAGAATTCTTATCTAAAATTCTTTTTTATATCGATAATTTTAAATAATTTTCGAAAAAGTTCTTTGGCAATTTTCAAATTCATTTCTTTAGAATATTTAATTTTAGGAAATATCAATTTTTAGTTAAATTCTTTTATTAAATAAATATTAAAAAATAGAAACTGAAAATAGTATTAAAAAACTGAATTAAACTTTTTCAAAAAAATTTATCACAAAATTTAATTATTTCTTAAAATTCACGCTATATTGCTTTTAATATTCAATGACTTTCTAGAATTTTAACTGAAATTCATTTTTATGAAATGAAATTTAATTTTTATTAGAATATTCTACTAGAATTCAATTATTTAAATAAAAATAAAACGCGATTAAATAATTTATTAAAGAATTAAACGTTAAAATTCAATTCCCATGAAAAATTGTTATCAACAAATTTTCAAATACTTAAATTTTATTAACGAATTTTAATAACCTTTTTAAAAATAATTACATTTTTAGAGAAATTCAATTAAAAATGATTGAAGTTCAGCATTGAATTTTATTATTTACGAAAATAATTGAATTCTTGCGAAGAATTTTATTAAAATTTTCAAAAATAATTAAATTCTTGTAGAAAATTAACAGGAATTCAATTATTTTCAAAAATTTTAATAAAATTCTTGGCATAAATTAAAAATAACAAAATTCTTAAAAGATCTTTAATTACTTTCAGAAATTTGAATAAAATTTTTCGCAAGAATTAAAATATTTTTGTAAAATATTAAAAATTTTTGCAGGAAATCAATTATTTTCAATAGTCTTAATAAAATTTTTCGCAAGAATTCAATTATTTTAAAAAATATTAATTTTAGCAGAAACTCAAACATTTTCAAAAGTTTTGATAAAGCTTTTTTTGGTAGAAATTCAATTATTTTTAGGATAATTTAAAAAAAAATTTCCAAATTCAATTATTTTTTTATAATCTAAAATTTTAACTGAAATCTATTTTTAAATCAATGTTTATGAGAAAATTCTAACAGAATTCAATTATTTAAATACAAAAAAAATAATTTATTGAATAATTGAATGTTTCTTGAAATTCAATTCCTATTAAAAATCTTATCAACAAATTTTTAAACAATTAAATTCTTTGGACGAATTTTAATAAAATGTTTAAGAATTTTTTCGAGGTATTTAATTAAAATTCTATTAAAAATAAATGAATTCCTAAAAATAATGTTTATATTTACAAAAATAATAAAATCCCAGTTAAATTATATGAATTATGAAAATAGTTGAATGATTGCGAAGAAATTTGTAAAAAAATTTGTTATTAATGAAATTCTTGCGAAATTTTTATTATTTTTTGGAAATAATTAAAAGTTTTTGTAGAATTTTATTAAATTTTTGTTTAAATAATTAAATTCTTTTGGTAAATTTTATAAAAGTAGTGGATATTGAACAATATTTCATTTTTGCAAAGAATATTATGACTTTTAAAAATAATTCAAATTTTGCAATGGATTTTATTAAAATTTTTGTAAATAATTGAATTTTGTTGAAGAATTTTGCTATTTATTTATACATATAATTGAAATGTTGACACTGTTTTTTAGTTTTTTTGAAAATATATGAATTTCGGAGAAGAATTTTAAAGTTTCTAAAGATAATTGAAATTTTGATGAGAATTTTAAAAAAATGTTGAACATAATTGAATTTTTGCGAAGAATCTTATTACTTTTAAAAATAATTGAATTTCTTCAATGATTTGTAATTTCTCTAAAATTCTCCAAATGATATAGAACAATTTACGAACTTTTCATCCTTTTTGAATGAAATTACGGACTTTACGGACCTTTTTTCAAAACAACGGACTTTTACGGACTTGAAGCAAAGTTACGGACTTTTTCAGGATTTACGGACCTACTTCGAGCCCTGCCTATGTTTTTGCCATACTTCAAATTTGTAAAAATTTTTTCTCTAAAAGAAAGATAAATTATGATTTTTAGCTTCTATATTTTCCCCATGTTTTGGTCATACTTAAAAACTGTAGTTTTTTTCTGAAAGTAAGAAATATTTCAATTTTTAGCTTCTATATTTTCCACATGTTTTGGCGATACTTCAAAATTTTCAAATTTTTTTATCAACTGTGGCAAAAATCTGTGCCCATGTTTTGGCAGATTTTGTCATCTTTTGCCCATAGTTCATTTTCCACGCGGGATACTGCAGATTTTCCTCTTTGAATATGTTTAACAACAAAAGATATTTTATTTCATTAAATATTTTACTTGCAAAAATTGTTCTTTAAAGTATTTATAGGTTGATAAAAGATACGTTAGATTTAATTCGATTAAAATTTCTTTTAGATCTTCTTTCTGAAAAACATGAAATCTCCAAGGAAGAGGTGTTATCTCATGCAAGAAAAAGTCGAGGACCGCAATGAAATAATAATAATAATATTAATTATTAGATAATAAAGTAATATTTTAAGTTATATTATATTGGAAAAAATTAAAGTTTATGAAAGGTATTAAATATTAATATTTAATATTTTATGAAAATTATTAAACATTTACACAAATAAAATTTATATTTAAAAAATTAACAATTTTTTTTTATTTAAACCCAGAATAATTATTATTTTCGAAAATTTATATTAAAAAGGCCGAGGTCAGGACCCTACTAGGGATAATCCTATCTGGCCCTGATCAAGTTAGGCGTTTCGTCCCAGGTGTGGCCCTGACTAATTGCCTGATCAGGGCCATATTCTCCCCAATTAGGATCTGATCGGTGCCTTATCAAAATTTCTGTATGATATTCTCATCAGTTATTGAATTTAATAATCTTAATTCCTGTAGAAAAATAATGATTAAATATTTATTTAAAAACAGGTTTTTAATATTCTTCAGGGTCAGGGAAAAAGTGAAAATTTGGTTGAACAATAATTTAAATAAGAAATATATCTCTCAAATTATTATCAATAAGTACTATTTATTTCAAACAGTTGAGAAGGATGTTTTAAGGATTTTTGAATCAATTTGTAGAAGTAGATAAAATTCTTTATTTTTAAAATTAAATCTTTAATCTGAAAGTAGCTGAAAGTGAGGCTAAAACTTAATTTCTTAAAATAGTGGTCCTAAGTCGGCACCCTTTTCTTTGCTTGAATATAAGGAAAAAGACCATAATGTTTACGTTTAAGCTGAATTAAAACATATTTAAAATATTTAGGAGAATAAATTACGCACTATTTGGCTATTTTTGTTTACGAATTAAAGCATTGGTTTATTACTATAAGAGAGACCGGGCCGTAATGAACTTGAATTTATTTAAAAGTGGTAAATCATTCTAATTTCGGTTTTTGATCACAACAATGTACTTGGTACACCGTAAGTTTGTGACAAGTTTAATTGTTATTTATTATTGTTAAAAATATGGTAGAAAAAAAGTGATTTGGACGCTTGAAAGTAAATTTTTGATTTTTTGTTATATCTTTTTCAAAATTACTTGTAAAAAATTTTTTTTATATCAAGTTTTGAACTTTAGACATTTGTTCTTAAAAACGATTGACAAGTTTTGTTTAATACTTACGGTATTGATAAAAAATAACAAAATTTTCAACAAACATTTCCGGGGCGTAATGGATCACTTTGCTTATTCTATTAAGAAAAACGTATTATATTATATGACATAAGACCACTTTTCCCTATTAATTTTTTTTGTTGAAATAATTAAATTCTTTTGGAAAATCTTATGAAAATAGTAGATATTAAAAATGAATTGAGGAAAAATTTAAAAAAATAAATGAATTACGAAATAGAATTTAATAATTTGTAAAGATAATTAAAATTTTGATGAGAATTAAAAAAAATTTTGAACATACTTGAATTTCTGAGAAGAATTGAAGAATTTTTATTACTTTTGAAAATATGTAATTGAATTTCTGCAATTATTTGTAATTTCTCTAAAATTATCCAAATAATTAGTAACTGAATTTTTGCTTTTGAATTAGTGAATGTTACTAATAAATAGTAATTACTATTTATTAGTAAATTTCACTATTTAAATAGTAATTACTATTTATTAGTAAATTTCACTATTTAAATAGTAATTACTATTTATTAGTAAATTTCACTATTTAAATAGTAATTACTATTTATTAGTAAATTTCACTATTTCAAAAGCAAAAAGTCAGTCACTAATTCAAATTAGTTAAAAAAATGTATTAATTCAAATTTAGAGAGTACGGTCCTTTTTTTAAAGAAAACGGACTTTTAAGGACTTTAAGAAAAAATACGGACTTCTAAGGGATTTAAAGACCTTATTGGAGCCCTGTAAAAGTTATTTTATTTGAAAATAATTAAATTGTTGCAACTAATTTTATTGTTTTATTTTATAATTCAATGTTTCTTAAAATTAAATTCTGTCGTTAAATTGCAATAAAATTTTTAAGAATAATTGTATTTTTTCAAGAATTTATTTAAAATTGTATTTAAAATATTTAAAATTCTGGGATGAAAATAATTGAATTTCTAATTGAAATTTTATTATTTATAAAAATAATTAAATGTTTTTGTTAGAATTCTAGTATGAAAAATTGTTTTCAATAATGTAATTAATTAATAAATTTTATGAAAATAGTAAATATTGAAAATTGTTGACCTGATGTATTTAAACTTTAGAAAATAATTGAAATGTAGTAAAGAATATCATTTGAATTTGTGAAAATAATTGAATTTCTGTAGAAAATTATTGCTATATTTATGAAGATAATTGAATTCTTGATAAGATATTTGTTAAAATTTAACGAATTCTAATAACATTTTCAAGGATAATTACATTTTTTGAGTTGTGTTAAAAATAATTGAAATTTTGCGATAAAATTTATTACTTATGAAGATAATGGCATTTTTTCTTAAGAAATTTATTTTAAAAAATTTAAATAATTGAATAGCTGTGAAATTGCTTATAATTTATGAAAATATTTAAATGTTTGCAAAGCATTTTAACAAAAAATTTTTAGATAATTAAAATCATTTAAAATACTTTTTAAAATAATTGAAATTTTGCAAGAATTGTATTAAAATTCTTAAAAATAGTTTGCATTTGATAAATAAATGAGAGAAGATGAAAACATCTTTCATATCTTTCTGCAAGCAAATAATTATAATTTATTATTATTATTAAGAATAGCAAAATACTAACATTTTAATAATAGGAAAAAATGACAGAAAATAAAAGTGAATGAGAGAAAATGAGAGTGAGTAAGATAAAGTAGGAAAGAAAGAGAGGAAGTAAGAGAAAATTAGAGTAAATGAGACAAAATAACAAAGATAAGAAATGAATGAGAGAGATTAAAAGAAAGTAAGACATATTAAGGGCGAACGAGAGAGAATTGTTAACAATAATAAAGATTGAGAAATATTAAGAGAGAATGTGGGAAAATGAGAGAGATTAAGAAGAAATAAGGGTGAACGAGAGATAGTAAAAGAAAGTAAGATAGATTAAAGAATGAGAAAAAATAAGAGTGAATGAGATAAAGTAAAAGAGAATGAGTGAAAATAAGATTGAATGGGAGAGAATAAGGTTAAATGAGATATCTTAATAGCGAATAATGAATTAAGAAAGAGAGAATGAGATAAGAGTAATATATCATAACATTTCATTTTAATAACATTTGGTTTCTTACTTTGTTTTTTTATCCTTTTTTGACGGCGGATTTGGATATTCAAGTGCCGCATTTCGTCCACGGGCAGCGTTGGAGGAGCTCCCTCCCGCATTTATTGAGTCTTCCTGCAACCTTGAAATCATTGCCATATGTTGCATTGCGAGAAATTGCTCGTTAATGGCAGCTCCTTGGTATGGAGGGAAACTTCCCATATAAGACTGTGAAGAATAGACCTGCTGTGGAATTAATGCATTTGGAGGAAGAGGAGAAAGTCCGGCGTTATATGGAATTCCACTATAGTTCATAACATTTGGCAGGTACATCTGCGGATTGTGCTGGAATCTCATACCAAAATTCATTGCAGATTGCGGATGCACGTAGAATTCAACGTTTTGAACAGGCAGTTGTCGTGGACATCCAAAATTATGATGATATCCTTCATCAACCCATTCTTCCTCCTCTTCCTCTAATTCCACGATTTGCCTGCGATTTCTTGGTTGTTGCAAAGGCAATCCGTTCCTTAAAGCGGGTGGTCGTGGTCCCAGTGGGACTGCTTGCCCTGCTGCGGCTTGAACAGCAGCACTATCAACGACAGGTGGTGCTGCTCTTTGAACTGCGACTGCTGGTGGTCCCAGTGGGACTGGTTGCCCTGCTGCGGCTTGAACAGCAGCACCATCAACGACAGGTGGTACTGCTCTTTGAACTGCGACTGCTGGTGGTCCTAGTGGGATTGCTTGCCCTGCTCCAGTTTGAACTGTAGCACCATCAACGACAGGTGGTGCTGCTCTTTGAGCTGTCGCTGCCCCGGAGCTTCTAGTTCTAATTGATTTTGGTGGTATTGTACAAGCTGTAAAGAAATGAAAAATTATTATTTTATAAAAAAATCATAACATTTACTTAGAGGTGTGCAAATTTCCAAACGATAGAAAATTCGATTCGAACTTGCTAATTCTAAATTAAAGGTTCTAATTTCAAATTGCTTAACTCGACTCGGTCTACTTTCGATTCAAATTGGCAAGTTCGAATCGAATTTTCTCTCGATACGAATCGGCCAAATTCCAAGTTTCGACTTTCCAATTGCTATGTAATGTACTATGATGTGTATGCAGTATGTTGTGTTTCGAATTGACCGATTTTAATCAAAAATCAAGTCGAGCAATTTGTAACTTCGAATTTTGAATTGGCCGATTCGAATCGAATTATACTAGATTCAAATATTCTGTTGTCGAGTCGATTAATGTTCGGTTCGACTCTATAAAATGAACACCTCTAATTATACTCTAACTTATTCAAAATTATTTTCATCATTTAAATTCAAATATTACTATTTTCTAGAATTTGTGTTTAAATTTTATTTACTTTTCAAAACAATAAAAGATTTCGAGTTATAAATTTTGATATTTCTCAGAATATTTGAATTTTGAAAAAGAAATTTACTAGAATTGCTCAAAATAATTAATTTCATGAAAATAATTTTGTTGTTTAGAGGAAGATAATTAAATTCGTTTGTAGAATTTTTTTAAAATGTTTGAAACTAATTCATTTTCTACAACAAATTAAAAGTTATTTATTAGAATATTTGAATTATTATTATATTATTTTTATTCTATTGAGTAATTGAATGTTTCTTAAAATTGTATTCTTTCTTTAAGTTTTAATAATATTTTTTTCTTCAAAAATTATTTTTATCATTAAGATTATTTATTTCTATAATTGTCAACTATAATTCTTGATTAAGTTATTTCATTTATTTGGAAATTCTTCAATTAAATATATTAGAAATTATAAACTTCAAAAAAATTTTTAAAATTCCATTTAACTTATTGAAAAAAATTTATTCTATATAGTTCTTAATTAAAAATATAAAAAGTTCAAATTTTCAAAGATTTTAATTTGAAAGTTATTTTAAATCAATTTTTATTAGAAAACTGTAAGAGAAAGATTTGAAAATAATTGAATTTTTGTGAAAAATATTATTTATAAAAAGAATTGAAATTTTGACGATAATGTTTGTAAATTTTTAAACATAATTGTATGTTTTAGAAAAATTTTATTAAAATTATATTGAAAAAACTTTAATTGTGACGCAAAGAATTTCATTAAAGTTTTTAAAAATAATTTTATTCTGTAAAGAAAATTAATAAAAAATGTATTGAAAATAATACTAAAATTCTAATAAACAAATTGTATCACAGGTTATTAAAATAATTAAACTTTGGTAAATTTTAATAAAATTTTTGAGAACAATAACCTTTTTTGAGGAATTTTATTAAAATTGTTTGAAAATCATTGAAATTCAGTATTAAGTTTTATTATTTATGAAAATAATATTTCTAAATAATTTTTTTTGTTTCTAATGAAGTGCATTTTAACGAAGTGGCTATTTCGCCCGTCAACGGGCGAAATAAGAGAAATAGTTTATTTCGCCCGTCAGTGAAACTGTGTGGCAAAAAGACGGACAATATAAAAAAATAGTTTATTTCGCCCTTCAGTGAGAACAGATATATGATTTACTAATTACAAATATTTATCAATTTTTCTTTTGTTGGAGGGGGGTTGATTTTGGGTTCTATACCTTCCAGTACAAAATATAAAGTCTATTTGACTCCCGTTTTGTACAAAAAAGTTTCTAATTGGTACTAGAAGGTATAGAACCCAAAACTAACCCCCTCCAACGGGTCTTAAAAAATCTTTTTTATAGAGACTCCTGTAGAAAACCAAATCTTGTTCCTGGTTATTTTTTGTACAAAACCGGAGTCAATTTGCCTTTATATTTGGTACTGGAAGGTACCGAACATAAAATCAACCCCCCTCCAACAAAAGAAAAATTAATATATATTTGTAATTAATAAATCATATATCTATTCTCACTGAAGGGCAAAATAAACTATTTCTTTTATATTGTCCGTCTTTTTCCCATATATTTTCACTGACGGGCGAAATAAACTATTTCTCTTATTTCGCCCGTTTTTTTATTGCCATGCATTGTCTTTGACTGGCGAAATAAACTATTTTTCTTATTTCGCCCGTTGACGGGCGAAAAACCACTTCGTACATTTAAAATCAAAATAATACAAAATTTTTAATTAAAATCTTTTGAAGTTTATCTACGCATGAAATTGTAAACGCAATTATTTTAAAATTGATTTAATTTTAAAATATTAAAGTGAAATTAAATTTAAAGAATAAACACTATAATTTTGAAAAACAACAATTTGTCAGGATTCAGAACAAAATTCCCAGACTATTAAAGTTTTTTCTCTAAGAATTCCTAAAAACTTTTGAAATTGATTGATATTTAGCAAAGAATTTTATTTTTAAACTGTTGAAGATAATTTAATTTTGGGTAAAAATTATGCTATTTATAATGATTATTTAATTTTTTAAAAGAATTTTAGTAGTTTTAAAAATAATTGAATTTTAGTGATGACTATTGCTTACCGTTACCACGTTTTTTATTTACAGCACCTCCCTTTATTTTTTCCCCATTTCTTCACCTAATATACATAAATATTTTATTAAAAATTTTTAAAAATCATTTTTACAACTATATTAACAATGATAACATAAAAAATAATTAATTTTAACATCGATGTAAATCAGTTACAATCTTACCTTTTTTATTCCCGTTTGCAACAAATGGTTTCATCACTGTTTTACAAAAACTATTAGATTAGATAGACTTTTTTAACTTAATAAAGGAGCTACCACATCATGCACAAGTAAAAACATTTACCGGTATGTAAAGTCCAACGCACAATAGGTCTACGAAAGTCGTTTATAAACGAGACGTTGCGTTTTGTAACTAGACCATTGCCTAGTTACAAAAAAGTAACGCAAAACGGCGCCATGAGACTGCACTCTAAAGGTGCGGTTACACCTTTGCGGGTTGCTATGTCTATCTCCCTTACTCTAGTTGTGACTGCTTGCACACGCAGGTAGTCGCTAAAGGTGTGAATGCGCCATAATCGCAACTAGATTTGTTAGAACCAATCAAATTTAACCGTTACTGGTGATTGCAAATAATCCGTGTGCGTGTGGACAAAACAGCTCAAGTGAAACATCGAACAATAACAAAAACAACGAGAAGTGGAACTTTTTGAATGTTCAACGAGTATTTTGTGAAAATTAGTCATCGGAGAAATTCTTCATATTTAAAAACTTTACTCTGGAGTTGTAATCATACAACATATTTTCATGCGTGTAAAACGTGTTGGGACAGGATCTTATTACTAAGTTATATTTACTGCATATATAATGTGAATGAAAGTGGAAATAAAAACATCAAAGGTAAGAAATAGAATAATTGTTTATCAAAGGCTTCATTGAAAAAATAAAATTTGTTTATATAAAAATCAATAAAATGTCACCATAGTATACACTTTACCTAAAAATTAATATTATAAATTTTAAATAAAGTCAAAAGTTAAGTTCATTCAGAAAGTGCAACAAGTGAAAATTAATCTAAAATATGAAAATTTTAAAATATAAGAATATCTTCAGTAGATATTCTTTTTTTACATATCAATTCAGAATCTAGTAATATTAAAAATTATCCTGAAAAACATGTCTACAGATTTGTCAAAAAAATATTTATAATTCCTTTTAAATAATACTATTTCTTTCTATCTATGTGCATATGTCAATATGTTAAAGTCAAAATTACTTTTCTACTGTATCTATACATATAAGAAATATTTTAAAGAGATTTATATTATATATTTAAAATAAAATATTTTTGTAGATTGTACTCTTTTAATTAAAAATATTGCAGTGTTGAATGACTATGAAACAGGTTTATTAGCGCGTGTGAAATTTACAATACTTTTTAAATTATCATTTAAATAGATAAAATATGATGGAAAGTTATTCTTTGACATAAATGTATTATAATTGATAATGACATAGTTAATCAACAACTTAACTTATAAATAATAAAATTCTTTTCCAAAATTCAATTATTTAAAAAAAATTTAATAAAATACCTGTCACAATTTCAATTATCTTTATAAATTATAAAATATTTTGCAAAATTTCAAAAATTTTTTTGAAATTCTCAAAATTTAAATTATCTTCATAAAAAATAAAATTCATCTTGAAAATTTAATTATTTTCAAAAGTCCTGATAAAGTTCTTTGCAAAATTTAATTATTTAAAAAAACTTAAAAAATTAACGCAAAAATCCAATTATTTAAATTTTTTTTAAAATTCTCCCCACAATAAATAAAAATTCTCTTCAAAATTCAATTACTTTAAAAACATTTAAAAAACTGTTCAAAATTTCAATTAATTAAATTCAATTTAATAAAATTTTAGTCAAAATTTTAATTATCTTTATAAATAAAAAAATTCATCCTAGAAAATCAATTATTTTCAAATTCTTTTTCTTTTTTATAAAATCTTATAATATAAAGTAATGATTTTATCACTCGGTCATTTTTAATTATTATATAACATGAAGGAATAGTTTGAATTTGAATCTTTTGAAAAATTTTGATTCTTATGGAAAAATAATAATTAAATATTTATTTAAAAAACAAGTTATTTTTTTGAAAAATTTCAAAGAAATCTGTAAATAAACTTAACAGAACATTTTTTTGACTAAAACTTTTTCCTTTAACTTTAATTTTCTGAAAATTAAAAAAATTTCAGTCGCATTTTACTAAAAAAAATCTCAATAAAGTCGATTAGTCGCATCTTTTCACAAAAAAGTAGAAAAAAGTCGCACAATCCGAGCCCTGACGAAATTGCTTTATTGCTGTCTTACCAATTTTGTATATAATTTACCTTACTCTCTTAATTTAAATCAGTAAAAAATCATGGTTTCAACTGACAATCAGCGACTAAAATTTTTGCTTCTGAATCAGTTAAAAGTAACTAATTTTTAATGAAAAAACATTTGATTTTTCTGAAATATAACTTATTTTTAACTAATTGTCAGTAAAAAAAAATTCCAATTTATAGTAGATTATGTAGCTTCTTATTAATTCCTGCAATAATACAATTTAACCAACTTTAGATAAATACCAGGGATATATATATGGTGTCATATATTGTTTATTTCACTATAAAAGTTTCCTCAGTAACGAAATAGACCATATGTAAGTAGCCATCTTTGAAAAATACCGATTCAGATTTACAATAAAACTTTAAATAGAACAATTTTAAAATAAATTATTATTGTTAATAATCAACTATTTACGAAATTGCTTAAATTACAGTTTTGGAATTATAAAAAGTAGCTTGAAAATTTACCACACAAAAAATTCAAATTAATTCTTGTAGAAATTATGTCAGTTTGAATTTAACAATGTTGTAACTTAAAATTGCAATTAGATTGGGGTAACAATTTGGTACACATGTAAAATTTGGATATTAGATTTATTTACTTTAGATATTAAATTTAATCGCCTGAAATTTTAAATTTTGATTATCAAAATGGTCCGTAAATTTTCTTCAAGTCCGTAAAAGTCTTTTTTAAAAAAAAAGGTAGAAATATTAAAATTCTTTTACGACATTCAATTATTTAAAAAAATTTTAATACAATTTTTGGAAAAATTTCAATTATTTTCAAAAAATTTCCTTAAGAAAATTATTTTCAATATTTATTATTGTGACGATGTGAATTTTCACGCGAGTCATAAATGTTGAAAATTCTACATCGTCGCGCCATCCGTCGGAAAGGCCCCGAGTTGACAGGCCCACATTTTCATTGTAATTGCGGAAAAGCTAGTACCGCCAGCTGACCCACTATTCGAGGGAAAGTAGGTCGCGCGGCTAGCCTAACGAGGAAAAGTGGTAGATGGCGGGGCCAGTACCACTTTTGAAGAACGAGACGAGGAAGAAGACGAGCCACGAGGAAAATTCAAGAGACGCTACAGGTGGCTAATGCTTTCGCCGCCATAACCAAATTTTTGTCTTGCCGCGCCGGTACATCACCTCGCCGCCAGTGAAAATTTTCGTGTAGTCTCGAGTTTCGTAGAAGTGTAATTTTGAGTGAATTGTTGGAGTGGAGCGTGAAGCTCAATTTTCTTGTGTAATAAAGAGAATTTATATTGAGTCGAAGGATAGTAGTGTTGTTTTGTTCCTGAACTCCCCCGTGTTAGCCGTTTGGAAATATATCGCCAGTCGAGAGCCGAGACAGGGAAGTTCCCAGGAAGAGAACTCGAGAGCCTAGCGTCGTGGGTAAGTCGTTTGCCAATTTGTTGCCAGTCGTGTCTCGCCGTTGGCTTTTCTGCTGCCAACTTGTTTGGGCGGAATTCCCTCTGAGTGAGAGAGAAACTCAGAGGTGTTGATTTGTTAAGAGTGAGTCGAGCCCGAGTAAGAGTAAAGTTTATTAATTACCTTAAAATTAATTGGCGCCTGACGGCGAAATTTATTTATTTAAATTTCTTAATTATTGTTTGTTGAATGCGTCAGATTTTGCTTGACGTAAGCAGAAATTTTGAGCCATTTCATAAATTGTTTAAAATCATACGTCACATTATTTAATAAAATTTTTATACAACTCTACACAAGCTTTTTAATTTTATCATAAAATAATCATAATTTTACAAGAATAAAATTATTTATTTTACATGAATTTAATTAGAAATTTTAAAGAAATTAAACTTTTCAAAAAATTTAATAATTTAACTTTTTCTAAAATGAGTTAAAATTTTTTAATATATCTATTTAATTATTTCTTAAAAGGAATGGATTTATTAAAGAATTTTATTTTAAAATATTTTTAAAAAATTGAATTTTATAGAATTTACAAAATATTGGAAAAATTCAATTATTTTTAAAAGTAATAAAATTCTTCACAGAAATTCAATTATTTAAAATTTTTTAAAAATTATATCTATTTTTATTAAATAATAAAATTATTATTCCTTAAAATAAATAAAATTTAATTGTTTTTATAAATGTTTATAAAATTGTTGAGAAAATTTTAATTATTTTTAAAATTTTCCCTGAATTCAAAAATGATTTTCAATATCTGCTGCTTTTTATTGTAATAAAATTTTCCAAAAGAATTCAATTATTTAAACAAAATCTTAATAAAATTGTACAAGTATATTTGATTATTTTCTTAAAATAATTAAAGTTTTACATGAATTCAATTGAGGGGCTGGATGCTATAATGTGTTACGCGCCATGTTAAGTGAATGGCGCGTAACACATTATAGCATCCAGCCCCTAAATTATTTACAAATTTTTTATAAATTTCTTTGCAATTATTCAATTATTTTTATAAATAATAAAACTCATTGCAGAATTACAATTATTTTAAATACCCTGTAATACATATATTATACAACTTTTTTTGGCACCGAAGCTACTATTTCCTACTTTTTTGTCAATGAGGCTACTTTTTTCTACTTTTTTGAAACTAATAATGGAGTGCGAAGCCTAATTATTGTAAAATTTGTATTACTTAGATTTTTCGGATGACGATTGGTAGCACGAAGGTTAATAAATTTAATTTTCTCATTTTATAAGCATAATAATTATTATTATATACAATATATTACAAACTTATTATGAAAGTGTGCTAAAGCAATAATTGTTTTTTTCAGGTACGTATTTTGGAGAATTTGGAGAATTTACAATGAATTTTACTTTAAAACATCAACTAAAATGCAGAATTTCTAAATGTTAAAAAATTAGTCAAATAGTATGAGATATATTTTATGGTAACTGTCTTTATGCTAAAATTATTTTAAAAACTATTTCATAATGGATGAATTAAATATTTTAAGAAAGTGTCAATAACCCATTTCGAAATAAACGCTAAATTAATTCAGGCAAAAGACAATCCAATCAAAACTTATAATTTATCACCAGGTTTCTGTTCAATAACTTGGATATGAAAGTAATTTTCCTAACATATAATTAATACCTATATGTTAAATAATACTTTTACTTTGTTCACATAAAAAACCTTTTCATCGTTGTTCGTCTAAACTAACCTCTTTCCAGTTAATTTTTAAAAATAAATAAATAAATAGTTAACCGCAGTATATGTTTGAATTTACAATTTTTAATTAAAATTCAGTATATAAAATAAATTGCTCATAACAAAGATTATTCAAACAGTACAGTACTATTTTATTTTCTGAATGCAACTGAATAGTGATTAGTTTACATGATAAACGTAAAAGATTTCTCCAACGTTTGTTCTGAAAGGTGTACTTTCCATATTAAAAAAGTGTGTCGAAAGCAGAAGTTTTCTCTACTACTTTGGCGGGAGTGATGAATGTAAAATTAGTCATGGTAAAAGTAAATTTAGCGTGGCGAAAATAAATTATAACGTCACTTTTTTCTTTATCTTTGCTCGAGAAATATTTTGTGTCTAACTCGTTCTCCATTCAGAGAATTTGTTTGTTATTTTATATTAGACTCAATCACATATTAAATTAAAATTATTCAAAACTAACAAAAAAACCTTTGCTCACAAAGCTTTGGAGAAAATGTGTGGAACTCGTTGTAAAAATTGATTTTGCTAGTGGGTCAGAATTCGTGAAATTTTCACAGAAAACAAAAAGTATTTTTTTAATTCAAAATGATGAAAAAATACTTCGATGGAACGTGTCCACCAAAGAACATAAAAAAAGTATTATTTTTTATAAAAGTTATTGAAAATTAATTTTTTTCAACTTTTTTAACAAAATGTTATTTCTCCTAAATGAATGAACCGATTTAAGTAAACCAAGCGGGAATATAAAGGGAATAAAAAATACTTTCGTTTAGGATTAGAAAATTTTAGAATAGTTTATATTTTAATAATTATTTAATAAATTTTTTATAAACAATTTTTTTTAATATTCTGTGCCTTTTAAAAATTTTAAAAAAATATCTATATACACTTAAAACTATAAGAAATCAAAATCCGTTGAGAAAATTTTGGAGCGACAATCATTTTGAAAGTTATAATGGAAATTATATTAGCGCGATGCAGTGCATTAACACTGAACTTAGTTTTTGATCATTTTCATGGTTATATAACTGAATAAAAATGTTAATTCGACAGTGTTTTGTTTATTTCATAGTTAAAAATAATGTTTTAATTCTGAAAAACATCAAAATCACATCTCCGTTCGATATAATTCCCATTATAACTTTTAAAATAATTGTCGCTCCTAAATTTTCTCAACGGATTTTGATTTTTTATAGTTTTAAGTGTATGTAGATATTTTTTTTTATTTTTAAAAGGCGCAGAACATTAAAAAAAATTAATTGTTTATAAAAAATTTTGTTAAATAATTATTGAAATATAAACTTTTTTAAAATTTTCTAATTCTAAACGAAAGTATTTTTTATTCCCTTTATATTCCCGCTTGGTTCACTTAAATCGGTACATTCATTTAGGAGAAATAATATTTTGTTTAAAAAGTTGCAAAAAAATTGATTTTGCAATAACTTTTATAAAAAAAATATTTTTTTCTGTTCTTTGGTGGACACATTCCTAAGACCAAATATAAATGTTTTTTCATCATTTTGAATTTAAAAAAATATTTTTTGTTTTATTTGAAAATTTCACGAATTCTGACCCTAGTGTGTTTGCTGCTCTCGCAAAATTACTCATTTTCATCACTAGTTGGACAATGTACTTAAAATCATACATTTTGATCACTTTTTTATAATTTAGCAATAAAATGTAAAATTAACATATTTCACTATTTTTAGGTAAATATATTAAATCCCATCCTTTCCTACTCTACCTACTTATTTGTATTTTTATATGAAAAGTGCCCTAATTTAGTTTTTGTAGAAATGATTTTTTATTTGGTAGATTTTGTTAAAACAACGACAATGCATAAAATTACATGCCCGAGTTGAAAGGAAAACTCTACAGTATAACTGCAAATAAAGAAAAGGCTATAAGTTCACTTTGAAAATCACAAAAATTCAATTCATACAATTGGATACGTATGAATTGAATGACGTGAACGAGTTCGCTGAATATTTTTCTTCTTTTGAAGATTGGTCGACTCATACAATTTGCATGCGTATACTTAAAATGAAAACTTTGTAGTATGACTCAAGAAAATATTAAAGACCATAAAGTTTGTCTCTAAATTATAAAGAAATTAAATTCATATAATTGCATGAGTATCATATGGATTGAAAGATGTAAGTTTGCTTAAAAATATTTTACTGTTATAAATACAACTCATAAAATTGCATGTGTTTGAGTTGAAATCAAAATTTCGTATATGGATTCGAAAAAAAATTATTTTACTTTGTAAATCACAAGGAAATTCAATGTATTCAATTGCATGTGCATGAATTGAATATTGTGATCAAGTTTGCTGAAAAATATTTTTCCTCTAACATAGCAGTTTTAAACTGAATCAATTCTATGTCTATGCGTTGAAATAAAAACTCAAATAGGGTAAAATTCAAATATAAGGAGAGGGCTATAAATTTTGTCTGTAAATCACACAGAAATTAAATTCATACAATTGCATGCGTAGCGTATGAATTGAATGATGTGAGTGATTTTGCTTCAAAACATTTTTCTGTTATAAATTCAACTCATAAAAATGCATGCGTTTGAGTTGAAATTAACACTGTAAAATGAAAGGTACTAAATCGGAATTTAGTTCTATTTTAACACTAAAATCAGTTCTAATTTAGAACCTTTTTTACAGCGAAAATTCCATATATGGACAAGAAAAAAAATATAAATGTCTATAGATCACAAAGAAATTCAATGCATACAATTGCATGTGTATGAAATGAATATTGTGATCAAGTTTACTGAAAAATGTTTTTCTTCTAATGGAGCAGTTTTAATCTTAATTCAATGCGTATGCGTTGAAATAAAAACTCATATAGGGTAAAATTTGAAGATAAAGAGAGGGCTATGAATTTTGTCTGTAAATCACAAAGAAATTCTATTTATACAATTTTGTGTTTTACAAAGTATTCGACTTATATAATTGCATGCGTTTGAAAAATATAAAGTCTATAATTTTGAATGTACTTAATTGATACACAAATAATTCACATAATTAAATTCGTATAAGTCTCTCCACAATTTGTAGTATATTTTATAATATTTTTATATTACTGTATATTTATATTATTATATATCTCAAGAGATATAATATATAATTGGACAGAAATATTCTGATATTTCTAATTAGAATTTCCATGCTTTAGTAAAAATTGGTACAAAAATGTAAAATAATAATTTTACTGAATAAATGACAATTTTATTAATATTTCGTTAATGAAAAATTCATTAATGTTAAAAATTGTTAAAAATTTATATATTATTAAATAAAAATTTGATCAAATTCAAATTATTTTTAAATAATTATTACTATAAATAATAACTTGTTCAAATTTAAAGGATATTAATAAAAAGTTGTGCATATAAATTTCTTAGAATGCAAGTTTTGTTTTAGAACGAAATAATGCAGACGTGTAAATAAAAGTGTTTAAAATGCAGAAATTAAAAATTGTATTTATAAGCAAATATAATACACACATTATTCTCATAGTAAAGTGTAAAAGTACTTCTTTTGAAAAAATACTTAGAATATTAAACAGTACTTAAAATTATAATTGGACGATAATTAGTTACATCCTTCTTGTCTCCATCTTTGTGTACCGGGACAACAATTCCACGTTTCCATTCAAGCGGGAAAATAGCACAAGGAAGAGACCAATTGAATAAAATATAGAGTGGTTCAAGTAACGCGGCACAGCATGATCTCAAGAGGGAGGGTGAAATGCCATCAGGGCCAGTACCCTTATTAATATTTAACGCTTAAAGCTTTAACATTATTGTTTCCCTTGATATTTGATTTAAAGTAACAAAATTGTTAATATTTTTACTGAAATCAGAGGCTGAGACATTTACTGAAGGCTGTGTATAGACAGAATTAAAAAACGCTTTAAAACAATTCGCACTGTCAATTTTAGTGTTTACAGTGTTTGGTCCATATATTATTTCATTCGGAATTCTCGAGTTACCACTTAAATTGTTGACGAACTTCCAAAATTTCTCGGGATTGGAAGTAATAGCGCTCTCAACACCAGTTATGTAATTTTTATAACATAATTTTGATTTAAGTTTACATTCCGCTCGAAGTTGAGAGAAAACCAAGTAATCTTGCACAGAATTCGTACACTTATAATTTTGATGAGCAATTTTTTTGACAAAACTAGACGCCTAAGTTCATAAGTAAACCATAACGGATATTTAGATGGTACATGTGATTTAATTGGTACAAAGAAATTAAAAGCTTTATAAAGTTGCTCATAAAAAATAGAATAGATTTTCATAAAAAAAATAAATTGCCCGAAATTTTTCGGACGATTTCCACAAAAAATATAAATTTCCGGAAGATTTCCGTAAAAACAATATATTTCCGGAAATTTGCCGGAAGATTTCCGCAAAAAACTAAATTTCTGGAAATTTTCCGGAAGATTTCCGCAAAAAAACTAAATTTCTGGAAGATTTCCGTAATAAAAATAATTTTCCGGAAGATTTCCGAATAATTTCGACAAAAAGTTTAAAGTTCCGAAAGATTTCCCTAAAAAAATAAATTTCCGGAAGATTTCCGTACAAAAAAAATAAATTTCCGGAAGATTTCCATAAAAAAAATAAATTGCCGAAAAATTTTCCGAAAGATTTCCGGATGATTTCCACAAAAAATATAAATTTCGAAAGATTTCCGCAAAAAAAATAAATTTCCAGAAGATTTCCGTAAAAACAATATATTTCTGGAAATTTTCCGGAAGATTTTCGCAAAAAAAACTACATTTCTGGAAGATTTCTGTAAAAAAATAAATTTACCGAAGATTTCCGGATAATTTCCACAAAAAATATAAATTTCCGAAAGATTTACGTACAAAAAAAATAAATTTCCCGAAGATTTCCGGATAATTTCCACAAAAAATATAAATTTCCGGAAGATTTCCGTACAAAAAAAATAAATTTCCAGAAGATTTCCATAAAAAAATAAATTGCCGAAAAATTTTCCGGAAGATTTCCACAAAAAATATAAATTTCCAGAAGATTTCCGTAAAAACAATATATTTCCTGAAATTTGCCGGAAGATTTCCGCAAAAGTAACTTTAGATTCGCAATCAGCGACACCAAAAATCCCTTATAAGCATTTTTGTTATCCAGAATGTTCAAACCGTCATATTGTATTTTAAAAATCTGACTCTGAATTTGAATTTGGTGACCTAAAAACCCCTAAATAACAAGATTCAAGCAAATATAATGGTCGCTAAATTTTTTTTGTCGCCATATTGAATCCGCCATTTTGAATTTCGAAAATCAGAGTTCCGATTAGTGGTCAGCGACCCCAAAAACCCCCGAGTAGAACGTTTCATTAGAATTCAACGTTTTTTAAAAAATCGTCCGCCATATTGGATCGGCCATTATGAATTTTTTAATTTTGACCTAAGACTTGATTGATTTATAAACTAGGATGACATATACATAAAACAAATTATATTTGGCAGTAAATTTCGAAGTGATTATAGGTTCAGTTTATTTAAGCCCATTATTAGATTTTACTCATTTTAAAAATAGAATTGAAAGTGTTATTTACGACATCTCTCTAAAATATCCGCAAAGTGCAATTATTGTGGGAGGTGATCTAAATTGCAAAATAGGGAATCTGAATCAACTAGGTGAAAAAGTTTTCGCTGACCTTAACAATATAATCGGCACTAGAACAACTTTAGATGAAAGGGTAGATAAAAGAGGACGGGGCGCAGTGGAGCTTTTCGAGCGAAACGGATATTATGTCTTAAACGGAAGATCTAGGGGAGACGAACCGGCCCAATTTACGTATTCAGAAAAAGGTAATGCTTCTATTCTTGATCTAGTTTGGGTAAATTTAACCGCGGCAACTTTGATTAGGGACTTTAAAGTCTTACAAATACCATCTCGTTCATATCATTTTCCTGTTTCAATTGAATTCCACTCAAATAATTTTAATAACGATAATATTAATAAAGAACCTTATTTCAAATGGAATGAAGAAAAAACCGATTTATACAAAGAAATTATTAAATACCCACCTAACTTACACAATCTCAGAACAGTTGATGAAATTTGTGAAGACTTAATGCTAGTTATAAAAGAAGCGGCTTCGGAAACAGAAATGAAAATAACACCAAGTAACGCCCCTAAAATTCTCATGGTATAACGCTGGTTTGATTTTGAATGTGCAGGAAAAAAAGAGCCCTTAAAAACTGTTAAGAAAATGCAAGAGAAAAGGAAAACGTACCGTTAGAGTGGGGGAAAATTAATCTTAAAATGATTTATAAGAAGGGAAAAGCAGATAAACCAGAGATCCATAGACCTATAACCTATAACCATAACCAATAAAAATTACAAAGGGGGTCTTGCAAGAAGATGCACTTAGTCCTACGCTTTTCACACTGTTCATTGCGGATCTCAAGAAATTCCTTTGGTCAAACGGAGTAAGAGGGGTGTCATTAGATCACAAAATAGAAATCATTTTACTCGCGTTCGCGGTTGACATTGTGATGTGTGCCGACTCGGTTAATGAAATGAAAAAAATTATTAAACATCTCCGGGAGTACTGTAAAATAAATAAACTAGAAGTTAGCATTGAGACAACAAAAGTAGTAATTTTTAGGAAAAGAGGACACGCAGGAAGTATAAAAAAAATCCAATTTTCAAATTTGGAGAATCGGAAATAGAGGTGGTAAAAAATTACACGTACCTTGGGACTTTTTTTAGTAACTCAGCTGTGTTTTTAAATAATTTAAATTGGTATTTAACAAAAACATCCCTTGCCTCTGACTCTACGTTGTCTCTTATATATAAAGCTCAAATAGATTCCTGGCAGCATATCTCCTAACTGTTTAAAACCATGGTTACAAGCATAGCGTTTTACTCTATTCAAGTATGGGGATTAAGGTATTACAATGTAATAGAAAAAATTCAAACTACATTCTATAAAAAATTACTGCTTTTGCCTACATGTACACCGGGGTATGGAGTCAGAATTGAAACTAACTCGACCCATCTGTCAGTAAAAGTCGGTAATTTCAAAATATAATTTGGCCAGACAGGTGGGTGACATATTCGAAAAATTTGGAGAGAGGGAGGACTGGGACTCACTGACTTTTGAATCTTTGCAAATCAATAAAGAAAAATGTTTAAAAAATTACGAAACAATCCTCAAACAAGAAGATTTTCAAAGAGCGCAGTTCTCCTCCTCACTGATTACACTAGTTTACAAAGATTTTGACCTGCGGCATTTCAATATCATTTCATATGTAAAATTTGCTCCTGAATCCGAATATGAAGTCAGATAATAAGAAGGTAGAACAGATTTTAAGATATAGCTAAATTTCAATTTTTTAGTATCTACAAAAAGTGAATTCACTAACTTACAATTTTTTCTAAATGTAGTTGATCGATTTCAGATTTCTTTGAAGCAAATTAAAGGTTATTAAATTTTCCATAAAAAATATTTACAAGATTTTTAATTATTTTTATTGCAATTTATGCATTTGTTTGAAATTTTTCATTATACACAACAAAATTTTTGGAAACGATTGACTTTTTTGGTTAATTACGTAATAAAAAACGTGTTTACTTCAGGTTTTCCTTCACTGACGTCAATGTTCAATTTGTTAGAAAGAAAATAAGCCATCACAGATTAAAATTAAACTAAAAATGTAGAAGATATAAGCACCTAAAGGGTCTACGCACTTTAGACGCGCTAAAAAATGCTGCTTTTGTAAATTTTATTTAGCTTTAAATTGTAAATATTGACAAATAATGTGAGGTTTTACACATAAATAAATACACTCTTGAAGTGCAATAAATAACCTGCTTAAATTTTTAATATACATTTTAATTTAAAAATAATATTATATAATGTGAGCCGTTGATAAAATTTTTATCATGGAAGGTCAAAAATAGAAAATCTAAACGGGATTAGATTCACCATGTTCATAGGCATAGCGCAAATCCAGAGCTTTAAAAATGTTGGTTATTGACATAATACTGCATACTAGTAGTGGCGCGACATTGCAGTAATAATGTCGTAGTTCTATTTAGATATGCAAAAACCAATAAACAAGTAAACTAACTATTACCGTTCCTTCCATGAAAATTAATGAATTGAGTTATTGCAACCATTTCCACGTGAATTCAGGCACGCTAGTGTTGGAATTACAGGGCTAGTGAGGTACTGAACCATTTGTCAGCAATTGTACTAATACGGAATATTTTCATTAGGATTAATCTGATTACATCGACAGTCAGTGAAAAAAAACCCGAAGTAAACACGTTTTTTATGACGTAATTAACCAAAAAAGTCAATCGTTTCCAAAAATTTTGTTATGTATAAAGAAAAATTTCAAACAAATGCATAAATTGCTCCTAAATGGTCAGTCCAATTAAAAATCTAGTACATATTTTTTATGGAAAATTTAATAACCTTTAATTTGCTTCAAAGAAATCTGAAATCGATCAACTACATTAGAAGAAAATGTATGTTAGTGAATCCACTTTTTGTCGATACTAAAAAAATTTAAATTTAGCTATATCTCGAAAACTGTTCTACTTTCTTAATATCTGACTTCATATTCGGATTCGAGAGCAAATTTTACATAAGAATTGACAGTAAAATGCCGCAGGTCAGAAATTTTTTTAAATTTTGTAAACTAGTGTTATTTATCTCTATTTAAATTTGATTGAAGAAACTTAATAAATCTTAAGAACTAATGTTTTACTCAACGATCTGAAAGCATTTATACAATTACGATTGATTAATAAATTTCAAACTAGGATTTTCTGGAAGAAAAAGTGTTGTTGCTTAAAGGTAAACGAATATTGTAACTTTTGCTTTACAAAATTAGATAATACTGAATATATTTTACACATATTAATAGAATGTAATTCACTAGAAATGGATAGAAAAAAATATATAACGAAATTAAATGATTTGGGAGAAATAAATAGCTATTGGATGACTATTTTAAATAAGCCGAATTCTAAAACAACACAGGCCGACAAATTTTAATCAACTGCATGTTGCCTAAAATATTACTGCCGATTCTTACAGGATTTTGTCCGTAGAATACGAATCTGGCCTTGAAAATATTGGATTGGCTCTAGTTTTTAATCAATTTACGTTTCAATATACAAAATATGCATTTTTAGCATTTTTTGAATGAATGTACAACAATACACCGAATCAGTAAATCTGTCCGCATAGCACAAAATGAAAGTTTAAACACTGCTCTTCAATATCCAAAAACAAAAAATGTAATTTATGTACACTTTAACCTGTAATGTCAAAAGAGACATTCGCTGTTCCACAAGCATTTTGAAAACAACAGTACTTTTGACCATGTAAGGTAATTTAAATAACAATTAGTCTCTCTAGGGGTTTTTATGGTCGCTGCTTACTGATCTGTATTTATATTTTAATATTCAAAATGGCGAATCCAATATGGCAGAATTTTTTTAAAATTTTAAATTTTTATCGTAAAAGGCGTAAATTATCTTTAAAAATTTGGTCCGCCACTTGTAATTTTTATATTTTATAGCAGATTTGTAACTAGCGATTATAAAAACGCCAGAGACACTAATTTTTACTTGAATTACCTTACATGGTCAAAAGTAATATTAATTTTAATACGTTTATGGAACAGCGTATGTTCTTTTGGACATTATAGGTTAAAGTGTACATAAATTACATTTTTTGTTTTTGGATATTCAAGAGCAGTGTTATAATATTCGTATTCTATGGACAAAATCCTATAAAAATCAGCTTCTATTGGTTAGGCCACAAAATTTTGTTGGCCTGTGCAATTAATCAAATCACTTATTTTCTAGCCCAAGTAATGAAAAAACAATAAACTGTAAAAGAATAATGAATAAACGAATGAATCTATTAATATGTAATTATTATTGTACTAAATTTAAGAATGTTATCACCAGACAACGAACTCTTTTGTATGGATATGTATAATCCGAAGACAAATAAATACACACAGTATATAGTCAAATTGATGGATTGATAGACAATTAGGTAAATGATCAGAAACACTAAGAAAAAGTATTCTTTAATGAGAATAACTTAAAAAATGATCATTTTTTGTATTTCAATGGAGGGAACATTCTTTTAGAATGGCATCAACTACTGAATATCTAAGTATGAGCTAAATTAACGAGAATAAGTTTCTGTATATTTTATGTTATGTCCTTTTATTAAATAATTTTAAATTTCCTTTAATTTTGACAAGCAGAAAATTATTACCTTTTTTGTATGAATCCAGCAAAAAAAAGATGAAGCATTAGGAAATGATTTCCTTATACTACTATGAAGAGTAGTCTCACAGTCAGCCATGACAATCCTCAAACCTAACTTCAAAGAACTACAGAGTCGTTGGAGTCTACGAAAAATTGCATTGTACAATTTAGTAGTACGCTTTGTCATCAAAATGAAGACCGCTCCAACACTCTGCAATATTTATAACGTTACTAATGTTATTTAGGAAAGAATCTACATTTAATATTTTTTAAAATACCTTGTTCATTATTCGCATGACAATTATGTACAACTGCATAACGTTAGCAATCCTTGGTGTAACCTTTCGATAAAACACAATATTATATGTATTGTATATATTATGATATATACAATATCGTATATATATATATATATATATATATGTTATCCAAATTAAAAATTATATTACCTTAAAAGTAAAAAAGATTTGAAAAATCTCGTTATGTTTCAAAAATTTAATTTTCATAAATTCTTTTTAATGAAAAGGTAAAGTACACTTTATATATTTCAGAAAATTATCTGCTTTTACTGAAGATGTCCTTCTCTAATTAGATACCTAAAGAGCACTATCACCTCGAGTCTTCTTCTAAAAAATAATCGAAACTTTGAAATAATTCTATGTAATATATTGCTAACACATTACCACAATTTCACCCCTTTTCGTAGAAATGAACTGTCACACGCAATTATTATTTCTGACCTAATATCATCCTTGACAAGATAGAAAACAACTGCCTCTTATATAATAACAAACTTACAAACTCCCCAGGTGCGAATTTTGGTCGGTATCCAGAGTCGAGAGGTCGGCTCTCTATGGCTGCCAATAGGTTGGCAGCCAAAGTCGGGCCGACTTTGATTACTGTTTCCACCCAAAGGTGTCCCGACTATGGCTGCCAGAGTGTACAAAACCTATGTTCAGTTGGTCTGTCCGACTCTGGCCTAAGTCGGCTCGACCGTCTTAAAAAACATTTTTATACTGCCATAGTAAATATTAAAATTTTTGTGTTAATTTTTTTATTTATAATAGATTAACAAATAGTTTATAACATTATCTTATTTATTCATCGTTATAAATTACAAATTTCTTTTTGTTTAAGTTGCAGCTTATAAAATCATTTTTGTTCTTAGACTTTCATGTATGCGTAGCGTAATGGTTATCGTGTTTGACTTCGGTACGTTAGGTTGCGAGTTCGATCTCTGCGAGCGTTAGAAATTTTAATTTGTATTTATGTGTAAGATTGCGTTTAGTGTTAAGATGTATTCAATAAATAAATAATTAATTTACGATATCATTTAATATCTGTTAATTGTAAAGTTAAGAATTTTTTGTAAACGGTCGGCCGACATTTGAGTCAACATATCTGCGACTTCAACCGCCTACTACATACTGAAATACGAAGTAGACCACGTAATTTGCAATTACTTTAACTTTTGGACAATTGCGTTAAAAAATTATACCATAGAAATCTTAAAGTAGAATTTCATAACTGGCTGCAGAAATTAACAACAGCTTCAGTCAATAGCTGTCAAATGGACAGATTGCTGCAAATCTAAAAAGTCTCTCAGCTTATGATAAACTTTAAATTGTTATAATTCGAAGAAAAAAAAACTTCCTTATTGGTACCATTTTTAATATCCAAGAAAGTACAAACAAGCCAAATATAGTAAATCGATTTCATTTTTCTATCAAGCAAATTAAAGGCAATTGAATTTTTCAGAAAAAAAGTATCTACAACCTTTTTTCTTTGATTTGACAGTTCAAGAGCTATTTATGAAATTGTTACATTACTTTTAACAAACTTTTAGAAAACGATTTACTATTTAGTTAATTTTTAATGAAAAACGGGTTTATTCAGGTTTACATGGTCAATTTAATAGTTATTTACTTTTTCTAGAAATAAAAACCAACAAAAAAGTGGACTTTTTAATGTTCCAAAAGAGCTTTGTGCGGTAAAATAAAACAAATAAAAATATATATAATAAAATTTACTAGTGTTCAACATAGTGAACGTTTTGACTAGCGAATATAGAACATGGAATACGTTTTTTATACCGCAGTTAACAGAAAAAGTCAATCATTTTCTAAAATTTTGTTTAAAAAAATGGATAATTCTAAACTAATTTATAAGTGGCTCATAAATCGACAGTCGAATTAAAAAATGTTGTACTTTTGTAATTTTGTATGATAAATATAATTACCCTTAATTTGCCTCAAAATGTTAAATCGATTAACTGCGTAAGGAAATAATTGTAAATTAGTGAATCCATTTTTTGACGAAACTCAAAAACTTGAATGTTAGCTATTACTCAAAAAATGTTTTACTTTCTTAATTGAACCACAATAAATCGTTTTGTTTTATTATTAACCACTAAAAAATAAAAGTAATTTAAAAAAACTAAAATTTTAATGTGTGTGACAAAAATTTACAGTAACTTTTTCATTGGTCTATCAGTGTAATCCTACTAATTCAAATTTATAATAAGATATCACTGGTCGACAAAAAGTTACTTTTTCTCTGATACAAAAATCGGACAATGATATTCTTATAAGATTTTATATGTCCGCCATTCTGAAACTGACATTTTGAATTTTTTAATAACGACCTGACTTTTAATCTCACAACATTCAGTGAGCCTAAAAATGAAAAATAACAATAAATAGTGCAAATAAAATTAATAAGTAAGAGTGCCATATGTACCGCTCTATGAGTACAAGTAGAGCGCGCGCGCACATAAAAAAAGTTGTGTTCTATGAAAATTTTTGACCGATTCACAACTTGCTCGATTTGATTCTTATAGTTGACAGTTCAAGCTTTAATTTAAGCCCAATTAGAATCTTCTAGCACGTCGGCATCATTCTCTACACGTGATAAAAAAACAGGGTTTTTGAAACTTTGAGTCCATTTTTCTCAAAATCTCGACCTGATGGTCACTTATGGAGGTCATATTCGTGTTCAGCGATGAAAATCCTATAAGAATATCATTGTCCGATCTTTGAATCTTTTTTCGTGTCGACCAGTGTATTCAAATCTTTTTACTTGGCCTGACAACTAAGATAATAATAAAATAAATGGTCAAGTTTATATTTAAAGGCCTTTAAGTTAAGCTAATCAATGAGTTATCATGATGAAAAGTTACGTCAAAGGTGCCATCCTTATAGAGTTCCGTTTGCTCGTTTAAAGTATCCAATAATTGACGATTTGTGAATAAGATAGCAAAATGATTCTCAACTTTAACAGTTTCTACTATCATATTTGCAAAAATTTTCTTTTTCTTTATTAATTTTTCTAAATGCCTTAAATTTCTCGGTCGATAAAATCCATTTTTCCTTCTTATTCTTAACATCATTTGCTTCATTGGATTCCATAGCAAAGTAACTCTTTTACCCTTCTTTCTGAATCTGACATGATCTTCAAGATTGCAATTTGTTAATACTATTCAATAAATTATTACTATCAGAATCGCAAGAGTATGCAATCAGGAGGGTTATATACATGAGAAAAAGGTTCAGATAAAGACACCCCTATAAAACTATTAACAGTAATGAGTTATATCAAACGTAACATTTATTATAAGTGTGCTTGACCGCACGAAGTTTTTTATGTGAAATTAAAAGTAATCTGACACCTGTTTTTTTAACTATATATAAATTAATTTTTTTACTCGTTAAAGTTAATATAATAATATTTTTAAACATTTTTAAACCAGTCATCAATCGAAATAAGTTAATCAAAAAAATAACATGGTGTTGGTGCACTTTTGCAAATTGTGTAATATAACTTTTACATTTTTAGGGTTCCGTACACCTTCGGTGTACCGACGGAACCCTATTGGTGAGACTCTTGTGTCCGTAGCCAAATCGTGTCCCCCCCCTAGCGGCTAAACTATTTGACCTAGAGAGCTCAAATTTGGTACAGATACGTATTTTCACATGTAGCTTACAGGAAAAATATAGAGAATGTGATTGGAGGTGATGGTCATAGCGTTGTCAAGGAAATAACAAGATTTTTGGCCAAAAATGTACAAAAAGTGACCATCCCCCCCCCTTAACTTCTAAACTATTCAACGTGGAGGGCTAAAATTTGGCATACTGGTGTATTTTAACGCGAATATTACAGGAAAAATATAGAGAACTTGCTATGTCATAATGGCCATAGCGTTGTCAAGGAAAAACTAAAAAAATTTTTAAAAAAATTTTTCTTTCTAATTTTCACATTTTTTGACCTAATGAGCTGAAAATTGGTTTATTAGTATATTTTTACAGTCTGATCACAAAAAATATATTAAAAAATCTAAAAAAAAAATTTTTCTTTCTAATTTTCACATTTTTTGACCTAATGAGCTGAAAATTGGTTTATTAGTATATTTTTACAGTCTGATAAAAAAAAATATATTAAAAAATCTAAAAAAAAAATTTTTTAATAAAAAAAAACTGGACAAGTGCGAGTTGCACTCGCTCTGATTTGACGGGTTCCGTACAAAAATATAAAAATAATACTTGTGATATTGTAACAACAATTGGTAGGATTTTTTTCACTTTTGTATTATTTTGGTAAGTTGAATTTTCGACACTAGGTTAAAAATAAATAACAAAGAAAAATAGAAGTATTACATATTTTATATTATTAGCAAAAAGCGAACAGGAACCAATTTGGGAACAAATTTAAAAAATTGGTTCCTCTTCGCTTATTGCTAATAATATAAAATATGTAATACTTATATTTTTCTTTGTTATTTATATTTAACCTAGTGTCGAAAATTCAACTTACCAAAATAATACAAAATTGAAAAAAATCCTACCAATTGTTGTTACAATATCACAAGTATTATTTTTATATTTTTGTACGGAACCCGTCAAATCAGAGCGAGTGCAACTCGCACTTGTCCAGTTTTTTTTTTAAATTTGACTTGCTATTATGTATTATTATAGTTTTTAGTACTCCGAAAACGAATATGATGTCAAAAATAAACTTTAACAATTTAGGCACAGAAACGACTTTGATCTAGAAACGTTTTTAGAATGTTTCATGTCCACTATACACAACGGTTTAATAACCGTTCTTTCTAGAACAAAGACGTTTCTGTGCCCAAAGGGTTGTACCTAGCAATTCAATATACTTTGACAATTGATAGCTGTCAAATGCGTTGTCAACTTTTATAAAATATAGTTTTCAAAAAGTTTTAAATGAATTATTATAAAAAAGCAAAGTTCTTTGGGTATACAGAGTTTACAAACATTTTAAAAATTTTGATGAAATGTATACCTTATATACATCAATTTATTCGTTTTCACAAATGTAAAACTTAATAAAATTAAATTTTCTACATTCTTAAAATAATTGTAAATTAGAGTGTCAAGTACATAATAAAATCATATTTGACTGAATGTTAAAAACAATTATTTAAATAACAAAATAAAATGAGAAATAAAATAGCAATTGTCACACGTCTCAAAAAATTAACTGTTTGACTATATCAACCGCATGGACGATGAAAAAGTCTCAGTCAGCGATTGGACATTCAAAAATGGGAAGGGGAAATTAATTTTACTTTTACTATGAGTTAAAAATATATACTATAAATATAGTTTCTAATACTAATTTGATTAACAATAATGAAAAATTTTTAGCACGTCTTATTTTTGTAAATAAAAATAAATTTACATTTTTTTCATAGAAATTGTGAATTTAGGTAACTATACCGAATATAGCTGAAAGCATAAGAAAACAATAAAAAAGTTATTACCTTTTTCTCTTGTTATTACAAAGAAGTTAGGGAAAAATTTTTCCTTTCCATCATTGATCATCCAATTGCTCTCTTGGTCTTTCACTGGGTCCGTGCGTCTAATATACTCAAAAAGTTTAATTTTTTCGACGCGTTTAAAATGATCATAGGCAAATATGATATGATTGTATGGGAGATTAAATTTAAAATGTCATTTTTGATGCTACTAACTTTAATTTTTCGATGTTGGATTTTGAAGCAAATTTTAATTTTCATCAGGTGAAAAACGATAGGCAGAAATTATAAGAAATTTTCTGATTTCGTTTATTATTTTCTGAAATAAATTCTTACAACTTTAAAAAGTTGAAATGTTTCAAATTACAATAATGAATGTTTCAACATGACTTGAAAAATTTTTGTAATGAGTTTTACTATAAATTATATACTTTTGAAGACCAAAAAACATGAAATTTGAGGGACACCATTGACATTTTCGAAAGATTTCACTGATAATCTTTTTTGAATAATGAGAATAAAATCAGCTTATAAATTACAAACCAATATCAGATTTTCATTAACTACATATAAGATGTAAATTTAACACAAATTTATTAAAAATAAAATAATATGTTGCAAGAAACAGAATTTTAAGGAGAGACCACTGACAAGGGACTCTAATTTTTTTTCCTTTAGAAGCTATATATATCACTAGGCTATTTAAATATCAGGAATGATATTAAAAATTTGCGATAATTACTTAAAAATATGAAAATTATGGACAGGCAGTTTTTTTCTAGCACTGGATCAAAATTATTCTGTTAGCACAATTAAAATATTAAAATATAGTCTCTCAGTTGTGCATAATGATTTTTCTTGTACTAAAAATGTGAGAAACAACAATTTTTATTAATAGTTGAAGTTCTGATTTATTAAGTGCGGACAAGGGACAGCATTGACATTTTGCTTTTAATTCTTCTGTCAAATTTTTTTCAAAGAATTTCTAGCGACTAAGAATTGTTAATTTAAGTAAAAGGAGTGATAAGAAAATTAATTGACTTCAAAAACTTTTATATATGGACTATTATTCCAGATTTTTGGACAGGACATGAAAATGACATTTTAAATTTAATCACCCGTATATACTTTGACACTCTAATTTACAATTACTTTCGTAAATAAAGTGAAAAATATTAATTTTTATGAGAAAAAGGCTTCTTCAAAATTGGGATTTTAATGCTTTATTTGTTTACATTTCTCAACTTGCACAAGCACTTTTGGGCCCAAGTGATACCAAAACAAAATAGAATAATTAAGAACAATAATAATAGAATAATTTATTAATTATTAAATTAATTCATCATTAATTATTATTAATTAATTAATTGGTGCTTTTTTAATACCAGAATTCAAAATAGAATTACCTATTAGTAAATAGGTAGAAAAATAGAGAAAATTTATATAAATAACAACAAGAATAATAAAAATTACACTTATAAGAAAAAGTAATTATTGATTACAAATAATTTTCTTTACGTTATCACGCGACGTGATTCAAAAAAGTCTTAAAAAATAAAAAATTGTTGCAACAAGAAGAATACTGGAATAAACAAAATATCAAAAATTAAATCCATTAAATATACTTACTCACGACAAACATTTTTATAAATTTGATAAAGTGTAAGTTCTAAATTTAAACATTTTTGCAGCTTCATTTACTTGATTATTTAAATGTGCTACGCAAGAATGTGATTTTGTAACCCTATCCATTACCTGGAGGAGGAGGGGTCCAAAATTTTCGAATAATAACGTTACGTATTTTTTGAACGGCCCCTAATATTACCGTTCATAATAATAAATAATAGTCATTTATATATACATATATATATATATGTTATTATTGATTATATTATTATATTATAATGTAGTACATAAATATCTTTTTTAAATAAAAATAGAAGTTTTATTGTGTAAAAATTGAAAAAGTGGAACGCCATTTGTTGAAAATTATTAAAAATATCCGATTTGAACGTTCGGAAAAACGCTGAAAATCACAAATACTAAAATTTTTATTATGATAATCTTGTTCCCTAATGTCCAAACTATAGATATATTGCTTTACAATAGTTAAATGTGATGTACACTCTTTAAAAAAAGATTTTTTTTTAGGAACGCCATTTCGGTGTTTTTGACAGTCTAGGCCTCGGCGCGTGGAACGCCATTTGGAACGCCCTGCCAGTGAATTGGTTAATCTTAATCCACCCTTCTTATGCCAGTCTTTCTCAAGCTGACACAGAATTTATTATGCTTTGTACTCAAATGTTTAAATTCGGAAAATAATGTGTATATTGTAATAATCAAAACACTCAAAGAAGTTCTGGTTGGAAATACTAGAAATACTGTTTTTAACTAGAATTTCATGTTAAATATTCCCTAACTACATTTTTTTTGTTAGGTTAATCAGAATTTGATTTAATTGAACCAGAATTCTGGTTGTTTTAACTAAAATATGGCGTTAAATATACCCTAACAAGAATTTTTTCAGTGTAATTTTCGTTTCTTTAGTTTCTTTGTAATCTTGCGTTAAAAAGTACACAGAGTATTTAATTTTATGCAATTTTTAATGTCTACAAATATTCATCTGATTAAACTTTTCCAGACAATGTCGCCGTTGCCTGCTCCAACTTAGTCAATATTGAAAATAATAGCTTCATTTCTCATGATATTATATATGAGCAAATCCACGAAACTTTTAACTTTCAAAAGAAATTTTTTTTTCAATTAACATGCACATTGATAAAACTTTAAATACGTGTTCAAGTATGTTTTAAAACTATAAATTTGTATTTGTGATTTATTTTTAGCTTACGCCATCAATATTTAACTCTTTAATGTAAATATAAATTAGACAAACCTAAAAAATTTTACATTTTTTTTTATTTTTAATATGGGAGTGATTTTTATTATATTTTTGTCTTCTGAATGCGATCGCTGGCCCCAAAGTTGTCTAACACGTCAGGATATTGAGAAAAGTAGGGGTGAAAACCTAAAAAAACGTTTTTGGTATTTTTAATATTTTTTCTTTTCAACCTGGAATGTCAGAAACTTCTGTGAGGTCTTTAACTAATGCTTGAATCCTTTTTATCTGCTGAACATGATTCTATAACTCAAAGTTTCCCATCACGTCAAGATTTTAATAAAAGTGGGGTGAAAGACCCAAGAAACGTTTTTTTCAGGGTTTTATTTTTTTAAATTGTTTAAAAATAAAAATCTAAACAGTTTCTTATTTGTTTAATAAGCTGAGTATTCTAACAGAAACTTTTATATTTTTATAGAAACAAGGTTTAAAAAACAAATAAGTAATAGTCGCTCTTGTCATTGTGGTAATGTAAAATTGGTCTTTTTTCTTACACTATGAATTTTTTTGTATTTTTCTCAAAAATACTTACTTTTGGTAAAAAGTGTAAGCAACATATAAAACGTATTTCATTGAGATCTTCAACTTTTGTTTGAAACGTTTTTGGTATTTTTTATATATACTGAGATAAATGCAAGAAACCTTGATATATATGGTTTTTTCCATAAAAAATTAATATTTTGACAATTTCACTGTGATTTTCGTAATTAGCAGATAAAATTACAAAAAAACACGGAGTTTCAGAAATATTAAACTTCTAATTGCTGATTTTGACTTTTAAGATTTTAACTTTTTAAATTTCAAGCACATTCTTAACTTAATAAAATTTATTTTAATCAAAATCCTTAAGCGGCATACTTGAGCTTTGAATGTCTGTAAGGAAATGTTTTGACCTCACCATAGATTGACCTCTTTGAAGTAAAAAAGAAAAATGTATAAAAAAAAAAAATGTATAAAAATGTATAAAAAATGAAATCACGATTTTCCTTAATATCTTCAAATTCACAAAACTAATTTACAAACGAATATTTTGCTCTAATAATGTACATAAATGTTGCATTGTTAATTGTTAATTTTTTGTGACGTTCGGTAGAAAAATGGCGCCAAATCATGTAAAAATTGTGACGTAAGGAGGGGAACGACCCACGCGTAAAAGTTCCTAAGAAAACACTCCTAGAAAATTCAAACAGGAAATTTCGCTTGTAATTTTTAAAATAAGATTGTACTTTAATATTATATTATTTTTATCATTTTTTAACAAAACTTAACCAATTGTCATTAATAATTTTATTACGTTTAATGTCATAAAGTGAAATTTTTTGAAAAATTAAAAATGTTTTAAGAAAGCTTAAAAAACTCTAAAATCTTAAAAAATCTAAAAAATTAAAATGTTCATGCTAAAAAGTTATAATTTTTACATAGAACTAAAAATAATAAAATAACCATTTAATATTATTAGATTAAAAATTAACTGTCAAAAAATAGTTCTGTCAGTGTGGTTTCTTTTTTATTTGTTTATAAAAAGTTATTCTGAAAATCAAAAAAAGTATTTCTAACTATTAAATATATGCGAAAAATGCATTTCTTAGTGACACTTTAGAAAATCAACAAAAATTCGAAGATAAGTTTTCAAATCATTTTATAAAATACTTATTAAATACATCTAAAAGCATAAACAATTACCCAGATAGCACGTAAGCTTGCAGCAACCTTATACAAATGCTTCAAATGTCCCACCTGTTCCAAGGTTGCACTGTAAGATTCCTGTAAGCTTGCCTTAATGTTGCTCGGTAAGATTGCCATAAGGTTACTGCAAGATTGCCACAAAATAACTAAAAGGTTGCCATAATATTACAAAACAAGTTGTGAATTAAGATGTTCATTACATGAACATTTTGCTTCCTCTTTACGATAAGCAAAAAATTTGCTTTAAAGTGAATTTTTTCATTTTATTTAATTCTATTAATGCTAATAAAATATATTCTTTTTATACATCAATCGATTCGTCTTAATGAAATGAAGATTTTTAGTTTGTTTTTAAGTCTAGATTAACATTTTATTATAAAGCACCATAATTTTTAAGAAGGAAATAAATTTCTAATAAAAGTGCGAATTTTTGGTTTTAATTATGTTTAATTCTATAAATTTAAATAAAACATATACTTTATATATACCAATCGATCCGTTTTAATGCAACGGATAAGATTATTGAAAAAAATGAGAAAAACCTTATTATACTGGAATTTAATTTTGATGAAAGAACTAAATTTTTGATAAAAAAATGTAATTGTTTTGCTTTAATTGTCATTACCTCTATAAACTCTCATACAATTTATACTTTATATATACTAATCGATTCGTCTTGATGCAAAGAAGATTTTATTGTATATTAACTTCAATATTCAATTAAAAAAAAAAATTAAAAAATTTTTTTTTTTAAAAGTTAAAAAAAATTTTTTTTTAATAGATTTTTTAATGTCCATCAATCCATTTCGAGATATTTTTATGATAAATATTCCTAGCAATTTTCAGCCGAATTTGTTGAAACCTCTTCGAGTTATCGTGTTCACAAAAAACAGGATCCACACACAAACACATACATACATCCGGACAATTGTTCAGGGTCTTATATAACATAGTCCCATATAGAAGAAAATTTGTCAAAAGGATTTTTTTTAATTTTGTAAATTAAACGACTACAAAGCTTCCTCACGAGGAAGCAAAAATTGATGTAAATTTACTACTAGGGATAATATTGGAAGCTAATTTGTCAGATTTTCGACAGAAATTCACAGTAGGAATTTATACTGAAATATCCGAAGAGTTCTTTCCCGGAATTTTCTACTAACGAATAGAAAACGTGTGTTTTAAAGTCAATATTTGTTGCAAAACAAAATGTATATACTTGCATCTTCTTACCCTTCACTGTCACTAAACGGAAAAAACTACGTGAATCCTTACTTTAAAGTGCTTAACTTTTGGATAGGACACAAAATACAAGACTGTATCATATACTTTTTATTAGAAAATATAAGAAAATCCTAGAATTATTCTAGTACTATTATGGGCAACAGTGTTTTTTAAATTTTAACAAAAAGTCATTTTTTTAGTTTCATAAAGTATGTGAAAGACTATCCTAAGACTAATTGACCAAATACTGTAAATACCTCAATTGACAGTGCGAATTGATTTAAAGTGTATTTTTTTTCTTTTCCTTTTTTTAAAATTTTGTTTATGCGGCTAACCAAGTTATTGTATTTAATAATATCGTACCATTTATTAAAGTTAGTACACTGTACAAACGGGCACAGCCCGTATATATTTAAATGAACAATTAAATACAAAACAAATAGTGTGAATATATAAGAATATTTAAGAATTGACTTTCAAAAAAATATTTTTTTTGTGTTTCTTACAAAACAGAATGTTATGTAAGTCTCAATTTTCAGTGAACAAGTGGAAATTATTTTTTTATTTTACAGAAATATACTATTTTTTTTAAAAGCCAATGAAATTATCAAGCAAGGTAATAGAAATTTTCATTGACTGCTTTTGAAACTCTAATGCAAAAATACAAGATTATTTCTAGTAATTTGTGTCATATCCAAAAGTCAAGTACCGAGTTAATGAAAATTTCAAGTATTCATTATTAGTTGCAACAAAAATGAACCTCATAGATAGCGCCACACTCTATGTCCTTTAACATAGACTGATAATGAGTTGCAACAAAGAGTCCAATTTTTTCTGTGTAAACTCTTTACATCCATAAAAATGTCGTGTCTTGTATGTCCATGGACTCACTATATGGGAAATGGAAAAATAGTATATTAAGAAAAAGGGATACAAAGGCATCCAAATTGGTTTACGATGCTTTTTGTGACACGAGTGGATGTAGAGAGAAGCTATGACGCCCTCGATCTCCACTTACAATAGTTTTATTCCTAAGTGCCCCCCCACAGCACCGAAATCTTCCTAAATGTTTATTAATTATTTACTTGCAATATTCAGCATATTTAACTGAAAAATTTAGTGAATCTGTTATTCTAACTGAAATTAAGTAGAAAAATGACTAATAAAAATGGTTAGTCATTTTAGCTTTGATAAACATCGCTCTAATCCAAGTCATGAACGAATACGTGTCGGACACGACTCCATTTTTTGTATTTTATTGCATTTCATATTCTTTTTGTAATTTCAAAGATACACAAGAAAAAATATAAATTTTAAGTTTATATTTTACAATTATTTATTTATAAATTTAAATTAATATTTAACTGATATTTTTATAAATAATCAAAACAAAAAATTTGAGTAAAATTTTCAATCGGATTATATAATTCTTAAATTTTAGTAAACATTTTAAAGCTGTTATTTTGAATTTAAGTTCGACTAAAAATTTGAATTTAGTGACCCTGATAAACATCAAATAGGCATTTTCAAACAGATTCGTTAACCTTAAAATTCTTTGGTTGATATTATGAACCACATCCTGGAACATAACATAACCGCTTGCATTAAAATTTTATTTGTAACTTGTCTTTAGTGACTAAAAATAAGCAATTTATAATAAGATAAAATAAACAATAGTTTTATTTCGCTATAAAAACCAAAATTTAAAGTTGGTCCTTTAAACTAACAAATTTTCAGTTGTACTTTTAAAGCAACCAAACTGATTTTTTTATGAAAATTCTCTAGTTGTTCTGAAAATCTATTCCGACAAAAATTGTTTACTGTCTAGGGTATCTTAAAAATAAAAAGCAAACACGTTTTAGATTTTAAAACCACCCCCTCCCCGTTCAATTTGAAAGTATATAAAATCGACAAATGGGCCCTTTTCTAAAAGGGAAGATTTCTTATTAATAAACCAATTTTTGCAAGATTAATGATTGGAAACAAATTTATTGTGTTACATGAAGAAAAATAATAGACATTTAACTTATTTAAAAAAATTTAATAGTTAATAGTTAATAGTTTTAATAGATTTTATACTCATATTGATAGCAGTATATGGCATTAATATGAGCTTAATACGTGCAGGGGCAATTTTTGCATACTTAACCCCCTATGCCCTTTCACGGTGGTCTTGAATCAACTTTGAATATAAAGTCTTTGCACATCCATTTTTTTTGCTGATTTGGGTTATTTGCATTCTAAATAATGTGTAAAAAATTTATTGCCCATAACTTGTCGAGCCGTTTTTGAGAAAACTCATTTTGAAAAAAAATCATCAGTTTTTTATTTAAAATGTTTCATATTTGTATCAAATTATGGATTTAAGCATAATATTAATTAAAATAGGGTCAGTTGGGGTAAATCCGGACAAAATACCTATTTTTCACAAATGACGTAAGTTTTTTTATAATAAAAGGCAATTCTTTCGTTTTATACTGCATTATTTTTTTTAGGTCCCTAGATTAATTTTTTATTTTTTATAAAATTTTATATTTAATTTTTTACATTTTATTGTTCGGATTTACCCCAAGATTCAGAAAATTTCTTTAAATTTGGGGTAAATCCTGACAGCTTAGTTTCTAAGAAAGGTTTAAAATAAAGTTATCTTAAGTCTACTACTCTATTAAGGGATAGAACAACTTGAAAAAAATTCATACTAGATGTACAAAAATTGAATCAGTTAAGTGTTGTAGTATCATAAAAGTTAATCAATTAACGATTCAAAAAGTAATAATCAAAACATATATAGCTTTAACAAATTTTAATGGATTTTAATAAAACTTGATAAAGAAAAGTTTTTGGGATCATTGAATACGAATACAAAGTCAGATTTTGAAAATTCAAAATGCCGGATCCAATATGCCGGACTTTTTTAAAGATTAATCGAATTACACTACTTACACCACTTTTTAAAATGTAATAGAAGCTCTGTCCAGATTTACCCTAAGTTTTCAAATTATCCTGTTCACAATTGTCGAGATAAAATCATGGAAGTAGTCAGAATCTCTTTTAAAGGATCTGAGCTTAAAATATTGACGTCGAACTGAATTTTTAATTTGTAAATTAAGATCCAACACCTTTTGTCCGGATTTACCCCAACTGACCCTAATACTTTTCTTTAATTTTAAATAATATAATATAACAATTTAAATAATATTTCTGACACAATAAGTCAGTTTTGTTTAAATATTACAATACATGTTAAGGCACATATTTTTGCCAATTTACGGAAATTATACCAGTTACTGTACAGAAAAAAAATTAACGAAAAGGTTATATATAATAAATATAAAAACGGCTCGGCAAGTTATGGGCTATAAATTTTTTACACATTATTTAGAATGCAAATAACCCAAATCAGCAAAAAAAAATGATGTGCTAAGACATTTCATTCAAAGTTGATTCAAGACCACCGTGCTTTATTAATAAATATGCCATAGAAATAGTGAAAACTGAGAAGAAAAAGGTGGGCCTCTGAGCGACCCACTGTGGCGCAAAGGGTTAAAGTATGTAACATGGTTTCTCAGCTTTTTAATATCTTGCCAAGAATGCTCATGTCCATGGTATTATAAACATTGTTTTAATTCACTTATTAAAAATTCATTATCAAATAAAATTCAAATATTCGTACTTATCTGTGATGCGATTTATCTTAAGTTTTCTTTCGTAAACCTCTACATACTAAGTAAACAAACAATTCTATTTCGAACAATAAATCATAAATCACATAATTAGAGAAATTACAATATTAAAATTTAAAGCAAAATATCCCTATTAAATTTCGGTTGGTTCCTGGTGGTCTTGTGCAATTTCAAACTCTACTTTCTTTTATTATTCAAGCTTCGGCGAACTCTCGGAAAACATCTCAAACGTGGATTTATTTTAATTTTTTTTTAATCTACGTTACAAGTCTTATTAAATCATTTGTAAAACTTTTTAATTATCTTGATTTTAATAAAAATTATTACCTTAAAAATTTCTGGTGATAATTTTTCCACTATCACACACAGAAATAAATGTCAATGGTATTTTTTATGGAGAAACAAAAGGTTATAACCTTTTGTTCATAATAAACTAGTAAAATTAGTAAGGATTCCTGACTAACTAAACCCTGTATCAATAGTTACGTCTGTAATTCACAAATTTATCAATATGGCTCTGAATTACCTAGTCAAATCAACTACGAAATTAATTAAATTGCCTTTTATTTTTTGTAAATATATTTAAATCATATACATGTCCATTGGATATTTGCCTCTTAAGTTTTATAATTTTAATATTTATAATTAATTATAATAAATTAATTTTCCTAATGTACAGTGACACTCAGCAGGAATTGCTCACCCTGTTACAGCTGTGTGTTACAAAAAGTTTTATATTTTGATATCTAGTAAAGATATCTGTGTTTTCAAGGTCTCAATTTAAAGCTTACATCTTCTTCTTCTTTAACAATTTCACTATTTCTATGGCATATTTATTAATAAATTTAGGGGTTTTTTCCAGACATGTTCCTCATACTTATACAAGTCTAAGAAAACTATTCATTCACAATTTGTTAATAATAAAAATATTATAAACAAATGAATAACAAAAAATAATGCTTCTTTTTCAGAAAAAATCCATTTTCTACTTATCCTTACTCATTTTTGCGATGATAATTTTTTTTCTTCACAAATTGGATCCTAAACTATATTTACAATTACTTTTTTAGAATTTTGTAAATAATTTTTAATATTAAATAACAATTTTTTGTAATATTTTATAAAATAAAAGTATTTCAGATGAAATTTCAAACCTATTTTCATAAAACTCGTTACTCGGGGATTTTTGGTGTTGCTGAATACGAATCTAGCACTAGATTTTTTAAATTCAAAATGGCGCATCCAATATGGCGGACGCGAAAATTAAAAATAAACTGAATTTGCTTGGAACTCGTTACTCGGGGGTTTTTGGGGTCGCTGAATACGAAAACTGGCATCAGATTTTCAAATTTCAAAATGGCGGATCCAATATGTCGGACGCGAAAATAAAACAAGGTATTCATTTCATGACCATTTAGCTTCCTCAATATATAATATTATTTTAATTTTAAAAGTTAAATAATTATAATAGTTTATTAAATATAATTAATAAACCGGGTAAAGTACCCTAAATAAATATTAATTATTCAATTTTTTATATTATAGAATAATTATTTTAAAGTGTTGTGATAAAATGTCAAAAAATACAAAATTTTAATTTTTTGTGAAAAATAAAAATATTTATTAATTCTATAAATTTTGATAAAATATATACTTTATATACATGAATCGATTCGTTTTTATGTCAAGAATGCAATTTTGACAAGAATTAATAAAGATTTTAATATAGAAAAAAGTTATTTCAAAAAATCCAAAAATTAAAAAAATGTTTAAAAAAATTTTTTAAAATATATTTTTGAAAATTCTTTTGTCTGATTTTTGATATTCATGACCGTAATACACCTACAAAATCTTATCAATATACATAAAGATGTGTAAGAGAAAATTTGTCCACAAGAATCAGTGACATACACACACACATACATACATACATACATACACTCACACATACATACACACACATACATTCGGACATTTGTTCCTCTCGACGAATTATATATACTACACTTGAAAATTTGTAAAAATAATTGATTTTAAAAAATTCGGAAATCGACATCATGTCGATCGAATGTCGTTTGTTTGAATGAAGTTGATACTTACCTTTGGAGGGAATCGTTCGTGTTAGTCTGTCGTTTGTCATTTGTTTGTTTGAAGTCGGTACTTACCTGTGGAGAGAATCGTTTGTGTAAGTCTGTCGTTTGTCATTTGTTTGTTTAAAGTCGGTACTTACCTGTGGAGAGAATCGTTATTGTGTTTGTCGATTTTTATTTGTTTGATTGAAAGTGTTAGTTGAGGGCAACTGGTTTTTTATTTCAATAACTTACGTTTGTTACAAGTATTGACGATTCTCATGTCTTAATTACATTTTTCACAAACTAAAAATGAATGAAGATACTTTAGAAATTCCAAGTGGATCGAATTCGATTGATGGGCTTTGTGATTCTGACGGCAGCATAATTTCAAAAGATAATGAATCATATAATGATTTTGAAAATTTACTGGCCAGTGATGATGACTCGAATGAAAATGAAGCCTTGAGTGTTCGTTTGAAAAATCTAGATGTCATTTGGGAGAATACAAGCAGATCTAGTGATAACGTTCCTTTTACTGAAGATTTTGGACCAAATGTGCCAGATTCAGTTTCTTCTCCATTAGATATCTTCTACTGCCTGTTTATTCCCGAACTGCTTGATATTCTAGTTGATCAAACGAATTTATATGTCAGTAAAGAAAAAGGTACATTAGGTTCAGTAACGAAAACTGAAATCAATCAATTGATAAATCAATGGTTAAATTCAAAGGTAGAAACTCAATGAAGCAGTACAATGCAGCGAAACCTATCAAGAGAGGATACAAAATTTGGGTTCGTGCAGATAGTTCTGGTTTTGTCTGCGAATTCCAAATTTATACAGATAAGTCAAAAAATATGACTTGCCTGTTCACAATACGGACGGAAAGCGCAGACATTGTGCAAACTGCAGCAGAAAAGCAAATGAAAAAACGCCTTGGATTTGTAAAGGATGTGATGTAGCTTTATGTTTGTCGGCAGAAAGAAACTGTTTCCTACTATTTCATGCATAATTCAGACATGCTTCCCCTGTGATCCACTGTAAATTGATTAATTTTAATACAAAAACTAAAAAATTAAAAAAAAAACAAAAAAAATTAAAGAAAACAAAAAAAAATTTAAAAAAAAAATTTAAATAAAGTGGAACCATATTCTCGCCACGTCCTTGTCGTTGGTTCTGGGTAACGCTGAGAGCGAGACAAGAGGTTGCAGTTATAAGATTTTTCTTTTTAATGTCCGCCATTTTAAATTTTGAAAATCTGAAGCCAGATTCGTATTCAGCGACCCCAAAAACCCCCAAGTAACCAGTTTCAAGCAAATTCAGTTCATTTTTAATTTTCGCGTCCGCCATATTGGATCCGCCATTTTGAATTTTAAAAATCTGAAGCCAGATTCGTATTCAGCAACCCCAAAAACCCCCGAGTATTTATTTATTTAGTTTTTTTTCCAGTAAACAAAAAATGTCTGAAAACTCATCATTTGAGAAAGGGTACAAGCAATTTAAACAATTGCAAAAACAGAAATTAAGTATGTGTACTTTAATTTAATATATTATGACATTCTTTAAGTTCTACAAAATATTAATATTTTCAAATTATTTTGTTAAATTAATTAAATTAGTATATGAATTATTTAATTAAATGATATTAATAATCAAAATAATGAATTTATAATTTATTTCTTGAATATTCCTTTTCTATAGATTATTCAATTGAATTTGCGAAGGAGTATTTAAATAAGGAGGAAATGCAATTAGTAAAAGGAGCACTATGTCCAAAAAGATTTTCCAATTGTGAGTATAATAATAATCCAAAAGATACATCAATATTTAATTAAATACATACCTATTTGCAAAACCAATTTTTAAAATAAAACGATTTCTAAAAATTAAAAAAATAATTTTTAAATAAGTTTATTAATAAATTTTAAAGTAATTTTTCTATTTCCACTAATAAGAAATTTAACGTAATGTGAATTTTCAATCACGGAAAACTTAAAATTTATTGTAACAATTAAAATAATAGCATCCAAATGAACGCCTTGATGCAAGAACCAGACATAGCTCCAAGAAAAGAGTGGGGGGTAGTCCCCTGGCAATAAAATATCCAACTTTAAAATTTTTTAAATTTCAAATTATATTCTTATAAAGAATAAAAATCTGCATCTTTTTTTCTTTTGAGAAAAAGTTGTAGGATTAATATTTTTTATAATAAAATTAAAAAACTTGTTTTTTCTCAAACCAATTTTTAATTAAAATTTCATCTTCAACTCGCTGCCAAATCTACAATTTTGCATATTTTTTAATAAAATTTGGAATGGACACACCTTTTATTATCCTCTTTGAGAATATATATTTTAAAAGTTTAAATGTTTGTTTATAAACAAACTAAAAAATATTTATTAGCGAACGGTAAAATTTCAACACTATAATCTTTGAACGCTTCGTTTATCGAGGGAATTTTGAGCAAATAAAAACTTCCAGAGAAGAAGTTGTTCAAAATAGTATAAAAAAGTTTTCTGGAAATTATTAAATTATCAAAATTAATAGAAAAAATTCTAACAACGTTTAACTTTTCTCGCGCGGCGAACTCTAACGATCCGAATTTCTATACCTGGCGGAGCCAGCCAGGACCGTCTGTTTTTTCATTTCACAACTTAGAATAATGAAAAAATTGATGTTTTTAATCACTATGAAAAATATTAATAAATATTAAAGAAATATTAATTTGGAAAAATTTAATATATGTCAACACTTTTTCTCTGTTATTTTAGATTATAACCTAAAACTTTTTTTTTAATATTGAATTAATTAAAATTAAATATGTAATTAATATTTATTATTTTAATGATATTTTTTAACGCTAATTTTAATAATATTATTAATTATTTTTTCTTATACTGAGTGAAATGAAAAAATATTATTTTCCAAAAAAGAGCATTAGTGTTTTGTTTTCATCCATGTCAGTGTTTTTGTTTACATTTAGTAGACTAAAAAGTCAAATTCTGTGCACTTTGTATACTTGCATATAGATGTGAAGAACTATGAAAAATATTTTTTTCTTTACTACTGTTTGTGCATTTTCAATAAAGTAAACTGTATTAAATTATATTTTACGTGGTAGTTATTAAATAATACTGTTCATTGTGTAAGTTTTTTAATATGGAAAGTTCTTCGCACTAATGTTCTTTTTTTGAAAAATAATATTTTTTCATATCACTCAGTATAAGAAAAAATAATTAATAATATTATTAAAATTAGCGTTAAAAAATATCATTAAAATAATAAATATTAATTACATATTTAATTTTAATTAATTCAATATTAAAAAAAAAGTTTTAGGTTATAATCTAAAATAACAGAGAAAAAGTGTTGACATATATTAAATTTTTCCAAATTAATATTTCTTTAATATTTATTAATATTTTTCATAGTGATTAAAAACATCAATTTTTTTCATTATTCTAAGTTGTGAAATGAAAAAACAGACGGTCCTGGCTGGCTCCGCCAGGTATAGAAATTCGGATCGTTAGAGTTCGCCGCGCGAGAAAAGTTAAACGTTGTTAGAATTTTTTCTATTAATTTTGATAATTTAATAATTTCCAGAAAACTTTTTTATACTATTTTGAACAACTTCTTCTCTGGAAGTTTTTATTTGCTCAAAATTCCCTCGATAAACGAAGCGTTCAAAGATTATAGTGTTGAAATTTTACCGTTCGCTAATAAATATTTTTTAGTTTGTTTATAAACAAACATTTAAACTTTTAAAATATATATTCTCAAAGAGGATAATAAAAGGTGTGTCCATTCCAAATTTTATTAAAAAATATGCAAAATTGTAGATTTGGCAGCGAGTTGAAGATGAAATTTTAATTAAAAATTGGTTTGAGAAAAAACAAGTTTTTTAATTTTATTATAAAAAATATTAATCCTACAACTTTTTCTCAAAAGAAAAAAAGATGCAGATTTTTATTCTTTATAAGAATATAATTTGAAAATTTAAAAATTTTAAAGTTGGATATTTTATTGCCAGGGGACTACCCCCCACTCTTTTCTTGGAGCTATGTCTGGTTCTTGCATCAAGGCGTTCAAATATAGGTAAACCTCCATACGGCGGAAAGCAATTTGACGATTCCGCCGCATAGAGGTTCGTTAAAAAGCCATTAGTGATTGAACGTTCAGGGATGTATCAACCATTTTAAGTCATAGGTTCTTTAAATATGGAATAAAAATTATGATAATTTATTAATAACTTTCATAAAAATTATGCTTACAATAATTTTTTTGGCTTCATTAAAAAAATAAATTATAATTCATATTATTTTTTAACAATTACTTGGATATATTTTTTATTTATTTTATAATTTTTAATGTTTATTATTTGTAATATAAAGCATAATTATGATAAAAGAAATAAAAATTATAAATCAAATAGAAAAAAGTAAATTAAATTGAAATATATATATATATTATATATATAAATATATATATATATATATAAATATAAAAGTTTTTCGGCCCTGAATTTGATGTCACTCACACTATTTCGACTCTCACCGACATAATCCCTTCTACGCTTATAGCGAATTTGGTTATCTGCTCTAGAGCACTACCCGAAGAATAAGAATGTTAGATTTAACAGATTTTCTATAGTTAAAGCATACAGAGGAGTACTCTAGCAGAGAGCAAGAGCACGCCGAGTGCACTCTAGAGTAGATAACCGAATTCGCTATTACCTGAAGATTTTCCGCCGCATAGAAGTCCGCCGTATGGAGGTTTACCTGTAGTAGCAAATTGTAAAGTAGTAAATAATTAAATTCTTTCGAGGAATTCAATTAGGATTGTTTTTGAAATAATTTAATTTTGATAAAGAACTTTACAAAAAAACATTTAATTATTTTGAGAAATTCTATTAAAATTATATTGAAAATAATTTTAATCCTGCGATGGATTTTATTAATTGCATAAAAGTAATTAACTTTTTGAAATTTTTTTTTACAAATTTAATTAAAACTTTATTGAAAATAATTTGTTGTATAGGATTATATTAACTTTTTTTATTAATGTTACGTCTCAAAGTATGAAACTAAACATAATCATAATTTACATATTTAATTCGGCTGGCATCGGTAAATTCAACCTGATTTATTCACAAAGCATAAAGCTCTGATTTTAAGGGACAGGTTTTAAGAATTAGTTGAAGTTAAATTACTACAGTATTTATTTGAATCCTTTACAATTAGAATCAGAGAGAAAGAGTAGATCCAGATGTCTTCAATGAGGAATCCAGGTGTCGAATGTAAATTAGGTGTGCACCCCTCAGCTTAGGAGTGACCGAAATATTTATATTAACTCGATGTCGATATAATGCAGTCTTCAGAAATTTAAAAATGTGCCTCGTAGTAGAAATATTCTTCTTGAATGAATTTGACTTAGTTAACTTGGTCACGGTTGCTTGACTTATACGAAGAAGACACACGGGGATACAACACGACTTGTTAACTTGGTGGCGATTTCTAGACTGACGCGAAGAACCTGAATAAATTATATATATATATTGTGGCAATGGCAAAATTCCTCACACAATATTTTAAACAAAAATTTTTTTGTTGTTGTTCAATAAATCATAATCAAAGTCACGAGAACCGAATTACAAAAAAAAGAGAGTGTGAAGAACTTTTACTCATTCGTCCGCTAATATTTTCTGCCATGGAAAATAGCTTACATGCGGCCACCTTTCATAAACAAACAAAATCAGTAATGGGACTAACAGGCAAACGCGATTTACTCTTGCGAATTACACTGATAAAAGAAAATTTTTACATAAACAAAAAATTAGTTGGGCGCCAGACTTACAGATAAGTCAACGTCAGCACCAACAGGCAAAAAAAATTTATTTCTTATATATATTCATAGCGACAACGTTACAAAAGAAAATTTATCTCAGAGGGGTGTGGGTGAATGTCGAAATTTGGATCTGGTTCATATAATAGCCGGATAACATAGTTAAATAAAAAAAACTAGCAAAATTAAAATGAAAAAAAAATCATACGAGTTTATTCAAAAAAAAATTTTAAAAACAAATGTTTGGTTTGAATTTATAATATAGTTTACAAAATCGAGAAAATAAACAAAAATATTTATATAAGGGTAAGACTCCGTCAAAAAAAATGATTTGCAAGTGGTCTTCCGATTTTTTTGAAACTGTGGGAAATAATAGTCTTAGGTAAGATAGTTTAAACCCCAAAAGGATTTTGAACAATTTTAAAAATGGCGCCCGCTACGCCATGTTGAAAATCAGTGCAGTGTTTTTTTAGAAAATTTATATTTCTGAAAGTATTAAATGGATTTTAATGAAAATTACAGACAATGCAGCTAAATACACGTACTTTAATTTAATATTATGTTGAAAAAAAATTTTCAAAATTTTGACCAAAAAAAATTTTAAAAATTTTTTGAACTGATTTTTCGTTAATTTGGCCACTTTTTAAAAATTTTTAGTATACATATAAAGATTCCTTAGGATTTCATCTTTCCATAGAAAAAAAAATTTATGGAGACTTTAATAGTTTTCGAGATATTGCGATTTTAGTGAGAGCGCGCACCGCGAATCCGCACTCTGCGCCGCGCCGGCGCGGCGATGTATCAAGCGAAGCAGTCAAACATGCACGAACATGCACAAACCGGCATTCTGTCACTTCACGTAGGAAGTATACATAGAGTTTTTTGGTTGTCCTACACTTAAATAAAATCATTAATTTGTATTAATCAATATCAAAACAAGTTTTTCTCATTTGTATACTACTTCTAAAAAGTTTTTTTTGTTATTATGTAGTAACAAAGACTTTGTAAATATTGTTTTTATTTTGTTTCATACAGTGTATTATTTAAATATACACATATTAGTATATTTTTTTTGTTTTATTCATTTTAGTGTTTCTTTTCTTCATTTAGTATTAAGAAATAAATAGTTTTTAAGTATTGAACGTCGAATAAAGCGACCTATTGTTTTTATTTTGTTTCGTACAGTGTATTATTTAAATATACACATATTAGTATATTTTTTTGTTTTATTCATTTTAGTGTTTCTTTTCTTTATTTAGTATTAAGAAATAAATAGATTTAAAGTATTGAACGTCGAATAAAGCGACCTTTTTGATTTTACAATGCCACGGTCACGGTGGTCTTGAATCAACTTTGAATATAAAGTCTTTGCACATCCATTTTTTTTGCTGATTTGGGTTATTTGCATTCTAAATAATGTGTAAAAAATTTATTGCCCATAACTTGTCGAGCCGTTTTTGAGAAAACTCATTTTGAAAAAAAATCATCAGTTTTTTATTTAAAATGTTTCATATTTGTATCAAATTATGGATTTAAGCATAATATTAATTAAAATAGGGTCAGTTGGGGTAAATCCGGACAAAATACCTATTTTTCACAAATGACGTAAGTTTTTTTATAATAAAAGGCAATTCTTTCGTTTTATACTGCATTATTTTTTTTAGGTCCCTAGATTAATTTTTTATTTTTTATAAAATTTTATATTTAATTTTTTACATTTTATTGTTCGGATTTACCCCAAGATTCAGAAAATTTCTTTAAATTTGGGGTAAATCCTGACAGCTTAGTTTCTAAGAAAGGTTTAAAATAAAGTTATCTTAAGTCTACTACTCTATTAAGGGATAGAACAACTTGAAAAAAATTCATACTAGATGTACAAAAATTGAATCAGTTAAGTGTTGTAGTATCATAAAAGTTAATCAATTAACGATTCAAAAAGTAATAATCAAAACATATATAGCTTTAACAAATTTTAATGGATTTTAATAAAACTTGATAAAGAAAAGTTTTTGGGATCATTGAATACGAATACAAAGTCAGATTTTGAAAATTCAAAATGCCGGATCCAATATGCCGGACTTTTTTAAAGATTAATCGAATTACACTACTTACACCACTTTTTAAAATGTAATAGAAGCTCTGTCCAGATTTACCCTAAGTTTTCAAATTATCCTGTTCACAATTGTCGAGATAAAATCATGGAAGTAGTCAGAATCTCTTTTAAAGGATCTGAGCTTAAAATATTGACGTCGAACTGAATTTTTAATTTGTAAATTAAGATCCAACACCTTTTGTCCGTATTTGCCCTCTGTCCGGATTTACCCCAACTGACCCTAATACTTTTCTTTAATTTTAAATAATATAATATAACAATTTAAATAATATTTCTGACACAATAAGTCAGTTTTGTTTAAATATTACAATACATGTTAAGGCACATATTTTTGCCAATTTACGGAAATTATACCAGTTACTGTACAGAAAAAAAATTAACGAAAAGGTTATATATAATAAATATAAAAACGGCTCGGCAAGTTATGGGCTATAAATTTTTTACACATTATTTAGAATGCAAATAACCCAAATCAGCAAAAAAAATGATGTGCTAAGACATTTCATTCAAAGTTGATTCAAGACCACCGTGCGGTATAAATGTTGCAATCCTTACAAAAAGGAAAATCATACCGCCGTTAATAAAGAAAGTATCCGTCCTGTTACAAAGCAAATAATTGAATGGTTTTCAGTTGACAGCAAAAGTTTAATTTGTAATACATGCTTCTGCAAATAAGTAAAGAGTTACAATTTCCAATTTCACAACAGGCACAACTTTTATCTAATTCTGATGAAAATGTATGCGAAGAAAGAATTGAAATGGCTGATAATGTATTAGAAAATACTGATGACTCAGATAAAGAATTAAAAAATATAATTTTTGATCACGAAAGAAGAAGGTAAGTGAAATTCGAGAGCCTTTTGAAAATAAATTGAAAAAAGTATTTAATAATACTGACATCGAAAATAATAAAAATGATTTAGAAGATTTTATTAATGAGATTAAGGAAGAGTTGAAAAAAAATCCTTGCAAATCTCGAAAAGTAGAACTTTTAACTTTAGTTCCAAAAAGTTATAATGTTTTTAAAATAGCATCCGAATTTGAAGTTCCATATACCCTTGCTAATAAAGCTGCAGAATTGCGTGCCACAAAGGGCTTAGGGTCAACACCAAATCCGCGACCGGGCAAAAAGTTACCAGAAGAAACTGTCAAAACTCTTCAAGATTTTTATTACGATTCTGAAATTAGTCGCCCGTTGCCAGGGAAAAATGACAGCAAATCTGTTAAGCAAAGAGATGGCTCTCGAAAATCATTACAAAAAAGATTAATTTTAGGGAATTTGAAGGAAATTTATGCGATTTTTAAAGAACAATTTCCTAATTTGAAAATTGGATTTTCTACTTTTGTTAAATTGAGACCTAAAGAATGCATATTTGCTGGCACTAGTGACACACATTTTATTTGTGTATGCAAAATACACGAGAATACTAAACTTTTAATTGAAGGTGCAAATCTTGACGAACTAATCAATGATGAAAATTTAGAATTTTTAAGATCATACAAGACAATCTTGACTGCAATGATCTGTGATTCTAAAACACCTTCATGTTATTTTGGAACATGTAAATCTTGCCCAAGTGTCAAGCCTATAATGAAATCACTTCAGAAAATTTTTGATGATAATTTCATTGAAAATATTACTTACAATGGTTGGACTTCGACTGATCGCACATCATTAGAAACTTTTTGCGATAAAACAGAAATTTATTTGCAGAAATTGACTACACATCTCACTGAATTGCTTAAACACGACTTTATCGCAAAAAAACAAAGTCAATTTTTAAAAGATTGTAAGGCTTCCCTTGAAGAAGGTGTTTTTATTATATTACTCGACTTTTCGCAAAATTATGAAACTGTTGTTCAAAACTCTATTCAAAGTGAATACTGGAGTAAGCAACAAATTACCGTCCATCCCGCTGTTGTTTACTTTAAAGGCGACAATAAAGTTGATTGCGAAAGCTATGCAATTATTTTAGAAGAACTTGAACACAATACCAGCTCAGTTCATCTATTTATGGGAAAAATTATAAAGGAATTGAAAAAGAAACACGTCATTAAAAAAATAATCTATTTCTCAGATGGGGCAGCTTCGCAGTACAAAAACAAAAGCAATTTTATTAATCTTGTTTATCACCAACGTGATTTTGAAATTGAAGCTTCTTGGGAGTTCTTTGCTACATCACATGGTAAAAGCCCATGTGATGGGATTGGGGGTACTTTAAAACGAGATGCTAGCAAAGCTTCTCTTCAGCGCAGTAGTGATAAACAAATTTTAACAGCAAAGGATTTGTACGAGTGGGCTTCAACTGATTTAACAAAGGTAAACGTAATCTTTTGCTCTCAGAAGGAACATGATAAAAAAGCAAGAAATTTAAAACAACGATTCGACAAAGCTCAAACCATTACTGGTACACGAAGTTTTCACTCGTTTACGCCTATAAGTGAAAATAAAATCCAATGCAGATATTATTCTACTTCTACTAAAACATTTGAATTTGAAATTGAAAAAACAAGAAAAAGAAAACGTAAAGATTAATTTGAGATTTGATTAATTAATTAATTAATTAATTCTCAACTTGAATTTAAATAGTCAAAATAAGCCAAAATTGTCCTTATGTTATAGTTAATGAATGTTCACGCTTTTGGTATGCGGACTTCACGGTGCGCGCTCTCACTAAAATCGCAATATCTCGAAAACTATTAAAGTCTCCATAAATTTTTTTTTCTATGGAAAGGTGAAATCCTAAGGAATCTTTATATGCATACTAAAAATTTTTAAAAAGTGGCCAAATTAACGAAAAATCAGTTCAAAAAATTTTGAAAATTTTTTTTTGGTCAAAATTTTGAAAATTTTTTTTCAACATAATATTAAATTAAAGTACGTGTATTTAGCTGCATTGCCTGTAATTTTCATTAAAATCCATTTAATACTTTCAGAAATATAAATTTTCTAAAACAACACTGCACTGATTTTCAACATGGCGTAGCGGGCGCCATTTAAAAAATTTTTCAAAATCCTTTTGGGGTTTAAACTATCTTACCTAAGACTATTATTTCCCACAGTTTCAAAAAAATCGGAAGACCACTTGCAAATCATTTTTTTTTTGACGGAGTCTTACCCATAACAAAAATAGTTCCGGAAACTTCTCTGCTCCACGGCATTGAAATTAGATTTTAGTATTAATTCATTAGTCAAACGAAAAAACGAACTTAACAAATTCTATTCTAGCGATAATGCCAACACGAAATTAACGACAATCATTAAATGGGGGGGGGGTTTCGACTTTCGACACTCATTCAACAATTTTATATGGTCGATATTCAGCAGTTAAAAATAAATAAAATTAATCATTTACCGTTGAACAACAATTACTTAATAGAGCTCACCATAATCTCTACGAAATTTAGACCACGCTAACAAAATTTACTTTTCTTTCACAATAAAAAAAATTTCACTACTCAAGTCTATCTTTGCAGTTAAACCCAAAATAAAACACCATTAAATAATAATTTTTGTCGCGATCGAGAACGGTGGCTCTACAAGAATTCGCTGAGATCGCACCTAAAGCTTGGTTTCCTATAGACATTTTATCAAAATCAAATTAAAAGAAATTGTACACAAAAAAATGCCGAGCTCAAGAGCGTCTCTCATAATTCTTTTATGAATAATGACACAAATCAATCACCAGAACAAATTTCTCTCTCTCTCTTTTTCTCGAATTTTCCCCTTTTTGCGTCGTATATGATTCTCGATATTCCCTGGGATTAGGTCCTCGACAACCTCCTCAAGCCAAAAAGAAACAACAGATTTTCCTCGTGAGGATACAATTTTGATCGGAGGTGCGAAGCGAAGTGGCACGTTTTCGCGAGTTGCCGGTAGGGTCGGTGAACATACACCTAACCTAATGAGCTCGCGAGTCTCCTAGCGGAACGGATTGGCATTATGGCGGCAAAACATTTCAAATTCAAATTTTTAATAATAAAACAATATAAACAATTCGTACAATTTTTATCGCGAGGTATCGAGATCCTATTTCAAATCGCGAAATTTAGCAAGAGTACAATATAATCGAAGATACAATAGAGTATTAATAATTATTATAGTTAACTTTTAATTCTTGTTTCTAAAATCGGAACACAACTGCATGAACTTTAACCATTTTTACGTCAGACAAAAAAAATCTATTTTCAAATTATTTTATAAAAAGTGCTACTCCTGTACTGAGCTGGTGCTCTGGAAACAAGTAATTAAAGGAAAAAAGTAAGAAGAAGAATTAACCTAATCGCGATAACAAAATTATAACTCTCGATACGTTCCTCTGATTTGTCGTATTCTTACGACAGTTGTTTGCGTAACTATTCAGAAACTAGAAGTCCGAGGCACGTTGATTCTTTCTCATTTTCCTGGGTAATGTGGGGTAGATTCTGGTCGTTATTGCTGATACTGTCCGGAAATGGTTCGTCTCGGGTCGTCATCATAAGTCGGTAGATGTTAGAGTTGCGTCACGCCGACGAGTGTTGGGAGACATATGACGTCTCAATAACAATTTTTCGATAGAACATAAATAAATCAATATAAGGTTCGACGAAAGGGGTTAAATTCGAACGACGAACTTCAAAATTATCGATAAAAGAAGGATAAAAAAAATGATAATCAAACCTTTTTTCCCAATTGCATCTCGAGATGAAGAAGAACAGCATCCTCATTCTCATACGTATAGTTGCTCTTGTAGATAGCGACAGTAGCGGTGGTGTCAAGCAGCCAATAAAATAAAGGTGTCGTCAAACAGCCTAAGAGCATAGGTGGCGTCAAACAGCCAAAATGTATAGGTGGCGTCAAATAGCCAAACTGTATAGGTGGCGTCAAACGGCTCAAGAAAATACTGGTAGCGTCAAACAGCCAAAATATCGCAACTCCTTGAATCCCTTGTAAATACATTTCCATGGACAACAACGTTAGACGAGAATCCATCATTCCAAAAATTAATAAGGTCGAGAAGTAGCAGCTCCTTTAGTGAGTCTCCTCGTGATTCCAGTTCCCAAAAGGTTCGACAGAGTCGGCTCGCAAAATTGTTACATAAAAAAAATAAAAATTCATTTCAAAAATAATTGAACAAACATACAATCGGTACGTAAGTTTCGAAAACGAGTCGTGGAGCAGAGATTTTGACGAGAGGAAGTTGTTGACAGAGGATTAATTTAAATAAATCGGTGTGACGTGCAAACATTAAAAATCGTCACGTCACAATATATATATATATATGGGGGATTCCGCGTCAAGTGATCAAGGGGTCTTTTGGTGCAATGTTTATTTCAATAATTTTTTACTCTTAAACATACGAATTTGGCAAAGTACATTTTGGAAAGGTTTTTTCATGCTCTTTCAATTGGAAATAAGCATTTTGAAAAAAAAAATTTTTTTGACCCAAAAAAATCAAAATTAATAATAAATTTCAATTTTTGGGGCAGAAAGACCCAATTTTTTTTTTTTTTTTTTTAAACGAAAGCTGAGGTTTTTTCCTAAAAGGACATATAAATGATAAAGTGGGACTAGAATGTTTAATCATTGAAGAAAAGAGTTTTCTACTCGCCGGAGCGCTCAAAACCCGGTTTTTAGCTGCGTTTAGGAGAAAATTCTTTTTTTCAATGTTTAAACATTCTAGTCCCACTTTACCATTTATATGTCCTTTTAGGAAAAAACCTCAGCTTTCGTTTAAAAAAAAAAAAAAAAAATTGGGTCTTTCTGCCCCAAAAATTGAAATTTATTATTAATTTTGATTTTTTTGGGTCAAAATTTTTTTTTTTTCAAAATGCTTATTTCCAATCGAAAGAGCATGAAAAAACCTTTCCAAAATGTACTTTGTCAAATTTGTATGTTTAATTGTTTAAGAGTAAAAAATTATTGAAATAAGCATTGTACTGAAAAACACAAAAATTTAACCCCCTCCCCCTCGGAAAATATTGGACTAGGTAAATAAATATTTTCACGAAAAATTACTATCTATGAGTACTACAAAATCCCCAAGTTTTGCTACGATTGGAGAAAAATTTTTGTCCACCTTGATCACTTGACATGAAATGCCCCATATATATATATATATATATATAATTTATTTTTTTAACACCTGGTATATATTAATATATTAATATATATGGACACGGGGTATATAACACGTTTCTAAACAACTGGGGTGCTCTATTATTCTATTGTACACACGCAGCTATTTCCGTGCTACACGACGTTTTACACTTTTTCAGGTTATATCTCTTAAAGTTGACAAAAGTTGATAGATTTTTTAAGATATTCTGTTTTCTTATGTCATGATCTAAATATTCTAATTGATGGTTTCACGGGATCTCTTGGATAGATAACTTTTTCAATAGGTCTTTGAAAATTTCGAGAAAAATAGTGTGAGAATACGCTATTTCTACGCTATTTTGCGAATCCTGAATATCATTATTTATTTCTTGATCTAAAAGACCTTTTTCGGCCAATTGAACAGCTAAACGTTTTTCTATGAGTTCTATATCTAATCGCTTACGTTCTTCTATTGCACGTCGCTTAATAACTGCTTGTTCTACTGCAGCAACTAATTCTAATTTACGTTTTCGTAAAGATACTACTGACCTACTTACCCTAGAAATCGTGACAAGTGACCTACCTGACTCACTCCCCGTGGGGTTAGTTCCTATTGTAAGTCAAGGTATATAAGGTGCGACCCTCGCCAAATTCGGCAGTCCAGGAAACGCCGCCAACTTAACTAGTCCAAGAAAAGCCTTCAACTTCACTAGTCTACAAGTCACCCTCGAATTATCAAATCTTCGTTCTTCGCGTCAGTCTAGAAATCGTGTGACGTCAGAATGTAATTCTTCCTTAAATTTTTTTTTCTTCTCTTCTTCTCACATTTCTTTTATCTCATTTTTCTAAATAAGATATTGTAAAATTTTCTTTAAAATCTCAAATATTGATTTTTCTCGAAAAGGAATTTTTGCCTATCTCAACTAAAGTTTTTCAAAGAGAGAAAAATCAATATTTGCTTATAATAGATTTTTAAGTGCATTTAGAATAGCGAAGGCAATAAAAGAGCGCAAGGCCCTTTTTGGTCTAAATTTACGTAGACGATCCCGGCGCGAGATAATGATCGAGCGGCGGTAAAGCAGGAAAAACCCAAAATTCGCTTGTAAAACGAATTTCTCTTTTTCTTTTCATAAAAAAATCAAGTAAAGCGAATTTTGTGTTTCTCCTCAGTTTTATTAAAAATCATTTTAAATTTATTAACAAGTAATATTATTAATCTTTAAACTATTTTATTTTTATTCATTAGGAATTAAATTTTATTTTGTTTCTTTTCTTTCTCCTTTTTCTTTTTTTTCCTCTTACTCATAAGTATCAAACAACAATTAAATGTTTAATCATTTAAATAATTGAAATCTTTTTTTTTATTATTAACAAAGGTTTAAAATTTGTTTAAACAATTGTTACTTTTAATAAATAATATTGTGCAAAATTCAAATTTATTTCATCGATCCTATTTTTTTTATGAATAATAAATTTTGACGTAAATTTAAAAACTACTAATAACTAAATTAGTAAAAAAAAGACCAATTATTTAATTGTTTAAATAATACACTACTTATAAATTAAATTTTAATAAAACTATTTTGAGAAGCCTAAAAATTATTGAAATAAAAAAATAAATACTAATACTAAAATTAGTATTTATTAATTGCTTAACTAATAATAAAAAATAATTTAACTAAAATTATTGTACTCCAATTTAATTAGTTTCAAAAATTTTTAAGCAACTAAATTTAGTTATAATTAATTTAAGTAAACTAATTTCGAATTGTTATAAAAAAACGTATTATAGAAATTGTGTAAGAATTTTACTCGATTTAATGTAAAATTCCTTGATAATTTCCCAAAAAGTTAATCATTTTAAACTTTGAATTTTTTCGTAAAACCTAACGGAGTCTCCATCTTTTCGGAAAACAAGGAACTAATACCCCACTCTAAAATTTTTAAATCTGGTACGCCCACGTAAAATTCAGCAATTTTTTGAAGGACGTAACGGAGGGTCCCAATCGCAAGGGCCTCACTAATGAGTTTTTCCGCCTTTTTTCCTTCTATTCGTTAAAAACGAAATTTGGGCAGCCCATACTCCTCCACTGGAAAATTTCACCCCCGACTTGAAAATTTTTAGAGGGGACAAGGGTATAAAAATTGACACTTTGACAATTATCAACACACTCACCTCTCTTTTTTTTGTTTTTTCAGTTTAACAAGTACAACTGAAAACTCTCAAACTTTTAATTTTTCCATTTCTTTCAACAAGTTTTTAACAAGTTTTTACAATATTTCAACAAGTTTTTAAAATATTTTAACAAGTTTTTAAACAAGTTTTTGACAAGTTTTTACAATATTTCAACAAGTTTTAAACAAGTTTTAAACAAGTTTTTAACAAGTTTTTGACAAGTTTTTAAACAAGTTTTTAAACAGTTTTTAAACAAGTTCCTGCCAAGTTTCCGAAGAGATTTCACTAATTTTCCAATTTGCCAAGTTTGAAGGGAAGTTATCAAGGATTTCAACGACTATACGTTCGCTGCCAATTTTATCTGCCAAACCAAAAAACTAACTGCTAAAAAGTAAGTTTAATAGACAAAGTTCTTTTTTTCATTGTGATCATTGTGTTTCATTTTTTTTCCACACACATTCTTTTTATCTTCTTCTACTCTTTATATTTTTCGTCAGAAATAGGAACTTGTAAAACCGAGTTTTATGATGACTATATTTTTTTTAAATAGGAAAAACGCGCGGTATTGATGTGTATAGTTGCTAACCTTAACTTATTAAGCGCGTAGGCTATACATTTTCAATTCTCTTCCGTTAATTTCTTTTGCTTCTTTCTTTAACACATATTTTTACAACAATTTCAAGACAATTTAATTTATTAAAAATGGATCAAATTATTCCCGAACTATTAGACTTTCTAGTCTAGGTTCAAAATATAAGTTAATATATAGTTATTAACTAAACTAAACTATGTTATATCTTCGGACGTAACATAGGAAATAAAATTTTTGGAGGCCCCGTATGGATAAATTTGGTTTAAATTTTGAAAGGTTAAATTGTATTTATCATCTCATTTTAAATTTGTATGTCTATTTTGTTGTTGTTGTTAATAATAAAAAAAGGGTGAAAAGAAAATTAGTTAAAAATATAAAATATAAAATAAAAAACGAAAAACTCTATTTCTAACATTGAATATTAAACAAATTTACTAAAAACTAAAAATTTTATAAAGTTTGCTAAAATAAAGTAAATTTTACCAAACTAAACTAAAAACTAAAAAAAAACTTAAAAACAATTTAATTTTAAAGTTTGTTAAAATAAACTAAATTTTACCAAACTAAACTAAAACTAATTTCAAATTTACTAAAAACTAAAAATTTTATAAAGTTTGCTAAAATAAACTAATTTTTACCAAACTATACTAAAACTAATTTCAAATTTACTAAAAACTAAAAATTTTATAAATTTTGCTAAAATAAACTAAATTTTACCACTATAAACTAAAACAAATTACTAAAAACTAAACAATTTTTAAAAGTTTACTAAAATAAACTAAATTTTACCAAACTAAAGTAAAAACTAAATAAAAAATTACTAAAAACTAAAATTTTCTAAAGTTTGAAAAAAAAACTAAATTTTACCAAACTAAACTAAAACTAATTTCAAATTTACTAAAAACTAAGAATTTTATAAAGTTTGCTAAAATAAACTAAATTTTACCAAACTCAAGTAAAAACTAAAACAAATTACTAAAAACTAAACAATTTTCAAAAGTTTGCTAAAATAAACTAAATTTTACCAAACTAAAGTAAAAACTAATTTCAAATTTACTAAAAACTAAGAATTTTATAAAGTTTGCTAAAATAAACTAAATTTTACCAAACTAAACTAAAAACTAAAACAAATTACTAAAAACTAAACAATTCTCAAAAGTTTGCTAAAATGAACTAAATTTTACCAAACTCAAGTATAAACTAAAACAAATTACTAAAAACTAAACAATTTTAAAAAGTTTACTAAAATAAATTAAGTTTTACTAAATTTTACTAAAAACTCAAATCTTTAAATATTAAATCCCTAAAATTTATAAATTTTGCTAAATTTCCCTAAAAAAACAATACTAAATTTTGTTAAAAAAATATATATACTAATCAAAATTGAAGATATCAATTAGATCATTTGTATTTTAAGTCGATTCATATACACTAAAAGAAAAATTATGTTTTAAATTGAATTTCCTAAATCTTATTTATTTATTTATTTTTTTAGTGGATCATCCTGGCTATTTTACACATAAAAGAAGCAGGTATTCAAAAAAACAAAAAGCCGCTTTAAAAAGAAAACGTGAGAAAAGAGCCGAAGAATTAGCTGCAAAGTTCCCGTCTCAATCTAAATAAATTTATCCACCTTTACCAAATAACGAAACAAAATTGCAACCACCTCCACCTCCTCCAACATTAGAGGAAAGTATAGACCAATTCCGGGAAAGTTTATGCTCCACTTGCATGGATAATGGAAAATTCCTTGAAAACTGTTATCAATGCTTTAGATTAATAAACCCAAGGTTTATCATCCCTAAATTACATAAAACTTAGGTATTTTTAATTCTCTTTTAGTATACATTTCCTCTTATTTTTGTTCTTGTTTTCCTTTAATAATTTTTTCCCCCTTCCATTTTTTTTGTAGATGCTTGAAACCAGGAATTTATCATCATGGGAAGGTTACATTCAAGAAGAAATAAGTAACATGAGCAAAGTTTTTATGGTGCAAACTGAGAATACGATTAAGCACCGAAAAATTGTTAAGAAATTTATTAGCCATACAACTGTATTTAGCAAACAAATCCAGGAAGATACTTTCTTAACTGCGTAAAATGCAATAGATCAGGTCATCTAGAAATACATTGTAAGGCACACCTCACTTGTAGTTATTGCAATTTTACAGGTCATTCTATTGAAGATTGTAGAAAAAGAATGTATCATAACAAACAAAATCAGGGAAACGGGATGAATCTCCAGACATCGGGTGCGGTCAAGGAGATCAAAAATTTGTTGGAGCACTCGAGAAAAGAAGTGACCAACTATGGGGCAGAATTACTTCCTTAAATTCAAATAAAACATCAAGTGTTATACCTTTTGTAAAATTAACTCATACGATTAATAATAAAAAATTTTCTTTAATGGTAGATACAGGTTCGGAACTTAGTCTAATTAAACTTAGTTTAATCCCTAACAAAGAAGATATCGATAATACTAAAATAATCTTTATAAAGGGAATAGATAAGGATATTTTACCTTCATTAGGCATAACATATATAAAAGTATTAGGTTTTAATGTTCGATTTAATGTTGTAAGGGACAATTTTGGAATTCCTCATGGTGGAATTTTAGGTTCTGATTTCTTTAAAAGCGCGAAGATTAAACTTGATTTTAAACAACGTTTATTATTTAACAATTATGGTTTTATTAAATTTCAAAAATCGAATAGAACTCCTTCTAGTAATAGCATAGGCGAAATAAAAGACTGGGAAAGGGGTAACCGCGAAGAAGTATTACCTTTTATTAGTATTTTTAACCCTCCTACTGAGAAGACGGGTTGTTTTATGATCGATTCTGGCGCAGAAGTTAATCTAATTAAAGAACATTTGTTGCCAAAGGAAATTTGTATTAATACATACAAACCCACACTACTAAAGGGAATAGGAGAAAATAAATATACTACTATAGGTACTATAGATTTAGCGGTCTATGATAAAACTTCAACGTTTCATGTTGTTCCTTCTGATTTCGATATACCTTGCGAAGGAATTTTAGGTTCTGTTTATCTAACTGAAACTAATGCCCTAATTCATTATGAGCGATCGGTTCTAATAATAGATAATTCAGAAAAACCTATTATATTTAATAAAAAAAATCTAGATCAGAATAGTCCCACCCATTTTCTAAATCATGTAGAAGAAGACTATGATTCTTGTAATACGTCCGAATGGAGTAAAATAGTCAATTTATCAGTCGATAATTATGAAAATGAAGACGACCCTCAAATAAATATTGATGAATCCTACGAAAATGCTCTTATTTTAAATGTAGTGTGTGAAAATTTAAAAGATTTGTCTGAAGATTTAGAAATTAATGCTTTCTCAACTACTGAAGTAAATTAAACATTTAATTTTTTATTTTTTGAACCCAAAATAAAAGAAAAAACTGTAGTTTTTCATGTTAAAGAAAATAACGAAGTCATAAATAATATCTTGGAACAATTACGAATTGATCATTTAGATAATGATGAAAAAAATCACGTCATTAATATAGTTGTTAAATATGAAGATAGATTTTTCAAGGAGGGTCAAGAATTACAAGCAGCTTCTAACATTTATCATTAAATACCGACTATTGACGATGAACCTATTTATATTAAACAATATAAAATTCCTATTTCACTTCAACCGGAACTCGAAAAACAGTTGCACGAATGGATTAGGCAGGGAATTATTAAACCATCATTTTCATCCAGTAGTTCTCCACTTTGGATGGTTCCAAAAAAGGCCGATTCATCAGGCAAAAAGAAATGGAGATTAGTGTCCGACTTTAGAAGTCTAAACGATAGAACGATAACTGATAAATATCCACTTCCGGATATTACGCAGATAATCGATCAAATCGGAGGACATAAATTTTATACAACGCTAGACATGGCAAATGGATTTTTGCAAATTTTATTAGATCCAAAAGATACGCATACAACCGAGTTTAATACTCCTTTTGGACATTATGAATATGTTCGGATGCCTTTCGGTTTAAAAAATGCTCCACCCACTTTTCAAAGATTCATAGATGAAACATTTAAAGGTTTGCAGGGAAAAACTATTTTTATTTTTATTGACGATATAATAATATTTGCGGACACTTTAGAGGAACACGAAGAAAAACTCACTTTGGTTATGGAATGTTTAAAAAAAATCAAATTTACAATTAAATCTAAATAAGTGCGAATTCCTAAAAAACAATGTCAGCTATTTGGGACATTTAATTAGTGAAAATGGAATAATGCCAGATCCACGTAAAGTAGAATCTGTCATGAAATTTCCGACCCCTAAAACAGTTAAGAATGTTAGACAATTTTTAGGTCTAGCTGGATATTATCGACGGTTTATACCTAACTTTTCAAAAATTGCAAAACCTTTAAGTAATTTATTACGTAAAGATGCGAAATTTCAGTGGGGCGAAAAAGAAAATAATGCTTTTAAAATTTTACAAGTTTGTCTCTGCAAGGAACCTGTACTCCAATATCCAGATTTTTCTAAACCTTTTATTATAACTACAGATGCTTCTGGATTCGCGATTGATGCTATTTTATCTCAAGGCGAAATTGGGAAAGATCTTCCAATTGCATATGCATCTAGGGTATTACGTGGTCCGGAATTAGCATACGAGGTATATGAAAAAGAAGCTTTAGCTATGGTATAAGGATTTTCGACATTTAGGAATTATATTTATAATCAGAAAGTTACATTTGTAACAGATCATAAACCGTTGTTATGGTTCAAAACAGCCGAATGTAATACACGTGTACAAAAATGGAGATTTAAAATTTCAGAATTTGATTATGAAGTAGTATATAAAGAAGGTAAAAATAATGTTAATGCAGATGCTTTGTCTAGAAACCCAGTAGAGCTAAGTGAAGAAAATTAGTGTAACGTTGTTACTCGTCAACAAGCCAAACAAGGAAATTTACAACCAAATAACTTTAAGAATAATATACCCGAATCAAAAATTGAAATGACGAAACAAAGCTCAACATCTTCAACTGTACCAATGACCCTTAAGACACCTGAAAACACTACTACCTTACATACACATGAAAATCAATCAATATCTACAGGTGCAAGTGACACTGTAAAACTTGACACAAATATGACACGAACTCTCCAGCAATCTTTTAATAACGATTTAATATCAAAACCATTACTTGACCGACCAAAACGAAACAGAAAACTTGTGAATTATAAAGAAACAGAAATTGAATCAAATGACGTACTAACAAACGCTTCTGATAATAATATACTAGACAAAATATTTGATATTGATGAACCTTTAAACCAGAATAATTCAAAAATTTCTTCAATTGATAAATCCATTAAAAATAGCTATTTAGAAAGTTTATCCTCAATTTCACATGGCAGAGAACTAAGTGTATTCCCTGAAAGTAAATGTAAAATTTTTGAAATCAAAGATCTTGCACATTTTCGTACCGACAATATTGCTTATTTTGTAACTACGGCAGGGAAACCATGCGATAAAGGTGCAGAACGTTTAATCGAATTTAATAAAATTGAGTCTAATCAACTTTATGAAAAAAGAACAATGAACGCTTTTAAAAAAGGAGCCAAATTCTTTTATTTCCCTTTGTGTATACGCGATGAAAAACCTGAAAATTCAAACGATTTAAAACGCAATATATACGCATCTTTAAATAACTTAAGGAAATTTCTAGTAGAGAAAAACATTAAACAATTTAGTATAGCAAAAAGTGAACGTATAGATAATTTAATTTGGACTGATGTTTTAAATTTAATCAAAGCTGTATTTGTAGACACACCTGTAAAAATTCTAATATGTAAGGGCACTTTAAGATATGCAATTTCAGATAAACGAGATGAAATATTTGAAGAATTGCATAACTTCCCAATCGGAGGGCATAGAGGTGTCACGAAAACATATAATCGAATCAAACAACTCTACTATTGGGAAAATCTTAAAGAAGATATTCAAAGGAGAATTCAGCAATGTCTAAATTGTCAGCTAAAGAAATTGGTTATAACCGATACTCCCGGTACTGTTTTTGACAAAGTAGCTCTAGATGTTGTAGGACCCCTACCTAAAACTAAAAATGATTATGAATACATTTTAACAATGCAGGACCAATTATCTAAATTCTGTATTGCTGCTCCTCTTAAAAATACTTTAGCTAGCACAATTGCAGATACTTTTGTAAAAAAATTTATCTGTCAGTTTGGAGCACCAAGAGTAGTTTTAACTGATCAAGGTCAGAATTTTCTTAGTAAACTCATGAACAGAGTTGCTAAACGTTTTAATATCAAAAAAATACGTACTACAGCATTCCATCCCCAATCAAATGGATCGCTTGAAAGATCTCATCACGCTTTAGGTGAATTTCTTAAACAATATACAACCATTGATCAAGAATGGGACGAATGGTTAGAAATTGCAATCTTAAATTATAATACTTCTGTTTCAGAAAGTACGAAATATACCCCATATGAAATAGTTTATGGAAAATTAGCTCGACTCCCCTCAGGGGAACCCCTTCAGGAAAACGATGTAGTTCCTACTTATAAAGGATACATTATAGACCTAGTTACTAGACTAAATGGAATTAGAACTCTTGTTTACGACAATTTAGTTAATTCTAAACTTAAATCAAAAAAATATTATGATCGTACGATCAACCCTAGAAATTTTAAAATAGGGGATTACGTTTTCTTATTAAAGGGACCTAAACAAAATAAATTCGGATCACATTACACTGGTCCGCACAAAATTTTGGAAATATTCAACAAGGTTAATGTTCGAATAACTTGGAATAAATCTAATAAAATAGTACATATGGATCGACTTAGAATTTCTCATATAAATCAAGAAATAAAACAACAAAATTAATGATACTATTCTATATACATAAATTTAAACTTGTGACTAAAATTTAATATTACCTTTGTGCGTGTTACAGATGAAATTGATAATTTTCGTTCTATTCATTTTAATTGAAGCATCATTAGGAATTATTGGGTGTAATTGTGGATCAAGGGAATTGAATATAACCACAATCTCACTACTAGAAGTTGGCCAAACTATTTATTCAGTTACTAAAGGAGAAATTACTTTTGCTCTAAATTCTAAATCAAGCGAACTTGTTTGCGGATATAAAATAACGAAGACCGAGCACCCCAAATTGTTTATTTTTGAAACTCAACCTGAGGAAAGTTTTGCTAAAAATACAAAAATTTCAATCTCAAATCTAGATATCTTCGCCTACGTCAATTCAAAATTTATTTACGTCGAAAAGCATATTAGGAAGCAAATGAAGCAATTGTACGTCGATATTGTAACACAAAGGTGTAATTTGGAACAACAAGTTATAAAAAACGCATTATCGTTGGCTACTCAAGCACCTGATCAATTCGCTTATGATATTATGAAAGGTCCAGGGTACATGGCATTACTTTCCGGGGAGGCAATTCACATAATCAAGTGCACACCAATGGAAGTAAAAATCCAGCAGGGAGACACTTGTTATATGGAATTACAAGTATCTGCGAATAATCAAACATATTTTCTTTCTCCGAGGACCCATATTCTTAAAACAAGAGGAACCTAGATTCAGTGGAACACCCTTCTACCGTCATACTATCTCGTCAATGAACATTGGTACAAAATTTTACCAATGGCCATCGAAGCAATTCCACCTGCAATAATTCAACCCGCTAAGGCCAACACATGGAAATATACTAACCCCGAAGATTTAGCCACCGGTGGAATTTATACGGAAAGGGAAATTGAACAGCTAAAGGATAAAATCATGTTTCCAGTAGAGAAAACAGCAGTTTTAAATGATTTGGCTATGACCATGAGTGGACATCAAACCATCACAACTAACCAAAATGTTCTAAACCTTTTTAATGAAGAGGTTGTGGAAAAATTCGTGGACAACACATGGAATAAGATGTGGAATAAGTTCCTGACGTTTGGCACAGTAAGTGCTGGAATTTTTGCAGTTTTAACCATTTTTTAACTGCTGAAATCCATAGTTAACACCTTGGTACATGGTTACACGCTACATTCAATCTACGGTTGGCCCATACACCTATTGGGGGCAGTTTGTGGATCAATAGCTCATCTCTTGGTTCATCTAGGAACCCGATCACCACCAACATCTAAGGATGTTCCATTACAGGAAGTCTCGTCCCATAAGACTTCAGAACAAACCCAAGCAACTGAGGTTCCATCATCACCACCAATTTACCCTACCAACGAAGTACAACAACACAGAGGATTTTTTCACATACAGTGAGCACTTGATTGTGGAAATTTAATCTTCAGGAAAGGAAACCCACCTTAAGATCTCAATAATTACTAAGCAATAATTGAAAATTTCAAAACATATGTATATTCTGTGGTCGCTTCTCCGATATCACTTTGTTACTATCTATAAGCAACCATTTAACTATGGGGGTGTGACGTCAGAATGTAATTCTTCCTTAAATTTTTTTTTCTTCTCTTCTTCTCACATTTCTTTTATCTCATTAGTAAAAATTAGAAAAAAAGGTCAATTATTTAATTGTTTAAATAATACACTACTTATAAATTAAATTTTAATAAAACTATTTTGAGAAGCCTAAAAATTATTGAAATAAAAAAATAAATACTAATACTAAAATTAGTATTTATTAATTGCTTAACTAATAATAAAAAAATAATTTAACTAAAATTATTGTACTCCAATTTAATTAGTTTCAAAAATTTTTAAGTTAATAATTTAGCAACTAAATTTAGTTATAATTAATTTAAGTAAACTAATTTCGAATTGTTATAAAAAAACGTATTATAGAAATTGTGTAAGAATTTTACTCGATTTAATGTAAAATTCCTTGATAATTTCCCAAAAAGTTAATCATTTTAAACTTTGAATTTTTTCGTAAAACCTAACGGAGTCTCCATCTTTTCGGAAAACAAGGAACTAATACCCCACTCTAAAATTTTTAAATCTGGTACGCCCACGTAAAATTCAGCAATTTTTTGAAGGACGTAACGGAGGGTCCCAATCGCAAGGGCCTCACTAATGAGTTTTTCCTTCTATTCGTTAAAAACGAAATTTGGGCAGCCCATACTCCTCCACTGGAAAATTTCACCCCCGACTTGAAAATTTTTAGAGGGGACAAGGGTATAAAAATTGACACTTTGACAATTATCAACACACTCACCTCTCTTTTTTTTGTTTCTTCAGTTTAACAAGTACAACTGAAAACTCTCAAACTTTTAATTTTTCCATTTCTTTCAACAAGTTTTTACAATATTTCAACAAGTTTCTAAAATATTTTAACAAGTTTTTAAACAAGTTTTTGACAAGTTTTTACAATATTTCAACAAGTTTTAAACAAGTTTTAAACAAGTTTTTAACAAGTTTTTGACAAGTTTTTAAACAAGTTTTTAAACAGTTTTTAAACAAGTTCCTGCCAAGTTTCCGAAGAGATTTCACTAATTTTCCAATTTGCCAAGTTTGAAGGGAAGTTATCAAGGATTTCAACGACTATACGTTCGCTGCCAATTTTATCTGCCAAACCAAAAAACTAACTGCTAAAAAGTAAGTTTAATAGACAAAGTTCTTTTTTTCATTGTGATCATTGTGTTTCATTTTTTTTCCACACACATTCTTTTTATCTTCTTCTACTCTTTATATTTTTCGTCAGAAATAGGAACTTGTAAAACCGAGTTTTATGATGACTATATTTTTTTTAAATAGGAAAAACGCGCGGTATTGATGTGTATAGTTGCTAACCTTAACTTATTAAGCGCGTAGGCTATACATTTTCAATTCTCTTCCGTTAATTTCTTTTGCTTCTTTCTTTAACACATATTTTTACAACAATTTCAAGACAATTTAATTTATTAAAAATGGATCAAATTATTCCCGAACTATTAGACTTTCTAGTCTAGGTTCAAAATATATGTTAATATATAGTTATTAACTAAACTAAACTATGTTATATCTTCGGACGTAACAATCGCCACCAAGTTAACAAACCGTGTTGTATCCCCTTGTGTCTTCTTCGTATAAGTCAAGCAACCGTGACCAAGTTAACTAAGTCAAATTAATTCAAGAAGAATACTTGGGGCTTTTGTAGTATTCATAGATAGTAATTTTTCGTGAAAATATTTTTTTACCTAGTCCAATATTTTCCGAGGGAGAGGGGGTTAATTTTTGTGTTTTTCAGTACAATGCTTATTTCAATAATTTTTTACTCTTAAACAATTAAACATACAAATTTGACAAAGTACATTTTAAAAAGGTTTATTCATGCTCTTTCGATTGGAAATAAGCATTTTGAAAAAAAAATTTTGACCCAAAAAAATCAAAATTAAAAATAAATTTCAATTTTTGGGGGAGAAAGACCCATTTTTTTAAACGAAAGCTGAGGTTTTTTCCTAAAAGGACATACAAATGGTAAAGTGGGACAAGAATGTTTAAACATTCAAAAAAAGAGATTTCCACTCGCCGGAGCGCTCAAAACACGGTTTT